>CM042477.1:43482500-44082500 GCA_023621385.1 Quercus gilva
CAAGCTACCCCGCTTGACTTCCTAATGCTACCCACCAGTAGTAACTTCCTGACACGACCACGCGCAGGCTCCGAATCCACGGACTACTTCTTTCTTTGTCTTCCTTCAATCAGGTACAAGCTCCTCGCTTGTTAATCTTTAAGCTTCAGTGGTTGCAACCTTGTTGATCATCAATATGTAGATAATATCTCTACCTTGAAAACCCTAAGTTATGTGTAAAGGAAAGCTCCTCTAGATCTCACAAGAGATTTACACAAAACCGCAATGTATGAGCAACAACACAACTTGTGCAACTCTGAAAAACGTAGCTAGGGTTTGCCTTATATACCTAGGGCAAAAACATAAAAACCTAGACGTTTAAAGAGTTAGGGCTGAGTTGGAATTCTGCAGAAAAACGCATCTGGGCCGATTTTCGATCGATCGAGAATTACATTCGATCGATCGAGCCAGGCTGAGAAGCTCCAATGCTTCTGCAGTCTCTCGATTCCAACTTTACAAAATTAAACCAACTTTGAGCAAGCCTAAACAAGACTAAACACATTGTTTTGATCATGGTTTGCCAACATTACAAATTAGGTTCTAAATACATAAAATCCTAAGACCTTAAAACCTAACACTGTTGAAGTTAGCCGCCTTGATCTTAGCATCATCCCAATCAGTCGGCACTTCCTTTGGCTTGGTCTAATCTATCTCCACAACTTGCCACACTTTTTCATCTAATGACTGCAAGAAAGCTCTCATGTGTACTTTCTAGTATGCATAGTTAGTTCCATCAAATAAATGAGGTATAATCAACAATTGTCCTCTATCCATGACAACAGGGGTTAATGGATCACATAGCAAAGATTAATCCTAATCAGAGTGTGTCTGCTCTGATACCACTTGATAGGCCAAGAATGTATTGACACCTTGTGATGAATTAACGAATTAATTAGCCAAGTTAATTAATTAATTCAATTAGCATGCAATACGCGTGGTAGCACAAACAAATCACCAACTAAGTTAATATGCAGCGGAAAATAAAGTTGACATGGTGATTTGTTTACGAATCGGGAAAACCTCCTAGGCAAAACCCCACCGGGTGATTCTAAGGTCACCACTCTCGAGAATCCACTACAACAAGCACTTAAAAGTAAAGGAATCCTAGTACCTTATACCTGATGGAAAAATGCATGTACGCAGTGGAAAAATAACGGATCTAATTTATTTGCAATTGATAACATGTACTATATATGTTTCAGAATATAGAACAAGATAGTGTACCTTGGTATAGTGAATTTCAAAACAAAGATAAGAAGTTCTTGGGAACACCTTTAATCTTCACTCCAATTCCACTAACGCCCAAGATATGTGGTCTCTCAATCAGTTATATGAATTTGTTCAAGAGAGAATTAGAGAGTGTCCAACACTCACACACAAATTGTTTCATGCACTTGTTGTTCTTACAAAAAAAATATGTATGTTTCTCTCAATATGACTAATTATCTAATTGGGCCAGCCTTTAGGGCCTTTCCAATTAGGCTCTAGTATATGGCTTGAAGTGGGACCAAAAGGGAACAAATAAGACACTAACTCCAATGGGCCTTGGGCTTTTCTGTCAACTCTTGACAAGTTCAAAGTTACCAATAATTATATTTAATACCACTATATAAATATAATTGCACTCTAGGCCTTATTAATAAATTATATCCCAAGACTTTATTGTATACGCAACCCCTTCATAAAATATTTGTAGTAATACAAAATCATAAATGAAGACTGCCATTTTGTAGATTACTACATCTTAATCCTTGAGTACCCAGTTTAATCCTTTTAAGTTATTCATTATATATTTATGAAATCCAATTTCATAAATATATACTTTAGTAATTTCTTACCAAAGTGGTTAGGCCTAGATCTCTGAATAACTGAACTCATTAAACTTATTTCAAGGGAATATTTTATATCTCCGTTAAGAGACTATGAATTCCATCTTGAGAATATATGTTCCATCAACACTAAATGTAGCTGCCCAACATACTGAGGTTTTGACCGTTACTTTAGATCTCACTCGTGATATATCAAAGCAACCTACACTTCATGATCAAGTCCATTATTCTCTTAGGATTAAGAGTTCATGTAAATAGAAGTCGTGAGATTTATTATTCAATTGACAGTCATTAGGAGAATAATAAATCTCACAGCGGTCCAGTTCAATATGTCTTAACTATTAAAACATATCAACACATCAACTAAAAATCTCCACTTCCATGATCAAGACAAATCATCTTAGTTGATATGTTATAGGCTTCGCAGATGAAATGCCCAATTTCATCACCGACTACGAACTAAAATTCTGAGTTTACAAAGAACTTGTGACTTATATCTTCTATGACTAAATCACATACAATGCATCTCATGGACTATATGATAATGTCCGAATATTCATGTTACAATTATTTTTGATAATAATAAAACAACTTTATTAAACACAATATTAAGTCATACATAATGTCATACTTAATATCAAATATAGCATCATACAATAGGATTTAAGAGCACTAATTCTAACAATACCAACATACCGTTAAACCCTTACTCTATCACCCAATTGGACTTGTTCTGTACTAACAATCTCTCCTTTTTAATGTACGACTCCCAGTACGTAACTAACCAATCGATGCACGGATCGAAGTATGTGACTAACCACCAACTTGAAAAAGATGTTGGCTGCAAAACTCTTTAGTTCATCAACACAATGAAGATCATGAAACTCCTTGGTTACAAAACCCTATGGCGTATAAACGCAGCAGCATTTTCAAGAGAAAGATGAATTAGGGAAAATTTGTCTCCAGTCACAATTTGCTTGAACAAAACCTTTGCATCGAGTTTCATCAGCTTGCATACGCTGTGATGGCTCTTAAAATAATCCTTATATATGTTTAGGGTTTTGAGAAAAGAAAGCCTAAATAAATATTAAATATACACAGATTTTTGTGAAATTAGATCTGAAAAACTAATTTTCATAAATCTTGATAGATAGGTTATCTATTGAGCAGCTGTCGAGCATCGAGCTGAAGATCCCTTTTAAATCTCAATAGATGCTAGATGTTGAGCTAGCTGTCGAGCTTTAAAATCCAACAATTCTTCACTTGATTCTTGGATAGATTTGCATGGCTTTAACACTTGGACTTGAACTCTTGTTCTTTGAAGTAAAATGCATTTTGTCAAAGGATTAGCCAATTCTAAATGATATATGTTCCTAACATGATTCACATATGTCCTAGCATACACACTTTTGTTTCAATGGCCAATTAACATTTTACAAAATTGACCAAAATGACATTTTACACCGGTCAAAGTTTGCATCAAATTTTTCAACAAAATAATAATAATAATAATAATAATAATAATAATAATAATAATAATAATAATAATAAAATAAAGAGTAATTTAAACAATTATTCTACATGAACTTTTCATTGAAGAGCCAATTTAGATTAAGCTTCTACCTAAAGCGAGCAACAAACCATTTCCCAATTTTCAATTTCATTATTAGTTGTCTCAACTTCACATTGCTACTGTACCAAACACCTGTTTAGATGCGTACTTAGAAGTGTAGCATCCCATAAAAACCTCTTGCCCAATTGACATTAAGCCAAAAAAGAAAATAGGCCCAAAAAACATGCAACTACTTCACACTCTTGGCTTTAGTGTTCTTGGAACCAAATGCTTACTAAACATCAGATTTTGTATATCAAATTGTTGCACACTCTAAATGCTTTTATTCTTCTGTTAGCAATTTCCACAATTACTACAATAGGCCATTGAAAAAAATTATATAGTAATAGTAACTAATAATGCTAAGTCTATCTTTATCTTAAAGCTAAGATAGTGATCTTTGAGGGAACATTTCAACTTAATGGGGTGCAAGCAAAATGCAAATCAAACTAAACTATTAGGATAAACCGCTGCTATAAAAAAAAAAAAAAAAAAATGCAGGTCCTCCAATTCCTTCTTGCAAGCCAATAGTAGTTGCAAGAGTTATCACAATTGCTCAATTCCATGAGAGTATTCCACCTGATGGTCTTGACGCAAGCATCCTCCTTCTATATCGCATCCCCTCCAAGTTAAAATTTTTAAGAATGAAATTGTCAATCGGTGGTTTCAAGCAAAAGTTACATTTGTACAAAATATAAGCAGCCTAACTCATTTGCTTGAGGAAAGAAAGACCAACACCTCAGTAAAAAATTTCTGACTACGAATAGGCAATTACTTCAATTTAGCTGAAAAAAAAGAAGAAAAAAAATGCAAAGTCTACAACGCTTCCCAAACCTAAAAGAAAATAAAAAGAATGAAAGAAAATTTTTATCAAAGCATCATTCACAGTTATATATATATATATATATATAAGTGCCCAAAAGAACTACAAACAACCAAACCAATTAAAAAGTAACAATATACACACAAAAAAAGAGCCTCATGTGAGGATTATGCTACTTTTTAAGTTTGTTTGTTTGTTTTTTTTTTTTTTTTTTTTTTTTAATCTCTCACCATTTTGTGAGTACCATCATCAATTGGAAACAACTAGAGCTTCAGCTTCATAGGAGTATATTGTTCTCAACAAAATTTTTTTGCCAAAAGGAAAGCAAAAGAGGCAGAACTTTGTCAACAAAATTAGAATCCTTTTGGTTTGGAATTTAGATTGGAAACAAATCATGCCATCAAAAACTTTAGATGTCTAGAATTTAAATCCTTTTAGGAATACAGAAAGAAAAAAAAAAAAAAAATAGGCACCCTCCTAGAGCACCTAGGTCATGTTCAACCTCTTTATCCATAACTACCTGCTACAATTGCTTAGTTGCATTGAAAACCAAAGAAAACCTAACAAATGTAGCTTTTTTGCATTTATTATATGTATATGATGAGATGACATCAGCTAATATCCCTTTTAATGACCTTCATGAAATATTAACATTGTGGATTTGTGATGCTGTAGACAGCAAGATTAAAGATGATTAGTCACTATGGTTCTTTTTTCAATTATAGTAACAGGGTGCTAAGTAAACTGCTTAGCCCCTCAGGGGTGAAAAGCCCTTGAATTAAGCATCTCTTATGAATGAAAGTATATGCAGCCAATTACAACAATTTAACCCAATAGAGCAAGTTGTTAAACAATTGTTTTTTTTTTTTTTAAATAAATAATTTTCCTTTGAAACAAATAGAAGCTCATTTAGCAAATATATGTTCCTAGGAAAATAGTAAGATGTAGATGTAATGGAAGATGTAGCCCACTTTATCAATGAAGAAAAGCCAAAAGAAATTGGTGCATAGAAATGTGATTTTATCAAAAATTTATGATAGCCATTAGTCACAACAACATGCTAAATTCCTAAATGTTTCTAAAAGAAATTTCACTGAACACGTGGTATGAACAATAACTAAAAATAACAAACACTAAAGAGTGTGAAACTACCACAATACTATTAATGCCGACTCCCCAAAATAGAACACCAAAACCTTCTCATAGCAAACTTGTAAATAATAAATTAATAATTGAGACTTTACAAATACTAAGTGGTATTTAAAGTAAAGAAGAAAAAAAAAAACCCATAGATTAAAAGAAAAGGAAAAAAAAATATAACATTGGTTTAAAGCAAGTATAGAGTAGTCATGAAGTCCCTCTAAAGATGCTTCTTTCACAGTCACATGAAATTTAAATATGAAATCTGAAGAATTGGCTCCTTTAGGATATGGAACTCTGGAATGTGCGAGCAACTGAAAGGTGTGTGTCTAATGTTTCGTCACCAATATGAAAGGTAGGTTTGCTCATGCTATGACAGAGGCTAAGGTTTTTGACTTTCTTATTAAAGATTATAAAACTGTCCCCAGTTATTTTAAAGTCATTATAGTAGAGATCAATTGTAAATCATATATAATGTCAATAATTTTGCATCCTTGTGAAACATGTTCAGGAACTATAGATTTAACCTTACAAGATGGGCATAAGTGCATAAACCCCTCTGAGATTAATACCAAAACACAATCAAATTAGTAAGTAAATATATGCATGGCTACTTATAAGAAATTCATTTTCAACAACAAAATAAAAAATCGAGGCCAATGACAATGTATCTAAATCAGAGTAGTGCTTCCAGCTTTTCTACTTATCATAACAAAAATCACTTATTTTTAAGGATTACATATTTATTGAGAGGATGAATAACAGATAATCCTCATATTTTCCTGACGAATGTTACCAAACGTAATATACAACGTACAATCGGTTGAATTAAGTAGTCAATTCAAAACCTTCTCCACTAATAGATGCTTTCATGTAAGAATGTAGTGTTAATCATGAAATAGTAATATCAATTCAATTTTGACAAATAAAAGAGCATCGCCAACATTAAACATGTAGATATTGCAAATTAACTTCTAGTAATTTCAGAACTCTAATAACTAAAAATCATTATCATGTAGCCATTGTATATGGGTTTAAAAGCATCCTATCAATCATTCAGACCCATTGCATTATCTAATAGCAGATTTTAAAAAAAAAAATTAAAGTAATAATAGATCTTGATGATCCTAAAAAACCATCTAAAATGTTAGATCTTGATTAGCTTGTAATACATACCTGATACCTGCAGGAGGTCTCTATCTGCACACTTTAACAACCACTCTTGTCTGATTAGTTTTCTAAGCTTCCATAAATTTCCATATCAAGATTAGAAGCTGTTTGCACCAAATTCATTATTGTCTAGCTTCACTCACCCACCTTTGGTTCCAATTGTACCATAATAGCCAAGCTATATTCAGCATGAACTCCACCTCCATGATATGCCCATTTTGCTAATAACACTATACCTATGGAAACATCATGGTTGGTCTCTAGACTTCCGACGCTTCTGAGCACTCCCATATTTCATGTGTCACTGATTCTGTACTATACCCACATATTTCACTTGAGAATGATGAAATCATTTTCCTACAGTAAAGATTGAGCTTATTCATAGGTAAAATATTGTGAATCACCTTTCAAGCAAAAATTAAAAGTTATGGCTGCACATTTAGTGTCCAATACAAAGAGAAGTACTTTTTAGCATGTCACAGCACATCATGTTTGATATAATGTATAGCTAAATAATTGTCTTTCAAATTCAATGTTAGTACATTCAATGCATTTAGTGTGCCATTTTGGTGTAACGCGTGGACTTGTTTGGTAAAATATGCAAAGTATTTTTTCTGGAATTGGAAGGAGAAAAACGTTGAATGCAATGGGATAATGTTCTATATTATTTTCTTGGGCAATGAGCATTTGTTACCCACATAATCTTATCTAGTGTATTTCTTGTTTAGAGGAATTTTAACAATGGCAAAGATTGAAGCTACATCCAACAGGTCTTGTAACTTTGCCAATTCCCACTCTCCTCTCATTGCATCAATTAGCAAACTAATCTAGAGTATCTAGGATAAATTCGTTGTAAAGTTCTTATAATCATAATCATTTATTGATAAATTGATGATTTAGATTTTTCTACATTATTAATAACTTAAATAGATTCTTGATAATCAAAGAATCGACTACTCACAGCTTTAGCTGAAATGTCACAGTGGGAAGCATACTATCTAAACTTCCTGTTAAGTGTCTTCTACAATTAAAATGTGTTTGCAGGGCCTAGCATGATCTCATTTCCAATTCCAAATTCGCAAAATATCACCTCAAACATTTTATCATCCAGGAGCAGCTAATGCTCATGGAGCACTTACGTTATCTAGTGCAATATGAGTTTTCCCATATCCTAACTTCCTACCATATATATTAAAATGACAGTTTTATTTACGATCCCAATTAAGCTCTTTATGATACATGATGCACAAATTACTAAGAACAAAGATCATAAAAATTACTATAAATTGATGTTTTCTCTAAAAATTTTAGGAAATATAGGATGAAAGTAATTGCTGACCTGCATGCGATTTAAGGATTACATAATGGAAATATCAGTGGGAAAAGAGATGGATTTCAAGAATGGGGAGATTCCAATATAAAGGATACTATGGCAGTCATAGACTTCCTACTATAAAGTACCATATGATTGATTTATTGCTACTGTAGTTTTTTGATAAAATGGTTTGAGAATGCTCTTTAAGAGTGACAAACCACATGTAGACCACTCCAATAAGAGAAATTGATGAATTCTGAATGTTCCCTAAATCCTAAATTATACCTTGTTACAATAGTGCAGCCAAAAAAAAAAAAAAAAAAAATTGTTCAATACTATCAACAATTACTAAAACTATCTAAATGTTGTTTTCTACAATATAAACCTATCCCACCATCAATACCAATCCCAATATCTAACATATGAATCATAAAAAATTCAAACCCATAACAATCCCAATATCTAACATATGAATCATAAAAGAATTTCAAATACACAGTCTCAAAGAATTAGAAATTAAAATTCCTTATGAATTTCAAATTTAAATCCCCAAACTATACACTAAAATCAAGTTTTTAAGCGGTAGCCACATGAACCCAGATAAAAATTCACAAAATGAAATCCAAAAGAATTGAAAAATTATGAAGAGAGTAATAAAAATTCAGAATTGTAAAGCGAACAAAAAAATATCAGAAGAGAGGAATGAAAAATAAAAATTTTTAGTCGTGAGTTGAATGGTAACAAATAATCCCTAAAAAAAAAAAAAAATTATTTATAATATAATATAGGGTTATGGATTCCTAGTCAAATTTGGTTAGGGTTATGGATTCCTAATCAAAATATAATATAGGGTTATGAATTCCTAATATGTTAATGGTATAGAAAATTATTTACCAGCAATGGCGGTGTCTGATTTGATTTTCTCTTCAAGCTTTGCTGTAGTCCCATTGTCATCTTCGCTTCCGAGAAAACTCTCCGATTGTGAAACCATAGTTGTATGTATCGCCGAAGGACCAAACCATATGGTTGGTGATGCCTTCTTTCTATGTCGGACCTGACAGTGTGGGGATGGCTTCTTGGCAGGATTGATTTTTAGTGTTGGGTTTTGGGGAAGGAGAAGGTAGAGAAATAGAGAAGAGAGAGGAATAGTAGAGCATGAGTCTGCTTTTTTTTTTTTTGCACTTATGTTTTTTTATATTTTAGTTTTTATTGGGTTTTAGAAAAGGTTTTTTTTTTTTTTTTTTTTGGTTTTAGAAAAGTTATTATTATTATTATTATTATTATTATTATTATTATTATTATTATTATTATTTTGTGTTTATGGCTTTTTTTTTTTAAATATTATTCTGACGTGAAAAATTGTGAGATCTTCAGAGACTTCGGTTTATATATATATATATATATATATAGATTAAAAAAAAATTATGATGCACGTTTTTTATTTCCCTAAGGGTGGGAGCACCTGAAGGCTGCTGGGTCTTCTGGCCAAAATTTGCACTTCCTTATGTCTTCTTGGTATACATACATCAACAAACAAATGATTGGACCAGTTAGGAAATTGGCCTTCTTCAGGGATAGGATGAGCCCCACAGCCTTCAAACTCTTCAACTCGTTTAAATTTTATTTTTCTGTTTCATTGGCTGCAGGAAGAATTCCCTCGTGACTTGACGTATCTCATCTAGAAATGAACTTGAAATCCCATGTCCTATTGCCTACAAAACCAAAACAAAACCTATAATTAATACTGAGAGCTTTAAATAGATGGCCTAAAACACAAACAATTCCACTCCTTAATAGGAATCAGGCTGGAAGGATCTCTTTGAGAACTTGATAATGTTAGTAATTTAAGGTGGTAAGTTTTAAGTGAAAGGTTGGAGCATATGTGAACTCTTTGTGCTTATGGCCAATTTAAACCAACCACTCGTTCCTAGTTACAAGCTTAAAATTTTTAAGCTTATAATAGAGTAGTCAAAGGAAAAACTAACGTGGCTTACTCAGGATGTTAGGTTCTAAAGACTTAGAATTTTATGTATTTAGAACTCTAATGTGTATTGTTGGCAAACCATGATCAAAACAGCTTGTTTAGTCTTGTTTAGACTTGCTCAAAGTTGGTTCTTTTATGTAAAGTTGGAATCGAGTGGCTACAGAAATATTTGTTACTTTCGGCCTGGCTCGATCGATCGAAGCTTAGACTCGATCGATTGAAAGTTGGCCAGATTGTTTTTTTTCTGCAAAATTTCTAACTCAGCCCTAATTCCTAAAATGTTTAGGATTTTATGTTTTTGCCCTTGGTATAAAAGGCAAACCCTAGCCACGTTTTAGTGTTTGCTCATGTTGCTCATATTGCTGTTTGTGTGAATCTCTTGTGAGATCCTTGAGGAATTTTCCTTCACATAAACTTAGGGTTATCAAGAAGGAGATTACTTCAACATCTTGATGATCATTCAGTTGCTGCCATAAGAGCTTAAAGATACACAAACGAGGGTGCTTGTATTTGCTAGAGAATCTAAGAAAGAAGGAGTCCGTGGATTCGGAGCTTGCACGTGGTTGTGTTAGTAAGTTCTACTAGTGGGTAGCAATAAGAAGTCGAGTGTGGGGGCTTGTAAGTCTTATTGTATGAACTTCGATTCTTTCATATAGTGGATTCAAGTTTACCTTAAAGATAGCTAAGTCAAATCCTCCCCACGTTTTTATCGTGTGATTTCCTGGGTCATCATATCTTTGTGTTATTTATTTTTCCGCTGCTTTGTACATTGATATGATATATTTGTGTTAACCTCGATTTGTTATTTTGACTAAGTAATCACTTGGCCAATTACCTAGGTTAATTTGATTGTGGTTTTAAGGGGTCTAAAAACCTAACACAGGAGGATGTTAGCATTTGGTTTGCTTAGTTTTCAGCAGATTGTTGTTGGTTGTGTCTAGTACATAGCTGGCATCAGGATTCAGGATGCAGCTTTTTGCAACTCATATGCAGGCAAGGAGAACTAAACATGTTTTAACAAATTGAATATCTCTGAAGATTTTATTATAGTGTTCCATGAATAAAAAATATATACTTTGCTGAACTGATTTGTAGGTTGATCAAGTTCAACTATGTTGATTTTGGTGGATTTTCTCCTTCAATAAACTATATATATATATATATATATAAAGGAAAAGAGTGACCATAAGAGTGCTAAGAGAGAATGAGGGACAAGTATTTTGGAAATAATAATAGAATATGTATACAACTAAGATACGTAGAAGTGATTAAATTATGTTGTTAAATAATTTAAATATATATTAAATCAACTATGCATTATACCCCATCAAATATATATAGGTGGGACAAGACGGAGATGGGTGAGTAAAACTTGTCCCCATCCTATCACCTCTTCCAGGAATGTTTGTGTGGGATGAAGTGGAGCAGGGCGGGTGAAGCATGGCGAGATGTTTTTACCATCTATAGGTTTGTTGCAAATTCTATTGCTTAGAGCATTAGCATCCAATTTCTACAAATTATCCCATTTTACCATCTCAAAAACTATTTTATATATTATACCATGTCACTTTACAACACACCCAACATTCCAAACTCTATTTTTTTGCCTTTTTATTTAAATATTCTTTTTTATTTATATATTTTTAATATTTCTCTCTATCTCTCTTCCTCTTCCTCTTCCTCTCTTTCTCTCTCTTCCTTAAAGCAACCAACAACCACAACAATGCCACTGCCATTGTCACCACCATGCCACCACCACCGCACCACGTGTTACTTTATCTATTATACCATATCACTTTACAACACACCCAACATTCCAAACTCTATTTTTTTTCCTTTTTATTTAAATATTCTTTTTTATTTATTTATTTTTAATATTTCTCTCTATCTCTCTTGCTCTTCCTCTTCCTCTATTTCTCCCTCTTCCTTAAAGCAACCAACAACCACAACAACACCACCGCCATTGTCACCACGATGCCACCACCACTGCACCACGTGTTGGGGTTTATGCCCCAAAATCCAATTTATTGGTATGTCATAAATAATTAATGTTTTTAATTATAAGAGACTATTTATAAATAAACTAATGGGATATTATCATAGTCCTTGAGATGCATTGTATGTAGTTTATGTGATTTAGTCACAAAAGATATAAATCACAAGTTCCTTATAAACTCAAAACATGGTTCATAGTTGGTGATGAAATTTGGCGTTTCATTTGCAAAGACTATAACACATCAACTAAGATTGTGATGCCCTAATTTTATTGATTGTGTGATGTGTGTGGGTGTGTAATGAATCCCACATCAGGTATTTACTAGGTAGCTCTAGACTTTATTAACAACTACAAAGAGCCTCAATTGTGACTAGTCCTTTTAAGGTATAGCGCAAATGTGGCTAGCACTTTTCCTTGGGTCGATACATTTGGTATCAGAGTCAGGTTCATATGTAACAACCCAAGGAAAAGCATTAGCCACATCTGCGCTATACCTCAAAATGACTAGTCACAATTGATGCTTCTTGTAGTTGTTAATAAAGCCCAATTCAACCTAGTAATTACCCGATGTGGGACTTATCACATTCCTACACACATCACACAATCAATCAAATTAGGGCATCACAATCTCCCCCACTTAAATCCCTAACATCCTCGTTAGGAACCACTTTCTGGGGTAGTGTCTCTGAGCCCACACGGGGTTACAGGTCGGCTCTGATACCATATATAACGACCCAAGGAAAAGTGCTAGTCACATCTGCGCTATACCTCAAAAGGATTAGTCACAATTAGGCTCCCTGTAGTTGTTAATAAAGCCCAGATCTACCCAATAAATACCCGATGTGGGACTCATCACATACCTACACACATCACACAATCAATCAAAGATGATTTATCTTGATCATGGAAGTGGAGACTTCAAGTTGATGTGTTGATGTGTCTTAAGTGTTAAGACATATTAAACTGGACCGCTATGAGATTTATTATTCAATCAACAACTGTCACCTGAATAATTAATCTCACGACTTTTAATTTCATAGACTTTCAATCCTTAGAGGATAGTGAACCCGATCATGAAATGTGGGTTATTTTGATATATCAGGAGTGAGATCTAATATTCACGGTCAAAACCTCAGTATGTTGGGTAACCACACGTAGTGTTGAGGGAATACATATTCTCAAGATGGAATCCACAATTTCTTTTTATAGAGACACGAAATATCCCCTTGAGATAAGTTTAATTGGAATTGGTTATTCAGGGCCCCCACTTTAGTAAGGAGTTACTAAAGCTTATATTTATTGAAATTGGATTTCAAAAAATATGAATAACTAAAAGATTAAACTGGGTACCCAAGGATAAAATAGCTGTTTACAAAGTGATAGTTCATTATGAATTTGTTCACTATGGATATTTCATGGATGGGTTAAATGATATCATTAGAGTCTTGGGATATAATTTATTAATAAGGCATAGAGTGTAATTATATTTATATAGTGGTATTAAATATAATTAATGGTAACTTTGTACTTGTTAAGAGTTGACAGATAAGCCCAAGACCCATTGGAGATAGAGTCTTATTCATTCCCTTTGGTCCTATCTCAAGCCACAAATTAAATCCCAATTGGGAAGGCCCAAAAGACTAGCCCAATTAGATAATCAGTAATGTATAAGGAGAGAAACATACATAATTTTCAGAATAAGAAAATAGATCATGAAAATGGTGTGTATGTGAGTGTAAGCCACTCTCTTATTCTCCCTTGAACACATATGTGTAAACTAATTGAGAGACCATACTTCTTGGGCACCATGTAGAATTGAGATGATGATTAGAGGTATTCTCAGGTCTTGGTGTTGAATTTCATAGCATCAAGGTACACATTCTATTCTTTGTTCTAGAAATCAAGGTTATATGTTATCTCTCATGAATGAAGTATATCTGTGATTGTTGCTTCCGCTGTGTGTTTTGTATGAGATGCAAAACCAGATTTTCCAACAATTGGTATCAGAGCGGTATTCAATATCTTGCTTGTATAACATGTAATTGAGTTTTAGAATTAAAGAAAAACAGTTTTCTTGGTGTTTTTATTTTCTACAGTAAATTTTTTGCATAATTGTGTCTTTGAATCCATTTGCTATGTTTTATATATGAGATATGTATATGTTGGATTCAGTTTTTCAAAGGAGACCATGGTATATCTTTTAGTTACGGTGCCGACTTTGGTAGTTTTTGTATTAGTAAGATACACCATTAATGTTCATAAAGGATTGATGGTCTAACTCCATTAGGATGAGATTGATCAAAAGTATGTTAATGCTAGAATTAAAGTATTTTGGTTACTTGTCAAAATCCTTTAATGAAATTTATTCCTAATGAGATTAGGATTATGTTTTCAAAGTATCTAGCATTATTATGGTTCTCGATCTTGATATTGAAAACCCTTATGTTTAATCTGTAAATCTTCATTCATAAAATCAGAAGGTGATTTTGATAGAAAATAGCAAAAACTATCAAAAACGGTTGCTAGAAAATTCTGGAAAAATTCAGTTTTTGCGAGTTTCGATTGATCGAGAATTCCTTTCAATTGATCGAGTGTACTTTTCAATTGATTGAAGAGGAATCGAGAATCGATCAAGTCAGGAAGAAACTCTATGATAAAATTCTTCATTGTCTCGATCGATCGAGAATTCCTTTCGATCGATCAAATGTTGATAGGTTTTTAGACCCCTTAAACCACAATTGGATTAACCTAATTAATTAGCTAAGTGATTAACTTAGTCAAATTATGCAAATCTAGGTTATCACAATCAAATAATCATATCTTATATAAGCAGCGAAAATATAAATAACACAATGATATGATAACCCAGGAAACCACACCAATAAAAACCTGGGGAGAATTTAACCTAGCTATCTTAAAGGTAAACTTGAATCCATTATATGAAAGAATCGAAGTTCATAGAATAGGACTTAGACCATTAATATTCTATTACTACCCATCAGTAAAACTTACTGGCACGACCACGTGCAAGCTTCGAGACCACGGACTCCTTCTCTCCTGGATTCTCCAGCAAGTACAAGCACCCCCGGTTGTGTATCTTTAAGCTCTTATGGCAGCAGCTAAGTGATCATCAAGGTCTTGAAGTAATCTCCTACTTGATAACCCTAAGTCTATGTGAAAGAAAACTCCTCAAAGATCTCACAAGAGATTCACATAAACAGCAATATGAGCAACAAGAGCTACCTCTAAAACGTAGCTGGGGTTTCTTTTATATAGTGGGAGAAGTAGATCTGAAATCCTAATCCTTAATGGGCTTGGGCTGAGTTGGCAAATTTTGCAGAAAAACGATCTGCCAGAGTTTCGATCGAGTGAGCCTAATTTTTGATCGATCGAGCCAAGCAAATTTACACATAAATCCTGCAGAACACTCGATTCCAACTTTACATATAAATACATTTTGAGCAAGTGTAAATAGGACTAAAAACCTGTTTTGATCATGGTTTGCCAACAATACAAATTAGAGTTCTAATACATTAGTTCCTAAGTACTTAGAACCTAACAAACTCCCCCTTTGGCAATCCGTGACAAAACACAAACACAATGCTCAAAGTTACAAGTAAAAGCCCATTACACAAATAATGCCCATTATAACAAATCCAACCTAACTACTATCTATCAGTTGCAAGTGTAGACAGTAGCATGACTGAATCAACTTGTATATTTCCTAAAACACTAAACAAAACGCATAAATACATGTGTGACAGAAAAACAGTAAATCAACAAAAATGTAAACTAACCCTCCCCCTAAGTTAGATACATAACAAATTTATTTTCTCCCCCTATCAAAAACAATTTCAACTCCCTCTAAACAAAACAATTCATCTAAATTTCAACTCCTCCTAAACAAAACAATTCATCTAAATCTCCCCCTTTTGTCACGTATTGACAAAGACAACTCATACAAAGAGTAAACAGTCAACATACGCAACAAAGGATAAGAGAAAATAGAGAATCAAGTTAACACAAAACAATTCAACTCTATAGAAAATAGAGACAACTCCCCCTATGAAGAGTTAATGTTAAAAACATGCTTCTCCCCCTATAAATATAGGAAAAACAAAACATGTTTTGGGAAAAACAATTTTGGGAAAAATAGGAGGTGGGGAAAAATAAAGACACACAAACCAAACTTAAAAACTAAGTTGATAAGGAGAGGATACACAAAAAAAATATTCTCTCTTTCAATAAATGCAAACTTGATACTATGTGACCCATAAACAGTTGCATGAGTAGAGCAAATATTTGCACATTGATTATCCATCATATCTCCTAAGAAAAATATTTCTTGCAGCTCACACATAAAAAATAGCATATACTAGAATGTACAAAACTCAAAAATTAATCAATTAATTTTTAAATCAAGTTGAGTACCCAATTTAGCAAAGTGTATGCATGCTATGTGTGAAAACAATGAGAGATTTCACTGCAAAATTGCAAGATGGATACAAAAACAATGCAATGCATATGAATCCTAAACACAAATGATACATGAAAAAATTTGGTCAAAAACTTAAAAATTGAACACATTTTACATCAAAATCAAGGAACTTTAATTTTGGATGGCCACAATAAGATCACACACAATACAATGTACCAAGTTTAGCAAAGAGTAACTTGTGTAGTGTGTGCAACTAGCAAAAGTTTGAGATATATGTGAGGTGATATGTGAATAGAAATCAAATACAAAGTCTACAAAATTCATCACATAGAATTTGAAAGAGACTATCACCTAAAGAGTTACATCATATAACTCTCACATCTCCTAGAATAAAAGCTTACAATCATGTAAGTTTCTTGATTTTTGCCTCATAATATACACACCAATTTTAATTGTTCAGAAACTAATTAAATAGCCAAGATAATATACACACCAATTTTATTTATTTGATTTAGCTTTAAGCCCAATAATGTACACACCAATTTTAAAATTTAAATCGAGACTACACCTTATGTTCTTTTTGTGCATGTGCTACACTTGCTCGAGCACAAAATCTTATGATATGCACTAAGGTGTTCATGATTGACTAGTGAACAGTGATGAGATGGTTATTTATGCCTTTCTCAAAAGGTTCAAGTCCGACAGTCAAAGACATGTGACTTCAAGATTAAGACAAAGTGATCAAAAACTATAAATATCTTTCCCACACAACATGCATTACAAAGGTCAAACTAGTAGAGTGCAATAAATAAGTTCATCCAAGCTAAACAAGGTACATAAACTTGTTATGTAAAGATAATATGGCCAATCCTTGATTATAAATCCAAGATGTGAAATACAAAACACAAAAATCTTTTTGGTTTAAAAAAAAACATTTTATGACCAAAAACAAAAAGCACATATTATGCTAAATGAACAATGTAAAAGTAATGCATGATAGTGCTAAACTAAGCTATAAAGGGTACTCAAACAAGAAATATCAATTTCTTAATTAACCCTTGAGTACATGTATTCATGTAATCCTCAAGAAAAATAAAACAAGACTTAAAATAAAATATTTTTTGTTTTTTTGAAAAATTTTCAATGTTTTTGGATTTTTTTTTTAAAATAAAAAACAACCTAAGAAACAAAACAACCAAAAATAGAAACAAAACATGTCCACAAACAATTGAAAGAATTAAATTAGGGACAAGTAAGCAACACTCACTTTAAAGGATCTTTTCTCACCCATATGGCACTAGTCTTCAGCTTAGTAGGTGAAAATCTATGAGAAGCAGAGTGTATTTGAGAGATTACAACAATCTTCTAAGAAAGATTGAAATTCTGCAAATTCCTTTCACAAGCCAACAAGCTCAAATTTTTCAAAATAATATGAAACAATTTATATGGACTTATGGCAGGAGAAATATCATCACATATCCTAGATTGACATACAAAATGCATAAATTTCAACTTATGACAATTAGGACGAATATGACCGAAGACACCACAAAAGTGACAAATAGGAACAAATATGGAAACATTAGTATTCGTAACAGCAAATCTAGTCTCAGATTTCGGTCTTTGTCTCAACAAAGAACAATTTTGTCTGACATGACCAACAACACCACAAAGGTGACAAATAGGCACAAAAACAGATTTACTATGCTTTCTAATAGTAGGTTTAGACATAGGTTTAGAAACTTCAGAGTCTACATTAGAACTTTTACCTTTGTCTAACCTAGCAAAATAAATCTTTTCTTTATTATTCCTCTTGAAATGAGGGATATAAACTTTCTCAGTTTTAGGCTTAAGAGAAACAGAAACATTTCTGTTATCAATAGCAGGCCTGGTACTAGACAAATTTTCAATTTTAGCTTTAGATTTAACTAACTCTTGTTCCAAGCTTTTCATCTTCTCATCTTGAGAGAAAATTTGATTTCTCAAAAATTCATTCTTTTTATTAGAATCATCTAATCTAACAACCAATTCCTCTTTTTCAAGATTAGCCAATTTGACTCTTCCTTGAATTTCTTAAAGATTTTCATATATTTCAATAATTCCTTACGGAGAGTTTCATAGGCATCAAAAAGATCAACAGAAACAACATCTTCTTTATTCAAATTATCACAAACATTAGCAGAAAGACACTTCAAATTATCCATGATAACAAGGGTCAAGGATCAGCTTAGAGATCAAAAGATCTTCAACAAAAGAGCTACCTGCTCTGATACCACTTGATAGGCTTTTAGACCCCTTAAATCACAATTGGATTAACCTAATTAATTAGCCAAGTGATTAACTTAGTCAAATTACGCAAATCTAGGTTATCACAATCAAATAATCATATCATGTATAAGCAGCGGAAATATAAATAACACAATGATATGATGACCCAAGAAATCACACCGATAAAAACCTGGGAAGGATTTAGCCTAGCTATCCTCAAGGTAAACTTGAATCCACTCTATGAAAGAATCGAAGTTTATACAATAGGACTTAGAATACTAACATCCTATTACTACCTACCAGTAAAACTTACTGATACGACCACGTGCAAGCTCTGAGACCACGGACTCCTTCTTTCTTGGATTCTCCAGCAAGTACAAACACTACCGCTTGTGTACCTTTAAGCTCTTATGGCAGCAATTGAATGATTATCAAGGTCTTGAAGTAATCTCCTACTTGATAACCCTAAGTCTATGTGAAGGAAAGCTCCTCAAAAATCTCACAAGAGATTCACATAAACAGCAATATGAGCAACAAGAGCTACCTCTAAAACGTGGCTAGGGTTTCCTTTATATAATGGGAGAAGTAGATCTAAAACCCTAATCCTTAATGGGCTTGGGTTGAGTTGAAAAATTTTGCAGAAAAACGATCTGCCCGAGTTTCGATCAATCAAGCTAGGCAGATTTACACAGTAAATCCTGCAGAACACTCAATTCCAACTTTACATATATATACACTTTGAGCAAGTCTAAATAAGACTAAAAACCTGTGTTGATCATGGTTTGCAAACAATACAAATTAGAGTTCTAATACATTAGTTCCTAAGTACTTAGAACCTAACAAATGTTAATTTCGATTGATCGAACAGGAATCGAGAATCGATCGAACGAGGCAAAAGCTTTGTGATGAATTTCTTCATTTTTTGATTGATCAAAAAATAGGTTCGACCGATCGAAGGCACTAAATTTTGAATTTTTCACTTGCTTTTTGATTAAGTGTTAAAACTTTGATAAAAGGCAATGTTGTGTGTGATGAGATTACACATGGTTCTATATATAGTGATTAATTTTATAGTCCTTAAAAATTAAGGACATTTATTAATCATCATCTAACTAAAAGACCTAATGAAATCAAAGATGTTAGTTAAATAGAACTCTTAGTCCTAATTTGTTTAGGACCTTTCTTTTAAGAAACATTCTAATGAGATTGGGATTGTTGCATGATTGAAAGTCCTTAATTTATTTTAATTAGAGGTTTTTAATGTAATCAAGATTCTAATTAAAGTTATATAGTTTCTAATGAGATTAGAATACTTTATCTAGTAAGTTAAGGATAGAGTTCTATACAACTAATTTTTTATTCATTAGTGTTTAAAGAATCCTAAATAGTTTAGGACTTTCATTTTAGTTAGTGATTCTAATGAGATTAGAGTCTTCAACAAGTGCGAGGTTATTAGTTGTGATGAGATCACAACTATTTAAGAAAAACCCAAATAATGAGTGGGAGTGCTAAAATAACCATTTTGTTAAGTTTATTGTAATGTGAATAGATACCTTGTCTTGGCCTTGAGCCTTGTATTCCATGTGCAGGGTATTTACTTCACGGATTACATGATTAAACTTCTTTGTGATTGCGCAAATGTTCGTTACGCTATTGTGACATGACTTAGTCAAATCACATCGAATTTAAACAATTAAACACATATGATGTGTAGGGTAAAATTGTGATAAGATCACAATGATTTCAAGACAATCCACTTGTTTTAAAATGTCTAGTGGGAGAGAGATACAAGGGTTGGATCTCATGGCCTTCATTATCAGTTCATAGTGGTGTGGGATAAACATCTCGTCTTGGCTTTGAGCCTTGCGTTCCATGCAGAGGGTGTTTATTTCATGGTACTACAAGATTGAACTTCCTGGTTTATAGTGGTGTGGGCAAGCACCTCGTCTTGGCCTCGAGCCTTGCATCCCATGCAGAGGGTATTTTGCATCATGGAACTACAAGACTAAACCTTACAATGGTAGAGTTATGTGGCTACACATGGGTCTAGGCAATGGTATACACTAGACTAAGTTTGATAGTATCCTTTATATTGAGTTCTTGCTATTATTACTTAGAGGCTAAAGGAAAAGCAGCAAATTATTTTTATTTGGTAGAGTTACCACTTTGTGGGGTACTGTCTCTAAGCCCACATGAGGTTACCTGGCCGGCTTTGATACCATATATAATGATCGAAGGAAAAGTGCTAGCCACATTGCGTTATACCTCAAAAGGACTAGTCACAATTGAGGCTCTTTGTAGTTGTTAATAAAGCTCAGATTTATCCAGTAAATACCTGATATGGGACTCATCACATACCCACACACATCACACAATCAATCAAAGATGATTTGTCTTGATCATGGAAGTAGAGACTTCTAGTTGACGTGTCTTAAGTGTTAAGACATTGAACTAGACCATTGTGAGATTAATTATTCAATCAATAACTGTTACCTGAATAATTAATCTCACGACTTTTAATTTCATAGATTCTCAATTCTGAGAGGATAGTGAATCCGATCATGAAATGTAAGTTACTTTGATATATCAGGAGTAAGATCTAATATTCACAGTTAAAAACTAAGTATGTTGGGTAACCACACGTAGTGTTGAGGGAACATATATTCTCAAGATAGAATCCATAATCTATTTTTATAGAGACACAAAATATCCCATTGAGATAAGTTTAATAGGAACTGGTTATTTAGGGCGCTCACTTTAGTAAGGAGTTACTAAAGCTTATATTTATTGAAATTGGATTTCAATAAATGTGAATAACTAAAAATTAAACCGGGTACTGAAAGATGAAATAGTTTTTTACAAAGTGAAAGTTCATTATGACTTTGTTTAATATGAATATTTCTTGAAGAGGTCAAATGATATTATTAGTGTCTTGGAATGTAATTTATTAGTAAGACCTAGAGTGCAATTATATTTATATAGTGATATTAAATATAATTAATGGTAACTTTGAACTTGTTAAGAGTTGACAGATAAACCCAAGGCCCATTGAAGCTAAAGTCCTATCTGTTCTCTTTGGTCCCATCTCAAGCCACAAACTAAAGCCCAATTAGGCAGGCCCAAAAGGCTAGCTCAATTAGATAATCAGTTATGTATAAAGAGATAAATAGACAAAAATTTCAAAATAAGAAAATAGATCATGAAAATGGTGTGTATGTGAGTGTAAGCCATTCTCTTATTCTCACTTGAACACATACGTGTCAATTGATTGAGAGACCACATTTATTGGGCACCATGTGGAATTGAGATGATGATTAGAAGTATTCTCAAGTCTTAATTTTGAATTTCACAGCATCAAGATATGCTTTCTAATCTTTGTTCTAGAATTCAAGGTTACATGTTATCTCTCATGAATGAAGTAGATCTGTAATTGTTGCTTCCGTTGTGTGTTTTGTATGAGATGCAAAACCAAATTTTCCAACACCACGAACCCACATCAACCTCCACCACCGTCAATCACCCATCCCCACCACCATGACAACCCTCCACCACCACCATGAACTTAACGTACAACACAACAGCAAACACAGTGAAACCCAGCCCCCCCATAATCAACTTGGCAAGCCCCACCTCCACCACCATCAACCACAACCATAATCACAATGATGGAAATATGAGTGTATGCAGCGGAAAAAATTAAACAGATCTACTTCATACACAATTGATAACATGTGCCATATAAGTTTCAGAATATGAGAACAAGAGAGTGTACCTTAATGGGGTGAAATTCAAAACCGAAGATTAGAAGTTCTTGAGAACACTTTCAATCTTCACTCTAATTCCACTTGTTACCCAAGAAGTGTGGTCTCTCAATCAGTTATGTGTATGTTCTAGAGAGAATCGAAGTGTGTCCAACACTCACACATACCAATTCATATATTTCAAATTCTGTATGTTTCTCTCCTTATAACTGATTATCTGATTGGGCTAGCTTTTTGGGTTTTTCCAATTGGGCTTTAGTATGTGGCTTGGAGTGGGACCAAAAGGGAACAAATAAGACACTAGCTCCAATGGGCCTTGGGCCTTTCTATCAACTCTTGGCAAGTTCAAAGTTACCATTAATTATATTTAATACCACTATATAAATATAATTGCACTCTAGGCCTTATTAATAAATTATATCCCAAGACTTTATTGTACATTTAACCCCTTCATAAAATATTCGTAGTAACACAAAGTCATGAATGAAAACTGTCACTTTGTAAATTATTACATCTTAATCCTTGAGTACCCGATTTAATCATTTTAAATTATTCATTATATATTTATGAAATCTAATTTCATAAATATATACTTTAGTAATTTCTTATTAAAGTGGTTAGGCCTCTCTGAATAACTAAATTTATTAAACTTATCTCAGAGAATATTTTACATCTCCGTCAATAGACTATGAATTCCATCTTGAGAATATATGTTTCATCAACATTAAATGTGGCTGCCCAACATATTGAGGTTTTGACTGATACTTTAGATTTCACTCCTAATATATCAAAGCAGCTTACACTTTATGATCAGGTCCATTATTATCTCAGGATTAAGAGTTCATGTAAATATAAGTCGTGAGATTTATTATTCATATGACAGTTGTTAGGAGAATAATAAATCTCATAGCGGTCCAGTTCAATATACTTAACTCTTAAAATATATTAACATATCAACTAGAAGTCTCCACTTCCATGATCAAGACAAATCATCTTAGTTGATATGTTATAGTCTTCGCAGATGAAACACCCAATTTCATCACCAACTATGAACTAATATTCTGAGTTTACAAAGAACTTGTGATTTATATATTCTGTGACTTTTCACATAAATCACATACTATGCATCTCATAGATTATATGATAATATGCAAATATTCATGCTATCATTATTTCAGATAATAATTAAACAGTCTTATTAATTATAATATTAAGTCAAACATAATGTCATATATAATATAATATATAGCATCATACTATAGAATTTAAGGGCACTAATCCTAGCACACAATCCCCACCATCAACAACACAAATACCGCCCATACCCAAATTAACTCAACCAAACCCTGACTAAAACAATTCACAGTCAAAACCCATCACCAAAAACCAATTAACAAATCCATCACTACCCATGATCAAATCCAATTATGCAAACTCACGACCATGTCGATCTTGCCCCTGCAACAACCACGCCACCACAAACCACTAGACCCATGCATCTAGACCCACCAAGCAAACCCCGACCCATAAACCCACAATAGCCAACACACACACCACCTCATCAAACCCACCATGTACACCACCACCATGACAACAACCTACTCCACTTCAGTACCTAGCCAAAACTAAAACCTATTCCAAAACTGAAACCTACCCAAAACTAAACCCATCCAATCTGATGGGGTTTGTCTCCATGCTAATTTGAGAGAGTGAGAGAGAGAGAGAGAGAGAGAAGAAGAAGAAGAATCAGCAGATAAATCTCCATTATTTTATCATACAATCCTGCTACAATGCCATCTTAGATATAGGATAGTATTGTAACAAGATTGTAAAAAATTTTACAATTGCAAGACTAGGTAATGTATGTTTTTTGTACTTTGATACTAAAATATAACGTATTATTGCTTTAGAAGACTGGATACTGACGCTCAAAACATCCAATGCTTTAAAAAAAAAAAGGTCCAAAGCACATCTCACATCTTGTCTGATTACAGTGACAGAACAAGGCAAGGTGGGACTGCAAAAAGCCATAATGTTGATTAATTTTCGTTATTTTTCCAATGAATTTCTTTTTTATTTCTTTATTTTAAGTGCGATCTAACTGTCTATTTGGGAGCTTGCATTATTAAAATCCTTGTTCTTTGCAATCTTATAGAAACTTTTGAAAGCTGATGCTGCTGATCCTCTTTGGAAGTTCCCAAATGCCAACAACAAATCTTTGATTTACCACCAGACAATATTTAATTCTACAGCCGAAGCTTTCGTACAATATTATGCGAACACGTAGCCAGTTTAGACACATTCATGGATTGAGCCAAACCAAGTCCTAATTCAACTACCATCACACAAGATGGATAACGTACGAATGACAACTAACAAATCGTCAACTACCAAGTACCAACCAGTCATTCTCAATTTCTCATCCCCAAATAAACCCAATAATCTGTACTATGGACACAATTATTTTTATGTTCAATTTCACAACTAATTGATTAATAGGATTATGAGGATTATGAGTAGTCTACACAAAGTGGTAAGTTGCACAGCATAGAAAATACTTACTCACAATCACACAAATCAACGCATTGTGAAATTGATTGTATGAGTGGTTGTGTTTTTAGAATTATTTAGGAGTGTCAAATGGGTAGGTTTAAGGTGGGCACAATTGAGTTAGCTACATAAAACTCATTTACCAATTTATGGGTAAACCCAACTCACCTAATTACCCAATAATCAAAATTACCAAAATATTGTTAAAACTTAAAAATGACTAAAGTACTCCTAAAATCTTTTAAAATTATCAAAATATCCCCTAAACCTTAAAAAAAAAAAAAAAAAAAAAAAAAAAAAAACCAAATATGCTCAAAAACTAGTAACAATTATCAAAATATCCACCGAAACCTAAAAAATGACTAAAATACCCCGAAAACCTAAAAATTTACTGTACTAACTAAAATACCCCAT
The DNA here is from genome assembly GCA_023621385.1 of Quercus gilva. Taxonomy (NCBI): domain Eukaryota; kingdom Viridiplantae; phylum Streptophyta; class Magnoliopsida; order Fagales; family Fagaceae; genus Quercus; species Quercus gilva. Next base: position 43,507,840 of record CM042477.1, read on the forward strand.
AAACCTAAAACTTGATCAAAATACTATTGAAACCTAAAAAATGACTAAAATACCCTCGAAATAAAAAAAAATACTGAAATACCCCTAAAACTTAAAAAATGACCAAAATACTCTTGAAATCTAAAAATTACCAAAATATCCCCTAAACCAAAAAAATGACTGAAATACCCCTGAAACATTAAAAAATTACCAAAATACACATAAAACCTAAAAATAAACCAAAATACCAGCGAAACCTAAAAATGACAAAATACCCCTAAATCTTATAAAATGACCAAATACCCCTAAAACCTAAAAATGACAAAAATAACTCCAAAACCTAAAAAAATTGACCAAAATACCCCTAAACCTAAAAAAATGACCAAAATACTCGTAAAACCTAAATAATGACCGAAATATACTCGAAACCTAAAAAATGACCAAAATACTCTTGTAACCTAAAAATTAGTAAAATACTTCTTGAACCTAAAAATGACCGAAATACCCTCCGAAACCTAAAAATGAATCAAAATACCACCTAAACTTAAAAAATGACCGAAATACCCCCAAAATCCTATAAAATGACCAAAATAACCTCGAAACCTAAAAATTGACCAAAATACCCCTTAAAACTATTAAAAAAAAAAAAGACTAAAATACATCGAAATCTAAAAAATGACCAAAATACTCTTGAAACCTAAAAATTACCAAAATATCCCCTAAACCAAAAAAATGACTGAAATACCCCCGAAACATTAAAAAATTACCAAACTACACCTAAAACCTAAAAATTAACCAAAATACCACCGAAACCTAAAAATGACAAAATACCCCTGAAACCTATAAATGACCAAAATACCCCTAAAACTTAAAAATGACAAAAATAACTCCAAAACCTAAAAAAATTGACCAAAATACCCCTAAACCTAAAAAATGACCAAAATACTCGTAAAACCTAAATAATGACAGAAATACACTCGAAACCTAAAAAATGACCAAAATACTCTCGTAACCTAAAAATTAGTAAAATACTCCCTGAACCTAAAAATGACCGAAATATCCTCTGAAACCTAAAAATGAACCAAAATACCACATAAACTTAAAAAATGACCGAAATACCCCCCAAATCCTAGAAAATGACCAAAATAACCCCAAAACCTAAAAATTGACCAAAATAACCCCGAAACCTAAAAATTGACCAAAATACTCCTTAAAACTATAAAAAAAAAAAAAAAAAAAAAAAAGACTGAAATACATCGAAATCTAAAAAATGACCAAAATACTCTTGAAACCTAAAAGTTACCAAAATATCCCCTAAACTGAAAAAATTATTGAAATACCTCCATAACATTAAAAAATTACCAAACTACACCTAAAACCTAAAAATTAACCAAAATACCACCGAAACCTAAAAATGACAAAATGCCCCTGAAACCTATAAAATGACCAAAATACCCCTAAAACCTAAAAATGACAAAAATAACTCCAAAACCTAAAAAAATTGACCAAAATACCCCTAAACCTAAAAAATGACCAAAATACTCGTAAAACCTAAATAATGACCGAAATACACTCGAAACCTAAAGAATGACCAAAATACTCTTGTAACCTAAAAATTAGTAAAATACTCTCTGAATCTAAAAATGAACGAAATACCCTCCGAAACCTAAAAATGAACCAAAATAACACATAAACTTAAAAAATGACCGAAATACCCCCCAAATCCTAGAAAATGACGAAAATAACATCGAAACCTAAAAATTGACCAAAATACCCCCTAAAACTAAAAAAAAAAAAAAAAAAAAAAAAAAAAAAAAAAAAAAAAAAAAAAAAAAAAAGACTGAAATACATCGAAATCTAAAAAATGACCAAAATACCAGAAACCTAAAAAATTACCAAAATACTCCCAAAACCTAAAAATAATCGATATATCCCCAAAACCCAAAAATTAACAAAACACACCTAAAACCTAAAAAATTACTAACATTCCCTCGAAACCTACAAAATGACCTAAATACTCTTATAACCTTTAATTTGACAAAAATACCCTTGAAACATCCAAAATACCCCAAACCTCTATTTTGGTAATTTTAGAGGCTTCAGGTGTATTTTGTTCATCTTATAGGTTTTGTGGCATTTTGGTCATTTTAGATATTTTGAGGGGTATTTTGGTCGTTTTAGTGGTTTAGAGTTATTTAGAGATTTTAGGTTTTTTTTTTTTTTTTTTTTTTTTTTTTTTGTTGTTGGTAATTTTATAGGTTTCGGGTTATTTGTGGTCATTTTAGAGATTTTGGGTGTACTTTGGTTATTTTAAAGTTTTAGGGGTGTTTTCGTCATTTTATAGGTTTGATGGTATTTTTGTAATTTTTTGAGTTTCGGGGGTATTTTGGTCTTTTTTAGGCAATGGGGGGGTTATTTTGATCATTTTATAGATTTCGGGGGTATTTAGGTCATTATAAAGGTTTCCGAGGCATTTCGATCGTTTTCTATGTTTAGGGATATTTTGGTCATTTTTTAGGTTTCAGAGGTATTTTGGTCATTTTCTAGTTTTAGGGGATATTTCAGTCATTGTAAATGTTTCGGTGGTATTTCGTCATTTTTTATGTTTAGAGGGTATTTTGATAATTTGTTAGGTTTCGATGATATTTTGGTCATTTTTTAGTTTTAGGGGATATTTTGGTCATTTTTTTTAGGTTTCAAGGGTATCTTGGTCCTTTTTTTTTTATAAAAGTTTTAGGACGTATTTTGGTCATTTTTAGGTTTCAGGAATATTTTGGTATTTTTTAAGTTTTGGGGGTATTTTGGTCATTTTTTAAGTTTCATGGGTATTTTGGTCATATTTAGATTTCAGGGGTATTTCAGTCATTTTTTAGGTTTTGGAGGTATTTTAGTAATTTATTTTAAAAAAATTTTGAGAAGGTATTTTGGTTATTTTTAGGTTTTGGGAGTATTTTGGTTGTTTTTTAGGTTTCAGGGGTATTTCGGTAATTTTCTTAGGTTTCATGCGTATTTTAGTCATATTTAGGTTTCGGGGTTCATTTTTTAAGTTTCGAGAGTGTTTCAATCATTTTTAGATTTCGAGTGTATTTCAGTCATTTTTTAGGTTTTAGGGGTATTTTGGTAATTTTATAGGTTTCGAGGATATTCGGTCATTTTCTAGGTTTTAAGAGGTATTTTAGTCATTTTATAGGTTTTGAGAGTATTTCAGTCATTTTTTAGGTTAGGGGGTAATTTGGTCAATTTTAGGTTTTGGGGGTTATTTATGTCATTTTTTAGGTTTAAGGGAGTATTTTGGTAATTTTCTTAGGTTTAATGGGCATTTTAGTCTTTTTAGTGGCTTTAGGGTATTTTAGAATTTGGTGATTTGTAAAAATAATACTTGGTTCATAATTGAGTACCTAGTTAAAACCTAATAAATATTAATGTTAACTAGGTTTAATTGGGTTAGTACTCATTTAACTCAAGTAATAATTAGGTGAGCTTGAATCTTATTTAAGTGAGTGAGTTTAAGTAGACAAATAAGTTTGGGTTGATTTTGCCATGGCTAGAATTATTCCCCTTACCTAATATGAATATCGTTCACCTTCAATCATTCATTCACCCATTCTCAAAAAAAAAAAAAAAAAAAAAAAATCATTCATTCATTCATCATATGCATGCTTACTCGTTCATCAAAATATATGCAATACATATCACAAAACACTGCATCACAATTCACAATACAATACAAATTAAAAAAAAAAAAAATCGAAATCAAACTAAAGATTCTATATGTTTCTAACTAAGGTCTATGTGATCGTATTGGACTTACTATGAAGCCCCTTAAAGTTAGTGACAGTTATTCTCCCCCTGCCAACTCCAAACAATGTCTTTGAGCGCTGGCCTCACATCTTCCTCACAGAACTTCTTGTACTCAAGAGTGTCTCCGGCCGACTTTGAGAATTCGACCACCGCCACCTCTGGCGCCACCTCGAAAACCTCCGCCGTCACAGCCAACTTCCCTTTCCTCCCTTCCATTTTCCCCTGCATTTTCACCTTGAATTCCTTCACACCCATCACACTAAAATTCAGCCTCTTCGCCACAGCTTCCAACTTTGCAACAATAGCTGCTGCCGAGCATTTGGACGTGAACATTGACCCGGATTTCCTCTTTTTTTCGAACAAACTCGACAGATCGAAACCTGAAGACATGGAAGAAATGAACTCAAAAGCGTTATAAAAGGGCGGTGACGAAGAAGTTGTTTTTTCCAATTCCATTTCCTCAATAATCTTATCATCATCCTTGTCATTGGTCTCTCCCACTGGCTCTGGGATTGAAATAGCGATTGGCTTTGAAAAACCCTTTTGGAACCAAGGATTTTGCATAATCTCCGGGATTGAAATTCTCTTTTCTGGATCTGAAACAAGGAGCTTGGATATCAACCGCTCTGCATCAGTGGAAAACCATGGAGGAAAATCATACTCAGCCTTGAAAACCTTCCTATACATTTTCATAACATTCTCAGCTTGAAATGGCAAATACCCAGCAAGCAAAACAAAGAGAATTACACCACAAGACCATATATCAGCCTTAGCTCCATCATACCCTTTTTTTCTCAACACTTCAGGAGCCACATAAGCTGGTGTGCCACAGCGTGTGTGTAGCAAACCATCATTCCAGAGCTGCTCAGGCAGTGCGGACAAGCCAAAATCAGAAACTTTCAAGTCCTTGTTATCATCCAGAAGAAGATTTTCGGGCTTCAAGTCTCGGTGTGAAACACCACGGCTATGACAGAAATCAACTGCGCTAACTAACTGTTGAAAATACTTTCTTGCCAAGTCTTCCTTGAGCTTTCCCTTTGCTACTTTGGCAAACAACTCACCACCTTTCACATATTCCATCACGAAGTATATCTTTCCCTTGGTAGCCATGACTTCCTTCAGTTCAACTATATTTGGGTGGCGAACCAAGCGCATGATAGAGATCTCTCGCTTGATTTGTTCCATTAAGCCTTCTCTCTTGATGTGGTCCTTGTTGATGACCTTGATTGCAACGCTTTCGTTGCTGATGAGGTTCTTGCCGTAGTAGACTTTGGCAAAGGTGCCTTGGCCTAATACCCTTCCCATCTCGTATTTTCCGAACAGAATGTTTCTTGGAGGATTGAGATTGCTTGTAGTTTGTTGCACACTTTGTTCTTCCATTTCAGACCAAAATGACAAAAATTGGATATGGTTTGGAAAATTATGAGTCAAATTAGGCTAAGAAAACATTTCGATACAGTGAAAAAGGCCATGACCCAGATGTGAAAAAACATGGAATTATACAAGAATTTTGTGTCAAAATGTCATGCACAATATAGAAAAAAGTGGGATTTGCTTTTCTAGGAAACTTGTGTTGTTAAGGAGTGGACTGTGTTGTGGAGCTCGATGATTACTACAAGGTTGGTGGTGGTGAATTGGATAAGATTTGGAGAGAAAAGGAGGTGATTGGTGGCCAGGAAAATAAAGGAGAGAGATGAAGTAGTGATGGTAGAGAGAGTGGGTTGTCCTATTAGGCAATTACCATTGGAGGACATAGTTTTTGGCCTTTTTGGGAGGTCTGGAAGGAGCGGCAAGCACATAGAAATCAGTCAATGAAAATATCTTGGAATTATATAATTGGATAAGTGGCTCAACTGAGTTAGGTCAAGTTGAAAGCATGTGGGCCCAGACTATTTATGACTCTTTGGGAATGGGCCCGTCATGGGGCTCTAGCCTCTAATGCTCTCCATATTTCTTCCATTCTACAGAAATGGAAATTCTTCTGTCTTTGTCATTCACAATACAAGTGGAGCAGAGAAACCGAGGGCTATTGTGAAGCTTCCGGGGGTTTGGTTGGTGTAGTTATATTTTCCAAATAAGTACTATTTTCCAGATTCAGACACATGGACTGGGAACTAACTGTGTCTGCAGACACCTTTCCATCTATGCCCAAAAAATCAGGATATACGGTACAACTTTTTCTTTTGTTTTGTTATCACATGGGTGGCCCGAGGCAGCCCACAAGCACAACCTAGGATGAACTCTTTATGCCATGTTGTGAAATTGCAATTTGGAAGAATGTACAATTTAAAGAGTTAAGCCAATTACTTACTATATGATGAGTTAAATAACTTGGGGTTGTCATTCCATGTCAATGACGACCAAAATGAGTGCTACATATTTAGTGTGTGTATTGATGGTGAAACGTAACGGACAGAGCAACGGTAACAAGTGAACTACGTACTTCAGAGTTCTTATTGATGATATACTAGCTGTTGCTCATAAATGCTAGAATTTATTATCAATAAAGACAGGAAAACAACTATAAAAGAAAGGGACAACATAAGCCAAAGGTACACATAAATATTCATCCAAAAACTGCTCCAAAGTCATTTTTTCTCTTTAAATCATTTTCTTCTTTTCTGACTTAAGCATCGGAGTGTTTTTGGCAAACACCACACCGGTTTATTACACTTCTTTCTCAAGCTTTCTTGTAGGTTTGGACTGGAGACACGACCCATCATGGGATTGTCCATCCAGTGAGATGAGGTCCTTAACTTGGTGATTTTTTGCATCATCTGTTTGACGTCGTCTGTGGGAATTGCTGATCATTTAGGCCATCTTCCCTAAGTGACAAAAGAGAACCTGGTAGCACCAGACGGATGCCAAACAAGCTGCACAACAAATCCAAGCCCTGACAGCCAGCTTGGAAGAAGTGACTCGCCAGAATGAAGAGCTGAGGAGAGCTGCTAAATCCCAGAATGAGGAACAACAGTGAACCATGGAGAACCAGAATGAAGAAGAGCATTAGAGGATCGAAGGAAACCATAATGAGTAAGGATCGGATAGCCAGGCCAACAAGAAGACGAGAATGTTAGGGGAAAACTCGTCCAGAATGGAAAGCGAGCTTTGTAATATGAGGAGGGAGATGGGTGAACTCAGGAATGCAGTAAAAGATAGAGCTGTAGAGAGCTTAGACAGAATGATCTGAAGGACGGATTCACCATTCACCACAAAAGTACTGAACCGCCCACTCCTACTGAAGTTTCGTCTTCCCCAACTGGAGTTCTTTGACAGCTCAGGAGATCCCTTGGATCACATTGAGTCATTCAAGACTTTGATGCTTTTATAGAAGACCTTAGACGAAGTAATGTGCAGGGCCTTCCCAACAACACTAAAAGGCGTAGCTAAGGTATGGTTTGGCAAGCTGCCTTTAGGCATCATTGCGAACTTCAACCAGCTCAGCAAAGGTTTTGTTTGTCATTTCATTGGCGAAAAATGACACAAGAAGCCAACTGGGCATCTTCTTAACATACGCCAGGCAGAGGGAGAGTCGCTTTGGCAATACGTGACACGCTTGAACAAAGAGTTGCTGCAGGTCGACGAAGTGGAAGATCAAGTCATCTTGACGACCTTCCAAGCAGGGTTGCTACTAGGAGATTTCTTCTTCTCAATCACCAAGAGACCGCCAAAAATAGTAGCAGAATTACTTCACAAGGCCTAAAAGTATATGAATGCAGAGGATGCAGTAATAGCTAAAGGAGTGATGACTGAAAGGAAAAAAGATGAAGGAACCAGTCACAACCCAGATAGGAAGAAGGAAACACGGGGTACTGGGCATGCATTAGACAAAAAGAAGAACCTCCCAAAACAAAGACCTAAGTTTACTAGTTTCACTCCCCTAGTGATACCTATCGAGCAAGTATTGATGCAAATAAAGGATGAACCCTCTCTGCAATGGCCTAAACCCATTCATGCTCTAGCTGAAATAAGAGCCAAAAGCAAGTACTACAGATTCTACTAAGACCACGAGCATCACACTGACGAATGCAGGCACCTGAAGGACCAAGTAGAAACATTAATCCATTAGGGAAAATTGTAGAAGTTTGTATGAAGAACAGAGCTGTATAGAAGACAATAGAGGGACAAGAAGGAAAGGGAGCTAGAAACGGGGGGCAATAAAGCCCCATAGGACAAATAAGGATGATTTCAGGAGGATTGGTAGTGGGAGGATCCTCCAAATCATTAAAAAGGGCGTATGCAAGAGAAGTGAATAACGTGCATTTAAGGTTCCCACCTTCAAAAGCGCTTAGGTACAGTGAACCAGACGTCATCTTTTTTTGAGAAGAACGCCTGTGGTGTTAGACAACCCTATGATGACCTGCTGGTTATAATGCTTAGGATGGAAGAGTTCAACATGCATCGGGTACTAGTAGACAATGGAAGCTCAGCAGATATCATCTATTTGCCAACCTTCCAACAAATGAAGCTAAATAAAGAAAGGCTTCAACCATTCACTTCCCCATTGGTAAGTTTCATTAGGGACAGGTTATCCCCAAAGGCGTTGTTAAGCTAACCATAATTGCAGGCACTTATCCAGCACAAGTCTCCAAGGAGATTGATTTCCTCGTGGTAGATTTCCCATTAACATACAATGTCATCCTTGGACGACCAACACTCAACAAGTTGAAAGCGGCAATGTCGACCTATTATCTAAAGGTGAAGTTCCCTATAGCCCATGGCATGGGGAAATTAGAGGAGACCAAGTCCTCGTAAGAGAATGCTATCAAGCTGCCCTAGCATTAGGGGAAAACCACACATGAATGATAGACGAACCTAAACCAATCCCTGAACTGTCAGAAGTTCCATAAGAGTTTGAGGTTGTCCATGGAGATCTGTCCAAAGTCTTGAAGATAGCTTCAGCACTTTCAGCCTTGGAGAAGATGAAGACAACGAACTTCCTAAGAGAAAACTAGGACATTTTCCCTTGGAAGCACGAGAATATGCTAGGAATCGATAAAGGAGTCATCCAACATTGTCTCAATGTTAATCTGGAGTGTAAGCCAGTGTAGTAAAGATGAAGAATATTTGCGCTTTAACACAATAAGGCAGTAGCAGAAGAGGTCGAGAAACTTCTAGAGGTAGGCTTTATAAAGGAAGTGTTCTACACTGAATGGCTAGCCAACATAGTGATGGTAAAGAAGAACAATGACAAGTGGAGGATGTATGTCGAGTTCAAAGCTTCCCTTTACCCAGGATCGACCAATTGGTAGATTCAACTGTCGGACACAAGCTCTTAAGCTACATGGACACCTTCTCTAGCTACAATCAGATCATGATGGATGAGGAAGACCAAGAAAATACCGCATTTATCACTAGCCAAGGGTTATACTGTTACGAGGTGATGCCTTTCGGACTAAAGAATGTTGGGGCCACATACTAGAGGTTGGTGAACCGCATGTTCTCTCATCAGATAGGAAGAAATGTGGAAGTATATGTAGATGATATGTTGGTGAAGAGAAATGACGAAGCGGACCACTTGGATGACCTAAGGGAAACCTTCGACACCCTATGTAAATATAAGATGAAATTGAACCCAACAAAGTCTGTTTTTTCTATTTCATCAAGGAAATTCAAAGGATTCATGGTATCTCAATGGGACATAAAGGCTAATCCAGACAAGAGAAAGGCAATAATGGAGATAAAATCCCCGAAGACACCTTTATTTGGTAGTATCAAATATAGTGGTAAGCTTAGCACTGATCAGAGAAGAGGATGAGGTGCAGAGGTCAATGTACTACACCAGCTAAGCATTTCAAGGAGCTGAAGTGAATTACCCAAGGATAGAGAAGATTGCCTTCACTTTAGTGGTTTAGTGGTCGCCTTTAGAAAATTGCGCCACTACTTTCAGGCACATCCTATCATCGTCATGGCAGACCAACCAATAAGAAAGACGATGAACAAAATAGATGCAGCAGGGTGCCTTGTCTAATGGGCTATCAAGCTTGGCCAATTCAACATAGAATATCGGCCTCGAGTAGTAATCAAAGCCTAGGTCCTCGCCGATTTCATTGCAGAATTCACTTATCCTCAAGGAGAAGAAGATCCCTCAAAAGAAGACATGGACGATCCAGACAGATGGATCTGCCACCATGAAAGCTAGAGGAGCAGGTGTGGTCCTCATATCACCAAAAAGAGAAATCCTGAAGTATGCAGTCAAATTGCAGTTCCTAGCAACCAATAATGAAGCCGAGTATAAAGCACTTCTAATAGGATTGAGTCTTACAAAAGTGCTTAAAGCCAAGGCCTTCATCGTCCAAGCTGATTCTCAGGTTGTAATTGGCTAGGTAAGAGGAGATTATGAAACGAAGGAAGAAAGAATGCAGAAGTATCTAAAGATCGTCAAAGAACTCCTACAGTATTTCGATATTGTCGAGTTCTAGTAAATCCCTAGTGGAAAGAATGCTGAAGCTAATTTCTTAGCATGGCTAGCCTTGTCAGACAAACATGGCATATCTCCTGAGTCGTGCATGGAAACAAGGGGACAACACAACATAGAGGGCGAACATGTGATGAAGATATAGGAACAAGACAAATGGATGACTCCCATCATCCATTACTTGAAAGAAGGACAACTCCCAGAAGATAGGAATGAAGCATGGAAGGTATAGATCAGAGTTACTCACTTCATCGTTATTGAAGATACCCTATACAGACAAGGAAATTCCCCTCCTTATCTCCGTTGTGCTAACAAGGAAGAAGCCAACTGTGTACTTTGAGAGATACATGAAGGAATTTGAAGTAACCATGTGGAAGCAAGGTCTCTTACAGGAAAAGCACTCAGAGTAGGTTATTATTGGCCAACATTACAAAAGGATACATATGATCTCATCAAATCATACGACTAGTGCCAACGCTTCGCGAACTTCCAAACACGACCACGTGAGCCAATGACACCAATAACTGCTCTATGGCCTTTCACTCAATGGGAGATCGACATAATGGGACCACTCCCTATAGAAAGGAAGCAGCACAAGTTCCTCATCGTTTGCAATTGATTACTTCATGAAATTGGTAGAAGCTGAGCTAGCAAAGACGATCACAAAAGCTAAGATCACCAACTTTGTATGGAAGAACATAATCTGCAGATTCGGCATTCCAAACATAATCATATCAGACAACGAAAAATAGTTTGACAATCCCAAGTTTTAAAAATTTTGCCAAGATTTAGGAATCAAGAACCATTACTCTTCCCCAAGACACCCTCTGGCTAATGGTCAAACTGAAGTTACGAACAAAAGCTTGCTCAAAATTATCAAAACTTGACTTGAGGGGGCAAAGAGTGCATGGCAAGAAGAGCTACCTAACATTCTATGGGCATACAAGACGACCATAAGAGTGCCAATGGGAGAAACACCATTCAGACTGACATTTGGAATTGAAGCCGTAATACTAGTGGAAGTAGGATTGACAAACATCTGGATCATGGCGTACGAAGAGCAAAGGAACCACTAAGAACTTAACAATAATTTGGATCTAATCAATGAGGTGAGAGATGAAGCTATGAAGCGGATGGAAAAGTGCAAGGGAGCAATGGCCATGTATTACAATAAAAGGGTGAAGGTGAGAAGATTCAACATAGGTGATCTCGTCCTTAGAAAAGTCACACAGACTACAGAGGACTCGTCCCAAGGTAAGTTAGGTCCAGCATGGGAAGGACCCCACCAAGTCACTCGCCACTCCAGAAAAGGATCATACTACCTGAAGACCTTGGACGGCTAAGAACAAATTTGTCCATGGAATATAGAACACTGAAAGAGATACTATCAGTAAGAATCCCCAAGTATTTCAAAATGCTTACTTTTATTTAGTTGTATTTCCTCTTTTTATTATTGTTTGTCTTACATAGATGAAGGAATATTTTGTCTCTATATCAATAAAACATAGGCAAAAGTACTATTTAGGAACTATTTGTAGCTGATTTTTTATGGCCAAATCATCATTGATACATGACTTAAGAAAAGTATTTATACGTATTAACAAACACCATTCATGCATGAGAAAAGTAATTAATACATAACAAAATTGTCATTTATACATGACTTAATAAAAGTTATTAATACATAACAACTTCGTCATTCACACATGACTTAATAAAAGTTATTAATACATAACAAATTCGTCATTCATACATGATTTAATAAAAATTATAAATACCTAACAAAGTCGTCATTCATACATGACTTAAAAAAAAAAAAAGTTGTTAATTCTTAGCAACATCGTCATTCATACACGGCATAAGAGCAGTTTGAAATAAATTATATGCTCAAATAGACAAGCCGAAAAGATTGTTCAAAGGAAATAAATAGACGTGCTCTTGATTACATCTGGCACAACCTCATCAGTGGGGATGCTCCCAACTAAACCTAGCATAACCTCGTCCTCCACCAAAGTGTTAGAAGGATGATCCTCCAAAATTTCCTTCTCCACTTCTTCCATATCAAGTTGGGAGAAGTCCAGCGTAGGGTGATGCTTGGCTAGATACTTACAAAAGAGGTCAAAACCGTCCAAGTAATACTCGCAGAGCTTGTCCAAAAACTCATCTGAAGCCTTAAACTTCTCAACTGCTTTAAAACCTGACCTTTATGAGGGCCTCGTCAATTTGCTTATCCTTCTGTTTCAAAATTCCTTCTTAGTATCGTTATTCTTCTCCAAAGTCTTCAGATGATCCTTATCCTTCTTAGCCCTGTCAGCAAAAGCGGAGATTTGGATCGTCAATGACTTATTCTCGGTAGAAAAAGAAGCAATCACAGATTGGGCCTCAACCAACTTCTTATCATAGTCCAAGTACTTTCCAGATATGTACAAGAACTCTCCCAGCACCTGCAATGACAATAAGTGATAGTTCAAAAAAAAAAAAAAACATAACAAAAGCGAGAAAACAGATGTGTGCATAAGAAGAACGCCTACTTGCATGAGCTTATGAACGTGTGACAACATCATCTCTGAAGGAGGCTTTCCCATCAAAGGCTCCAAATCCTCCATGAAGATTGCGTCATGAGCCTTCTACGTCGCAGTCCCTGCGTCTTCCCAAAATGAGGCAATTGAGATCTTGCTTGAGGCTTTGGCCTTAGAGCCCCCCCCCCCCCCTAGGAGAGACGATCAACTCCAAGGAAGAAGTAGGCGAGGCAGGGCGGTGGACTTGAAACTTAGCCACCAAAGAGGTCACCATAACATCGTCCTTGGATGGTTCATTCTCCCTCTGGCGTTTCCTCGATAGAAGGCCACCAGATAGACCGGTCTTGGCTTTCTTCTCCTGAGCCTCAATGAGTTTTGCTTTGCTAAATTTGGTCATCATTCTTGAAAAAAAGGATGGAAGAGATGATTCTTAAAAAAGAAGAAGAAGAAGAAAAAGAAAAAGAAATATCATTGGTGCACTTACTCTTCTTTATGGTCTTAATATTCTTTCTAACCTTGTTGGGAGGTTCTAGACCAAGAAAATGGAAAAATAAAGATTAGGAGGAGATGAGCTCGTCAAAGTCCTTAACGGTCTCCAAATACTCCTTAACCTTCTTTAGACGAGTGTGATATTGCCTCTTTAGCTTAAGACAAACTTTATCCACACCAAAAAAAAAAAAAAAAAAAAAAAAAAACAGCAGACAACAGATTTAGAAAGCAACGAACACACGAGCATAGAAACATGTAAATGCAAGTACAAATAAAGGACACACTAGACACAGGAGTCCCCTAACTATGAAGCAATTTGGGAGCTTCACTTGGATCCTTACCAGGGACGGTTTCCCAACCTTCACCAGAGACGAAGAAAAAGCTCGTCTTCTAGTTTCGAAGAGAATAAGGGGAATCAAGAATCAACCTTGAGCTCTTATCCTAGGGTTTGAACTCCCAATAACTAGGATCCTTGGAGCATCTCAAGTGGTACAAGTGCAAAAATTCATTCATCCTAATGGTGTCTCCGTCATTAGCATTATACAACAAATAACTATCCTCCACGAGTTAGGGACTAGTTGGGCAGGAGCAAGAAGCAAATGGCCAAAAAGCTCCCTAAGAAACGGTTGGATGGGAAAGCGAAGACCACTAATGAAGTTGGCCTCGTAGAAGCACACCTTATCAGCGTAAGAATGGCAAGCTCTATCATCGTCATTAGGGATCTTAACCCTGACCGACGAAAGAAATTGAAACCTATTCCTGATTCTATTCTCCTTTTTCCCTTTCAAAGCACAGCCAATATCCCAGGCTTTGTAGGGAGTGGATGAAGAAGTGACCTCAAGAGCCCTACGGTCTTTAGACTAGGAAAAACCTGTCTCAAGTTCACTAGACCTAACTTCACCCTTTCCAGAAATTATCAAAGATTGGGCAATCCTCATAGAATGATAAATTAAAGATAAAGGAAACGCAAAGCGAACCTAAAAGGACAATCTCTACCCACGAAAAGGCCAACCTCGGGGCGTTGCCTACCTACAACTTCAAGCAAACTACCCAAGCGAGCAAAGAAAAAAGAAATTAAGGGACAATTCAACCTAACCACAGAATAGTCTACCATTAAAGAACAGAGAAAGAAAAAGTGAAAGACTTACTTGAAAATGAGAGGGGAACGAGGGAGGCTCAAAGGAAGTTGAAACGCCACGAAGAAGGAAAGAATGAAGCAAAAAATGGAAAGAGAAGAAAAGGAGGGGAAAAGGTAGAATAAATGGAAGAATGTGCATGGGAATGCCAAGATTTGCTAACATAAAGAAGACATCCTGACCGTACACGTGGCGTGCAGTAGACAACGCAATAATTCGCAATAAATGCGCCGAACGTGGGACACGAAACGACAGATAGTTATGTTCTTATCTCTTCTCAAACATGAGAATACGAACAGGGGGGCAGTTGATGAGTCAAAAATAACTTGGGATTGTCATTCCATGTCAATGACGAGCAAAACGAGCACTACACATTTATTGCGTGCATTGAAGGTGAAACATAACGGATGGAGCAACGCTAACAAATGAGCTATGTACATCAGAGCTCCCATTGATGATATACTAGTCGTTGCTTATAAATGCTGGAATTTATTGAATGTTCAATATGTGTATAAAACACCTTTGAACATTTAGACCCCAAATTACAAATTATCAATTCAAGCTTATAATTAAACAATAAATGTGCGGAACATGAACATAAGCTAAAACAGAATTGATAAACAATCTAAACCATAAATAATCACAACCATAGCAATAATTAAATGGCAAAGATTAAGAGAAGAGAGATGCAAACACAAGGACAACACATGATGTATTATCGAAGAGGAAACCGAAGCCCTCAGCGTAAAACCTCTCCGCCGCCCTCCAAGCAGTTAATAGACCCTCCAAGCCCAATCTACCCAGTGTACTTGCACCAAACCTTTGTCTTTACTAGCTTACCGGATTCCGCTATAGCCCATAGCATCAACCAATATGAATTGGTCCCTTCCTAACTGCTTCCCAAAGCACCAAAAAGTCTTCTCACAGATATGGGTATTGTGAGAAAAGGATTTGGATAAGGACCTGTCAAGGATATAACAATGGAAAGGGTGAGAGTAGAGGAATTTGAAGAGTCTCTTATGTGAAGATTGTAGATGAATCAATCTTGTTTTTCTCTAGGGTTTCTCTCTTAAAATTCTCTCTGGAAGCTCTCTACATTTCGTGGGTATGAGGGTCTATATATAGTGTGTGTGTTTGGAATGCGAAGAGTCAGTTTTTCCAAAACAGAGCTGGCTGTTGGCTTGGCCTCGCGACTTGACTGAGTCGCGAGGTAACTGCATTGCCAATCTAGACTTTTTGTCCTGTAGTGCAACAGCTGGCATGACGCTTCAACTTCTCCGCATGCTTGGCATATGACCATTTTCTGGCAGCTTGCCAGTAGCGAGCCACCCGCGAGTTTCAGTCGCGAGTCCCTGCTTCTTTGCACAAACTTGAGCAATTCTTCACACTCTCTCACACACTACCCTTACATGATTCCCACCTAAATACAGGGTTTCTAAATGCTGAATTACAAGCAAATTTGGCATGGAATAAAGCTAACCAAATGGTTGATTAAATTCAACCTTACATTTATTATTCATAAAGACAGGAAAACAACTATAAAAGAAAAGGACAACATAATCCAAAGGTACAAACAAATACTCACTAAAAAACTACTCCAAGTCATTTTTTCTCTCTAAATCATTTTCTTCATTTTTGACTTAAGCATCGGAGTGTTTTTGGCAAACACCACACCGGTGTATTACACGTCTTTCTCAAGCTTTCTTGCAGGTTTGGACCAGAGACATGACCCATCACGGGATCGTCCATCCAGCGAGACGAAGTCCTTAACTTGGTGATTTTTCGCATCAACACTCTATAAATCCGAGGCTAAAATACCATTTTTGATTCCTACATTTTTAGGTTTTGGTTTCTGTTATTTTCAATTTGTAGTTAATTTGATTCTTACCATCAACACACTAATGAAAAATGCATATGTGACAAATGGCTTGCACAAAAGCTTACATGGCTTTTAAACTAATAATAAAAAAAATGACACATCAGAATTTCAATTATTAAAAAAAATCCAAATCAGCAAAGAAAATAACACCAAAATAAATAATAATAAAAAAAATTAAAACATCAAGAAAACTTTTTTGGCAAACATATAAAAACATAGATAAAAAAAAAAAAAAAAAAAAATCAAATGGAAGATTCAAGATGTAGTACATCTCGAATGGTGGGGAGGAAATCAGATGCAAGCGTTGTGGAGGAGATTAGATGCAGATGGTGGCTGGGCTTTTTCTTTCGGGGTCCCTTGAGTGGGTTACAAAGTTCCGATTTGCAATATTTCCTTTTGTTTTCTATTTGGTTCTCAAGAAAAACAAAGAGGAAAATGTACTGGGAGAAACAAAAATTTATCTGTCAGTTCTTATTGGCTTTATATAATAGTCTGCCTAAGTTTTACTGGACTGAAACTCTTTTATTTTTTTTAAATGTCTCTTTGATATTTATTATTTGTTCAATTTCCGTTTCATTTTTGAGAAAATGAAAATGAATTTATAAAATAATTGAGACTTCTTTACGATGGTTTTAGTTTGTTTGTATTACTTTTGGTTGCTGGGAAAGCGTAGCAAATGAAAAGAATGTGTGTTGCTGTGATTGTGAATAGGTGAACAATTATGTATGGAAGAAAAATTCCGACAGTATTCAATGTATTGTGTATTTGTGTTTATGAGTGTGAAAGGGTCACCCTGTGAGAATGAACATTGTTGGGATTGATGGGATTTTTTGGAGTGCGATTTTGGTGAGAAGGATATATATATATATATATATATATATTTCAGCTTTCCTATTTTTGTTTGTCAAGAAACTACAAGAAAGACAGAGAAAAGAAAATAAGAATTAAGTTTTTTTTCTTTAAAATTTTAGAAATTTGTTTTTCATTCACACGCTGGCATGGCATTTTTTTTTTTTTAATGTCAATTAAAATTTATTATTATTATTTTATAAGCCATGTAAACTTTGATTATGTCAATTGTGCATATCGTTTCCCATACAGACATTTTTTATTAGTAAGTTGACAATATGAACTAAATTGACTATATATTGGAAATAATATGGGCCAAATTGATAGTTACAAAAATGTAGGAACCAAATTGACTATAACCTCAAAATGTAGGGTTCAAAATGAAATTTTTACCTAAATCCTAATTGTTGTCAAGCATTACAGTGTGCCACTTTAAACCATAGTCAAATAGCAAAGTAAGCTTGCACTGGATTAGGGGAAAAAAGTTGGCCTTTGCCCTTTTTGGGCAAAATAAGCAGCATTTTGCCTCCTTTCCCAAACTAATTAGGAAAATGCCCCTCTTTTGAAACTCAATTTTCTCAAAATCAAGTTTAAAAAAAAAAAATTCTAGAGGCCTATAATGGCGTTTTAAGGACCTATAATGGCGTTTTTTAACTCGAGCTCCATGAACTCAAGTTATAGGCAATTTTTGTTTTGTTTTGTTTTGTTTACCTATAGCTCGAGTTCATGGAGCTCAAGTTAAAAAATGCCACTATAGGTCCTTAAAACGTCACTATAGGCTCCTTAAAAACGCCATTATAAGGCTTAACTCGATTTTGAGAAAATCGAGTTTCAAAAGAGGGGCATTTCCCTAATTAGTTTGGGAAATGGGGCAAAATGATTTGCTTATTTTGCCCAAAAAGGGCAAAGGCCAATTTTTGCCTTGGATTGGGTCTATATGGTTGAGCATTATTATTGGTCATTACCTAAAACTCCTTATAGGCTAAGCGAAGCTTTGCTTAACAAGTAATAGCAAAGTGGATTGTTCAATTGGTCAAATTTTGTTAGTAGATTTCACAAAATAGAATGAAAAAGACTCCAATGTTCACTTCACCCATAGTTGTGAAAAGGTTTTACTACATTCATGTTGGTGACTCTTATAATTATGTGTTGAGGTCCAAAAAATCACAACCTAGGGCCCAAGAAAATAACATATTGGGAAAATCCCATGAGAAATAGAATTAGAGAAATAAAAGGGTTGGGCTCATGTAATGAATAGAAAAGAAGAAAGAAAAGAAGAAAAAGATGAGGGCCTAAAGAGTTGGGATCCAAAAACCCATGAAGCGAAAAGAAAAACCCAGCCGGCCAAAATTAGTAAGCAAAAAAAAAAAAAAAAAAAAAAAAAAAAAAGCCCAAAAGAAAGAACTGGGTCGGGATCCCAGAGTCTGCCAGGGGTCCGGGATCTCTGGGACACAATACAGCTCAGATAGGATTGAAATGGCTTAAAGGAAAGTACTAAAGAGTATAAAGAACGAAGGGGAGACAAGTCCCACTCAAACGCCCGGTAATATAGAAGGTATAAAGCAACCATACATGAATAGAGGAGTGGTATCTTAAGAAACCCAGAACGAGAAACTATAAGTGGAAGTGGCTGGAAGGAAACTTTCAACCCAGCTGTAAAAGATTCCAACTATTTGGGAAAAATGACAAGAGAAGAAGGTAACCAAGAGCTGAAAAGGTGAAAAGGGTCAATAGCTAAGGACAGCAACTTGAAGGGAGTTCCGAAATAGAAAGTCTGCTGGAAGCTTTCAGCTTAACAGCACCAAAAGGAGAAAATTAAGAAGAAGAAGGAAAGGACCAACCCTCTGGGTAACTGACGCAGCATGAGCTCTAGTACTCAGGAAGGCGTAAAAGAGAGAAATCACTAGTACTTCAGAGCCCTAGAGTCACACTATAAAAGGAAGAAGCAACCAACGTTGAAGGGGAGGAAGATCAGAACAGAATCACCAAAAAGAAATCTGTTAAATTTAAGAAAAACAAAGGAATATCTCCCGGTATCCCAGAAATAGACACTATAGCACATACTCAGACTCAAAAGGTTTCAAACTTTGTAAGTCTTAGAGGCTCGGATAGCCATCAAATCAAAGTCTGTAATTTTTGAGCTTATTTGAACCTTGTATCACGTCTTAATGAACACATTGTAACCGTAATCATAATCAAAGAAAATTAAGAAAGTGCCTCTCATTAATACGAGGATCCCTAGCCACTATTTTGTGCATTTATTGGTTATTTTGCATTCCTTTGTTGTTTCTTTGTCATTCAATATAGATATCCTTGCTTGTTAGTTTATTTGTGTTGTAAGAAACTTGCTCTGTGCACCACTTGGTTCTTAAACAGCCCCTTAGCTGCGGTGAACCAAGCCCAGTCCACCAAACCACAATCATCTTGGCCCAGGATCCTTGGGCTCGAGTGCTAAAGAAAGAAGGCACTCTTACATTATGCAAATAAGTAATGGAGGGATTTTGATTGGAAATTTGATTTGGATAGACTAAGTTGCTTAGATTAAGTAGGACTAGCTTGTAACCCCATGTATATACATGGACACACTTAAAGATATATAATAAGATATATAATATAATTCCTATATATATATAATTTAAATACTATTGATAGTCATCTTTATATTTTGTTAACTCTTTAAAAAATTTTGTAAAGATATTATTAGGTATAAAATATAAATTGTCTACGTTTTTAATTTTATTTATTTATTGTGAAGCACTTATTTATTTTTTTATTTTTTTAAGATTCATTTATTCTAGACTCTTTGGTTTTTGTACTTAGTAACTCTCTTGGATGAATATTTATGATATGGTCACACATTTGATTCTAAAATTAAGAAATTAAACTCTTTAAGAATAAATAATTTAGGACACATGGTGCAAAATTGGAACTCTAATTTGAAATTCTAATTTGAGTTTCTCTCAGCTTCACCTATTATTATATAAATAAATTAGGATATCTCTTCATGAGACACACTAATACCTCTCAGGTATGAGAGAAATTATAAGATCCACATGGTGGACAAGTGATGTAGTCCACCATTCCATTAAAAAATTTCCACCTGTTTAAAATTGTCAGTTAGAAAATTTTTTTAAATAGAAATTAATTACTGATTCAGCAATTTTAAACAAGTGGAAGTTTTTTAATGGAATGGTGGACAAGTGACATGGTCTACCAGAGGACTCTATAATTTCTCCAGGTATGGGGTTATTCACGCAAAGTCAACTAGTTACAATGGTGGCCACCTTACTTGTTTATCTTCTAATGGGAACCAACTTAACCATTTTGATTCCCAGTTTTGCAGATTGAATTGGTGGTTATCGATTATTCCCTCTTCTTAAAAAAAAAAAATTTCCATTTTTTATATAATCGAATTGGACTACTAGCTTGTTCACAGTCGACTCGACTAGTCCGATCTGGTCTGTTTTCTAAGAACTTGATGTTTACTTATTTAATTATAAATACCCAAAAATATAATACCTTGGAAAGACTGTTTTTTTCCTCGAAATAGTTACGTAGTAGATAATCTATTGATTACCAATTGATATAATTAGCATAAAGTAACAAGTCACCAAATTTATAAAGCATGTAGATAAAGGGAAAATGGATATTGTCTCTCTGTCACTAAGAAAGTGAGTCCTCTCCCTTCACTTAGGCAGTAGAAGTGTATTGTCCATTCCAAGGAAGGAGAGTTTTGTCTCTCTAAGGTAACAAGTTTACTTTGGAGCTAGTGGGTTTTTTCTTGGGGGTTTTGGGAAACACGATTAGTAACCAACCTAAAGCAACTAAAACAATGGAGGACTTGGCTGAAAAATGGAACTGTTTGCCTCTTTCAGAGAAGGAGAAAGCAGGTTTCATTTTGCAAAGGGACCAACAAACCGGGGAGTTCATGCTGGCTGTACAGTTCCTGACTCCACACTTTCTTAATACGGAAATCATGGCTCGAACCTTCAAACAATTGTGGAGGTCCACGAATGGTTTAAAGATTCGTAGTCAAAAGGACCATCGTGTTCTGTTTGTTTTTGACAATCTGGGAGATGTGGATTGGATTCTAAATAACCAACCTTGGAGTTTCGACAAACATTTAGTCATGTTGCAAAGGTACAACTCAAATACTTCGGTGCGTGACCTTGTGTTCAAAACAACTTTATTTTGGGTTCAAGTTCATGATATATTGGTGCGATTCATGACAAGGGTTATGGCTAAAGAAATTTGTGATACGATTGGGGATGTCCAAAAGTCAACGGGGCTAGTTGATGAGGAAGGTGGACCTTTCACAAGGGTCCGAGTCCTTATTGACATATCTCTCCCACTGTGCTGAGGCAGACTTATTACATTGGAGGATGGAAGTAAAATATGGATTAGTTTCAAGTACGAGCGTTTCCCTAATTTTTGCTTCTGGTGTGGGCGCCTTAACCATAGTGATAAAGAATGTGAACTGTGAATTGAGAGCAAGGGAACTCTTAAGCTAGAGCAATAGCAGTTTAATTCGTCTTTGAAGGTCGTTCCGTATACTATAGCAGGGAAGGATGTTATCTATGTTCCAGGTTATTATGAGCAGCAGAAGCCTAAAGCTTGTGCCTCATCACAGGTTCTGCATGAGCAATAGCAGTTTAATTCGGCTCTGAAGGCCGCTCCGTATGCTATAGCAGGGAAGGATGTTATCTGATGATGTCGTGAATTTCACCAGTGAGTTGCACAATGCTTGTATGCTCGAAACGACACCTGCACAACAAAAGGAAGAAGACCTAATAGAGAGCACCGGTGTGGTGCCGGCCAAGTACCCTCCGAAGGTCAAGTCAGAACTTCTTTTTCAACTCTAGAGTGCTAGAGAGGGGTTAATTATGCGTACCTTGATTTGTGAGGGTATTGGGGCTTTTATAGTAGGAGAGGGTTGACCTCTTTTTCTTGGAGCGGAAGTCCTTTCCTTATAGGAATCTTTATAAGCGGGGATCTCGGGATCTTTCCTTATAGGACTCTAACACTAGGCGTGGAGAACAAGTAATCCTTTTATTACCTATTTGTGATGAACAACTGTCGACATTGCTCAGTGCCGTCGCCTTAGGGTCGTCAGCTTCCCGCCATGTTATATGACCTTCAAGTGAAACTAAATTCCCCCCGTCAGCTCTGAAGTCTTCAGCATCATCCGTCCAGCCCCGTCAGCTTTGGTCCTTGACATATCACAAGCTGACGGTTCCAAGCATGATTTATTTCTACCTATCATTATCTATGTTCCAGGTTATTATGAGTAGTGGAAGCCTAAAGCTTGTGCCTCATCACAGGTTCTGCATGCACAACCAAGCTCATCGGAAGGGCCAGCAGAGAGTGGAGGTCCGGTAGAGGAGCAATCAACGGAGATGGCTGCAGAATTTAATGCAGACAGTATTAATGATATTAATGTAGGTGAACCATTGAAACCAATTAACGTGGAAAGAGGAGATGCGTTACTTTCTGATCGAGCTACCCAGTCAAATCCGAACTCAATCTCATCTAAATCACCTCTAATAAATGCTCCTAATTATGAGGAGGTGAATAAGGAATCCAGAAATTCAATTCCAATTTCAGTTATTATGCCAGAATTATATGATATTCAAATCAGGGAGATTGATGAGGCATTAATGAGTAATGGGTAGAATTCTAATGGGAGAGAGATACCTAAGACAGTATATACTAGGGTGGTCAACTTGCCAAATCAACATGCCATCTCAGTAGGAAATCAAAGTACACGTTAGGCAGGACTTCGGATAACAAGAAAAAAAAAAAAAAAAAAAAAAAAAAAAAAAAAAAAAAAAACACAACCTATGACAGGAGCAAACTAAGTCGAGTAGGTAGGGAGAAGGCTGTGACTAAAGTGTAAGTTGAAGGAAAAGTTGGTGGAAAGAGAAGGGGAGTCTCTTATTCGGAGTTACCAAGCAAACATAGGCAGGTTTCTAAGGATGAAGGTGTGTCTTTTTACTCAATGGTGGAGGCTGATGTTCAGCCTTGCTAATCACCATGAGATGCTTAATTTGGAACTGTCGTGGGCTTGGGAACCCATTTACAGTGAACGAGCTTGCTGAATTGGTGTGGGCAAAAGATCCCTCTGTTGTGTTCTTAGCCGAAACATGGGTAGATGAAGCAAGGCAAAAAGATGTGATGAGGAAAATTCAATTTGAAAACATGTTTGTTTCTCCAAGGACTATTGGAGGAAGTGGGTTAGTTTTATTTTGGAAGGAGTTGGTTAATCTTTCTGTGGAGGGTTTTGATAAAAATCACATTGATGCGATCATAAATAAGAACAAGGAGAATGAGTGGCAATTTAATGGTTTCTATGGTGAACTAGACACACAAAAGAGAATTGAATCTTGGGATTTGCTTAGAAACTTAAACCAGGAATTTAGAGTGCCATGGTTATGTACAGGAGATTTTAATGAGTTGGTTCGAAGTGAAGAAAAATTGGGGGGAAATAGAAGAAGTTCCAATCAGATGCAACTTTTCTGGGATGCAATTGATGCCTGTGGTTTTATAGATCTTGGGTACACAGGTTCAAAATTTACATGGAGCAAGCACTACAACAATGGATACTCAATATGGGAGAGGCTAGATAGAGCTTTATGCACATCGGATTGGCTAAACCTATTTTCTTGTACTAAGTTCAACCACCTCACCTGTACAACATCAGATCATATCCCGCTTTGGATTACTCCAAGTGACATACCTCCTCCTCCCATGGCAAGGCCATTCAGGTTTGAAGAAATGTGGTTGTTAGATAAAGGGTGTGGTCGAGTGATCGAAGTGGTATGGGGAAATACTATATCCAATGAGGCCGAAACTTAGGTGATAAAAAAAATAGAAAGGTGTGGTCTTAAACTTACTCAATGGAGCAGGAAAATTTTGGCCATGTAAGAAGAGAATTAGTGGAGAAAAGGAAATGGTTGGTGAAAGCCGAACATGAAGCAAGGTAGAATGGAAGTAATCACCCGGTTAGGGAGCTAAAAATGGAGATCAATGAGTTGTTGGTAAAGGAAAACACAATATGGAGGCAAAGAGCAAAAGCTCTCTGGTTGGTGGAGGGAGATATGAATTCAAGGTATTTTCATAGTCGGGTGACCCAAAGGTTTCTAAGAAATAGAATATTGGGCATCCAAAATTCGGTGGGGACTTGGGTAACACACCCAGATGATGTGGCTGAAGCTTTTACTAGCTTCTATCAGGATCTTTTTGCCTTATTAAACCCGAGCAATGAAGTTTCAGCTTTGGATCAGATGGTAAGGGTTATAACTAATGAGATGAATCCCATTTTTGTCAAGATTTCATGGAATGGGAAGTAGAAGCAGCTATCAAAAATATGGCCCCTCTAAAAGCTCCTGGCCCCGATGGTATGCCCCCTTTTTTCTATCAAAATTATTAGAGTCTTGTTGGTGATGATGTATCAAAAACTATTTTATCATGCTTAAATTCTGCCTCAATTTCCCACCCCCTAAACCACACTTTTATAACTCTAATCCTAAAAATAAAGAACCCCATTGTTATGTTTGATTACCGTCCTATTAGCCTTTGCAATGTACTTTATAAAGTTTTTTCTAAGGCCATTGCAAACTGGTTAAAGAAAATTTTGCCATCCATTATAACTGAACACCAAAGTGCTTTCACCAAACACCGTTTAATTTTAGATAATATCCTAGTTGCCTTTGAAACTTTGCATAGCATGAATGCCCATAAATCCCAAAAATTTGGTTATATGGCGGTAAAATTGGACATGAGTAAGGCCTATGATAGAGTTGAGTGGTGTTTTTTGGAGGAAGTGATGAGAAAGATCGGATTTAATGAGCAATGGATTGCCCTCATGATGACTTGTGTTAAATCAGTTTCATACTCGGTGCTAGTGAATAGGGAACCAAAAGGATTGATCCATCCTACAAGGGGAATTTGCCAAGGTGATCCTCTATCTCCTTTTTTGTTCTTATTATGTACGAAAAGACTTAATAGCCTTATTTTGAAGGCAGCAAATGAAGGCTCTATTCACAAATTTTCCTTAAGTAGAAGAGGCCCAAAACTAACCCATTTGCTCTTTGTAAATGATAGCTTATTGTTTTGCAGGTCTAGCAGGAGTGAATGCCAAAAAGTTTTGGAAATCTTGGGTACCTATGAAAGCATGTCGAGGCAAAAAATTAATAAAGGAAAAACTTCCATCTTCTTTAGCAAATCCATAACCGAGGCAATGAGGGCAGAAATAAAGGACAGTTTGGGAGTTCTAGAAATTCGGCATTATGACAAATATTTGGGCTTACCCTCACTAGTTGGAAGGCATAAGAAAGCAAGCTTCGACTATATCAAAGAAGGAATGTGGAGAAAGTCACAAGGTTGGGAAGAAAAGTTACTATCACAAGCAGGGAAAGAAGTTTTAATCAAGGCGGTGGTGCAAGCCATCCGCACCTACACAATGGGTTGTTTCAAACTCCCCATTGGCCTTTGCAATGAAATTAAGAAGCTAATTCGAAGGTTTTGGTGGGGTCAAAGAGGAGACCGTGGAAAGATTCATTGGGTCAAATAGGAGGATATGTGTGATCCAAAATCTAAAGGGGGTATGGGGCTTAAGGAGCTATCTTTATTCAATGATGCCCTTTTGGTGAAGCAAAAATGGAGGTTGTTGCATAATCAAAATTCCTTGTTCCACAAAGTGTTCAAGTCCAGGTTTTTTCCTAATTGCTCAATCCTAGAAGCTAAGGAAGGATGTGGGGTTTCATACGCTTGGAAGAGCATTTTAAAAGGGAGGGAGGTGATTATGAGAGGTGTAAAATGGAGAGTTGGGAATGGGAAAACAATCAGATTATGGGGAGGAAAGTGGCTGCCTTCTATCAACACCCCATCAGTCCAAGGTCCTCTCATGGCAAAGTTGCAAGAAGCTAGTGTTAGTGCTCTTATAAACTCGGTCACAAGGCAGTGGGATATAAGATTGTTGCATAGCAAATTCAGTGAAGTGGAAGCAAAGCTGATTTAGAAACTCCCTTTAAGCCGAATCAATGCACTTGACATCCCTATATGGCCTTTTGTTCAATCTGGGGAGTACACTGTCAAGTTTGGTTATTTCTTCCTTAAAACATAAGCAAGAACAACGCCCAGTGGAAGTCAAAGCAATGCCTAGAAGCTTTAACCTTTGTGGGAAAAAAAATATGGAAGTTGCCATTGCCTTGTAAAGTTTGAAATTTTCTATGGAGAGCTTATAGAAATGCAATTTTGACAATGAAAAATCTTCATCGCCGCTATGCGGTTAATAGCCCGGTATGCTCCCTCTGTTCACAGCACGATGAGGACATACTTCACTCCTTATGGTCTTATCCGAGCTCCCACAGGTCTGGAATGAAGATTTGTAGTGGAGTTTTAAGAACCACATGACTTTCCAGGATTTTCCTCAGTTGGTGCTCCACATATTCAGCTTTGGTTATAGTGTGGAGCTCTTTGTAATGCAGGCTTGGATGATCTGGTTTAGGAGGAATAAGGTTAGAATGGCACCCCCAGGCTTCCCATTGAACCTCATATCCTAGAAAGCTTATGATGCACTGATGGAATATAGGTTGGCTCAGTTAAGGAAAGCCCAAACAAGTCTTTCAGTAGGTCAGATGCAAAGTGGGCACCTCTTCGTGTAGGATGGTATAAAACCAATTTTGATGTAATGATTTTTAAAGATGATGACAGAGCAGGCATGGGAGTGGTAATAAGGGACACCAATGGTCTGGTAATGGCCTTTTTATCATAGAATATTCAGCTTGCAACTTCGGTGGAGGAAATGGAAGCTACAGCTGCAATCTGAGCCATTGAATTGTCCCTTAAGCTAGGTTTTGATAAGATCATACTTGAAGGAGATTATGAGACTGTCATTAAGGCCCTAACAGATCCATCACCGTCATTGGCATCCTATGGTTTGTTGATTCAGGAGGCACAACAGTTGGCAGTGCAGCTCAATGGAATTAGTTTTCAACATGTGGGTAGGGAGGGTAACAAAGTAGCACATAACCTTGCTAGGCATGCACGTAATGTCACAGGTTTTAATGTTTTGATGGAGGATGTTCCAATCCATTGGTTCGATGTTTATTAGGAAGACATGCCATTATCTTAATAAAACTCCAAGTCTTCTTTCTCAAAAAAAAAAAAAAAAATGTAGATAAAGGAATAAAAATATAAGACAAGTCATATTGTAATTGTTGGAAAATCTGGTTTTGCATCTCATACAAAACAAACAGTGGAAGCAACAAACACGGATCTACTTCATTCATGAGAGATAACGTGTAACCGTAAATTTTAGAACAAAGAATAGAAAGCATACCTTGATGCAGTGAAATTCAAAAACAAGACTTGAGAATACCTTTAATCAACATCCCAATTCCACATGGTGCCCGAGAAGAGTGGTCTCTCAATCAGTCTTTTATGTACATTGATTCTTAAAGAAAGTTCTTTTCTTTCTTATAGTAGAGAAAAACTATTTTCTTTTCTTTTTATCATACGTACTATTGGGAAATTTAGACCTCGATTGATAGAACTAATAAGTTTTAAACCAAAGATGTTAATTAGATTTATTCTGAATAAACCTTGTTAAAAAAAACAAACATCAATATCATGTCAATATCATGCATAGCGGAAAAGTAAATAAGACAAGATACGATGACCTAGAAAAACCAATGAAACAAACTAATTTCACAGTAAAAAAACAATGGGGGAAACCTTCTTGAAAAGCAATCTACTATAATAAAGTTTCAGATCTAGTACAAAACCTTTGTTCCTAGACTTTACAATCCCCGTAGATGAACTTATAACGGAAAACTTTTACCACTTCAGAACCTTTGAACTCTTCAATATATGAACGCCCCCCTTTTGCACGAATCCCAATACGTGACTAACCAATGATACACGACTCCTAGTACGTGACTAACTCTAGTAACTTGAAGATGTTGTCGACTACAAAGTTCTTCACTTCATCAATAATGAAGACCAAGAAGTACTTGGTTACAAAACCTTAAGGTGCAAAAGACGCAGTAACTTCTTGTAGAGAGAGTAAGGCACTTGGTCACTTTTTGCATGTGTTCTCCTTGTATTCTAATCTATGACGACCTTTAAAACAAGCCTTATATATGTCTAGGGTTGTGAGAAATGAAACCCTACATATACATGTCAGCATGGCCAAAAATTAAATTTGGAAATTTTGATTTTGTAGATCTCGATAGATATTTCTGTTGAGCTTCTATCAAGCTTTCTTCATTAAACCTCGATAGATATGAATCTGTCGAGTTTCCGTCCAGCTTTAATGAACATCTTTTCGTCACTTGTTTCTTGGTCCAATCTTCATGGCTTTAATACTTGGCTTGAACAAAATATTTCTTGAAGTACTAAACCCATCCTAGATCTACCCAATTACAAGTAAAGTGCATTTTGTCTAAGGATTAGCCAATTTACAATTACATATGGTCTAACAAGTTCCACATATGTCCTAACACGTACATTCTAACTACCTTGGTAGTTACTTTATTTAATAACTCTTATTAAATAAAAACTGATTATCTAATATGGTTAGCCTTTTGGGCCTGCCCAATTGGGCTTTAGTTTGTGGCTTAAGATGGGACTAAAGGGAACAAATAAGACTCTAGCTCCAATGGGCCTTAAGCTTATCTGTCAACTCTTGACAAGTCTAAAGTTACCATTAATTATATTTAATACTACTATATAAATGTAATTGCACTCTAGACTTTATTAATAAATTATATCCCAAGATTAATGATATCATTTGACCCCTTCATGAAATATCCATAGTGAACAAAGTCATAATAAACTGTCACTTTGTAAACAACTATTTTGTCATTGAGTACCTGGTTTAATCTTTTAGTTATTCATATTTATTAAAATCCAATTCAAAAAAATATAAACTTTAGTAACTCCTTATAAAAGTGGGCACTTTGAATAACCAGTTCCTATTAAACTTATATCAAGGGGATATTTTGTGTCTTTATAAAAAGAGATTATGGATTTCATCTTGAGAATATGTGTTTCCTCAACACTACGTGTGGTTACCCAACATACTGAGGTTTTGATTGTCAATATTAGATCTCACTCTTGATATATCAAAGTAACCTACATTTCATGATTGGGTTCACAATCCTCTTAGGATTGAAAGTCTATGAAATTAGAAGTTGTGAGATTAATTATACAGATGACAGTTGTTGATTGAATAATCAACTCACAGCGGTCTAGTTCAATTTGTCTTAACACTTAAGACACATTAATACATCAACTAGAAGTCTCCACTACCATGATCAAGACAAACCATCTTAGTTGATGTGTTATAGTCTTCGTAGATGAAATGCCCAATTTCATCACCGACTATGAACAATGTTTTGAGTTTACAAGGAACTTGTGATTTATATCTTCTGTGACTAAATCGCATACAATGCATCTCAAGGACTATGATAATTTCCCATTAGTTCATTTATAAATAGTATCATATAATCAAACAAATTAATTATTTATGACATGCTGAGAAATTGGATTTTAGGGCATAAACCCCAACAATCTCCCACTTGCCTTCAAAGACAATTTACCATATATACGACACTTATTTCCCTTTAGAGTAAATCATAGTCACTCTAAGGCAAGGTTTGGAAACAAGTTTCAGCCAGATTTATTACATAAAATATCTTTTCTACTACTACATCTCACGTACTCATATCTCTCTAATGAGATAATACTTACGTTTAATGTGTATCTTCACCGCCTAGGATGAACACATATCTTGAAGTCCAACTTCATGAATCACAATCAAACTACAAGTTAGTATTTGTATAACTAGTAACCATCAAATCCTCACTTTGGTGGACAAGCATATAATCCCTCATTCTCCTGAGATTTTTGAGTATATGCTTTACTCCCACTAAATTAAGTGATCTTAGATTCAATTGATATTTACTTATGATGCCCACCGCAAAATAGATATTTAGCCTAATATATAGTGTAGCATAAATACTTCCTATTGATATGGTATAAGGAACCGTCTTAAAATGCTCTTCCATTTATATGTCTTAAGACTATGGTCCTTTATAAAGAAACTTCAAACTTAAAAGGAATGAATCCTTTCTTGAAGTATTACATGCTATACTTGGCTAGAATCTAATCTATTTAAGCAGTTTGAGATAGACTCAACATCCTAATTTCTGAATTTTAATAAAGTTTAATTCTTAGGATGTGACCAGTCTTTCCTAAGTACTTTATATCAAACTGGACTAGACAACAAAAAACTCCATTGATGACAATAACTCTACATAATTCTAAATGATTAGAATGTCATCTACATACATTAAGAAATTTATTATTCTATATAGCTTTTACACACATAAGACCTTTTAATACTTGATCAAAATCAAACAACTTGATTTCTTGATTAATGATGATATTTTATGATTCAGATTCTTGCTTTAGTCTATAAATGGACTTTAAGCAACTTGTATACTAAACACTACTGGTTCTTTGCTATGAACAAGTCTAGTTACATCGTATAGATGTCTTCCTCAAGATTCCTACTGAAAGAAGCTTTCTTGATATCCATTGCTATATTTCATTCAAATGAAATATAATGGATAAGAGAATCTAGATAGAGTCAAACTTGACTATTGGTGAAAAAATATTTTCATATCTTTTTGCCACTGGTCTTGACTTTGAAGGTTTGCACATTCTAATCTATCAACATTTTCTTGTAGATCTATTTGAAAACAATAGGCTAAATGCCATTAGGTGCCTCTACAAGTTCTAGACTTTAAATAGAATCTAATTCTATTCACATAACCTTGATCCTGTAATCCATATTGATATCATATATTGCCTTTACGTAAGACCGAGGATCAAATTCATATCCTTGTGGAATGACTTCAAAATTTTATCCCAAAAGTATGAATTTATTTGGTAATTGATAATCCTCCCACTTTGATATTGTATCGGTGTAATAGTTATCTACAAAATAATGTCTCGTGGTATATCTAATACAACCATCTCATTTCTAAATATATTTTATAGTCGTCCTACAACAAATTTTGAAAATTTTCTTCTAGAACAATCTTGCTTTAAAAGAGCCCTATTCCTCTTTTATGTATACACTAACTTAAAGAAGTCATTGGAACTTTATTCCTTTACAAAAAGGAGCCATAGATCATATTATCCTCTAAATAGAGTTCATAGATTGGGAATATAACAAAATAATGGTTTTAAAAGCCCATATTTCACCAATCTTGAATATCATTTAGATTAATAAGATCTAGACATAAGTGCCAAAACATACAACACCAAAGGATGGAAACTTTCTCTTTAACAAGTAAAACTTGTAAATTTCCATCTAGAAAACAATCATGGACAGTGCTTATAGCTTTACCAATACGGAAACACTTTCCTTTTGGCCATACTTTTGAATTTAATTTCCTTTTGGCTACTACTAGGGCAACTAGCTTGTCCAACTGTTTAGTATTATAATTCTTCTTCTTACCACCCTTACCTTTTAGTTCAGGCTAAGAATTTGAATTAAATCATATTGATCCTAGCCTTAGCTTTTAGGATGTCTTCCATTGCGTGTAGAACTCACTCATCAATTCAAGTAATATAAAAAGAATTTATTTATTTTCAAAACAATTTGAATTGATCAAATGATTCTAACAAGGACTTGAGGATCATATCCATATGAGATTAACATTTAATCTCTACATCCAAGAATTCCAATTCATTTAAAATAAAATATTTACATAAAATGATATAGAATTGGAACTCCTTAAGCCTTTCTTAGCACTCAATATGATTCATACCAAACATCTCTTTCAGACTTAATATAAAGTCGAAGTCTAGTACTAAGTCTTGCATCTCATTGTATAGCACAATTGAAATAGAAGCCAATGTAACATTTTAGCATTTCAATGGAGACTATGATCACATCATAAGCTATCTTCCATATTAGATTAGGAAAAATGACATTTTTCTTAGCCTAGGATTGGTTATAAAATCAACTAGAAACAGGCGACCAATCACACTGTAGAAAAACCCAATGATTGGTGGCGACTCCACTTACCTTTGGTAATCCCTAAAAATTTGGTTGAGATTCTAGCCATAATACCAAAGGTAGACCTACCTTCCTCTATCGAGAGAGAGAGAGAGAGAGCACCTAAAACTCCGCGCGAAACACACATGCATACACATCGAGAGGGTCCCTTCAACGGAGCTCCACGTGCATGGGAGCTATCGCCACAGCGGGTGGTCGAACGAAGGCATGGCGGTAACAGTTTTTCCGCTTAACCGGTCGAGGTCGAGCATTGATAGACTGGCGACTCTGCTGGGGATCGATGACAGTTTAGCCTTTAGAGCTTTTGATAAAACCATAATCTTTGGACATTGGCTTTCAAAAACACAGAAATTGGCATTGAACTCCGGGGCTTTCCTTTTGAAAAGGCTTCTACTATATCCTAGTAGACTATTTTTAAAAGAACAAAAATCTTTTTCCAAAAAACCCTTTGTCAAAAGGGAGGTTCTGAGGTATTTCCACATGGGGCTTTACCGCTTTCCTTCACATGCAAACATAGGGTAGCAAAATTTAATTTCCATATGGGGCTTTAACGCTTTCCATATATATATATATATATATGCTGTGCTTTGAAAACATCTTTCCCCTTCATTAAGAATTGTATGGCATATACACCCTTTTGAGCCAAAACTAGGCTCAGCACTGTTGGCGAGGTCTTACCTCTTTTAGGGATTTCATCACCCCATTTGTAGGTGTATGGACATAACATCAGTAGTGTTACCCATAGTTCGATTTGGGGTTGATGTTGTAGGCACTTTTGGGACCATGGGTGGACAGGAGTTGCTGAAAAGGCCCCGTCGATCTTTTCCTGCAACATAACTTCCATGAAAGGAGGGGTATGGCGATTGAGTACCCTAGGATAGGAACCACCTACCAATTAAGCCTTTGCATACAGTTGGTCTAGTTATGTCAAACCCATGAGGACTAGATCAAGCCAAAGCCCATCAAGACTAGGAAAAGCTCAAAGAGTGAACATCCAAGCCTAGGAAAGAATACCCTTCTAGGGCTAGAGGTTAGGGGAAAGTGTCTTGTAATAGGTGCACCCTTTTTGCTTGCGCCAAAGAAATTGTGCTCTACTACAGGTTCCTTCTTTCCTTCTTGCATAACATTCATGTTTAAACCCCTTGGAAAAGCAACCCCGTTGCTTGTACATGCTAGACCATACCCTATCCCTAAGGGTTTACAACCCTATAAGGGCACTTATGCATACACTAATTGGTTTCATCACCTAATTATGCAAAGATAAAATTTGTGGCAAGTAATAGAAACTCAGTTTAAAGGGGAGGTGCTACCAAAAAACTGTCAGAGATCCAAAGGTCCAAGAGGTCCAAGTTGATTAGATGTCAAGATGTCAAAATTGCCAAGAAGATCTAGATGTCAAGAATCCAAGGGCTCCTCCAAGATATCCAAATTACCAAGAGGCCCATGATGTCCAAATTGCCAAGATGTCAAAATAGCCAAAAGGTCCTAGATGTCAAAAATCCAAGGGCTCCCTTAAGAGATCCAAAGTGTCCAAGAGCTCCCCTGAGAGGTCCACATCATCAGAAGCCGTGCTTTTCCTCGCAATTGCATTTCTTGTATTGTAAAAGGCCCATTATTGGAGCCAATGAACCTAGTATTATAAAAGCAAATTTTGTACAAGCTTGTAATCAAAGGAAGGTCCTTCTCGCATTGTTAAGCATGTTATAAAAGTTTTGATTACTTGCTTATCTTGTGCATTAATCTTGCATCATAGTAGAAACTCACCATGATAAATACCCAAGCAAGGGTGCAAAGCTAAATTTTTCTGAAAATGTAGGTGCATGTTAAATACCAAGAGCATAAACTAACTTGATTTTGGAGCTGTGCTTCCACCTTGTCAAATGCACCCCGTTTCTTTCACATCCCTATCTCAAGGATTAAAAGATTGCTAAAAAGAAATAGTCTAAACTACTACCACATCATGATCCCATCATCACTAGGTCTCGTGCAAGAGAGATGTCTACCAGTGGGCCTTCAACTCCCGAAGTGGATCCTGTCGAGTTCGCTCAGATGAAAGAGAAAATGTTAGAATTGATACGCATGGTACAATAGCTACTTATAGAAGGTGGACAAAACTCTTCTGGTCATAGCTAAGGAGGTCCCCAAGTTGAAAATGGAAATCAGCCTCTGCCATTACAAGAGCAGGGCCACCATGTACCACCCCAAGGCAGCGACCAAGAGACAGATCCTTCAAAGGACAAGAACCTCGAATCTGGGTATGGCCAAGTCAAGAGCCAAGTGGAAACTCCAGTTGAGAAGCTTCGTATCATAGAGGGCTCCAACGTCCATGGAAGTGTTAATCTAGACAGTTTGACCAACTTCCCTCAAGTCATTATGCCTCCCAAGTTCAAGGCACCAAAGTTTGTTAAGTATGATGGTACAGGAGACCCCTACGCGCACTTGCACATGTTCTTTAGTAAGATGGCTCCCTATGGGGATAATCACTCTCTACTTTGCCAAATTTTCCCTGATAGTTTGATTGGCCCCATGGCCACATGGTATGTGAGATTGGAAAAGACTTCTAGCTAGAGGGAAATGGCCAACTCTTTCCTAGAATACTAATGGTTCAACATCGAGGTATCTCCCGACTGCACAGTTCTTCAGAGGATAGAAAAGAAGAGTGGGGAATCCTTCCGTGAGTATGCTCAGAGGTGGCACAAGCTAGGCACACAAGTGTAACCTCCCATGATGGAAAATGAGATGATCAAGTGGTTCATTGACAACCTCAAGGCTCCTTACCATAAGAAGGTGATTAACACCCAAGTCACTCATTTTACTAGCCTTATCCCTATTGGGGAGCACATTGACGTAGGTATTAGGAGCAAGAAGATCATGGATGCCGAATCTCTGAGTTCCATGGTTGAGCAACAAGTCAAGAGAATGACCTGTCGCAAGACCAAGGAAGCTGATGTTCATATGGTTGATAATGCATCAGAAAGGCCTAGGGGTGTTGCTTCTACCTATGCTCCCCCGTCTGTTAGGCCTTATTAGCAACAGAATCAATTTGCTCAAGCACATAATAGAGCCTTTAATCAGAGAGGGAGGCCATAACCGCCTCTTCCCTTCAGGAGGGAAATTCGAAAGTACACTTTGTTACCCATGACCATGGCAGATCTTTATGCTTACCTATTAGAAAGGAAGCTAGTGTTCCTATTGTTTTCGAGGCCTAGAGAAGGTCCTCCTCCACCAGGATTTGGTCCTTCCAAGAAGTAGGAACATCATTTGGGGTTGAAGGGCATACCTTGGAGGAATGTTTCCAATTAAGAGATCGTGTCCAAGACCTCATTGACAACAAGCTGATACAGTTCGATAATGCAGCCACTCTCAAAATCATCATCGACCCCTTGCCTTTCTATCAGGAAAGGAATGTGAATGCCATCATCACAATGAAAGAAAGGGTTCCAGATTTCTCCTCGCCGTCATTCACTGCTCGTTCTGTGACAATGAAGACAGTCATGTCCTGTTTGATTGTAAAGTGCTTCGAGCACAAGTACAGAGTCAAGCCGAATGCAGTATCATCTGGATTGAAAGAGAAATTGTGCGAAAAGGTGACTGTATGGCCGTCAGCTTATGTCCTCCAACTGTCCAGTCAGGAGCCAGCTGCAATGCTATATCAGTTGGGTCAAAGAAGGAATGGGATGAATATTTACTAAAACTCCTTGGCTAGATTGCTCCAGTAGCTCCCTCTTTAGTAGTCATTGAGGAGATCGTAGAATCATTTGCGGATCCAGGGTCGTCAGATTCAGGGAAAGGGCAAACCTCGTTTGCCATTGGAGGATTTGCTAATCTAGTTCTCGCATTGCCTACAGTTGCAAGACCATTTTTATCTTCAGTATAGGAGGGGACTGCCATCGTTCCCGCTATCCGAGGTTTTGATCCTCTTATTTTGCCACCTCGGGAATCTCTAAGGTATCTAGCTCAAAAGCCCTTGAAGCTATTCTGCTAAGTCCGATGGTCATTAATCCGAAGACGTTCTCTATAGTGCCCAATCTGTAAACTCAAGAGGGTGTTATCATTTGCATACCAAAGCCATTCCTTTATGAAGATAGTTATCGTGTCCCCTGGAAATACGATGAGTCCTGGATCTCCATTCGAATCAGCAAAAAAAGGTCTGCTCCAATATCTCTTAAGGTCTATCTAGGCTCACTAGGAGTGGTCGTTGCTACACTTCTGAAGAGTTGGAAAAGAGAAGAGATTGGCAAAGGTATAGCCGAACCCATTAGGAATAGAGTCATGACCAAAGAAGCCGAGGAGTTCTTGAAAGTTATTAGGAACTCAGAGTATAGTGTGATTCAGCAGCTAAATAAGTCGCCAGCTCATATGTCCATCTTGGCATTACTGCTATCCTCTGAGATCTACCACAATGCTTTCTTGAAGGTCTTGAAAGAGACACGTGTTCCTACAAGTGCTACAAAATCTGCCTTTGAGGGTATGGTCTCAACGGTGTTAGCCACTAATCAAATTTCCTTTATGGATGATGACTACCACCAAAAGGTAGGGACCACACTTTGCCTATGTGTATAGTAAAGTGTGAGGATCTGATTGTCGCCAGGGTACTGATTGACAATGGGTTGCCCTAAATGTTTGCTTGATGTCCACTGTAGAGCGTTTGAATATGGATACATCTCTTATCAGACCTACCACCATGATCAATAAAGCTTTTGATGGCACTCTTCGGGTGGTGGAAGGTGAGATCGAGTTAGCCATTGGAGTTGGCCCTATGTTCTTCACGGTCAATTTCTAGGAAATCAAGGTAGATTCCTTTTATAACACACTTCTAGGAAAGCTTTGGTTACATGCTACGGGCGCAGTCGCTTCTACTCTTCATAGAAGACTCAAGTTCCCATTCGAGGATCTGATAGTCACTATTTTGGTTGAGGAACCCCTGACTTTCTTCAAAGAGACTTCTGTCCCCTACATTGGCACTAACACCTCCTTGGAGGCAACCTTTCACAGTTTCGAGCTAGTCTCCATGATTTCCAAAGCTTCATAACTTGAGTCAGCATGGCCCTCCGCTACTTTAATGGCCGCCAAAGAGATGCTCAAATTCAGCTATCTGTTAGGCCAAGGCCTCGGCACTGTAGGATGCGAGAAGGCTTCTTTGGTTGAACTCTCAGACAACAAATGAGGTTTATTCCGCACATCAAGGTCATTTTTCCGGCTCCAGTTGAGGTCATCAAATCATAAGTAGCACAGGAATCATGTGAGGAGGAATCAGACCTGGCTTGCCTCATCCGTCTTTGTCCAGAAGAATTTTTAGTAAATGCCATCATATCCTAAGGGGATGATTTGACTACTACTATCAAGCCTTATGTGCCAGGTGAGACAGTTGGTCATTGGACTGCTGAGCCCTACTTTGTGGTTGCACCGACTGAGTAAAGAGTATTCCATTATCATGTGGTTGGGTCCTTCAATTGCCCGAAAGAGTTGGAATAGCATATCTAGTTTGTTTTGCATGTTTATTTCCTGTTTCCCACATTCCTTGTTTGCATTTCTAGTTTATTTTCCTAAAAAAATATTTCCCCTTTTTATCATTATCTAGCATGAACTTTGTTATCCCCCTATCTATAATCCACTAATGAAATTATCCAGCGTATTATTCAGAAAATCTTTGCATTTATCTCTTTACTTGTTTTCTTATGAATATGTGTGTGCAAATTATCTTATGTTTCCTTGTATATGTTCCGTTCTATAGGATCTATTCTAATTCCCAAGTGGGTACATCGTCCTGTTGCTATAACGAGGATATTGATGACATGAATGAGACAATAAAGTTGGAACATGACATTGAAGGATCAGAGGAAATTCCAAGTCTGCCTCATGATATTGTGGAAGCTCTAAACAGAGAGAGCAAAGGGTCCAAGCCCAACAAAGAAGAGACAGAAATGGTTAACCTTACCGACGAAGGTGAGAATAAAAAACCTGTAAAGATTGGGGTAAACTTTCCTAAAGACATGAAGCCCGAGCTTATAGCGGTACTCAAAGAGTTCAAAGAGATCTTTGCTTGGTCCTTCCAAGATATGCCAGGGTTTGATACTGAAATTGTCATGCATAGAATTCCAGTCAAGCTCGAATGCCCTCTAGTACGTTAAGCCTTTCGAATAATGAAATTGATATCATTTTGAAGATCAAAGAAAAGGTAGAAAAGCAAGTTTCCTTACCGCAATAGCCTACTCAGATTGGGTCGCAAACATTGTTCCCGTGCCTAAGAAAGATGGGAAAGTATTCATGTGCATTGATTACAAGGATTTGAATTGAGCTAGCCCCAAGGATTATTTTTTGTTGCCACACATTGTTACCCTGGTCGATAATACCGCTACCAATAGGTTCTTCTCCTTCATGGATGGCTTTTTGGGCTATAATCAAATCAAAATGGCTGAGAAGGACAAAGCCAAGACATCATTCACCACTCATTGCGGAACCTATCATACGATGTCATGCCATTTGGTCTAAAGAACACAGGTGGTACATATTAGCAAGCCATGGTAACCTTACTCCATGATATAATGCATAAAGAGATTGAAGTCTACGTAGATGACATGATTGCCAAATCCTGAACTGCCAGGGATCATTTAGTGGATTTGACAAAGCTGTTCAAGTGCCTCGATAAGTACTGATTAAGTCTAAACCCTAACAAGTGCGTCTTCGAAGTTGGTTCGGGGAAATTATTCGGCTTCATAGTCAGCCAAAGAGGAATCGAGGTGGACACAGCAAAAGTCCAAGCCATTTAGGAAATGTCGACACTGCAAATTGAGAAACAGATTCACAGATTTTTAGGCATAATCAATTACATAGCTTGCTTCATAGCTCAATTGACCGCCACATGTGATCCGTTGTTCAAGCTCTTGAAGAAAGATGCCAAGATAGAATGGATAGACGAGTGCTAATCGGCCTTTGACAAGATCAAGCAATATTTGTGGAGCCCCCTTGTTCTGGTTCCCCCGACACCGAGATATCCATTGATCCTTTACCTAGCAGAACAAGAAACCTCAATGGGTTGCATGTTAGGCTAAGCAGCTGAACTCGATCGGAAAGTAAAGGCGATTTACTACTTAAGCAAGAAGTTCACCAGTTATGAGATCAATTAGAAGACGTGTTGTGCCCTAGCCTAGGCATCACGCAAGTTGCAGTAGTATAGGCTCTACTTCATCACGTAGTTCATTTCCTGCATGGATCCCATTAAGTACATCTTTGAAAATCTAGCTTTCACTGGGAAGATCTCTCGTTGGCAAATGTTGCTCTCCGAGTTTGACATTGTATTTATAACAAGAAAGGCCATTAAGGGCCAGGCCATAGCTGATTACCTAGCAGATCAGCCGATGAATGATCCAAAACTTTCAGAATCCCTCTTCCTTGATGAGGATGTCATGGCACTAAAGTCAGAACCAGATAGTGTAGAATCATGGTGTTGGAAGCTTTATTTTGATGGAGCCGCCAATTCTACTAGAAATTGAGTAGGAGCAATCTTAGTTTCCCCCAAAGGCTAGCAAATCCCTATTTCAGTCAAGCTAAATTTCGGTTGCACCAACAACGTCACAGAGTATGAAGCGTGTATAGCCAACCTGCAAGTGGCCCTAGAGTTCAGAGCCTATGACTTGAGCGTCTTTGGAGATTCCTTGTTGATCATCTCCCAAATCGAAGGAAAGTGGCAAGCTCGAGACACTATGTTGATTCTGTATAAAAAATGCATCAACCGCTTGATTTCGAAGTTCCGAAACATCACATTTGCTATTTTCCCCGAGCTCATAACCAATTTGCAAATGCCCTAGCTACCCTAGCTAGCATGGTTAATTTATCAAAAGGAGATGATATACAGTAATTACGCATAAAAGTCTGTGGTGTCCCAACCTATTGCATGAACATCGAAGAATGCATGAGTGTCGAAGTCGAAGTCGATGGAAAGCCATGGTACCATGATATCAAGGCTTATATCAAGAACAGTGAATATCTGACCAGTGCAATGGACAGTGAAAAGAAGTTCATCCAGCACATGGCCTGCCAATTTTTCCTGAGTGGGAAAGTCCTGTACAAAAGGAACCACAACTCTACCTTGCTCTGATGCATAGATTGTTAGGGTTTGTGCCCTAAAATCCAATTTATTGGCATGTCATAAATAATTAAATTGTTTAATTATATGAGACTATCTATTTATGAACTAATGAGACATTACTTAGTCTATGAGATGGATAGTATGTGATTTATGTGAAAAGTCACAAAAAATATAAATCATAAGTTCTTTGTAAACTCAGAATTTTTAGTTCGTAGTCGGTGATAAAATTGGGCATTTCATCTGCGAAGACTATAACATATCAACTAAGATGATTTGTCTTGATCATGGAAGTGGAAACTTCTAGTTGGTATGTTGATATGTTTTAAGAGTTAAGACATATTGAACTGGATCGCTGTGAGATTTATTATTCTCCTAACGACTGTCAATTGAATAATAAATATCATGACTTCTATTTACATCAACTCTAAACCCTAAGAGAATAATGGACCTAATCATGAGATATAGGTTGCTTTAATATATCAAGAGTGAGATCTATAAGTAACGGTCAAAACCTCAGTATGTTGGGCAACCACATTTAGTGTTGATGGAACATATATTTTTAAGATGGAATTCATAATCTCTTAATGGAGATATAAAATATTCCCTTGAGATAAGTTTAATGGGTTTGATTATTCAAAATGTTGGGCCCAACCACTTTAGTAAGGAGTTACTAGAGTATATATTTATGAAATTGAATTTCATAAATATATGATGAATAACATAAAGGATTAAACCGGGTACTTAAGGATTAAGATGTAGTAATCTTCAAAGTGGCAGTCAATATTCGTGACTTTGTATTACTACGAATATTTTAATGAAGGGGTTGTATGTATAATAAAGTCTTGGGATATAATATATTGATAAGGCCTAGAGTGCAATTATATTCTTATAGTAGTATTGAATATAATTAATAGTAACTTTGGACTTGTCAAGAGTTGACAAAAAAGCCCAAGGCCCATTGGAGCTAGAGTCTTATTTGTTCCCTTTGGTCCCATCTCAAGCCACAAACTAAAGCCCAATTGGGTAGGCCCAAAAGGCTAACCCAATTAGATAATTAGTTTTTATTTAATAAGAGTTATTAAAATAAAGAAACTACTATGGTAGTAATAACGTATATATGATGAAAAGAAAAGAAATCAGTTTTTCTCCACAAGGAGAAAAAGAAGAATTTTCTTTGAGAATCTATGTATAAAAAGGACTGATTGAGAGACCACACATCTAGGGCACCATGTGGAATTGAGATGAAGGTTAAAGGTATTCTCAAGTCACGGTTTTGAAATTCACTGCACCAAGGTACGTTTTCTATTCTTTGTTTTAGAATTCATGGTTACATGTTATCTTTCATGATTGAAGTAGATCCGTGTTTGTTGCTTCCGCTGTGTGTTTTGTATGAGATACAAAACCAGATTTTCCAACATAGATGCCTCTAAGGCTAATCACTTGATGGAAGAGATGCATGAAGGATTGCTTAGAGCTCATACTAGTGGACCTCTGTTGGCCTGCAAGATTATAAGAGTCGGTTATTATTGGCTCACCATGGAAAATGATTGCATTAAACACGTGAGGACATGCCATCGATGCCAAGCCTATCAAGACAGGAAGAACGCTTATTCTCGGCCATTGCATTCTTTAGCAGTACCATGGCCCTTCTCAGCTTAGGGTATGGATGTCATCAGACTCGTGATTTCGAAAGCCTCAAATGGTCATGAATACATCTTAGTGGCCATCGATTATTTCACAAAGTGGGTGGAAGTTGGTTTGTGCAAGAGCGTCACTCAAGCCATGGTAGCCTGATTCTTGAAACATAATATTATTTGCCACTACGACATGCCAGGAGAGCTATTATAGATAATAGGATGAACCTAAATAGAAAAATGATCTAGCAGCTCTGCCAACAGTTCAAGATCTAGCATAGAGATTTGGTCCCCTATCGCCCTCAGATGAATGGTGCAGTGGAAGCTGCTACCAAGAACATAATGAAGATCATGGTGAAGATGAAAAACATATACAAGGATTGGCATGAATACTTGCCCTTTCCTTTGTGCGCATATCGCGTTCTGTTCGCACCTCCACGTGTGCGACCCCGTATTCACTGGTATATGGCATGAAGGCCGTCCTCCCCATAAAGGTAGAGATCTTGTCTCTCCGAATTTTATCTTAGACAGAGCTGTCAAAAGCTGCATGAGCCTGTTCTCGATATGAACAACTAAACATGATAGATGAGAAGCGCATGACTGCAATATGCCATGGATAGTTGTACTAACGCCACACCAAGCAAGCATTCAACAAGAAAGTTAGACACAAAGTCTTTGATGAAGGTAACCTAGTCTTGAAGAAGCGTAACCAGGCTCTACCTGATCATAAAGGAAAGTTTGCCCTAACTTACGAGGGCCCATACGTGGTAAAGAAGGCCTTTTCTAAAGAAGCCTTGATTCTAGACGACATGGATGGACATGACTTCAATATGCCCACCAATTCTGACATTGTCATATGGTACTTTCCATGAAAGGAGACTCCTAGGGCATCTCATTTTTATGTAAAAAAAAAAAAAAAAAAAAACCAAAAAAAAAAAAAATGTAAAAAGGTAGATTGAAAACCTGAAAGGGCAGTCTACACAAAAGGGGAGAAAACTAAGAGTGTAATAGAGCCTACTAGATTGAAAACCCAAAAGGGAGGTCTAGGAAAAATTTAAGGCAATCAAAAAGTCAGTTGAACTACGTGATGACCTAATCCTTCCTTGTGGAGGTACATAGGCAGCCATCTTGGTTCGGTCACATCTTAAAAGAAAAACTAGTCAGTTGCGCTTGCTTGAATCTCTACTCAAGATTAGAAGATTTAAGGGACCAACATCCAAGTCAAGATTTGAAGACGTCTCCAAGATTGCTCTTTGTCTACAATATTGCCACGACCCAGTGGTTTGCTCAAGATGTTCTGGTTTATGACAAATGGAAATGTACCTCAATGGGAAAGGGAAAGATCCGTCTAGAAAAGGATGTATCCTTGGAAAAATAAGATATTAATATGCATAGATTTTACATTCATCACTTATAATCTTGCATTTTCAAAGCATTTGCCTGCATATTCATTAACATGCTTGTATTGTGCCATTTTGTTTCTTTCATACATTTTGGTATCAAAACATGAAATCTCATCTCATATATATATATATGTATATATATATATATCCTTTAAATATCCTCATAAACATCTTTCTGCACCATCTCTCAATTTCTAAGCATGCCTAACAGAATGCAAAAGGCTTTGTGTAATTGCCTAGCAATTTACAAAGGACCTTTCCATACATGGTGGAATACTAACTACATAGCTCATGTGCAGAAATAAAGTAAATTGAAAATGATATCAGTAGATCAAACAAGGTCTAAATGATCAAACACGGCCTGGACAGCCTTCCAAAACTAGTGAGGAAGATCGGGTCACCCTTAGCATGAGTACGAAGCAGTCTGGCTGTATCGAAGCCCAAATCTCTGGCTACCTCTCTAAGTCTGTCATGCATATGCCAAAGACGGACTAACTCCTACTCCATTGTGGTATCAAAAGTAGAGCTCTGCCTCTTTGTTTCTAGCGAAGCTTGCAAGGTGCTCACCTCTGCAATAGTAACTCTTAAGGCCTTCTCTCTCTCGGCCAGCTCAGTTTGAAGCAGACGGAAAGCCCGCTATGGCTCACTAGGCTCATCACCCTTTTGCTTGTACTCTATGTCCAAAGCAGCGTGAATATAAGACTTCGCCTACAATAGCTCCAGTGCTAAATCATTAGCTCGGCTACTAGCCGTGACCCTGCTAGCCTTTAAAGCGGCTCTCTCCTCATCCCAAGTGTGATCCAGGGTAGCAAATCTTCGAGTAAGATCTGCAAGCTCGTTTTCCAAACCAACGACCTGGGATCTCAACTGGGCATACTCTGCCTCTGTGCCTGGAGGGGCTAGCCCCCTCCGACAAGCTTTGACTTGAGAGCAGCAAGCTCACGCTCTTGCATGCTGCTCATCTCCTCGATGTCCTCCATGAGTGTATCGGCTAGCTCTCTGCAGCAATCTTTGTCCCTGACAGCCTCTCTCAAGCACTCCCTCAGGTCTACAAGGGCCTTCTCAACCTTAATCTCGAACTCTAGGGTATAATCTCTCAGGATGTCAACCGAAAATGGCATATTAGTCGAAACTGGCAACGATAAGTCAAACACAAAGACGAGATCCCGCGCGTCTTGCCGTACCCTAAACTCAGCGAAGAACCACTCCTGGTTGTCCCTAGAGCAGTGGGGAAAGTCAATACTCAATTTGCACACCTTCTAGAATTTGGAGGTACGCCTTACCACTGTTATGTCAATGTCCACCAACCCATACTCACAGGTGACAACAGAAAAGATCACTAAGTCGAGGGATGTGTTGGATGCCCCTAATAAGTGTAATTTTTACATGATTTTTATTATCCTCTTATTTATTAAAATTGTTAGTTTTCCTTTATTTCTATTGATTTC
The DNA here is from genome assembly GCA_023621385.1 of Quercus gilva. NCBI lineage: Eukaryota > Viridiplantae > Streptophyta > Magnoliopsida > Fagales > Fagaceae > Quercus > Quercus gilva. The sequence goes on from CM042477.1 coordinate 43,552,581, forward strand.
TTTTGATTTTTACTTATATTTGTCTATTCATTTGTGCTTTGAAGGAATGAGAAGATGTCAGAGTAATCTACATCTTGAACTTTCAAACTAAAAGAAATGGTGCAAGTTTAAATTCATGAAGAGTGTTTTATTTCAATGGGCCATAATCTGCACTTCAACTTAGGAGATTCCTTGATGTTTGACTCCTTTATTCAGCAGCACATTTATTTCATATGTAGCCCAACAATAGCCGTATGACCATTAGCAAGATTTGGCTTGGCCCACAAAAGCACATGAAATCAAAAGGCAAAAATAAGGTTGCACTTGTAGGAGTTTAAAAACGGCACGACAATTGGACTTTCATTTGGCTGGGGGACATCTGCATGGTTCCTATAAATAGAGAGATTAGAAACCTGAGAGGGGGGAGCGCTGCATTGAAGAAATTTTTTTTTTTTTTGGGAGTCTTTTTGAGGATGAGGATCTAAGGAAAAAGGCGAGAGCTTCATGTTGATCAACCAATTCTGATGAAAATATAAGTTTTATTTGTTTTCTTTTCAATTTTATTATGAACTAAATTTTATTTTTTAGAGCATTGATGTAGTCTAGCAACGAACACACAATTTATATTCTGAGTTATTTTATTTTTAATATTTCCATGATTGAGTGTTTAATTCTTATTCTTAATGCTTACTATTTTTTACGAATTATTGTTTGATCAATTGAATTACAATGAGACCGAGAGGTGATTTGTTATTTTAGTTCTAGAATTAAACACCATTAGTTGAGTGAAAGTAGAGATGCTTTACCGCGATTAGTGTGATTTTTCAGAAAATTCAAAGTACGTAATGAGTCTCCAGTTAATATAATTCGCATAGAGATATAGAATTGTTAGTTGAAAATATTTTTGATATTATTCAAGAGAAGATATTGAATAGTTAAGGAATTTTTAATCATCAAAGAGAGATTATTAGAATTTAATAATTAGGAAGAATAAATTGTGTGGGATTTGTTAGGTGAAATCAACTGCTCTAGATCCATTGTTATCATATTTTTACACTTTTAGATTTTTACGCTTTGTTAATTTTTTATTCGTAGATTTATTTTTATTAAATAGTTTAATTTAATTTAGATAGTAGAACGTTCCATTTATTTTCGATTTTCCAAATAGTAATTAATTTAGTGAATTTCGGTATTCAGTAACATAGTTAATCCCTGTGGGTTCAACATTTGTTTTCTAAAAACACTTTACTACTTGTTACGATTCTGTGCACTTGTAGATTATTTTACGCGAATAACCCCCAAACTGCCTTATGGCCATACTGAGGAAATACCCTATGCATCCCCAAACACCACCAAGGGAATACCGAGTAAGCTGACACAATGCGTCTTCCTCTGCCACCTGGTAATACCCCATTTGACCCTCTTGGTCCAATTAGTGGGGCTCAGGCTGAACAGATATCTTAGCCAACCATCAGTATCATCGAAGAAGGGAAGATCGAGAGCCATAGTAGCTATTCCTATCCATAAAGCCCATCGGCTGATCCCTAGCGATGACACTCAAATGGCTACAGAACCATAACTCTAACATATGGACACAATAGCCTAGTCTACCCCTACCAACCTCCCGACTCAAGGACAACGACCTAATATTCTCAGAAAGTAAAGCGGGAATGAAAGAAAAGCCATGGGGCAGGACACTTACCAGAGGAAGAACAGCAAACTTGATGGTGAAGGGAAGAGTACCGCGCCGAAGAAGGCCATAAGGAAAGCCTGACGCCGATAAAATGACCATTGCTCCTCCAAATCCACAAAATTGTCTCGGAAACCAATAGGGCACTCTAATAAATGGAATCGATCATGCAGGAACTCAAAGGACATGCTCCCTCCTACCCCAATACCATGCCAAGTTAGCGCCTCCACAACAGGTCTTTTGAAGCCCATCATATCAACAAGCCGTTTGCGGTAGCGTGTTCACACTGGTGGGACGAAAATAGTGCTTACAAGAGTAGAAAGAGAGAGGAAGCAATCGTACACCTCCAAAGTGGGCACCAAATCAATGTCCCCAATGGTAACATACCTCAAAACATGATCCCAATAGGAAGTGATGACCTCTAATAAGTGCCAATCAAGTGTAGTGTGGAGCAGAGTGGCGGCGTCTCCAATAAGCTACCGGAGGAGTGCCAGGTCACCACAAGAAAAAGAGCCCCACCTCTTCTTGAGCTTCCTCTCATGGTACTCCTCCCTTTCAAGCTCAACCAAGGTATCATAAAAATTAACGCCAAGAACCTCCATGAGCAAACCCTACTAAATCTGACAATTTTATGAAGTCCGCATAAAAAAGAATGAAGAATGGTGTTTTCTAAGTGTTTTGAGTGAAGAAAGGGTAGGAGAAGACTTAAACAAAATTGCAGAATCGAATGAGTTGGGGCTGGGCTGATGCCCAGCTTTTATACACACATTCCGAGGTGGTGGCCATTGAAATGTTGTTGGTAGCCCTTGGGGCTGCCGGACCTTGAAAAGTGTGCAGGGCGTTTTAGCCCCCCAAGCATAAACCCAGACATGTGCTGACACTTTCCCCCTATTTGACAAGTTTTCGGCCACTTTGGAGCAAGGATTCCCACATTTTAGTGCTCACCGTAATGCGTGATCAGCCCAACAGTGACCTGGACTATTAGAAACTCGCATTCGCACATTCAAGGCTGCACAGATCCTACATGAAAGCTCGAAAACGTGTTGAAAACACACGAGCGGTTTAGACCCCTAAATTAAACTTACGGCTTGGTTGATTTTACACTAACTTAATGATAAGTGCGGAATAGTGTAAACACAAGCGTAAAAGCAAGACAACTACTCTAATTCATATTTAAAGCAACACAGTAGTAAAAATGAAATAAACAAGAGTAGGGAAGAAAGATGCAAACACAGATAACACCGAGACGTGTTATCAAAGAGGAAACCGAAGACCTCGGCGAAAAACCTCTCCGCCGCCCTCCAAGCGGTAATCGATCCACTAGACAATCAGTTGGGATACATGGGTTAGCAAAAGACCCTCCAAGCCTAGTCTACCCGCTGTACCTAAGCCCTCCAAGCTCCTACTCCAACAAGGCTTCTCGGAACCGTGTCTTGTCCTAGTTATCTGGATCCCGCAACAAGCTCCATGTTGCATCTGCCATTCAAGGCTTCTTCCAATGCTTCCCAGCAGCACCAAAACGTCACACAGCACTCACAATGTGTGGTAAGTGTTTGGGCTATCAACCTCTCAAAGATATGGATAATGGAGAGGGAAGGGTTGAGGAAATACCACAAGCAAATGTATAGAGAAAGATGGGGAAGACAATCTCTAATTACCAATGTGTTTGGCTAGGGTTTTCTCTCTGAAGCATTCCTCAACAATTGTGGGTAATGATGGTATATATAGGAGAGGTGCAAAAGGTGTGACTCAAAAAGTACAGGCTGGCAGAACAGCTAGTCTCGCGGGTGTCTCGCGGGAAGGCCTTACCCGCGAGATACTCGCGAGACACAGTTGTCTCCACCTGGCCTGACTCTTCGCATTCCAGCATGTGCCTGGCACATGGTTCACTTCGCGGGATGCTAGGTCGCGAGACACCTGCGAGAATCCTTCAATCTTCAAATGCTTGAGTCTTCAAACACTCTCTCTATCACACAACCCTTACAACAAGTCCCACAACAAATACAGGGTTTTAAACGATTGAACATAATTACAATCAAATTTGGCACGGAATAAAAGCCAACAAAAACACAGTTGTAAATTACAACTTTACAATCTCCCCCTTTGGCTATTCCGTGACAAAACCCTAAAACAGACTCTAGACTTAAACGTGAGTTTGGGAACATAGGCAAAACTCACTCACACCTAGTTCTAGATTCTGAAGTGCTCTTGAAACATATGAACAAGTAACTCCTGAAACACAACAACACAATAACATCATTGTATGCAGAAAACTTGAAAAACATATGGAGCAATAATAGCATGATCGAGCAAAACGAAATAGAAACACTAGATCATGGCACGATCAACCAAGTAATCACTATACAAAAGCAATTACTATGCTCATTCACACATGGAACGAACATCCGGATTTGCAAGAAGATAAGCTCAAATGAAGAGAGTCACTTGCAACTCCAACACTCAACCAATGCGAGATACACGAAGTATTTGCATTTAGGAACAATCCTACTAGGGCACAAGAGTGTTCATCACTCAACCAATGCATAGAACATGTATGGATCTAGGAACAATCCTACATGGGCACAAGAGTGATTTACTTGAAGTAGAATGCATGACATTGAACAACAAGCAAACATGCATGAAGGTTGCATAGGCAAGGTATTGCAAATGCATGGCACAAACCACAAAGACCTACAAAGTATGCATGAAACAAACCCTAAAGCTTACATAAGCAATCATGGGTACAAAAAAATGCCACATAGCACATATGCCACAAAGCATAGAAATATAGCACAAACTACTGAAAATATAGTGAAATTAATACTGAAGTTAAAGCATAAGTGTAGCTAGTAAACAAAAAGACATCATCTCCCCCTATCACTACACTCCCCCTGTCGATGACATCATCTCCCCCCTTTTGTCATGGAATAGCTAGTTGTCATTCTCTTCCAACTTCCTTTGAATTTCATCCATCTGAGTTTCGAGGGAGGTTAGCTGTTTATCAAGGCGGGAGTGTTGGGAGTACATGATTTGAGTAAGTCCTGAGAGTTTGGTGCTGAGATCTTGAAGTGCAACCATGATGGTGTCAAACTTGTCATCATAGGAATGAGAAGTAGAACTTGAGGTACCATGAGGAGCATGATGTTCTTGTTTGACAGTCTTCTTGGTGTGACTCATACTTGCTTGAAGGGTACGACCGTTAATTGGACTTGGCCTAGGATGAGGGCGCTCATCAGCAGATGGACGCACACCTTTGAGTTTCAAAATCCGAGAAACGAGACGACCAAAGGGAATGCAATTCCGTGAAGCAGTACGATTGACTGTTTTAGCCAAAATGTGGAAAATGTGAGAGCAGACGTCAATTTCCACATCAGACACCAGATCATGAAGAAATAATGCTCGACCTAGGTTGATGAAACCGGTGCTTGACAATGGATAGAGGTTGCTGCACATGATTGTAGACATGAGTCTTAATTCTGGAGAAAGTGAAGCCATACTGATTGACGTTCCACTAGAGGAGAATTCTAAACTTGCTCCTAATTGTCCTCGGAGTAATTCTTCATCTGGATTGAGGTCATCATTCACAGGTGGGATAGGTAGAATCGGACGGTTTATGTGTAGGATTTCAGACAGGTACACAGGTGTTACCAAGAATCGCTTTTCTCTAACCCAGCATCTGATCTCTTGTCCTTGTACAATAGCATTGGCATAAAATTCTTTGACCATGTCCTCATAAGCATCTTCAAGATCGGAGAGAAGAAAATTCCAGTCTTTTGTGGCAAACCAAGTAGGAATTTTTGTGTCTAGAAGAGATGACTGATCAACTGCTCTCTCAACCAACAAAGGAGCATCTCGGAAGAGATTTTTATAGGATTCAAAAGCAGCATAAGAGTGGAACAAGCTATGATCAAAAAGTCCTGTTGAAGCACGAGCTCTCTTTGGTCTCGGAGAATCTTCGTCAACATCGATGATTGGTTCTTTCCCTTTGTTGCTGCCACCTTTCACAGCTGAAGTCTTGAACGGAGACATCTGTGCAACAGAACATCCAAAACCACCAGAAAACACGAGCACAGTAGACAAAATAGAGCACAGAGCCTGATTAGATTGAGGTTAGAGTAAAACACATGTAGTGCTGTGTGTGAAGAGTGTGCAGAGTGAGTAAAGTGTATGAAACACACAATCAATGACCAAATAGAGTGAAAAATGGTTAAAGAAGTGAGAGTTCATAGATTGACATCACTTGATTTCAAATAGGCACAAAAATGTGATTCGGACATTTTATCGAACACTAAGCATGCACAGATTCAAATATGACATGAATAATGCATGAACATGGTGAAAACAGGCTTAAATACACTTTAAAACGCCACAAGGGGCCAACACAGATGCACCAAGATCAACAGGAACAAGACCCAATCAAAATTTTGAGAAAAACTTCACCCAATTTTGAAACACAACCCAAAATTTTCGAAAATCCCAAAATAGCAAAACCCTAACATAAAATCTGCAAAATCAATGTAAAAACATGAAAAGGATGTTTTAGAAATCATACCTTGAGAGAGAAAATGCAGAAAAATTCTTGATTTGGAAGGGGATTTGATGGAATGGTGATTTGGGTCAAGAATGGTTTTGAGAGAGGTTAAGCGAGGGAATGGGTTAAGGTTTGAAAAGCAATCACATCAGCCCCTTTAAAACTGAAAACACGCGTTTTTCGCGGGATAGGGAGTAGCGACACAGTCGCGAGACAACCGCGAAAGAGACCACTGAAGCACAAAACTTCTTGCGAGAAGCGCTAGGTCGCGAAACAGTCGTGAGACAGTCGCGAAATTCTCTGTCTGATTTTGAGAAAATTCCAGTTTTTGCCAAACAGCATTTCGCGAGAAGTTGTTGGTCACGAGACAGTCGCGAGACAGTCGCGAAAGTCTCTGTGTGACAGGATGAAAAAAAAATATTTCCCTCAAATCTTTTTGCGGGAAGCAGCTTAGTCGCGAGCTTCTCGCGAAAGAACCCCTGAACCAGTTTTTTGATGAAAAACACACAAAAAGCATTTTGACCAAAAAGAAACACAAGAAAGTATAAAATCACTTTCAAAAACTAATAAAACTCACAAAAATCTTTTTGGATTTGATCAACAAGTTCATGGGCAATCACATCACATTTGGACATATACAATCACACAAATGAGATAGGCATTGATTGAATCAAAAACTTGTGTGTTGTGTGTGAGTATCAAATGTGAAATAGTCCTTAGACCAGAGCGAAGCTTCAATGATCAATTCACACGAGTCATACACAACTGATACGAAATCATGTGGACTATCTCCATTATAGAAATGAGTATATATGACCTCCCACACAATGAAAACATAACTTAGAAGCTTTTCATTTGGCTTCTTATAACTCATAACAATTGGTCCATTTTGTTTTGTATGGACTAAACATCTCATTTTGAGGAGGGTGCTTGAAATTTATGATATTTCAACATTGATGAGAAGCCTTTGGCTTTTTGAGCACCATAAAATTTACTTTAAAAAGAGTCGCTATCCCTTTTTCCTAGTCAAATACTAGTGTATGCGACAGGCTTTTGCAGCTCAATATCTCTTTTCATTTGGAGATTTACAATTGGTGAGCTCTTTTTGCAAAAACAAAAAAAAAAAAATAAAGTGGGAAGAGATATAGACACAAGTCTATGCAAGTATCAAGACCAACAAGACTATTGACCAATCATTCATGACAGGCTTGAAGATCTATTTACAACAGTCACACATAGTTTTCAGGGTTTCTTCCACACAGAAAAGAGTGCATACGAACAAGCGAAGATCGTAAATGCACTATGCCATAAGTACGAAGATACTAGGCCAAACTCACATGAGATATACACATGACAAGTGATCAAACTTTTTGAGATTTTTCAATTTTTATGGGTTTTTGAATTTTCAAGACACACTCAAAACAAGACAAAAGAAGTAAGATCAACAAAAACTAGGTTTAAAAAAATGCATGAAATGATGCAACAACAAATGTCCCTACACATGGAAAGAATTGATGCATGGACATATTATAATGCTTATGCATGAGTACCCCTCTTCACCCACACGTCACGTGCGTTTGGGGTGATATCCTTGACGGATTGGGTACGAGAGTTGGGACTTTCAAACCTCCTTGTGAAACTCTCCATGCAAGTGGTGAAGGCACCTATCATCTTCATCATGTCTGTCACTCCGGGATCACGATTTTGGCTTCTTGAGTTCTCACCGCTCCAAGCTCTATTGTCATTTCTTCTTCCTCGTGACCGCGGTGCGCTTGCATTGTTGTCTGCTCTCAACTTTTGGCAGTTTGGTCTAGTATGTCCTCTCAGTTCGCAATAGTGACATACATAATCTGTTCTAGGACCCCGTTGAGGTCTTGAAAGAGATCTTGCTCTGGTTTCATGTCTTCCTACAGATTGATTTCGGGGCTTATTCACCATCCGTTGCTCAATTACATTCTTCTTTTCAACCTTAACATTCTCAGGAACGGCCTCCTCTACAATTTGCTCTACGGCCTTCACAAATTTTACTTCTTTGGTAGCTTTGACTGATGAGCTACTCACTCCGGCATATCCCAATCCGGACTTGTCTGAGGAATGTTTTTGGGATGAGATAACATCATTCAACTTTCTGGAGGAGACCCTATCTACCTTGGCTTGCGCTTGAACCACCTCTTGTTCAAGAAATCTGATCTTTAAGTAAGCTTCTGACAGCTCACCATTCATCTTTTCTATCTCGCATTTTGCCTCCCTCTGTCTGACCATGAGGCTCCGGTAATCTTCCTCAGCCTTCTTCATTTTTCTGACGGCCGCCTTGGCTACCCTTGCATATTCTCCCGACTTCTCAAGGAGTAATGAGTAGTTTTCTTGAAGATTAGCTGCACTCTCATCCTTTTCTTCATCTGATTCTTCTACAATTCCAATGGACTCTGAATCAGAATGCTCACCAAGTTCCTTCACAAGTGCACCCAAGTCATCCGAGGAGTCTACATGATCAATGGTCATGAATGCGGAGTAATTTCCCTCACCGTCACAGCTCTCTTCCGAGTCAGTATCAGAAGAGTCAGAATCACTGAGCGTTGTAGCATAAGCTTTCCCTTTTCCCCTCAAAAAATTCGGACACTCCTTCTTTAGATGTCCATGGCCATTGCACTCATAGCACACAATGTCTGAAGAAGGTTGATAATCCTTCCCTTCTTTTCCTTTAAACTCTTTCTTATCACCTCTTGATGGAGAGAACTTTCCTCTGTTGAACGGTTTTCCACTGTTCTTCATTTTCAGAAACTTGAGGAAGTTCTTTGCAAGATATGCTACTTCCTTCTCCATTCCATCTTCTTCGGAGGAATCATTTATTCTTTCGGTGATGGTTTTAAGAGCAAGCGATTTGCTCGTCTTATGGGAAGGCAGTCCCAGCTCATACGTTTGGAGAGACCCAATCAGCTCTTGAATCTTAATCTCATCCAAGTCTTTGCTTTCTTCTATGGCTGTAACCTTTGCTCTAAAACTTTTAGGTAGGGACCTCAAAATTTTTCTCACCACCTTAGTGTCTCCAATCTTCTCCCCAAGATTGAGTTTAGCAATGACAATTTCATTGAGCTTCCCATAGAATGAATCAAATGGTTCATCATCACCCATCTTGAGTTCTTCAAATTGGTGGTAAGCATCTGAAGCTTCGTGTCCTTAACTTTCTTTGTACCCTCATAGGTAGTCTCCAAAATCTCCTAAGCTTCCTTGGCTACTGTCATATGAGAGATCCTGTGGAATTCATCAGGGGACACACCACAAAAGATGGCATTTAAAGCCTTACTGTTAGCATTGGCAGCCGCTAGAGCTGCCTTATCCCAAGTGGACTTAGGAGCCTCCGACTTAGTCCAACCTATCTCAACCGCATCCCAAACGGTATCATCAATAGAGCATAAAAATGCCCTCATTCTAACTTTCCAGAATGCATAATTATTTCCATCAAACAATGGTGGAACATTGAGCCATTGAGACCAGTCCATCTCAACAAGGGTCAAGGATCACACTTAGGTAATTAAACCTCAGCAAGTGTACCCGCTCTGATACCAATTGAAAGCTCGAAAACGTGTTGAAAACACACGAGCGGTTTAGACCCCTAAATTAAACTTACGGCTTGGTTGATTTTACACTAACTTAATGATAAGTGCGGAATAGTGTAAACACAAGCGTAAAAGCAAGACAACTACTCCAATTCATATTTAAAGCAACACAGCAGTAAAAATGAAATAAACAAGAGTAGGGAAGAAAGATGCAAACACAGATAACACCGAGACGTGTTATCGAAGAGGAAACCGAAGACCTCGGTGAAAAACCTCTCCGCCGCCCTCCAAGCGGTAATCGATCCACTAGACAATCAGTTGGGATACATGGGTTAGCAAAAGACCCTCCAAGCCTAGTCTACCCACTGTACCTAAGCCCTCCAAGCTCCTACTCCAACAAGGCTTCTCGGAACCGTGTCTTGTCCTAGTTATCTGGATCCCACAACAAGCTCCATGTTGCATCTGCCATTCAAGGCTTCTTCCAATGCTTCCCAGCAGCACCAAAATGTCACACAGCACTCACAAGGTGTAGTAAGTGTTTGGGCTATCAACCTCTCAAAGATATGGATAATGGAGAGGGAAGGGTTGAGGAAATACCACAAGTAAATGTATAGAGAAAGATGGGGAAGACAATCTCTAATTACCAATGTGTTTGGCTAGGGTTTTCTCTCTGAAGCATTCCTCAACAATTGTGGGTAATTATGGTATATATAGGAGAGGTGCAAAAGGTGTGACTCAAAAAGTACAGGCTGGCAGAACAGCTAGTCTCGCGGGTGTCTCGCGGGTGTCTCGCGGGAAGGCCTTACCCGCGAGATACTCGCGAGACACAGTTGTCTCCACCTGGCCTGACTCTTCGCATTCCAGCATGTGCCTGGCACATGGTTCACTTCGCGGGATGCTAGGTCGCGAGACACCCGCGAGAATCCTTCAATCTTCAAATGCTTGAGTCTTCAAACACTCTCTCTATCACACAACCCTTACAACAAGTCCCACAACAAATACAGGGTTTTAAACGATTGAACATAATTACAATCAAATTTGGCACGGAATAAAAGCTAACAAAAACACAGTTGTAAATTACAACTTTACACTACACTAGGGCAGTTTATATTTGTGTGTCTCATTCAACACCTTTGCACATCTTGAAATATTGGAAAAATAAATGTGCGCAGCAGAAAAATTAATGGATCTACTTCATTCACAATTAATAACATGCACTATGTAAGTTTTAGAATATAGAATAAGAGAGTGTACCTTGGTGTGGTGAGTTTCAAAACAAAGATCAGAAGTTCTCGAGAACACTTTCAATCTTCACTCCAATTCCACTAACACCCAAGATGTGTGGTCTCTCAATCAGTTATATGTTCTTGAAAGAATGAGAGTGTCCAACACTCACATACAAAACGTTTCATGCACTTGTGATTATTCTAAAATTCTGTATGTTTCTCTCAATATAAATGATTATCTAATTGGGCCAGCCTTTTGGGTCATTCCAATTGAGCTTTAATATGTGGCTTGGAGTGGGACCAAAAGGGAATAAATAAGACACTAGCTCCAATGGGCCTTGGGCTTTTCTGTCAACTTTTGACAAGTCCAAAGTTACCATTAATTATATTTAATACCACTATATAAATATAATTGCACTCTAGGCCTTATTAATAAATTATATCCCAAGACTTTATTATACATGCAAACCCTTCATAAAATATTCATAGTAATACAAAGTCATGAATGAAGACTGCCACTTTGTAGATTACTACATCTTAATCCTTGAGTACCCAGTTTAATCTTTTAAGTTATTCATTATATATTTATAAAATCCAATTTCATAAATATATATACTTTAGTAACTATTTACCAAAGTAGTTAGGCCTAACTTTCTAAATAACAACCCATTAAACTTATCTCAAGAGAATATTTTATATCTCCGTTAAGAGACTATGAATTCCATCCTGAAAATATATGTTCCATCAACACTAAATGTAGCTGCCCAACATACTGAGATTTTGATCGTTACTTTAGATTTCACTCCTGATATATCAAAGCAACCTACACTTCATGATCAGGTTCATTATTCTCTTAGGATTAAGAGTTCATGTAGATATAAGTCGTGAGATTTATTATTCATTTGACAGTCGTTAAAGATTTATTATTCATTTGACAGTCGTTAAGAGAATAATAAATCTCACAGCAATCCAGTTCAATATATCTTAACTCTTAAAATATATCAACACATCAACTAGAAGTCTCCACTTCCATGATCAAGACAAATCATCTTGGTTGATATGTTGTAGTCTTCGCAGATGAAATGCCCAATTTCATCACCGACTACAAACAAATATTCTGAGTTTACAAAGAACTTGTGATTTACATCTTCTGTGACTTTTCACATAAATCACATACTATGCATCTCATGGACTATATGATAATGTCCAAATATTCATGTTACCATTATTTCAGAAAATAATAAAACAACTTTATTAATTACAATATTAAGTCATACATCATGTCATACATAATGTCATACATAATATAATACATAGCATCATACAATAGGATTCTAGGGCACTGATCCCAACATGAACATCATTTTCAAAACCTGGTTCACCTGGTTTAGGGGTCAGTTCTGCCCGATAGTCAAAATTTACAACAGAAAAATGCTAGAGCCTGATCTCGGCCAACCAATGGCCTTTTAGTTTATGTGGAGGATGAAGGGAGTCATTTATCATGAGGGTACCTCAAGAGTCCCACTCTTGGATTTCTAACTTGCTCGGGTGATAACAGGAGCAATCAATGCATACTGCCTTGTGGCATGTCTAAGGATATCTTGTTTGGACTATCCACATTCGTTGTCAGCATTATGGCATGGCCTGCGAGGCAGAGGCCACTTGCCGCCAATCTACAAGCTCGAAACCCCGCAAAACCCTAAACTAGGGCAGTTTATTTTGCGTGATCCTCTACCCCTTTGTCTAATATACAGAATGGGTCCGTCCCACTAAGGATGTGTCTTTCATGTTGAGAATCGCTTGAAACCTTAAACTGGGGCAGTTTATTTCACGCGATCTGTCCTTGCCTTCTCCCCCAACAGAACAATCATTATTCAAAAGCCGCTAGCAAATCCGTGAAATTGCGGTACTAAATAGGTGAATGTGATACAAGCTGGTTCAATATCATCATCTGCAACAAAAATGCAATAGTGAGTGCGTACGTCTTAGCAGCCCTTCTAAAGGAAATTTTCCCAGAGTTATACATATAAGTCCTAATCAGGGGCATTGTATTTTATATACATCAACCACCTTCTAAAGGCGTTTTATCTAGAGATACATATAAGTCCTAATCAGAGGCATTGTCTTTTATGTACATTAGTAGCCTTTCCAAAGGCAGTATACAGAGCTATACATGTAAGTCCTAATTAAAGGCATTGTCTTTCATGCATGTCAACCGCCCTTCTAAAGGCATTTTATCTAGATCATACTTATGAGTCCTAATTAGAGGCATTGTTTTCCATACATCAGTCGCCTTTTTAAAGGCGTGTCCCTGGATTTATACATATAAGTCCTAATCAGAGGTGTTGTTCCATACATACATCAGGCTACAGAGAGATAATATAATACATCAAAACCCACTGTGGGGCAATACAATATATACATATCCAGGCCTATCAAGAGGCAATACATAGTTTACATACATAGCTGGCCCATCAAGGGGCAATGTCTACAAAATACATGGAAAAATGCATGCCTACGCAGGGGCTACATCACGCTGCAACAGAAGGCTAACCTTACTAAGAATCCTCACCGCCAATGAACTGATCCATATATGTATCGGCACCATCACCATCATCACTACCTGCAAAAGGGCCAATGGAAGGACCTGCACTGCCTGAAGTGTCGAGTGTTAGAAAATATTGTTTTGTATCTCATACAAAACACACAACGGAAGCAACAATCATGGATCCACTTCATTCATGAGAGATAACATGTAACCTTGAATTCTAGAACAAAGAATAGGAAGTGTACCTTAATGCGATGAAATTCAAAAGAAAAACTTGAGAATTACTTGGGAAGACTTTTAATCTTCACTCCAATTCCACTTAATGCCCAAGAAGTGTGGTCTCTCAATCAGTTTCCAATGAAAGAATAATAGAGTGTCCAACACTCACATACATCCTTTCATTCCTTATGTGATATATATGAAAACCACTTATATGAAAAAGGACTTATGAAATTCTGTATGTTTCTCTCTTTATATACAAATGATTATCTAATTGGGCTAGCCATTTGGCCCATTCCAATTAGGCTTTAGTGTGTGGTTTGGAGTGGGACCAAAAGGGACCAATAAGACACTAGCTCCAATGGGCCTTGGGCTTTTATGTTAACTCTTGATAAGTCCAAAGTTACCATTAATTATATTCAATACCACTATAAGAATATAATTGCACTCTAAGCCTTATTAATAAATTATATCCCAAGACTTTATTATACATGCAACCCATTTATTAAAATATTCGTAGTAATACAAAGTCATGAATATAGACTGCCACTTTGAAGATTACTACATCTTAATCCTTGAGTACCCGGTTTAATCATTTATGTTATTCATTATATGTTTATGAAATCCAATTTCATAAATATATACTTTAGCAACTTCTTACTAAAGTGGTTGGGCCCAACACTTTGAATAACCAAACCCATTAAATTTATCTCAAGGGAATATTTTATATCTCCATTAAGAGATTATGAATTCCATCTTGAGAATATATGTTCCATCAACATTAAATGCGGTTGCCTAACATGCTAAGGTTTTGAACGTAACTTATAGATCTCACTCCCGATATATCAAAGCAACCTACATCTCATGATCAGGTTCATTATTCTCTCAGATTTATAGTTGATGTAAATAGAAGTCGTGAGATTTATTATTCATTTGATAGTTGTTAGGAGAATAATAAATCTCACAGTGGTCCAGTTCAATATGTCTTAACTCTTAAAACATATCAACATACCAATTAGAAGTCTCCACTTCCATGATCAAGCCAAATCATCTTAGTTGATATGTTATAGTTTTCGCAGATGAAACGCCCAATTTTATCACCGACTATAAACTAAAATTCTGAGTTTACAAAGAACTTGTGATTTATATCTTTTTGTGACTTTTCACATAAATCACATACTATGCATCTCATGGATTAAGATAATGTCCCATTAGTTCATTTATAGATAGTCTCATATAATTAAATAATTTAATTATTTATAACATGCCAATAAATTGGATTTTTAGGGCATAAACCCCAACGTCGGGAGCATACCCTAGGCCTTGGGAAGGCCCTAGAGACTGAACAAAAGGACCCTAACTGCTCGGTGGGCCTGGAGGAACTGATACGTACCTGTACCCGAACGGAGGAATGATCGGTCCTTGGTTGGGAATCTTAGGGGCAACCAGAATAGGAAGATAAGCCACTCGTAACTCTCCCATCAAGAGCATGGAACAGCCCTAATGTAGGGCTAGCTCAGTCTGAAACTAGCTCCGCTCTCTTTCTATCCCATCAACAAGCATCTCTTATCTCTCTGCTAGATCTCCCTCTCTCAGGCTAACGCCTGAGCAATCTCCTATTGCATATGCACCACTCTAGTAGTAGATAGGGTATCAAACTCTGTCATTCTACCCTCAAGAAGGAAATGAAAAAGCCGTAGGTCACTGACCCGCAGTCGTACCCCCTAATACTAGAGACTACTCCCATTACCCACAGCAGTTGACACGTCAACACAGATCGGTTGTTGCCCAAGAAGCAACTACCGAAGAACCACAGGAAGCACCGTTGAAGATGAGAATCGGTAGGGGCCTTGCCCTAGGGAATACTACGTTGCATCCACTCAATATGGATTTGTGGTGATGTAGTGGACCCAAAATATCTCCTCGTCTCTACAGTCAATGGGAGAGGGATGCCTAGGAGGTCACAGTCTATATCAAAGGTCATCTCCTCGGTCTGAATCGGGTGGCCACCAAATCTGATACCCAGGTTGGTTGTCCAGTCAAAAGGGAGGACCATATACTCCCTACAACTCAGATTGAAGGTGTCTGTCTCAGCATGAAACCATCGTACCAAAGCCTCCCCTTTCCTGTGCCTTATGGTGAACAGGTGAATCTGTAAGAAGTCTTTTAACCCCTATTCTCTCAGAAACATAGCGTACCGTGGATGGGTCTTAGGAGCAAACAATATCAAGAGGAAAGTGCACCAGACACCCCGACCACGAAGCCTCTCGCTCCTCTGCATTTAAAATTAGAAGCTGCTCATTAGCTAATGCATATAATTGGAATTTGAACAACCAAGAAGGGAATGCAACACACCTCTCCCCTCCACACAGATGCGAAAGGATGATCCTTTAGCTCATGTTGAAGGTGAGTGTCCTAGATGCCTCTATCTATGGTATGAGTACGGGCGTCGGCCCTAGCTTGGTGTAGTGGAAACCTCGGTCTCAGACTATGCCTTAGAGCACCAGACTTCAGCAGGGCCTCAGGCCCAGTAAAGACCTTATCTATGTCAAGGAGATGTCATCATCTCGCACCTCTCCTCTAGAGGCTCCCCTCCTATTAACCAGCCTACGCCGTGAAGTCATCTAGCTAGAAATGGTACGGGACTCAAACGAAGCATTAGTCGTCTCAACAGAGCGTCGTTTCCTAGACCTGGTCTCCATGGGTATACCATCGGTAAACTTGGGGTTATCATCCCTACAATCAAAATGGCTCTTTATTGTGCTCTTTGCATCGTTTTGTTCCATGGCTTGTTTGTTGGTTTCTTGTCTTTGCCTTTGCATGTACGTATATGGAGCGAGAACGCATGAAGCTAGGGCACGGATGTGAGCACGCAGATATGAGCCAAGCGTCTATAATGAGTAGGGTTAGGAGTTTAGCTTTTCCCTTCGGTTATGTAATCTTTTAAACACCCTCATTCCTCCTCACTTTCTCCCTTAGAAGGTTCGTATTAGATATATCATGCCTTGTACCATTCGCCTTCATCTCTAGAATATGCCGACCCTATTTATTTTCCAACACTTATATTTTGGGCCATGCTCTAGGGATGTAAGCATTTACTTTCCTGCTCTGTGTGCTTGCATTGTGCATGATGTATGTATATATACCTACTCCCCCATTTCGGTGTGATCATCACAGTTCATGTCCCTTAAGGCAAAGCGATGCCTAATTTCCGTTGCGAAAGTAAGGTGATGTGTCGCCGGATTTTCCCCTTGGAAATCTAGTACTCGGCTCAAATGCCATAGGAAAGCATAGATTAGGACCACACCCTTTCAAAAGCCAAACCTCAAAGACCCCATGTATGCAAAGCCCTGAAACCCAATGCCCAAATCATGTTTTTACTGACAATCTCCAAAAATTAAGGTTTTATCAAAACAAAGGACTGTCCTTGGACAGGCGTTGTGGGGTGCCTAACACCTTTCCCACACGTAACCAAACTTCCAAACCTAAGAATTAAGATTTTTTTGCCATCCATATTACATTAGAAAAATGACCTTTTTCTTAGCCTATGATTGGTAATAAAATCAACTAGACACAGGTGACCAATCACACCTTAGAAAAACCCAATGATTAGTGGTGACTCCACTTAAAATTTGGCATAGATTCTTGCCATTAGGCCAAAGGTAGACCTACCTTCCTCCACCGAGAGAGAAAGCACCCGAAGTTCCATGCAAAACACATACGCATACATATCGAGAGGGGCCTTCCAACGGGGCCCCGCACAAGCAGGAGCTGTCGTCATGGCGGCTAGCCGAAAAAAGGCACGGTGGCGGCAGTTTTTTCGCTAGTCGATCGAGGCTGGGCGTCAACAAACCCTGTGTGAGATTAAACGAGCATGGCCGAATTGAACCTCGAAAAGATAGATAGGATTAAACGAGCATGGCTGAATCAAACCTCGAAAGGATGGATAGGATTAAATGAGCATGGCCGCATCAAACCTTGAGAGAGATGTATTTTGAAAATCTTGACATTTTGAGTTAAAAAAAGGTAGGATTAAACGAGCATGGCCAAATCAAATCTTGAGAGATGTATTTTGGAAATCTTGATATTTTGAGATAAAAAGAGGTAGGATTAAACAAGCATGGCTAAATCAAATCCTGAGAGAGATGTATTTTGAAAACCTTCATATTTTGAGATAAATGGAGGTAAGATTAAATGAGCATGGTTGAATCAAATCCCGAGGGAGATGTATTTTGAAAATCTTGATATTTTTGGGAAAACATGACATTTTGGTATGGACATGCATGGCATGTGTTAGGCAGTGGGGTTAGACATACTTACTTGTTTGCTTGCATCGCCAAATACTTTTAGGCTTACTAACTAATCTTGAATTTTCTTCTACAGATTATGTCTTGACGGATGAGATCAAGCGATTCTCACAGGAAGGCTCCTGCCATTGTTCCGTCTCGAGCCGATTCGTCTAGTAGTGACAACGATGCTGTCTCGGCTAGTCTTTAGGTTATGCGGACTCTTCAGAGGCTCTTCGATCAAAAGGGTGATGACCCTGCACCTTCTAGAGGCATTCATATAGCACACCATTCTAGGAGTCGGTGTCCTGTGGAGACGGCTAGTGCCTTGTCTTAGTCCCATATTGGTTCAGTAGGTAGCTCTTCACAGTTTCCTCATACCGAGGAGGGAGTAGGCTTAGGGAGAGCTGGGCCAGGTCTAGGTGCTTAGAGGCGATGCGGTCATAGACCGAGATTTTTGCCTAGTTTGTCCGAGGCTGATGCTTATACTGGAAAGATCAATCACATTATAGCCAACACTCATCTTCAACATGTGTAGACACTCAATTTTGCACCCATGATTTAATCAGGAAGATGACTAGAATGACCATCCATATACCCAAAAAAACATGACTGTATTACATGCATTAATTCATTCATTGCATATATAAAAACGATCTTGAGATTCTAATGGCCACGACGGTATGTTCGGTTTCTAAATTGGACCGTTGGATTGAAAGATATCACGAGATCAAGTTTTCATAGTCTACATGCATTGTATAGGGTGAAGCCGATCACGTGTGATTAATTGAAATTAATTTTGATTGGTTAATGATTAAAATTAATTAAATGAATTTATGTGATTGGTGGAGTATTTTTCTTAAAGTGAGATTTGTTGTATGGGATTAAAACAAACAAGCTAATAATATTTCAAAACTGTGGATAATTAGGCTTTTGGGATAATTATATTCAAAATAATTATTTTAAAAGTCATAATTATCACTTTGGAATAAGGTTTATCATGAAAATAACTCTGAAAGTCTTCCAAATACAGTCTTAGAGTTGGAAAACACTTCAAAAAGGTGCTAATCAAGTAAAAGATTTCAAATTCATGTGCCAAGGCACTTTTGGCCTAGTAGAACTCAAAATTCGGACTAGGCTATTTCTGGAAAAGTTGTAGAGAATCAAATTTCCCTTTAGCAGTCAAAATTTCAACTTAATCTGAAAATCCTTTTTTTAAGGATTTTTTCCCATACGTTTTTTGCTTATTTTTTATGCTGATTGGACTTAATTTTTAAGCAAACCTAGCTTATTTTCTAAGAAACTAACACTTCTATAAATAGGGGATGCCTCCCAACATTCAGAACCCCTCTTGACATTCTTTTACGCTTAAGGAGAGACACATTTTCACATTCCCAAATTCTTCACTCCCATTTTCTAGTATTCTCTCTTAAACTAGGGTTCTTGAAACTACACATCTAGACCTTTGTACGGACACCAAGATCAGCCCAATCCAAGGCCAAGAAGACCTTCATCAGACCTTTATGGCCGCAAGAGCTAAAAGGTCACCTTTTTGCTATAAAGACCCTCAGACACCCCCTTTCAAATCATTAAAAAAAAAAAAAAAATTGGGCAATTTAAAGCATTTTCTAGGAAGATCCTTTCTCTTTTCCCCTCTAAATTCTCTCCCTAACACATAAAAAAACCTTTGATTCTTGTCTTCTCTCAACCATCAAGATGTAGTGTTCTTGCACTCTTTTTCCTCTCCTTGGTCTTAGGACCTTGGATTTGAGGCTTAAAGGGTGTAGATGTAGCTTTTTAGCTATATTATACACCCTTTGCTTTATCCCTATTTATAGCATGTCTATTTGCTTTCCATAGTATATCTTTGCTTTATCTTGCTTCCTAGCATGTCTCCTTGCTTTTTGGCATATTTTATTGCTTTGATGATGTTGGTCTAGCCTTCTTGGGCTAGGATATGCTTAAATTTTGTGTTTGTGCTTAATCCATGTGCCTAGGTGCATTTTAGCATACTTATGCTTAGATCTATGTCTTTGTGTGCTCCATGCCATGTGCATGCTTAGATTTACTTGTTTATGTGCTCATTGCCATGCTTATGCCTAGATCTATGTCTTTGTGGGCTCCATGCCATGTTCATGTTTATATCTACTTGTTTATGTGCTCCTTGCCATGCTTATGCCTAGATCTATATCTTTGTGTGCTCCATTCCATGTTAATATGTCTAGATCTACATGTTGGTTACTGTGTCATGTGCTTTTATAGCCTTCTTGTGTGTTAGGACATATATGGAACTTGTTAGAACATATGTTATTATAAATTAGCTAATCCTTTGACAAAACGCACTTTACTTGTATTTAGGTAGATCTAGGACGTGTTTAGTAATTCAAGGAACAAGAGTTCAAGTCTAGTATTGAAGCCATGCAAGTCTGTCCAAGAAACAAGTGAAGAAGTGCTAGTCATTAAAGCTCGACAGATAAATCTATCGAGGTTTAATAAGAATTCTTGACAGCTTTCGACAGAAGCTATATCTATTGAAAATTATGAAATTCAGATTTCTAGATTTGTTTTTCATGCATATCCAAGTTATTTGTGTAGGGTTTCTTTTCTCACAACCCTAGACATATATAAGGATTTTTTTAAGGGCCATCTAAGGTGATGTAACTTGGTACAAATTGATTATTCACTCATATTGTGACTAGAGACAATTGCCTTAGTTCATCATCTTCATTGTAGAAGCAACAGCGTTTATGGACCAAGGGTTTTGTAACCAATGAACTTCTTGATCTTCATCGTCTGGATGAATTGAAGAACTTTGCAGCCAACATCTTTCTCAAGTTGGTGCATTGGTCATGTACTAGGATCCATGCATCGATTGGTTATTCACGTACTTGGAGCTGTGCATTGAAAAGAGAGATTGTCACAACATTACAAGTCCAATTGTGTATTGGGGTAAGGGTTCAATTATAGGTTGGTATTTGGTACTGGGATTCCTTTTACTTGTAACCGCTTGTTTTGATAATAGTGGATTCTTGGGAGTGGTGACCTTAAATTCACTTGGTGGGGTTTTGCCTTGGTGGTTTTCCCTATTGGTAAACAAATCACCTGTGTCAAATATAAGTTTCGTTGCATTTAGTTATTTGGGGATTTGTTTGTGCTATCACGCTTATTGCATGTAATTGAATCTAATTAATTAACTTGGCTAATTAATTGGTTAATTTACCAAAGGGGTTAATACATTCTTGGCCTATCAAGTAGTTTCAGAGCGGGCACACTCTAATTAGGGTTAATCTTTGTTGTGTGGTCCATTGACCCCTGTTGTCATGGCTGCAAACAGCATGAAAAGACCTTTTATTTCAAATACATCTTTCTTTTCTAATCTCTATTTGATAGAGTGTTTCAAAAATTGCAAGTTTAAAAGTTATTTGAAAGCCATATTGAGGATCATTGAAAAAATTCTTAGTATAACAAAGAAGAAACTAGATTGTCTCAGAATTATAATGTGCAGAAGAGTTCATCTGAGAAGGGTGAAAGTTAAAGGCTTTGTTCATAAATGGCAGATGAGAGAAAACACAATTTCTACTGACGTGTCATGTAAGCAAGAGGTGTGCTTTATGATGAAGTCTGCATTCAAGGTAACAGACACATGCTTATGGTACCTTGACAGCAAATGCTTACGACACATGACTAGAGACCGCTCTCTCTTTAAGGTTTTCGAGTCTAAGAAAGGTGGAAATGTCACCTTTGGTGATGGGAGTAAATTACAGATAAAAGGGAAGGGAACCATCTCTCTACCTAGACTACCAGACATTTCAGATGTGCTCTATGTAGAAGGTCTGAGGGTGAATTGTTTAAGTATAAGTCAGATACGTGATCAAGACTTTATGGTACTGTTATCAAAAGGGAAATGCCTTGTGTGGAATGAGTCTAGGAAGAAACTCATAAGCACCACACTCTAGATAACTATTATGGATTGGTACCTGATGCTGATATTATATGCAATAGCATTCGTTTGCCAAATGAAGACCTATGGCACCAAGGGATGGGATATGCTAGCTACAAACATCTTTCAATTGTATCTAAGCATTAATCAGTTTTAGGGATACCAAAGCTCAGTAGATTGAACAAGGTTGTGTGTGGACTGTGTCAGCTTGGGAAACAGATAAAAGCAAAACATCCGAGCACTCTGACATCAGCTACATCTAGGCCTTTGGAGCTACTACATCTAGATCTCATGGGTCTAACTAGAACTGAGTCTCTTGGAGGAAAGAGATACATCATGGTTGTGGTAGATGATTTCACCAAGTATACTTGGGTCATTTTTCTAAGATCCAAGTCAGATGCTCCTGAGCACATTGAAGTCTTGTGTACAAGATTGAAAAATGAGAAGAACTTGAAGATTGATCGAATTCAAAGTGATCAGGGTAAACAATTCGAGAACTCTTACATGGAATCCTTTTGCACTAGATCAGGTATATCTCAAGAATTCTCTACTTTTATTACTCTTCAGCAAAATGGTGTAGTAGAAAGAAAGAGCAGATTCATTCAAGAGATAGCTAGAGCTGTGTTGCATAACAAGGATATGGCTAGAAATTTATGGGGAGAAGCCGTTAACACCGCATGTCATACGATTAACAGGGTGTAATTTAGACTCAGTACTAAGAAGACTCCCTATGATTTGTGGAAGGGAAGAAAGCCAATTGTGAAGTATTTTAGAATCTTTGGAAGTACTTGCTTCATCCTTAAGGATAGAGAGAATGTGAGAAAATTTGATTCCCAGAGCGACAAGGAATATTTCTAGGATACTCCTCTACTAGCAAAGCTTATCGGGTGTACAGCAAAAAAACCAAGAAGGTGATGGAAACAGTCAATGTTGTTATTGATAAAGCTTCAGATTTTGGTTCTGAGAGAATTAGTGAAGAGATACCTAAGGAAATTCTTCCTCTTGAGCCTAAGGTTGTTTAAGAAATAGTTGATCAAGAGCCCACAAATCCAAGTACCCCAAGTTTTGTAGAAGTCTCAGCAGATATTCCTACCTCACCTGATTCTGAATCTCATGAAGAGAAAGGGCCTTCCTCAAGGATCAAGTTGAATCACCATCTTGAAGTTATTGTTGGAAATATGAATGAACATACACTAAGAAAGTGTACAGTTGATAAATGTGTTGCTAACTTTGTGTCTTATTCTTGCTATTTATTACAGGTTGAACCCACCAAGGTTGAGCAAGCTCTCCAGGATGAAAGTTGGGTTGAGGCTATGCATGATGAATTGCATCAGTTTCAAAGGAATGATGTCTAGACCCTAGTACCTAGACCGGAAGGAGAGCACATCATTGGCACAAAGTGGATATTCCACAATAAAACTTATGAGGAAGGGAATGTGATCTGTAACAAGGCTTGTCTTATGGCTCAAGGATGCTCCCATGGAAGGAGTAGATTATGATGAGACATTTGCTCCTATAGCTCGTATGGAATCCATTAGAGTTCTCCTAGCCCTGGCATGTCACTTGAAGTTCAAGCTTTACCAAATAGATGTAAAGACTGCATTCTTGAAGGGTTCCTTAAAGAAGATGTCTATGTTGGAAAAATACATGTTTGTATCGCATACAAAACATACACAGCGGAAAATTAAAGGAACTACTTCATTTGCAATTGATAACATTTACTATGTAAATTTTAGAATATAAGAACAAGATAGTGTACCTTGGTGTAGTGAAATTCAAAACAAAAGATTAGAAGTACTTGAGAACATTTTTAATCTTCAATCCAATTCCACTTTTGCCCAAGAAGTGTGGTTTTTCAATCAGTTTATATGTATGTGTTCAAGGGAGAATAAGAAAGTGTCCTACACTCACATACAAACCATTTCATTCTCTTAAAAAATTTAGTATGTTTCGCTCCTTATAACTGATTATCTAATTGGGCTAATCTTTTGGGCCATTCCAATTGGGCTTTAGTATATGGCTTGGAGTGGGACCAAAAGGGAACAAATAAGATTCTAGCACCAATGGGCCTTGGGCTTTTCTGTCAACTCTTGACAAGTCCAAAGTTACTATTAATTATATTTAATACCACTACATAAATATAATTGCACTCTTAGCCTTATTAATAAATTATATCTCAAGACTTTATTATACATGCAAACCCTTCATAAAACATTCGTTGTAATACAATTTCATAATCTTTGAGTACCCAGTTTTATCCTTTAAGTTATTCATCATATATTTATGAAATCCAATTTCATAAATATACACTTTAGTAACTCCTTACTAACGTGGTTAGGCCTAACACTCTGAATAAGCAAACCCATTAAACTTATCTCAAAAGAATATTTTATATCTCCGTTAAGAGATTATGAATTTCATCTTGAGAATATATGATCCATCAACACTAAATGTGGCTGCCCAACATATTGAGGTTTTGATCGTGACTTTAGATCTCACTCCTGATATATGAAAGCAACCTACAGTTCATGATCAGGTCCATTATTCTCTTAGGATTAAAAGTTCTTGTAAATAGAAGTCATGAGATTTATTATTCATTTGACAATCATTAGGAGAATAATAAATCTCACAGTGGTTCAGTTCAATATGTCTCCACTCTTAAAACATATCAACATACCAACTAGAAGTCTCCACTTCCATGATCAAGACAATCATCTTAATTGATATGTTATAGTTTTCGCAGATGAAATGCCCAATTTCATCACCAACTACGAATTAAAATTTTGAGTTTACAAAGAACTTGTGATTTAAATCTTTTGTAACTAAATCGCATAAATTACATACTATGCATATCATGCACTAAATGATAATGTCCAAATATTCAAGTTACCATTATTTTAGATAGTAATAAAACAACTTTATTAATTACAACATTTAGTCATACATAATATCATATATAGCATTATACAATAGGATTTAAGGGCATTAATCCTAATAGTTTATGTGGCTCAGCGTAAAGGACTCATTAATTCACACTTTTTGGATCATGTGTTGTACCTCAAGAAGGCACTCTATGGATTAAAGTATGCACCCAGAGCATGGTATGACCGGGCTTACACAATATTTGGTATCACATGGTTTCACAAGAGGACAAGCTAATCAAACATTCTTTATCAAAACGGAAGATGGGGAGTTGATTGTTGCTCAAGTCTATGTTGATGATATCATCTTTGGGTCTATAAAGGATGACCTTGCTTACAATTTTTCAAAACTCATACAAGCCGAGTTTGAGATGAATATGATTGGAGAGTTGAATTACTTTCTTGGATTGCAGATCCGTCAGCAAGAGTCAGGTATATTCATATCTCAATCTAAATATGCTAAAAATCTTGTGAAAAAGTTTGAATTGGAATTTGCTAGTTCTATTAGAACCCCTATGAGCCCAAATGTTAAACTCACTGTTGATTTGTTAGGAAAAAGTGTTGATTCTTCTCTATATAGAAGCATGATAGGTAGTCTTCTTTACCTTACTGTTAATAGACCTAACATTAGTTACAGTTTAGGAGTGGGTGCTAGATATCAGGCTAATCCCAAAGAGTCTCATATGATTGCTTTGAAAAGAATCATAAAGTATGTTAAATCCATTGCCAATTTTGGTGTGTGGTATAGCAAAGACACCAATGATGTCTTAATTGGGTATTCTGATGTAGACTGGGCTGGGAATGCTAATGATAGAAAAAGTACTTCAGGGGGTTGTTTTTATGTGGGTAATAATGTTGTCTCCTAGATGAGCAAAAAGCATAATTCCATCTCATTATCCACTGCTAAGGCTGAATACATTGCTTCTGGTAACTGCTACACCCAACTTTTATGGATGCAAAAACTTCTCCTTAATTATGGTATTCGTCAAGAACATCTTACTATCTATTGTGACAATACTAGTGCCATTAATATCTCTAAGAATCTTGTTCAACATTCTCGAACAAAACATATAAAGATTCGACACCACTTCATTCGAGAGCTTGTTGAAGATGGTACTCTCACTCTTGAGTTTATTCACACTGATGATCAAAGAGCTGATTTGTTCACTAAGCCTTTTGATAGCAAAAAGTTTGAATTCTTATGCCAAAATATTGGTGTAATCTCCATGGAGTGATCTTTTCTCCTTCTCCTCCTTCCTCATGTATTTGCATCTAGTTTTATGCTATGCTTTGTTTAGCATGTTTTTGTTTGTTTGTTTTCAGTTTTGCTTTATTTATTTTTAATAAAAATAGAAATAAAATTTGAAAAATCAGAAAAATACAAAAATAGTGGGTGTTTTGTGTACATTGGTACTTGTGTGCCTTAGATGGCCATTGAAACAAAGTTTTCTAAACTTTGTATCATTTGTAGTTTAGATGAGCATCTCTATGTACAACTAAGCATGTGAGCTTTGTGGCTTATGTCTGTGAAGAGTAAGATTAAGTAATCTCTTGTACTTAACACTCATATCACTCTTTTTGATGGGAATGACTAAAAAATCCTAAGAGAAAAGCATTAATAGCCATCTCACCACTAAAGCTTGCCAATCATGAATAACATCTGTATGCTTCGACATAGCAAAATTGTGATGTTTAAGCTTGAAAGCTCAAAAATGTGTTAAAAACACAAGAGCTATTTGGACTCCCAAATTAAAAAATTACGGCTTGATAGATTTTACTCTAACTTATATTAAGTGCGAAATAGAGTAAATGCGAGTGGATAAACAAATAAGCTACTCTAACCCATAATCGTTATAACACAGCAGTAAAATAAAAGGTAAAAAAGTAGGGAAGAAGAATGCAAACACAAGATAACATGCCGATGTGTTATCGAAGAGGAAACCAAAGAACTCAACGAAAAACCTCTCTGCCGCCCTCCAAGCGGTAATTGATCCACTAGAAAATCAATTGGGATACACAAATAGCAAAAGAACCTCCAAGCCTAGCTTACCCAATGCACCTAAGCCCTCCAAGCTCCTGCTCCAACAAGGTTTCTCGAAGCCGTGTCTTGTCTAGCTCTTCGGATCCCGCAATACGCCAGATTGTATCCGCCAAAGCCTGGCTTCTTCCAATGCTTCCCAGTAGTACCAAAACCTCACTTGACACTCTGAAAGGGTGTGGTAAGTGTTTGGGCTATCAACCTCTCAAGTGTATGGAAATGGAGAGGTGGGATTTGAGGAAAATCCACAATGAATTGTGTAGAGAATTATGGGTATAACAATCTCTAACTCTTAAGGTTTGTGGCTAGGGTTTTTTCTTAAAAGCACTCCTCAACATCTATGGGTAATGGGGGTATATATAGTATGGGTACTGAAAGTGTGTATCAGATATGATAATTCAACAAAACAAAATGTTTCGCGGGTATCTCTCGGAAAGGCCTAACCCGCGAAACACTCGCAAAAACCAACTATCTCCATCTTGTCCTGAGTCTTCTTATTCCAGTCATATGTAGAGCACATGCATCACTTTGTGGGAAGCTTACTCGCGAGCTACCCGCGAAAATAGCTTTAGTCTTCAATTGCCTTGAGTCTTCACACACACACTCTCTCTCTCTCTCACATAACCATTACAAATAAATCCTACATAAAATACAGGATACATAAGATTGAACATAATTAAAATAAAATTTGGCACGGAATTAAAGCCAACATAAAATAATTGTAAATTACAACTTTACAATCTCCCCCTTTTGCTATTCTGTGACAAAACCCCCCAAAACAGACTCTAGACTTAAACATGAGTTTGGGAACGGTGGCAAAACTCACTCACACCTAATCTAGAAGATGTGAAGCACTTGCATGTATGTACCTGTAATTTGAAACACTCGCACACAACAAAACTTTCATTAAGTTTTTGACAAGTTAAATACATATACTTATCTACGCAAGTAAAGTGCGATCAAGTTAATAAACATTGAATGTTCAAAATATGTATAAAACACCTTTGAACGTTTTGACCCCAAAATAATAAATATCAATTCAAGCTTAATATCAAACGATTAACGTGTAGAACATGAACCAAAGCTAAATACAGAATTTTTAAACAGTCTATGCCAATTATAATCACATCAATAGCAGAACATAAAAGGTAAAGATAAAGGAAAGAGAGATGCAAACACAAGAACAACACACGATGTGTTATCGAAGAGGAAACTGAAGCCCTCGGCGTAAAACCTCTCCGCCGCCCTCTAAGCAGTCAATAATCTACTAGAAAATGTAGTTGGGATACATGAACAGCAATAGATCCTCCAAGCCTAATCTACCTGATGTACCTAAGCCCTCCAAGCTTCTTACTCCAACAAAGTTGCACCGAACCTTTTTCTTTTCTAGCTTACCGGATTCTGCTATAGCCTATAGCATCAACCAATGTGAATTGGTTCCTCCCTAACTGATGGAAATAAAGATAAATGCAGCGGAAAATAAGTTTTAAAACGGATCTACTTCATTCGATATTGATAACACGCACAAAGTAAATTTCAGAATTAGAGAATAAGAAAGTGTACCTTGAAGCGGTGAATTTCAAAACTGAAGATTGAAGCACTCAGGAATACTTTTAATCTGCACTCCAATTCCACTAACGCCCAAGAAGTGTGGACTCTCAGTTGGTTACAAAGGGATGATTAGAGAGTGACATACACTCACTTCCACCATTACAATGTTGTTTTTTCTTTCACACATACTTTTCTGTACGTTTTTCCCTTTGTATCTAACCAATTATCTAATTGGGCTGGCCTTTGTGCCTTTCCAATTCGGCTTAAGTGTGTGGCTTGGAGTGAGACCAAAAGGGACCAATAAGACACTAGCTCCAATGGGTCTTGGGCTTTTTTGTCAACTCTTGACAAATCCAAAGTTACCATTAACTATATTTAATACCACTATAAAAATATAGTTGCATTCTAGGCCTTATCTATAAATTATATCCCAAGACTTTATTATACATGCAACCCCTTCATAAAATATTCGTAGTAATACAAAGTCATTAATGTAGACTGCCACTTTGTAAATTACTACATCTTAATCCTTGAGTACCCGGTTCAATCCTTTAATGTTATTCATTATATATTTATGAAATCTAATTCCATAAATATATACTTTAGTCTCACTAAAGTGGTTAGGCCTAACTCTCTGAATAACAAACCCATTAAACTTATTTCAAGGGAATATTTTATATCTCCATTAAGAGACTATGAATTCCATCTTAAGAATATATGTTCCATCAACACTAAATGTAGCTGCCCAACATACTGAGGTTTTGACTATTACTATAGATCTCACTCCTGATATATCAAAGTAACCTACACCTCATGATCAGGTTCATTATTCTCTCAGGATTAAGAGTTCATGCAAATACAAGTTGTGAGATTTATTATTCATATGACAGTCTTAGGAAAATAATAAATCTCATAGCGGTCTAGTTCAATATGTCTTAACTCTTAAAACATATTAACACATCAACTAGAAGTCTCCACTTCCATGATCAAGACAAATCATCGTAGTTGATATGTTATAGTCTTTGCAGATGAAACGCCCAATTTCATCACCGACTACGAACTATAATTCTGAGTTTACAAAGAACTTGTGATTTATATCTTCTGTGACTCTTCACATAAATCACATACTATGCATCTCATGAACTATATGATAATGTCCGAATATTCATGTTACCATTATTTCAGATAATAATAAAACAAATTTATTAAACATAATATTAAGTCATACATAATGTCAAACACAATGTCACCCTTAATATCATACATAGCATCTTACAATAGGATTTAATGGCATTAATCCTAACATTTTCCCACTTGCCCTAAAGACTATTGTGCACTAATCTAACTCCCATTCTTTCCAAATGTGACTCAAAAGTCCTTTGAGGCAAGGCTTTAGTAAATGGATCTGCCAGATTATTTGCACTTTCAATCTTTGCTACCACCACATCTCCACGAGCAACAATATTTCAAATGATATAGTACTTCCTCTCAATGTGCTTTCCTCTCTTATGATTCCTTGGATCTTTAGATTGTGCAACTGCTCCACTGTTGTCACAAAACAATGTGATTGGAACTTGCTCCATTCTTATTACGCCAAGGTCAGAAAGGAACTTCTTGAGCCATACAGCTTCCTTTGCTGCTTCACAAGCAGCAACATATTTTGCCTCCATGGTGGAGTCTGCAATACAAGATTGCTTAATACTCCGCCAACTAATGGCTCCACCTCCCAAGGTGAAAACACATCCTGAAGTGGATTTTCTGAAATCTAAATCCGATTGAAAATTCGAATCTGTATAACCAATGGGAATCAAATCCTCACAACGGTAAACAAGCATATAGTCTCTCGTTCTCCGTAGATACTTGAGAATATGCTTTACAGCTTGCCAATGTTTTGGTCCTGGGTTTGATTGATATCGGCTGACCATGCCAACTAAATAGCAGATATCTGGTCTAGTACAAAGCATGGCATACATGAGACTTCCTACTGCAGAAGCATAAGGAACTTGTCTCATAATTTCTTCTTCCTCTTGAGTCTTAGGCCTTTGGTCATCAGATAGAGGAACTCTATGTCTGAAAGGAAGTAATCCTTTCTTGGAGTTTTGCATGCTAAACCGTTCTAGAACTTTATCTATATATCCAGCTTGTGATAATCCTAACATCTTATTCTTGCGATCTCACAAAAGCTTGATCTCTAGAATAAAGTTAGCCTCACCTAAGTCCTTCATATCAAATTGGCTTGACAACCAAACCTTTACAGATGACATTACCCCTACATCATTTCCAATGAGTAGAATATCATCAACATAAAGCACTAGGAACATTACTACTTTATCTTGATGTCTTTTGTACACACATGGTTCATCAAGATTTTGTTCAAAACCAAATGTCTTGATTGCTTGATCAAATTTGATGTTCCATGACCTAGATGCTTGCTTAAGTCCATAAATGGACCTTTGCAACTTGCATACCAAATGCTCTTGGTTCTTTGCTATGAAACCTTCCGGTTGCATCATATAGATTTCCTCTTCAAGATTGCCATTAAGAAATGCAGTCTTGACATCCATTTGCCAAATCTCATAATCAAAATGAGTAGTAATTGATAAGAGAATTCTGATAGATTTAAGCATTGCTACTGGAGAAAAGGTTTTATCATAATCAATACCTTCTTTTTGTGTATACCCTTTCGCCACTAGCCTTGCTTTAAAGGTTTCAACCTTTCCATCTATCCCTCTCTTCCTCTTGTAAACCCATTTGCAACCAACAAGTTTAATGCCGTTAGGCGCCTTTACAAGATCCCAAACTTGATTGGAATACATGGAATCTAATTCAGATTTCATAGCTTGGACCCAATGATGTGCATCTATATCATTTATTGCCTCATCATATGTGTAGCGATCCGATTCAACCTCTTCTGAGATAGCTTCATAAGTTTCTCCCAAACCTATGAATCTTATAGGAGGCCGAACAATCCTCCCATTACGATGAGGCACATGGGTACTAGACATGTCATGAGTAGTATCTTGTGGTGTATCTAATACAGCCACATCATCCCTAGTTTCATCTATTGCTTGTTCATTTACAGATTCATTCATTTCAACCAACACAACTCTACTTCTAGGAGTAAAATTATACATATAGTCATTTTCCAAGAATTTAGAATTTGTACTAACAAAAACTTTGTTATCTTTACGACTATAGAATAAATAACCCCTAGTTTCTTTTGGATAACCTACAAGCAAACACACTTCTGATTTTGGTTCCAATTTATCAGGCTTCCCTTTTAAAACATGTGCTGGACAACCCCAAATATGGAGATATTTCATACTAGGCTTACGCCCACTCCACAATTCCATGGGTGTTTTGGGAATAGATTTTGATGGAACTAAATTTAAAAGATGTATTGCTGTGTTTAAGGCATAACCCCAAAAGTGAAATCGGTAAAGTTGAGTAACTCATCATGGACCTAACTATTTCTAAAAGAGTCCTATTCCTTCTTTCTGCTACACCATTTTGTTGTGGAGTTCCAGGTGCAGTCAATTGAGATACAATTCCATTCTTAGTTAAGTAATCCTTAAAATCTCCAAGAAGGTATTCACCACCTCGATCAGATCGAATGGCTTTTATGTGTTTACCCAATTGATTCTCTACTTCAACCCTAAACTCTTTGAACTTTTCAAAGGCTTTGGACTTCCGTCTCATTAGGTACACATAACCATATCTTGAGTAATCATCGGTAAAAGTGATGAAATACTCATAACCACCTCTTGCTTGGATTGACATAGGACCACAAACATCAAAATGCACTAGCTCTAGCAAATCTTGGGCTTTTCCACCTTTTGCATTAAAAGGTCGTTTGGTCTTTTTACCTTCCAAACAAGATTCACAAATTGGAAATTCATCAAAGTCCATGGGCTCTAAGAGTCCATCTTTGATCAGTCTTTGAATCCTATTTGAATTAATATGACCCAAACGCAAGTGCCAAAAGATATGCATCACTAGTACAAGGAAATTTTCTCTTTAATGATTTTACATGAGAGTTATTATCTAATTCAGAATTATATAATTCATGCTTATCAGGAGTTAAAATATAAAGACCATCCACAATATTGCCAGAACAGATAAACGCTTTATCCTTCTTTATTACAACATTGTCTTTCAGGATAACACAATATCCATGTTTACCTAAGTAAGTAGCTGAAATTAAATTTCTACGAACATTAGGTACATACAAACAGTCTTCTAATATTAGAACTCTAGATTCAAAACATAAATTACAAACACCAATAGCTACAACCGGAATCTTGCTTCCATCAGCTAAAGTAAGAAATAACTCCCCTTCTTTAAGCTTTTTGGTCTCCTGGAACCCCTGCAAGGAATTGCAGATATGATTAGTACAACCTGAATCCACACACCAAGAATCCGTGGGATTCTGTGCCAAACATATTTCAAGAAGGAATGTATTAATCATACCTTTGTTCTTGGCAGCCTTAAATATTGGACAATTTCTCTTCCAATGTCCTTTCTCACCACAATGGAAACACTTTCCTTTGATCTTCTTTCCTTTATCAGCAACCCCTAAGGCAATTTGTTTACCCTCTTGTTTGGTAAAGTCCTTCTTCTTCTTCTTCTTACCCTTGCCTTTCGACTTAGGTTGAGAAGTAGAAGCTTCACCAACATTGGCTTCAACATGGGAAGTACCAAGAATGCCTTCTGTGCTACCAATTCATTCATTAATTCAGACAATGTATAAATCTTTTTATTCATATTATAGTTAAGTTTGAATTCCTTGAATGATTCTAGTAGCGATTGGAGTATCATATCCACTTGGGATTCTCCATCTATATCGGCACCTAAAACTTCCAATGTATTCAGATTAGAGATCATTGTAAGACAATGCTCTCTCGCTGAATTTCCTTCAGCCATTCTGGTATTATAAATTTGCCTCATGGTCTCTTGCCTTGCAGAACGGCCTTGCTTACCAAACATCTCCTCCAGACTTAGCATTATGTCTGAAGCTAGTTCTATATCCTGCATTTGATGTTGTAGAACATTTGAGATAGATGCTAGGATGTAGCACTTGGCCATTTCATTAGATTTCTGCCAATGATCTTATCGTTGTTTTTCCTCAAGAGGAGCATCTAATGAAGGAAAGCTAGGACATGGTTTAGTAAGCACATATTTGTGCTCTTCAGCAGTGAGAACTATGTCCAAATTTCTTTTCCAGTCAACATAGTTGGATCCAGTCAGTTTGTTTTGATTAAGTATAGTTACAAGTGGTCTAAAAGATGCCATGTTCAAATCTGAAAACAATAAACATGAATATAATAAGTAAACTGGACATTATCTATTTAGCATATGAACATATAGTATGGAACCTTAATAAAACCATAATATAATGTATGCAACAACAACCCAATCCCGTAATTAATATTCCTCGGAAGCGAGGTCATACCAATCACTATGATCAGGCGAGAATTATTCTCATTATTAATGCTATCATGCTAACTCTTACCAAACAAAAATAATTTGCCGCTATTCCTTTAGCCTCTAAGTAATAATGACATAGCTCCGAAGGGATGTTAACATCACACTTAGTCTAGTGTACACCATTGCCTAGAATTAATGTGAATCACCAAGTAACTCCACGGAAGCGTGGTCATTCTCAATGTAAAAACACATTTCATCTATCTTTAAGAAGTTTAACCTGTAGTACCATAAATCAATCACCCTCCGAAGGGAGCAAGGCATATACGCCAAGGCGAGGTGCTTAATCACACTACTTTAAACCGACAATGGAGGCCATGAGATACAACCCTTGTATCTCTCTCCCACTAGATGTTTTAAAGAAAAGGTTTTTAATTACTAAACATGCATAATCAAATTACACATTGTCTTAGTACTTTTACATGTGAAAACACTTAGAAAAATTTCTGATTTTCTTTCTTTCTATCGATCGAATGTGCCCCTTGATTGATCGAAAAAATTAAGAAATTCAAATTTGATCCTTTGACTCCTTCGATTGATACTCGATCGCCACTCGATCGATCGAAAAACAAATTCGATCGATCGATTAACAATCGAAAATCCATCGTTCTAAAAAGTCTGATCACTGTCTCATTCAATCAATCGAAAATGATTTTCGATCGATCGAAAATCGCGAAACTCAAATTTCCAGAAATTTTCTAAGGCAGTTTTCTACGGGTTTTCATGAACAAACAACTTTAATACGAACATGATAGACAGAGATTGATGTCAAAACTGAATTCTATTGATGTTATAGCCTTAAAACTCAATTTAACATACTTAAATTTAAATTTAAACAACATCATAACATCAGTTTCAGTTTTCATCAAATCATAGTTTCAACAACATGCAGAAAATTAAGAAACATAATCTTCTAACAATATGAAACTATCATCTCTAATTCTAAAACTTACAAAACATGTTAAACAATACGAAATTGAAGACCGCTTTGATACCATTTGATGGAAATAAAGATAAATGCAGCGGAAAATAAGTTTTAAAACGGATCTACTTCATTCGATATTGATAACATGCACAAAGTAAATTTCAGAATTAGAGAACAAGAGAGTGTACCTGGAAGCGGTGAATTTCAAAATTGAAGATTGAAGCACTTAGGAATACTTTTAATCTTCACTCCAATTCCACTAATGCCCAAGAAGTGTGGACTCTCAATTGGTTACAAAGGGATGATTAGAGAGTGACATACACTCACTTCCACCATTACAATGTTGTTTTTTCTTTCACACATATTTTTCTGTACATTTTTCCCTTTGTATCTAACCAATTATCTAATTGGACTGGCCTTTGGGCCTTTCCAATTGGGCTTAAATGTGTGGCTTGGAGTGGGATCAAAAGGGACCAATAAGACACTAGCTCCAATGGGCCTTGGGCTTTTCTGTCAACTCTTGACAAGTCCAAAGTTGCCATTAACTATATTTAACACCACTATAAAAATATAGTTGCACTCTAGGCCTTATCTATAAATCATATCCCAAAACTTTATTATACATGCAACCCCTTCATAAAATATTCGTAGTAATACAAAGTCATTAATGTAGACTGCCACTTTGTAAATTACTACATCTTAATCTTTGAGTACCCGGTTCAATCCTTTAATGTTATTCATTATATATTTATGAAATCCAATTCCATAAATATATACTTTAGTCTCACTAAAGTGGTTAGGCCTAACTCTCTGAATAACAAACCCATTAAACTTATCTCAAGGGAATATTTTATATCTCCATTAAGAGACTATGAATTCCATCTTAAGAATATATGTTCCATCAACACTAAATGTGGCTGCCCAACATACTAAGGTTTTGATCATTACTATAGATCTCACTCCTGATATATCAAAGCAACTTACACCTCATGATCAGGTTCATTATTCTCTCAAGATTAAGAGTTCATGCAAATACAAGTCGTGAGATTTATTATTCATATGACAGTCTTAGGAAAATAATAAATCTCACAGCGATCCAGTTCAATATGTCTTAACTCTTAAAACATATTAACACATCAACTAGAAGTCTCCACTTCCATGATCAAGACAAATCATCGTAGTTGATATGTTATAGTCATCGCAGATGAAATGCCCAATTTCATCACCGACTACGAACTATAATTCTGAGTTTACAAAGAACTTGTGATTTATATCTTCTGTGACTCTTCACATAAATCACACACTATGCATCTCATGGACTATATGATAATGTCTGAATATTCATGTTACCATTATTTCAGATAATAATAAAACATATTTATTAAACATAATATTAAGTCATACATAATGTCAAACACAATGTCACACTTAATATCATACATAGCATCTTACAATAGGATTTAAGGGCATTAATCCTAACACTAACTGCTTCCCAAAGCACCAAATAAACCTTCTCACAGATATGGGTATAGTGAGAAAATGATTTGGTCAAGAACCTCTCAAGTATGTATCAATGGAGAGGAAGAGAGTAGAGAAATTTGAAGAGTCTCTTAGGTGAAGATTGTGGATGAATCAATCTTTTTTTTCTCTAGGGTTTCTCTCTTGAAATTCTCTCTAGAAGCTCTCTACATTTCATGTGTATAAGGGTCTATATATATTGTTGTGTGTTTGGAATGCGAAGAGTCAGTTTTTTCCCAAATAGGGTGTTCTGGCGGCTTGGCCTCGCGACTGGTCTGAGTCGCGAGTTCCAGCTGCTAGTTAATGGCTTGGCCAGCCTGGGACTTCTGTCCTGTAGTGCGACAGCTGGCGTGACCCTTCAATTCCCCTGTGTGCTTCTCATGTATGCTGCAATTGGCGACTTACCACTCGCGAGTCAGCAGTGAGTCCTAGCTTCGAGTCTCTGCATCCATGAACAATCTTGAGCATTTCTTCACACTTTTTCACACAGTACCCTTACATGAATCCCACCTAAATACAGGGTTACTAATTGCTAAAATACAAGCAAATTTGGCACGGACTAAAGTCAACAAGATGGTTGATTAAATTCAACCTTCCAATCTTCCCCTTTGGCTATTCCGTGACAAAACCCTATAACAGATTCTAGACTTAATGCATGAGTTGGGTGCAGTTGAACAAAACTCACTCACACCTAACTCTAGATTCTAATAAGCTCTTGAACCATAAGAACAAATATCTCTCGAAACAAAACAACACAATAATATCATTGTATGTAGAAAACTTGAAATGCATATGGAACAAGCATAATGTGATCAAGCAAGATGGAATAAAACAATAGACCATGGCTTGACCAACACAGGTAATCACTATACAAAGGTGATCATAATGCTCATTCACACAAGGAATGAATATCCGGACATGTAAGCTGGTAAGCTCATTTGCAAAGTATCATTTGCATGTCAAACACTCAACCAATGCATAAAACATATATGCATCTAGGAACAAACTCTTGCAAGGGCACAAGAGTGATGTACTTAAAGAAAATGCATGACATTTAGCAACAAGTACAAAAGCTACAAAGCATGGATACAAAAACCTAAAAGCTTACAAAAGCAAATGGTTACAGATGTACCATACAAAACACTAACTGAATAACATCATATATATAAATATAAACCAAAGTATTCGAACTATATCCACACAAATAGTTCTAAACAGAAAACATAAACTTGTTAGTCTATCCAAAAGTATGTAGACTATGTAAATGTATATCAACTTCCTTTTCTAGAGCACACAGCTCCCTCTTCTAGTATGCACACTTCTCTTTCCTGTGTTGCTCTCCCCCTTACTGTATGCATGCTATCGCTCTCCCCCTTTTTGTCACGAATAGCTAAAGGCTTTCGTCCAACTTTTGCTGAATAGCATCCAACTGTGTTTCAATGGCCGTGAGATGCATTTGAACTTGGTTGTTAGTTGAGTAGATAAGCCGTTGTAGATCAGAGATCCGATTAATCACATTTTCAATCAAGTGGCTTTGTTTGGGCATTTGAAATCCAGGGGGAACAGATGGAGTACCAGTTGTTTGCACAGGTGTAGCTGAACTTTGACCAGATGGAGTGACCGGTTCACTCTTAGGTGCTTTAGAGGAGTGGCTCTTACTTGCTTGGATAGTGTATATGGATATTGGTTGAGGACAAGGCAGAACTTTTCCATCTGATGGAGGACTAAAACCTTCACGAAGTATGATTTTCATGATGAGACTACAAAAAGGAAGATTTGTTTGTACTGCTGATCGAGCTACTGTTTTTCCAATGATTTGAAGTATGTGGGCAAAGATGTCAATCAGAACACTAGAAATAAGGTCACACAGGAATTTAGCCCTTCCAAGACTGATGAAAGCAGTGTTTAACAATGGGTAGAGGTTGGAGAACATGATCAACTTTAGAGTTGTCAGTTTAGGTGAAAACTGAGTAGTGCCTATAGATGATCCTGTGCTTCCCACTTCATGTTCATTCCCAAGAACTTGAAGAATGTCTTGTGCCTGAAGTACTCTGTCATCATACGAAGTCCGATCCACATTTTCTGGTCTGGTGATGTGAAGAACCTGAGCAATGTAGTCTACATTGATGGAAA
The DNA here is from genome assembly GCA_023621385.1 of Quercus gilva. NCBI lineage: Eukaryota > Viridiplantae > Streptophyta > Magnoliopsida > Fagales > Fagaceae > Quercus > Quercus gilva. The sequence goes on from CM042477.1 coordinate 43,591,127, forward strand.
ATTTCGTTCCTCATACCTAGCATTTCAACTCTACCCCGCTGTATCTGGCATTAGAGTAGAATTCCTTAACCAATTCTTCAATTGGATCCTCAAAATTTCCAAGTAGGTCAGCCCAATCTCTTTCTTCAAAAATCTTAGGGATAAATGTTGTCCCCAGGGTATCAAATTTGGCTATTTGTTCCACAATAGGAGGGGCCTCTCTAAAAATGTCTGTGTAGGTCTTTGAGTCAAGAGGTGTCCTGCATCTCTTAGTGGTAGAGTCTCTAGATGATTGAGACAAGAGTCGTGTCCGTTTAGCAACCGGGGTCGATGGATCATCTGTTATAATGTCTTTGCCTTTAGAGGAACGATGAGTCATCTGCAAGAGAACAGACACACAGCAAAAAACCAAATGCAACACCACAAGGTACAAACAGTAACTTGATTAGATTCAGATATAAAAATGTGAACCAGAGAAATCTTATACAATCACAAGCATGAACCAGGGCAGTACCAAACATCATCATAAGCAACACTGAAGTAATGACTAAAGTAGGTGAACAAAAATGGTGATTGTTCAGATACAACTCAGTGTCAAGTGAACATTGAATATCACAAAGTCACAAATAACTGTCAATGTGACATACTACCATGAGCATGATGTGCACAAATCAATATAGCCATTAAACACACCATAGAACACAGACTCCATAAAAACAACAGGAATATAATCAGATGACACTCAAAAACACCAACACTTAGCAAAATAAAACAAACCCATGTACGAACATGATATTTCTCAAAACATAATGGCAACAACACAGCACACATATTCAAGAAAGTAATACTCAAATCAAGAATAATGAAGTGAAAAATAGAAAAACCCATACCTTTTTCTTGAAGATTGGAGAAGAAAAAGTGCAAATATGGAGATTTTTCGAAGAGTGACACAGTGAGTTTGAGAGAATGAAAATGGGGAAGACAATGAACAGTCACAAAAATTCGAGCAAAAAACTGAGAAGTTTTAAAAATTGACTTGAAAACACAAAACATGTGTTTTTAGCGATTGAGTTAAGCCGCGTGCAAGTCGCCAGGTTAAGCCGCCAGAACACTTTAGAACAAAATTTTTGAAAAATTTTCTAAGTGTTTTTCGCGACTGGAAGGTCTACCCACGAGAGAGTCACGAGGTGAGCCGCAAAAATCCCTGTGTACCCCTCGTGACTGAACCTTCCACCCGCAAACAAGTCGCCACAATGAGCCACGAGAATCATAAAAATTCAAATTTTGAAAAATTTTCCAAGTATTTTTTGTTACTGGGACATTTACCTGCCAGTGATCTGCGAAAAATCTCTAAGTGGGCTCGCGATAGGGGTATGCGGCTGGGCCAACCCGCAACTAAATCGCCAAAACAGGGCAAAACTGTTTTTGAAATTTTTGACATTTTTGTAAAAACAAAATACTTTCCAAAAATAACTAAAAACACTAAAAAATCTTTTTTTGTTTGATCAACAGAGATTAAGCATGTGAAAAAAAAATTTTAATCAAGTACAATCACACAAATGAATATGGCATTCAATGATCATAGACATGTGTGATGTGTATGGGTATCAACAATGAGATAGTCCTTAGTCTAATGTGAAGCTTCAATGATCAATTCAAACAAGTCATACACAACTAGCATTAGATAATGTGACCCATCTCAATTATAGAAATATGCATATATGACCTCCCACAAAACTTGATAGCATAACTTTGAAACTTTTTATTTGGCTTCATATACATCATTTCATTTGATCTTTTAGAATTCATACATCTCATTGTGAGATCGATGCTTGAAATTTTTGATATTTCAATTGATAAGTCAGCCTTTGGCTTTTTGGGCATCATACATTTTATTTATGGTCGCTTTCCCTTTTTCCTAATCAAATACTAGTATGTGCGACAGGATTTTGCAGCTCAATATCTCTTTTCATTTGGAGATTTACATTTGGTGAGCTCTTTAAGCAAAACAATAAAATAAAGAGTGGGAAGGTATATAAGCACAAGTCTATGCATGTCTCAAGATTAACAAAACCATTCACTAATCATTCATGACAAAGTTGAAGATCTATTTACGACAATCACATAGATTTCAAGATTTCTCCCACAATAATATGAGTGTAATAGAGACATGCTAAGCTCATAGATGCACAAAGCCATAGTACACAAGTACAAGGCAAAACATGCTTTAAGACAAAACTCAACAAAGTCGATTAAACTTTTTGGATTTTCTACTTTTTATGTATTTTTGGATTTTTAACACAAAAGTAAGACGAAGATTGATCAAAATCAACAATGTAAAAACATTTGAAACAAAAACAAAAACAAACAAACAGATAATATTTCAAATCAAGTAAGCAGGAAGCATACAACCAAGCATATACATAACATGGGAAGTATAATGCATGGACATGTTGTAATGCTTATGCATGAGTACCCTTCGTCACCTGCACGTCATGTGCATTTGGGGTGATATCCTTGATAGATTGGGTACGGGAGTTAGGACGTTCAAACCTTCTTGTGAAGCTTTCCAAGCAATTTGTGAAGGCACTGATCATCTTCATCACGTCCCTCATTCCTAAATCACTATTTTGACTTCTTGGTTGCTCACCACCCTAAGACCTCCTATCATTTCTTCTTCCTCGTGACCAGGGAACGCTTGCATTATTCAATGCTCTCAGCTTATGGTAGTTGGGTCTGGTATGTCCTTGCAATCCGCAACGGTGACAAACATGATTCGTTTTAAGACCCCATTGTGATCTTGGCAGTGATCTTCCTCTAGCTTCAAATCTGGCTTCAGATTGTTTACGGGACTTATTTAACACCCGTTGATTAGCCACCTTCTTTTTCTGTTCAACCTTAACTTTCTCAGGAATAGATTCTTCTATAATCAGCTCTATGGCCTTCACAAATTTCACTTCTTTGGTGACATTGGGCGATGATCTACTCCCTCCGGTATATCCCAACCTGGACTTATCTAAAAAATGTTTTTGAGATGAAATAACATCTTCCAACTTCTTGGAGGAGACCCTATCTATCTTGGCATGTGCTTGCACTACCTCTTGCTCAAGAAATCTCACTTTCGTATAAGCTTCTGATAGCTCACCATTTAGTGTCTCAATCTCACACTTTGCCTCCTTATATCTAACCAGGAGACTTTTGTAGTCTTCTTCAGCTTTCTTCATTTTCTTCACAACCGCCTTTGCTGTCCTTGCATACTCTCCCGACTTTTCAAGAAATAGGGTGTAATTCTCTTAAAGACTAGCTGTATTGTCATCCTCTTCAGCATCTGATTCTTCAACAATCCCAATGGATTCTTCATCACTGTGTTCTCCAAGTTCTTGTACAAGTTGATTCAGGTCCTCCGAGGCTCAACATGTTCAATAGCCATAAATGTCGAGTAGTTTCCTTCTCCATCACAGCTATCCTCAGAATCAGAACTTGATGAATCTGAGTCACTTAGAGTAGTGGCATATACCTTGCCCTTTGATTTCAAATAATTCGGACATTCCTTCTTAAAATGACTATGTCCGTTGCACTCAAAGCAAGTAATTCCTTGTGAGGGTTGGGGCTCTCTACCATCTTTCCTCCTAAATTCCTTTTTCTCCTTTCTAGAACTCTGAAATTTTCCTTTGTCACCAAATTTCCCATTGTTCTTGAGTTTTAAGAATTTTCGAAAGTTTTTCACAAGATATGCCACATCTTTATCTACACCATCCTCATCTGAAGAGTCATGAGATACTGCTCTCTCATCAATTGTTTTAAGAGCAAAGGATTTGCTCTTCCTCTGTGTGGGTAGCGACAATTCATATGTCTGCAATGAGCCAATCAACTCTTGAACTTTAATGTCGTCAAGATCTTTGCTCTCTTCAATAGTCGTCACTTTAGCATAGAAACTTTCTGGCAGTGACTAAATGATCTTCCTTACTATTTTAGAATCCTCTGTCTTTTCCCCCAAATTTAATTTTCCAACGACAACTTCATTTAGTTTACCGTAAAAAGAGTCAAAAGACTCATCCTCACTCATTTTGAGCTCCTCAAAGTGAGTGGTCAGCATCGGTAGTTTAGTGTCCTTCACTTTCTTAGTTCCTTCGTAAGTTGTCTCCAGAATCTCCCCTGCTTCCTTAGAAATAGTAATATGTGAAATCTTGTGAAATTCTTTTAGAGAGACACCACAGAAAATGGCATTCAAGGCTTTACTATTAGCATTAGCCACCGCAAGAGTTGCCTTATCCCAAGTGGATTTGGCAGCCTTCAGCCTAGTCCAACCAACTTTAACTACATCCCACACAGCATCATCAATAGAACACAAAGAAGCCCTCATTCAGGCCTTCCAAAAAGCATAATTATTACCATAAAAAAATGGCGGTATATTTAGAGATTGAGACCTATCCATCTCAATAAGGGGTTAGGGATCGCACTAAGGTAATGAAACCACAAAGAGTGCACCCGCTCTGATACCAATTGAATGTTCAAAATGTGTATAAAACACCCTTGAACATTTTGACCCCAAAATACAAAATATTAATTCAAGCTTAATATTAAACGATTAACGTGCAGAATATGAACAAACGCTAAATACAGAATTGATAAATAGTCTATGCCAATTATAATCACATCCACAGTAGAAAATAAAAGGCAAAGATAAAGGAAAGAGAGATGCAAACACAAGGACAACACACGATGTGTTATCGAAGAGGAAACTGAAGCCCTCGGCGTAAAACCTCTCCGCCACCCTCCAAGTGGTCAATAATCCACTAGAAAATGTAGTTGGGATACATGAACAGCAATATACCCTCCAAGCCTAATTTACCCGATGTACCTAAACCCTTTAAGCTTCTTGCTTCAATGAGGTTGCGCCGAACCTTTTTCTTTTCTAGCTTACTAGATTCTGCTATAGCCCGTAGCATCAACCAATGTGAATTAGTTCCTTCCTAACTGCTTCCCAAAGCACCAAATAAACCTTCTCACAAATATGGGTATGGTGAGAAAAGGATTTGGTCAAGAACCTCTCAAGTATGTATCAATGGAGAGAAAGAGAGTAGAGGAATTTGAAGAGTCTCTTAGGTGAAGATTGTGGATGAATCAATCTTGTTTTTCTCTAGGGTTTCTCTCTTAAAATTCTCTCTAGAAGCTTTCTACATTTTGTGGGTATAAGGGTCTATATATAGTGGTATGTGTTTGGAATGCAAAGAGTCAGTTTTTTCCCAAACAAGGTGTTCTGGCAGCTTGGCCTCGTGACTGGTCTAAGTTACAAGTTCCAGTTGCGAGTTAACGGCCTGCCCAGCCTGGGACTTTTGTCCTGTAATGCAACAGCTAGCGTGACCCTTCAACTCCCCTGCATGCTTCTCACGTGTGCTGCAGTTGGTGGCTTGCCAGTTGCGAGTCAGCCGGGAGTCTCTACATCCTTGCACAATCTTGAGAATTTTTTCACACTCTTTCACACACTACCCTTACATGAATCCCACATAAATACAAGGTTACTAATTGCTAAAATACAAGCAAATTTGGCATGGAATAAAGCCAACAAGATGGTTGATTAAATTCAACCTTACAAACACTATAAAGCAGTTAAGCATATCTTGATCATACAAAAATAGTCATTAAAGAATGACTACAATGAACATTTAGCTAGAAAATGCTCATCCGGACACGCAATGCAATTAAAACCAATCATGAGGATCAATTGCATGTCCAACACACAACCAATGCAAAATACATGAAGTATTTGCATCCAGGATACAAAATCCTACTAGGGTACAAGTGTGAGGTACTTAAGATAGTTTAGCAACATCTAAAAGTACTAAAAAGAATTTCTACAAAGCAATGAAAGAAACACAAGTACTGAATATTAAACTGAAATTAAATCAAAGTACTTAAGCTTTAAAAGAAAACAATAAAACTATCCAAGAGTTATAAATACTAATAAAGTTTAAACTAAGACAAAAGAAATGCTAAACTGCCAATATTGAACCTATATCTATGACTAAGCTCTGCTCCCCCTCAACTGTGCATGCTCCCCCTCAAAATTTTCTCCCCCTTTTTGATCGGAATGGCCAAAGAGGCTAGAAATACTCGGACTCTGAATCGGATCCCTGCTCCATCGACATATCCTAAATCTGAGAAGATAATGCAGTGATCTGAGCCTGGATGTATGCAAACTGGTCCGCAATGTGCTGAACATGGGAGTCAAGCATGCCAAACATCTGGCCTACTCTAGCAATGAGGCGATCAAGTCTATCGGGTCCTTGTGCCTGTGCTTGAGAGGATGGCTGAGCAAAACTCTCTGTTGCAGAGATGAATTTCTCAATCTCCTCCTCAGTATCACCACTCTCTTCCTTAACACGATCCCTTGGTATTTAAGAAACACCGGTGTTGGATCTGGTGAAGTGAGCTTTACTTCGAGTCACTGTGTGTACACCATTGGGGTAATCTCTAGGCACAATAGTAAGACCGCTCGGAAGTTTAAGCCTTGCCATTTCAATGAGGCCCATGATGAGAGTGGGGAATGGCATGATTGTCCTTGAGTTCCTTTTAGTGATGCTTTTGGTCAAGAGGTGGAAGATGGGTCCACAAATGTCAATCTCTTTGTGTGTGAAGAGATCGTATAAGAAAATTGTCCTTGGAGCAGACAATGTCATCAAATTGGTGACCGAGTACAAATTGTGGATCATCACATATACTAGAGTCCTCATCTATAGATTGAATAGAAGGGTTTTCATTGACTTCTTATTTAGTGTACCACCAAGAATCCTTACCATTTCCTCAATAGATTCCAAACGATCATCGTATTGCATGGTGATTGGCTGAGAAGGAGGACAAACTTCAAGGAATTCTTGGATTGATTCCCTTGTAATCACAAATTCCTTATGTTTCACCCATTAGTTAATATGATCTCCATCCACACTAGCATTGGAAAAGAACTCTTTGATGATTTCCAACTACACATTTCCACTCGAATTTAACAGCTTCGTCTATGTCCTTTCCTTGAACACTTCAGGAATGCAAGTGTCCTCAAGGGTATCCAATTTGACAACTCTCTCCATAATTATTATGGCTCATTTGTAGCAATCCTTGTAAGCCATGTCTGCATCAATTGATATGAAGTTATCAGAATCTATGAGAGGACACTTAGAGGATTTCTTGTAGCAGAGTGTTTGGTGGAAGACATCTGCATAAGAAAAAAGAAAACAGAAAAGAAACAAGTGTAAAACACAAAAACAGAGCTTAAACTTAATTAGATTCAAGTTAGTCCAAAACATAAACAAAGATATGTAAAACAGAACATAACAGTGTTAAAACAGCATGCTTAAAGTGCTAAACTATGTAAACATTACCAAAATGCAAAAAAAAAAAAAAAAAAAAAAAAAAAAAAAAAAAAAGAAGCTGTGCATGTGTGTGCACCTAGTGTTAATGAGGTGTGCATGGTGTGTGCCTAGGTGATGCATGGCAAGGCATGGTGAGGCACAAGATGGGCAAAGTGTGTAAAACACACACCCAATGATCAAAAATGTTTACCAAGTTCAATCAAGGGTAAACCTAGGAATTTGAACTCATTTGAGTCCAACCAACTCAAAAATGCCACTTGAGCATTTTGACAAACATATGGCATGCAACACTACTCTACACATGTGGGCAATGCATGAACACATGGAAATATGCCTATATACATGATTAAAATGCCACAAGGGGCCAATACAGATACAATCAAGTTAAATGGGACACAGCCCATTCAAAATTTTGAACCAATTTTGCCCAAAATCATAGTTCCCAACCCCTTTTTCAAAAATCCCCAATTCAAGAACCTTAAAACAAATTCTGCATAATCTAAGATGAAAAGATGAAAAGAATGTTAAGAAACATACCTTAGAAGAGATTTTCCAGAGATTTGTACTTGAAATTGGAGGGATTTTAATGAAAATCAAATTTGGGTTGAAAGAGTTTCGAGTGAGGCAAATGAGGGAACTTCAAGAGTGTTTTAAAAATCAATCACATCAGCCCTATAAAACAGAAAACACGCATTTTTCATGGGTTAGATAGTCGCGAAATTACTCGCGAAAAACACCACTGAAGCACAGAAACTTTTGCGAGAAGCTTCTAGTCGAGAAACAATCGTGAGACAGTTGCAATAGCCTTTGTATGAAACTTGTGTTTTCCAGTTTTTACCTAAAATCCTTTTCGCGGGAAAGGATTAGTCGCAAAATATTTGCGAGAAAGTCGCAATACCCTCTATATGAATGTTGAGATTTCCAGTTTTCCCTCAACCTCTTTTCGCAGGAAGCTCTTAGTCGCGAGCTTCTCGCGAAAATGCCTCTGAACAAGTTTTTGAAGAACAACACAAAAATGTATTTTAAACAAAAACTTAAAGCATGAAAGTCTAAAAACACTTTCAAAAACATATAAAATACTCAAAAATCTTTTTGGGTTTGATCGGCAAGCAATTGAGCATACACATCACATTTGAACATGTACAATCACACAAATGAGATAAGCATTAATTGAACTAAATCTTGTGTGTTATGGGTGAGTATCAAATGTGGAATAGTCCTTAGACTAGAGTGAAGCTTTGATGATCAATTCAATCAAGTCATACATAACTAGTACTAAGTCAAGTGGTTTATCTCAATTATAGAAATGAACATATATGACCTCCCACAAGAAAATGATTACAAATCTTAGAAGCTTTTCATTTGGCTTCTATACAAATCATAACATTTGATAATTTTTGAACAATACATCTCATTTATAGATCAGTGCTTGAAATTTTTGATATTTCAATATTGAGAATGAGCCTTTGGCTTTTTTGAGCACCATACATTTCCATAAAAAGTCGCTTTCCCTTTTTCCTAGTCAAATACTAGTATGTGCAACGGCTTTTGCAGCTCATTATTTCTTTTCATTTTGAGATTTACATTTGTTTAGCTCTTTAAGCAATAACATAAAAATAAAGTGGGAAGAGATATAAGCACAAGTCAATGCAAGTATCAAGACCATCAAGATTATTGACCAATCATTCATGACAAGCTTGAAGATCGATTTACAACAATCACACATAGTTTTCAAGATTTTTCCCACACAGATATATGTGCATACAAAACAAGCTAGGCTCGTAAATGCACTACGCCATTAGTACGAAGGTACTAGGCCAAACTCACATGTGATATACACAACACAAGCGATCAAACTTTTTGGAGATTTTTCAATTTTTATGGGTTTTTGAATTTTTGAACACACTCAAAAATAGAACAAGTAAAGTAAGATCAACAGATCAACAATTACAAAACAAAACTTGTAAAAGAAACATGATCTAACTAAACATGTAAGACCTATACAACAAGTATGCAACATTGAACAAAATAGGGTCACACAAGAGATAGAGTTCAAGGAATGATACCGACACCAATGGTCTTACGTAAAGACTCAAACCTCAGACCATCAAAAGGTTTAGCAAATATGTCTGCCTTCTGGTTGTTAGTGTTGATAAACTCTAAATACACAATCTTTTCCTCCACCAAGTCTTGAATGACGTGGTACCAGATCTCGATATGCTTTGATTTTGAGTGTTGAACTGGACTTTTTGACTGATTTATGGCATTTGTATTATCACAGAACACACACATAGTGTCTTGAGTAATTCCATAATCATATAGAAGCTTCTTCATCCGTAATAATTGTGCACAACAACTCGCCATTGCAATGTATTCAGCTTCAGCTGTTGATAGAGAAACTAAATTTTTCTTTTTGCTCATCCATGACACCAAGTTATTTCCAAGATAGAAACAACCACTAGAAGTGCTCTTCCTATCATCAATGCACCCGGCCCAGTTAGCATCCAAATACCCAACTAAGCACTCATTCGAGTCTCTTGAATACCAAATTCTATAGTCAGATGTGCCATTAATGTAATGGATAATTCGTTTGACTGCTGTCAAGTGTGATTCTTTGGGTGCTGCCTGAAATCAAGCACATACTCCTACACTAAAAGTGATGTCCTGTCTACTCACAGTGAGATAGAGAAGACTACCAATCATGCTTCGATAAAGTGTTGGATCCACTTCTACACCGGCTGCATCACGACTTAGTTTTGCTGAGGAACTCATAGGAGTGGAAGTATGTTTCTTAGAGTCTAGGCCGAATCTCTTTACAAGATTTTTGCCATATTTCTCTTGAGAAATAAATATCCTATCTTTCTGTTGTTTCACTTAAAGCCCTAGGAAGTAGTTTAGCTCCCCCACCATGCTCATCTCAAACTCCCTTTTCATTTCTTTTAAAAATTCATGAGCTAGGTGATCAATTGTAGATCCAAAGACAATGTCATCCACAAATACTTAAGCAACAAGGAGAGATTTCTCATCACTTTTGACAAACAGTGTTCGATCAACTTGACCTCTCTTAAAGCCATAATCCAATATGGTATGTGGTGAGACGATCATACCAAGCTCTTGGTGCTTGCTTCAACCCATATAATGCCTTCTTCAGCCTTAACACATGGTTCGGAAAGTGAGGGTCTTGAAACCCCTTTGGTTGCTCAACAAACACTTCTTCATTTAAAAACCTATTCAAGAAAGCACTCTTCACATCGATTTGGTATAACTTGAAGTTCATAATGCACGCTATGGAGAGAAGAATTTAGATTAACTCTAGTCTTGCAACTGAAGCAAATGACTCATCAAAGTCTATGCCTTCAACTTGAGTATATCCTTGAGCCACCAATCTAGATTTGTTTTGGACAACTTCACCATCTTCATTGGTCTTGTTCTTGAAGATCCACTGGGTGTAGATTACATGTGTATCCTTGGGCCTTGGTACCAACTCCTATACATCATTTCTAACAAATTGATGCAACTCTTGGTGCATGGACTCTACCCAATTCTCATCTTTCAAAGCTTCCTCCACTTTCTTGGGTTTAAATTGAGCAAGATAACAGCTGTATGTCACATGATTCACACTATAGGCCAATCCTTTTCTCAAACGAAGCCCTTTATCTAAATCACCAATGATATTGCTTGTGGGATGATTGAGAGTTACTCTTGACAATGGTCTCTTGGAAGTGGAAGGTTCCCCATCACGAGAGATTGGAGGTTGAATTTTTGGAGGGGTGAGTAGGCTTATTGATCTAGTCTCCCTTCTTGATATAGGAGGTGTAAACTCTTTTTCTGGTGATTCTTTCTCAGCATCATCACCTTGATACATGTTGTCATCACCCTCATTCTTCTTAAGGTTTGGTCCTTCACCATCATCATTAATATCCTTTTCAGAGATGGTGTCATCTATGACCACATTTATCGATTCCATCATCGTCTTAATGCGTTTATTGTACACTCTATATGCTCGGCTATTTGTGGAGTATCCTAGGAATATGTCCTCGTCACTCTTAGCATCAAATTTTCCAAGATTCTTCCTATCATTGAGAATGTAACACTTGCTTCCAAATATTCAAAAATATTTCACCTTCGGCTTCTTTTCTCTCCAAATTTCATACGATGTCTTCTTTGTTCCTACTCGGAAGAAAATCCTATTCCTAATGTGACACGAAGTATTCATTGCTTCAGCCCAAAACTTTTATGGAATGTTTTTGTTGAGTAACATCACTCTTGCCCTCTCTTAGATCACCTAGTTCTTTCTTTCAACCACCCCATTCTGTTGTGGAGTCTTTGGAGCTAAAAATTCCTTCTTGATACCGTGTTCATTACAAAATGCTTCAAATTTTGCATTTTCAAACTCCTTCCCATGATCACTTATGATTTTGACTATAGGAACTCCCTTTTCATTTTGTAGCCTCTTGCATAACCTTTCCATCTTGTCGCATGCTTCTGACTTCTCTCTAAGAAATTCCACTCAAGAGTATCTTGAGAAATTGTTAACTACCACCCTAATATAGTGCTTTCCACCCATGCTTTATGTTCTCATTGGACCCATTAAATCCACATGTAGTAACTCCAAAGGGCGAGAAGTAGCAACTACATTTACTTTAGGATGGGTTGACTTTGTTTTTTTTCCCAATTGACATGGACCACAAACATTCTTCTCAATTTTTCCAAACTTTGGTAAACCAACCATTGCTTCAAGCTTTGAGACTTTTGCCACTTGCTTGTAATTAGCATGTCCAAATCGTTGATGCCATAACTCCAAAAGATTCACTTGAGCACTTCAACATGCTATGCTTGGTTTGGGAATAACCCCATAACAATTGTTGGTGGTCCTAAGTCCCTTCAAAACTTGAACACCTTCTTCATTTAGGATTAGACACCCTTTCTTTGAAAATTGGACTAAGAAGTCTTCATCGCATATTTGAGTGATACTCTACAAGTTCACTTTCAATCCTTTAAGGTACAACACATCAGTCAATAAGGGCAGTCCCGAAATATCAACGGTTTCCTTTCCAAGAACTTGTGAGTGACTACCATTTCCAAATGTCACAAAACCATCTTCCTTCTATTTAAGAGTTTTGAAAAAATATTTATCTCCAGTCATATGCCTTGAACAACCACTGTCAAGATACCACAAACATGAATTAAACACTTTCAATGCGGTATAAACAAAAAGACAAGCATGAGATAGGCATTCTTGACCATCAAAGCAAGACTCATCTTTCTTTACTTCATTCATGGATGAGTGAAGCTTTCTTTTTAGACAATCGAGTTTATCACACAAATGTCTATTTCTTCTTTTATATTTATCAATTAAGGAATTCGACTCATACAAGCTATTAGAAATATCATGATTCCTATGAACTAAGAATTTCAGCATGTGTATAAAAATTCTAGCATGTTTCTTTGATTTGAATAACTCTAAAAGCTCATTACTAGGATAATCTCCAAATATGCTCACAGAGTCATTATCACAAACACCTTTACTACCCTTCATGTTGGCCTTTACCATAGCACTTTCCATAGCAAGCCAAAGGGTCTAGGATCACACTTAGGTAGTAAAACCACAACAAGTATACTTGCTCTGATACCAATTGAAAACTCAAAAATGTGTTAAAAACACAAGAGCTATTTAGACTCCAAAATTAAAAAATTACGGCTCAATAGATTTTACTCTAACTTATATTAAGTGTGGAATAGAGTAAATGCGAGTGTATAAACAAATAAGCTACTCTAACCTATAATCATTATAACACAGTAGTAAAATGAAAGGTAAAAGAGTAGGGAAGAAGAATGCAAACACAGGATAACACGCCGATGTGTTATCGAAGAGGAAACCGAAGAACTCGGTGAAAAACCTCTCCGCTACCCTCCAAGCAGTAATCAATCCACTACACAATCAGTTGGGATACACAAATAGTGAAAGACCCTCCAAGCCTAGTCTACCCAATGCACCTAAGCCCTCCAAGCTCCTGCTCTAACAAGGCTTCTCGAAACAATGTCTTGTCTAGCTATCCGGATCCCGCAATACGCCCAATTGCATCCGCCAAAGCATGGCTTCTTCCAATACTTCCCAGCAACACTAAAACCTCACTTGACACTCTAAAAGGGTGTGGTAAGTATTTGGGCTATCAACCTCTCAAGTGTATGGAAATGGAAAGGTAGGATTTGAGGAAAATTCACAATGAATTGTGTAGAGAATTGTAGTTATAACAATCTCTAACTCTCAAGGTTTATGGCTAGGGTTTTCTCTCATAAGCACTCCTCAACATCTGTGGGTAATAGGGGTATATATAGTGTGGGTACAGAAAGTGTGTATCAGATATGACAATTCAGCAAAACATAATGTTTCGTGGGTATCTCGCGAGAAGGCCTTACCCACGATACACTTGCGAAAACTAGTTGTTTCCATCCTGTCTTGACTCTTCACATTCTAGTCATATGCAGAGCACATGCATCACTTTGCGGGAAGCTTACTCATGAGCTACCCGCGAAAATAGCTTTAGTCTTTAATTGCCTTGAGTCTTCACACACACTCTTTCTCTCTCACACAACCCTTACAAATAAATCTCACATAAAATACAGGGTACATAAGATTGAACATAATTACAATAAAATTTGGCACGGAATTAAAGCCAACATAAAATAGTTGTAAATTACAACTTTACAAAGCTTAACATTATTGGGTATTTCTTCTCTCTCTACTATGCCTATGCATGATATGCTCAAAAAAAAAAAAATATGCAAAGAAAATCAAAATAAAAAAGAATTAAAATGCTTTTAAATATGGTTGCAAGCGCGTTTCTAGGAGATGTGGGAGTTATAGGATGTACCTCGATGGTGATAGTCCCCATCAAGTAGTTATGATTGTGTGTGAGTTATATTGATTTTCTCATATCTCAAATTGTCATAATATGAGACACTTATGCAATCTTGCAATGTTTTTCACACACAACACACAAATTCTTTGCTACTTTTGATTCGTGTGCAGGTACAATGTGATTTGGCCATCACAAGAAATGCATGTGTTAATGTATGTTCACTAAACTGTCTTGACTTGTTTTTGAAATATAAAATTGGTTAGACTTGTTTAGTGCGTGTGTGTGTGTGTGTGTTTTGGACCTATGAAGGCTTTTCATTTTATCTTGTTGAGAGATGTTTTTAAGAGCTTAACATGTTGTTTAGATCTTTGGTTGAGTAGCTTGTTTAATTGCATTAATTTATGTGTGTTTTTTCCTCTCTTTGAAAAATTGTTTTTATCAAGCTTAACAGCTTCTCAACAGATCTCAACAGATAGCTATCTATCGAGACCCTTGGACTTCTTTTCTTGACTAATCTTATCGCAATTTCGATCCATCGAAGCTTTCTGGAATTTGTCTCGATAGCTTCTCGACAGACTCTCGATCCATCGAGAAACGTTCTACTTGGCCGATAGCTACTCGATAGCTGTTTGATCCATCGAGGTATTTTTGCCATCGACAAATTCTTGATAGCACCTCGACAGTTTTATCTGTCTAGAATTAGTGCTCAACAGATCTTGACAGATCCTCGATCCATTGAGCTGCGATATCTTTAAATAGTTCAGCTCAAAATTAGATTTCATTTCTCTCATTCTTTCTCGACAGAAACTGTCTTTTCACCTCCCAAACACTCTTTTCTCTCTCAAAACTCCTTACCCATGAGATTTTTGGCCTTGTCCACGAGATTCTTCATGCATTTCACGCATTTAGACCTATGTTTTAGGTTTTCTTGAAATTTTTGGGGTTTTTGAAATTGAAGAGTATTTTGTGAAATTTTTGGGTTGGGTGTTATGTTTTTGATGTAATATGATCATGCATTGCATTCCATTTGCATCTTCACAATGTTTCATGCATTTAGATGTGTTTATATGTTGAAAGATTGTGTGCTGTTAGGTTTGGTTGGGTTGAACCCATGATGCAGTTATGTTTAGCATGTCACATGTTCATGCATTTTTCATGCATACGTATCCTTTCTTTTCCTTTTCTGTTCTTTGTTGTGATGGTGCTTCTCTGTTTATCTCCATTTCTCTCTTTTGGATAGACTGTGCATGGCACTCATGTTGGAAAATTTGGTTTTACATCTCATACAAAACACACAGCGGAAGCAACAAATACGGATCTACTTCATTCATGAAAGATAACATTTAACTTTGAATTCTAGAACAAAGAATCGAAAGCGTACCTTGATGCTGTGAAATTAAAAAAAAAAATGATTAGAAGTATTGGGAACACATTTAATCTTCACTCCAATTCTACTAACGCCCAAGAAGTGTGGTCTCTCAATCAGTTTCCAAGGAGAGAATAAAAGAGTGTCCAACACCCACATACACACCGTTTCATTCCTTATATGACCTTAATGAAAACCCTTATGAAATTCTATATGTTTCTCTCTTTATATATAACTGATTATCTAATTGGGCTAGCCTTTTGGGCCATTCCAATTGGGCTCTAATATGTGGCTTGGAGTATGACCAAAAGGGAACAAATAAGACTCTAGCTCCAATGGGCCTTGGGCTTTTCCGTCAACTCTTGACGAGTCCAAAGTTACCATTAATTATATTCAATGTCACTATATGAATATAATTGCACTCTAGGCCTTATTAATAAATTATATCCCAAGACTTTATTATACATGCAACACTTTCATAAAATATTCATAGTAATACAAAGTCATGAATGTAAACTGCCACTTTGAAGATTACTATATCTTAATCCTTGAGTACCTGATTTAATCCTTTATGTTATTCATCATATATTTATGAAATCCAATTCCATAAATATATACTTTAGTAACTTCTTACTAAAGTGGTTGGGCCTAACTCTCTGAATAACTAAACCCATTAAACTTATCTCAAGGGAATATTTTATATCTTCATTAAGAAATTATGAATTACATCTTGAGAATATATGTTCCATCAACACTAAATGCGGATGCCCAACATACTGAGGTTTTGACTGTGACTTTAGATCTCACTCCTGATATATCAAAGCAACCTACACATTATGATCAAATCTATTATTCTCTCAGGATTAAGAGTTCATGTAAATAGAAGTCGTGAGATTTATTATTCATTTGACAGTCGTTAAGAGAATAATAAATCTCACAGTGGTCCATTTCAATATGTCTTAACTCTTAAAACATATCAACATATCAACTAGAAGTTTCCACTTCCATGATCAATACAAATCATCTTAGTTGATATGTTATAGTCTTCATAAATGGAAAGCCCAATTTCATCACCAACTACGAACTACGTTTTGAGTTTACAAGGAACTTGTGATTTACATCTTTAGTGACTAAATCACATAAATCACATACAATGCATCTCATGGACTATGATAATGTCCCATTAGTTCATAAATAGTCTCATATAATTAAACAACGTAATTATTTATAACATGCCAATAAATTGGATTTTAGAGCATAAACCCCAACACTCAAGAGCAAATCCACTTTGTCTCGGAACCTTCTTCATTCCAAGACATCTTCTTCTCATCCTACTCCTCTTCACGTTCGATTCCGTGATGAGAAGGCCCAAAAGGACTTCTCGGAGAACTTCTCCACATGTGGTGTTCATTCAGAGCACTGCGTGATTCTATCGAAGTTTTTCGATACTACTTTACCCACTGTCATTCACAGTTGGGGATGGGAATCTCTATGTGAGATACCCATGAGTTGTCTCACTGTGATCATTTAGGAGTTCTCCTCCAACATGCACGATTTCAATACCTCTATACCTCAGTTTGCTACGCACATTTGAGGTACACATATCGTAGTCACTTCGAACATCATTTCTAAGATACTACATGTTGCGAGGGTGTCGCATCCTAATTATCCCTCGTGTCCACATTTGAGGACTGTGCCCAAAGACGAACTTATATCTCTTTTCTATAAGACACCTTTTTCATGGGGTGATTGCTAAAACACCTTATGCTCGAGCTTTGCAAAAGGTCTAAGGTTCCTACACATGGTGATGACTTTTGTTCTCCATCCTTTGTCTCACTATAACTCCATTACAAAGCCTCATGCTCGGTTTTTGCTTTCCCTCATTGAGGACCTTACTATAGACTTTCCCTTTCATTTCATTCTCTTTCTCTCTCTCACAGATGTCTATAGGGATACGGCGACTAGTGATAAGCTTAACTTTCCTTCTGCTATCACGAGGATCATACACCATTTTTCTGCTCCTTATCCTGAGTCTTCTCACTTCACTGTCATGGGTGCCATTAGCGCAGTGTTTGTTCGGCGGAGCGAGGCCTAGCTTCGACTGAAGCGGCCATGGACTGAGACGGCGACTTCTCCATCCCATTCCACTCCATTCACCTCCGCTCCTTCTTTTTCTTCTGTGGGTGGTGTGACGCTAGAGGCCATCATGGCATAGCTTGAGCGCATGGATGCTCGCCTTGATACACTTACTATTGAGTTGTATCAAGTGAACTCCCATGTTAATCGTATCACACGATGACAGGCTTGCAGGGTGGCTTTATTACGTCTCCATCTCCCTTTCCATCTCCACAGGCTTTAAAGGAAGAGGACGATGATGGTGGCTTCGGTGATGATGATAATGATGAGGATGAGGATGCTATCTCTTCTGGTGATAAGGAGATAACCGCTTCTTAGTGACTTACCCTTTGTCATTCGTGACAAAAAGGGGGAGTAGTTTTAGGTTAAGAGCAGCCATGTACTTAGGGGGAGAGTTAGCATAGGACTTTTTGATAGGGGGAGTTTTTATATCTTTTGAGGGATGTAGTGAGGATTTATGTATGTTTCTTTTCTTTCCTTTTAGATACGTTATCCTTCTTATACATCGGTCTTGTGACCATTTAGTGATAGCAAACACTATACTTATTTATCTTTTATATATATGATGATGTTGTTATCATTTCACCTGTCTTTCCATGTGTTTTTTCTTTTCTCTTTTTATACACTTGTTTCTTATGTATACAATCTTTTATTTCTATTTCACACTAAAATGCCTTGATGAGTTTTGCTTATAAAGTGTTTCAAAAGACAGGTTGCCAAAATCTATCATGCCATGAACTCTCTTCTTGCAAAGTTTTTCAAGAGTTTCTATTAGGATTAGATTTTATTGTGTTTAACAGGTGATTATGAGTTTAGTGATTTATTACTTCTCTCATACTTCATTTGTTTGTTGTGGATTTTTCACGGGTTGCCAATAGGGGAGATTGTTAGGACATATGTGGAACTTGTTAGAACATATGTTATTATAAATTGGCTAATCCTTTGACAAAACGCACTTTACTTGTATTTGGGTAGATCTGTGATGTGTTTAGTACTTCAAGGAACAAGAGTTCAAGTCTAGTATTGAAGCCATGCAAGTTTTTCCAAGAAACAAGTGAAGCAATGTTATTCATTAAAGCCCGACAGATAGCTTGACAGATAAATCTATTGAGGTTTAATAAGAATTCTTGACAGTGCTCGACAGAAGCTCTATCTATTGAGAATTACGAAATTCAGATTTCCAGATATGTTTTTCACGCATATCCAAGTTATTTTTGTAGGGTTTCTTTTCTTACAAACCTAGACATATATAAGGATTTTTTTAAGGGCTGTCTAAGGTGATGTAACTTGATGCAAAGTGATTATTCACTCATATTGTGACTAGCGACAATTGCCTTAGTTCATCATCTTTTTTGTAGAACCTACTGAGTTTGTGCTCCAAGGGTTTTGCAACTAATGAGCTTCTTGATCTTCTTCATCTAAAAGAACTGAACAACTTCGCAGCCAACTAATGGAAATATGAGTGTACGCAGCGGAAAAATTAAACGGATCTACTTCATTCACAAAAGATAACATGCACTATGTAAGTTTCATAATATAGAACAAGAGAGTGTACCTTGATGGGGTGAAATTCAAAACTGAAGATCAGAAGTTCTTGAGAACACTTTCAATCTTCACTCCAATTCCACTTGTTGTCTAAAAAGTGTGGTCTCTCAATCAGTTATGTGTATGTTCTAGAGATAATCGAAGAGTGTCCAACATTCGCATACATACCAATTCATACACTTGTGATTGATACAAAATTATGTATGTTTCTCTCCTAATTACTGATTATCTAATTGGGCCAACATTTTGGGCCTTTCCAATTGGGCTTTAATATGTGGCTTGGAGTGGGACCAAAAGGGAACAAATAAGACACTAGCTTCAATGGGCCTTGGGTTTTTCTGTCAACTCTTAACAAGTCCAAAGTTATCATTAATTATATTTAATACCACTATATAAATATAATTGCACTCTAGGGCTTATTAAAAAATTATATCCCAAGACTTTATTGTGATGGAAATAAAGATAAATACAGCGGAAAATAAAATTTAAATGGATCTACTTCATTCGATATTGATAACACATACTAAGTAAATTTCAGAATTCGAGAACAAGAGATCGTACCTTGAAGCGGTGAATTTTAAAACAAAGATTGAAGAACTTGGTAATACTTTTAATCTTCACTCTAATTCCACTAACGCCCAAGATGTGTGGTCTCTCAATTGGTAACCAAGGGACGACTAGTGAGTGACAAAAACTCACATTCACACCATTTCACAATGATGTTTCTTCCACGTGAAATTCTGAACGTTTTTCCCTTTGTATCTAACCAATTTATCTAATTGGGCTGGCCTTTTGGACCTTACCAATTGGGCTTAAGTGTGTGGCTTGGAGTGGGACCAAAAGGGACCAATAAGACACTAGCTCTAATGGGCCTTGGGCTTTTCTGTCAACTCTTGACAAGTCCAAAGTTACCATTAACTATATTTAATACCACTATATAAATATAGTTGCACTCTAAGTCTTACCTATAAATTATATCCCAAGACTTTATTATACACGCAACCCCTTCATAAAATATTCGTAGTAATACAAAGTCATTAGTGTAGACTGCCACTTTGTAAATTACTACATCTTAATCCTTGAGTACCTGGTTTAATCCTTTAAGTTATTCATCATATATTTATGAAATCTAATTTCATAAATATATAATTTAGTAACTAATTACTAAAGTGGTTAGGCCTAACTCTCTGAATAACAAACTCATTAAACTTATCTCAATGGAATATTTTCTATCTCCGTTAAGAGACTATGAATTTCATCTTGAGAATATATGTTCCATCAACACTTAATGTGACTGCCCAACATACTGAGGTTTTGACCATTACTTTAGATCTCACTCCTGATATATCAAAACAACCTACACCTTATGATCAGGTCCATTATTCTCTCAGGATTAAGAGTTCATGCAAATGTAAGTCGTGAGATTTATTATTCATTTGACAGTCTTTAGGAGAATAATAAATTTCACAGCGGTCCAGTTTAATATGTCTTAACTCTTAAAGAATATTAACACATCAACTAGAAGTCTCCACTTCCATGATCAAGAAAAATCATCGTAGTTGATATGTTATAGTCTTCGCAGATGAAATGCCCAATTTCATCACCGACTACGAACTATAATTCTGAGTTTACAAAGAACTTGTGATTTATATCTTTTGTAACTTTTCACATAAATCACATACTATGCATCTCATGGACTATATGATAATGTCCGAATATTCATATTACCATTATTTCAGATAATAATAAAACAAATTTATTAAACATAATATTAAGTCATACATAATGTCAAACACAATGTCACACTTAATATCATACATAACATCTTACAATAGGATTTAAAGGCACTAATCCTAACATTCTCCTACTTGCCCTAAAGACTATTGTGCACTAATCTAACTCCCATTCTTTCCAAATGCGACTCAAAAGTCCTTTGAGGCAAGGTTTTAGTAAATGGATCTGCTAGATTGTTTGCATTTTCAATCTTTGCTACCACCACATCTCCACGAGCAACAATATCTCAAATGATATGGTACTTCCTCTCAATGTGCTTTCCTTTCTTGTGATTCCTTGGATCTTTAGATTGTGCAACTACTCCACTGTTGTCACAAAACAATGTGATTGGAACTTGCTCCATTCTTATTACACCAAGGTCAGAAAGGAACTTCTTGAGCCATACGGCTTCCTTTGCTGCTTCGCAAGCAGCAACATATTTTGCCTCCATGGTGGAGTCTGCAATACAAGATTGCTTAATACTCCGCCAACTACTGGCTCCACCTCCCAAGGTGAAAACACATCCTGAAGTGGATTTTCTGAAATCTAGATCCGATTGAAAATTCGAATCTGTATAGCCAATGGGAATCAAATCTTCACAACGGTAAACAAGCATATAATCTCTCGTTCTCCATAGATACTTGAGAATATGCTTTACAACTTGCCAATGTTTTGGTCCTGGATTTGATTGATATCGGCTGACCATGCCAACTGAATATAGATATCTGGTCTAGTACAAAGCATGGCATACATGAGACTTCCTACTACAGAAGCATAAGGAACTTGTCTCATCATATCTTCTTCCTCTTGAGTCTTAGGCCTTTGGTCATCAGATAGAAGAACTCCATCTCTGAAAGGAAGCAATCCTTTCTTGGAGTTTTGCATGCTAAACTGTTCTAGAACCTTATCTATATATCCAGCTTGTGATAAGCCTAACATCTTATTCTTGCGATCTCGCAAAAGCTTGATCCCTAAAATAAAGTTAGCCTCACCCAAGTCCTTCATATCAAATTGCCTTGACAACCAAACCTTTACCGATGACATTACCCCTACATCATTTCCAATAAGTAGAATATCATCAACATAAAGCACTAGGAACATTACTACTTTGTCTTGATGTCTTTTGTACACACATGGTTCATCAAGATTTTGTTCAAAACCAAATGACTTGATTGCTTGATCAAATCTGATGTTCCATGATCTAGATGCTTGCTTAAGTCCATAAATAGACCTTTTCAACTTGCATACCAAATGCTCTTGGTTCTTTGCTATGAAACCTTCCGGTTGCATCATATAGATTTCCTCTTCAAGATTGCCATTAAGAAATGCAGTCTTGACATCCATTTGCCAAATCTCTTAATCAAAATGAGCAGCAATGGATAAGAGAATCCTGATAGATTTAAGCATTGCTACTGGAAAAAAGGTTTCAACATAATCAATACCTTCTCTTTGTGTATACCCTTTCGCCGCTAGCCTTGCTTTAAAGGTTTCAACCTTTCCATCTATCCCTCTCTTCCTCTTGTAAACCTATTTGCAACCAACAAATTTAATGCCGTTAGGCGCCTTTACAAGATCCCAAACTTGATTGGAATACATGGAATCTAATTCAGATTTCATAGCTTGGACCCAATGATGTGCATCTATATCATTCATTGCTTCATCATAAGTGTAGGGATCCAATTCAACCTCTTCTGAGATAGCTTCATAACTTTCTCCCAAACCTATGAATCTTATAGGAAGCCGAACAATTCTCCCACTATGACGAGGCGCTTGAGTACTAGACATGTCATGAGCAGTATCTTGTGGTGTATCTAATATAGCCACATCATCCCTAGTTTCATCTATTGGTTGTTCATTTACAGGTTCATTCATTTCAGCCAATACAACTCTACTTCTAGGAGTAAAATTATTCATATAGTCATTTTCCAAGAATTTAGCATTTGTACTAACAAGAACTTTGTTATCTTTATGACTATAGAATAAATAACCCCTAGTTTCATTTGGATAACCTACAAGCAAACACACTTCTGATTTTGGTTCCAATTTATCAGGCTTCCCTTTTAAAACATGTGCTGGACAACCCCAAATATGGAGATATTTCATACTAGGCTTATGCCCACTCCACAATTCCATGAGTGTTTTGGGAACAGATTTTGATGGAACTAAATTCAAAAAATGTATTGCTGTGTTTAAGACATAACCCCAAAAACAAATCGGTAAAGTTGAGTAACTCATCATGGACCTAACCATTTCTAAAAGAGTCCTATTCCTTCTTTCTGCTACATCATTTTGTTGTGGAGTTCCAGGTGCAGTCAATTGGGATGCAATCCCATTCTTAGTTAAGTAATCCTTGAAATCTCCAAGAAGGTATTCACCACCTCGATCAGATCGAATGGCTTTTATGTGTTTACCTAATTGATTCTCAACTTCAGCCCTAAACTCTTTGAACTTTTCAAAGGCTTCAGACTTCCGTTTCATTAGGTACACATAACCATATCTTGAGTAATCATCAGTGAAAGTGATGAAATACTCATAGCCACCTTTTGCCTAGATTGACATAGGACCATAAACATCAGAATGCACTAGCTCTAGCAAATCTTGGGCTCTTCTACCTTTTGCATTAAAAGGTCGTTTGGTCATTTTACCTTCCAAACAAGATTCACAAACTGGAAATTCATCAAAGTCCATGGGCTTTAAGAGTCCATCTTTGATCAGTCTTTGAATCCTATTTGAATTAATATGATCCAAATGCAAGTTCCAAAGATATGCATCACTAGTAGAAGGAAATTTTCTCTTTAATGATTTTACATGAGAGTCATTATCTAATTCAGAATTATATAATTCATACTTATCAGGAGATAAAATATAAAGACCATCCACAATATTGTTAGAACAGATAAACACTTTATCCTTCTTTATTACAACATTGTCTTTTAGGATAACACAATATCCATGTTTACCTAAGTAAGTAGCAGAAATTAAATTCCTACGAACATTAGATACATACAAACAGTCTTCTAATATTAGGACTCTAGATACAAAACATAAATCATAAATATCAACAGCTACAACTAGAATCTTGCTCCCATCAGCCAAAGTAAGAAACAACTCCCCTTCTTTAAGCTTTCTGGTCTCCTGGAATCCCTGCAAGGAATTGCAGATATGATCAGTACAACCTGAATCCACACACCAGGAATCCGTGGGATTCTGTACCGAACATATTTCAAGAAAGATTGTATTATTCATACCTTTATTCTTGGCAGCCTTGAATACTAGACAATTCCTCTTGCAATGTCCTTTCTCACCACAATGGAAACACTTTCCTTTGATCTTCTTTCCTTTATCAGCAACCTCTAAGGCAACTTGTTTACCCTCTTGTTTGGTGAAGTCCTTCTTCTTCTTCTTCTTACCCTTGCCTTTCAACTTAGGTTGAGAAGTAGAAGCTTCACCAAGATTGGCTTCAACATTGGAAGTACCAAGAATGCCTTCTGCCGCTACCAATTCATTCATTAATTCAGACAAGGTATAAATCTTTTTATTCATATTATAGTTAAGTTTGAATTCCTTGAATGATTCTAGTAGCGACTGGAGTATCATATCCACTTGGGATTCTCCATCTATATCGGCACCTAAAACTTCCAATGTATTCAGATTAGAGATCATTGTAAGACAATGCTCTCTCATTGAATATCCTTCAACCATTCTAGTATTATAAATTTGCCTCATGGTTTCTTGCCTTGCAGAACGGCCTTGCTCACCAAACATCTCCTTTAGACTTAGCATGATGTCTGAAGCTAGTTCTACATCCTACATTTGATGCTGTAGAACATTTGAAATAGATGTTAGGATGTAGTACTTGGCTATCTCATTAGATTTCTGCCAACGATTATATCGTTGTTTTTCCTCAAGAGGAGCATCTAATGAAGGAAAGCTAGGACATGGTTTAGTAAGCACATATTTGTGCTCTTCAGCAATGAGAACTATGTCTAAATTTCTTTTCCAGTCAACATAGTTGGATCTAGTCAGTTTGTTTTGATTAAGAATAGTTACAAGTGGGCTAAAAGATGCCATGTTCAAATCTGAAAACAATAAATATGAATATAATAAGTAAACTGGACATTATCTATTTAGCATATGAACATATAGTATGGAACCTTAATAAAACCATAATATAATGTATACAACGACAACCCAATCCCGCAATTAACATTCCTCGGACGCAACGTCATATCAATCACTATGATCAGGCGAGAATTATTCTCATTATTAATGCTATCATGGTAACTCTTACCAAACAAAAATAATTTGCCGCTATTCCTTAAGCCTCTAAGTAATAATGACATAGCTCCGAAGGGAGGTTAACATCACACTTAGTCTAGTGTACACCATTGCCTAGAATCAATGTGAATCACCAAGTAACTCCACGAAAGCGTGGTCGTTCTCAGTGTAAAAACACACTTCATCTATCATTAAGAAGTTTAACCTGTAGTGCCATGAATTAAACACCCTCCGAAAGGAGCAAGGCATATACGCCAAGGCAAGGTGCTTAATCACATTACTATAAACCAACAATGGAGGTTGTGAGATGCAACCCTTGTATCTCTCTCCCACTAGATGTTTTAGAGAAAAGGTTTTTTAATTATAAAACATGCATAATCTAATTACACATTGTCTTGCCCCTTCTACATGTGAAAACACTTAGAAAAAATTCTAATTTTCTTTCTTTCGATCAATCGAAAGTGCCCCTCGATCGATCAAAAAAATTAAGAAATTCAAACTTGATCATCTGACTCCTTCGATTGATACTCGATTGCCTCTCGATCGATCGAAAAACAAATTTGATCGATCGACTAGCAATTGAAAATCAATTGATCTAAAAAGTCTGATCACTGTCTCATTCGATCAATCGAAAATCGCGAAATTCAAATTTCCAGAATTTTTCCTAAGGTAGTTTTCTTTGTTTTTCATAAACAAACATTCAACATATGAACATTACGGACAGAGATTGATGTCAAAACTAAAAATCATTGATGCTAATGCCTTAAAACTCAATTTAATGTACTTAAATTTAAATTTAAACAACATCATAACATCAATTTATGTCTTCATCAAATCATAGTTTCAACAACATGCATAAAATTAAAAAACATAATCTTCTAACAATATGAAACTATCATCTCTAATTCTAAAACTCACAAAACATGTTATACAATACGAAATTGAAGACTGCTCTGATACCATTTGATGGAAATAAAGATAAATGCAACGGAAAATAAGTTTTAAACAGATCTACTTCATTCGATATTGATAACACGTACTAAGTAAATTTCAGAATTTGAGAACAAGAGATCGTACCTTGAAGCGGTGAATTTTCAAAAACAAAGATTGAAGCACTTGGGAATACTTTTAATCTTCACTCCAATTCCACTAACGCCCAAGATGTGTGGCCTCTCAATTGGTAACCAAAGGATGGCTAGTGAACGACAAAAACTCACATTCATACCATTTCACAACGATGTTTCTTCCATGTGAAATTCTAAACGTTTTTCCCTTTGTATCTAACCAATTTATCTAATTGGGCTGGCCTTTTTGACCTTACTGTTAGGATTAGTGCCCTTAAATCCTATTGTAAGATGTTATGTATGATATTAAGTGTGACATTGTGTTTGACATTATGTATGACTTAATATTATGTTTAATAAATTTGTTTTATTATTATTTGAAATAATGGAAACATAAATATTCGGACATTATCATATAGTCCATGAGATGCATAGTATGTGATTTATGTGAAAAGTCACAGAAGATATAAATCACAGGTTCTTTGTAAACTCAGAATTATAGTTCGTAGTCGGTGATGAAATTGGGCATTTCATCTGTGAAGACTATAACATATCAACTACAATGATTTTCCTTGATCATGGAAGTGGAGACTTCTAGTTGATATTTTAATATGTTTTAAGAGTTAAGACATATTGAACTGGACCGTTGTGAAATTTATTATTCTCCTAAAGACTGTCAAATGAATAATAAATCTCACGACTTACATTTGCATGAACTCTTAATCCTGAGAGAATAATGGACCTGATCATAAGGTGTAGGTTGCTTTGATATATCAGGAGTGAAATCTAAAGTAATGGTCAAAACTTCAGTATGTTGGGCAGCCACATTAAGTGTTGATGGAACATATATTCTCAAGATGGAATTCATAGTCTCTTAACGAAGATATAAAATATTCCCTTGAGATAAGTTTAATGAGTTTGTTATTCGAAGAGTTAGGCCTAACCACTTTAGTAATTAGTTACTAAAGTATATATTTATGAAATTAGATTTCATAAATATATGATGAATAATTTAAAGGATTCAACCGAGTACTCAAGGATCAAGATGTAGCAATTTAAAAAGTGGCAGTCTACATTAATGACTTTGTATTACTACGAATATTTTATGAAGGGGTTGCGTGTATAATAAAGTCTTGGGATATAATTTATAGATAAGACCTAGAGTGCAACTATATTTATATAGTGGTATTAAATATAGTTAATGGTAACTTTGGACTTGTCAAGAGTTGACTGGAAAAGCCCAAGGCCCATTGGAGCTAGTGTCTTATTGGTCCCACTCCAAGCCACACACTTAAACCCAATTGGTAAGGTCCAAAAGGCCAGCCCAATTAGATAAATTGGTTAAATACAAAGGGAAAAACGTTCAGAATTTCAAATGGAAGAAACATCATTGTGAAATAGTGTGAATGTGAGTTTTTGTCACTCACTAGTCATCCCTTGGTTGCCAATTGAGAGACCACACATCTTGGGTGTTAGTGGAATTGGAGTGAAGATTAAAAGTATTCCCAAGTGCTTCAATCTTTGTTTTAAAATTCACCGCTTCAAGGTACGATCTCTTGTTCTCAAATTCTGAAATTTACTTAGTACGTGTTATCAATATCGAATGAAGTAGATCCGTTTAAAACTTATTTTTCCGCTGTGTTTATCTTTAATTCCATCACTTACCAATTGGGCTTAAGTGTGTGGCTTGGAGTAGGACCAAAAGGGACCAATAAGACACTAGCTCCAATGGGCCTTGGGCTTTTCTGTCAACTCTTGACAAGTCTAAAATTACCATTAACTATATTTAATACCATTATATAAATATAGTTGCACTCTAGATCTTATCTATAAATTATATCCCAAGACTTTATTATACACGCAACCCCTTCATAAAATATTCGTAGTAATACAAAGTCATTAATATAGACTGCCACTTTGTAAATTACTACATCTTGATCCTTGAGTACCCGGTTTAATCCTTTAAGTTATTCATCATATATTTATGAAATCTAATTTCATAAATATATACTTTAGTAACTAATTACTAAAGTGGTTAGGCCTAACTTTCTGAATAACAAACTCGTTAAACTTATCTCAAGGGAATATTTTATATCTCTGTTAAGAGACTGTGAATTCCATCTTGAGAATATATGTTCCATCAACACTTAATGTTGCTGCCCAACATACTGAGGTTTTGACCATTACTTTAGATCTCACTCCTGATATATCAAAGCAACTTACACCTTATGATCAGGTCTATTATTCTCTCAGGATTAAGAGTTCATGCAAATGTAAGTCGTGAAATTTATTATTCATTTGACAGTCTTTAGGGGAATAATAAATTTCACAGCGGTCCAGTTCAATATGTCTTAACTCTTAAAGCATATTAACACATCAACTAGAAGTCTCCACTTCCATGATCAAGACAAATCATCGTAGTTGATATGTTATAGTCTTCGCAGATGAAATGCCCAATTTCATCACTGACTACGAACTATAATTCTGAGTTTACAAAGAACTTGTGATTTATATCTTCTGTGACTTTTCACATAAATCACATACTATGCATCTCATGGACTATATGATAATGTCCGAATATTCATGTTACCATTATTTCAGATAATAATAAAACAAATTTATTAAACATAATATTAAGTCATACATAATGTCAAACACAATTTCACACTTAATATCATACATAACATCTTACAATAGGATTTAAGGGCACTAATCCTAACATATTATACATGCAACCCCTTCATAAAATATTCGTAGTAACACAAAGTCATGATGAAGACTACCACTTTGTGAATTATTACATCTTAATCCTTAAGTACCCAGTTTAATCCTTTTAAGTTATTCATTATATATTTATGAAATCCAATTTCATAAATATATACTTTGGTAATTTCTTACTAAAGTGGTTAGGCCTAACTCTCTGAATAACTGAACTCATTAAACTTATCTCAAGGGAATATTTTATATCTCCGTCAAGAGACTATGAATTTTATCTTGAGAATATATGTTCCATCAACACTAAATGTGGCTACCCAACATACTGAGGTTTTGACCGATACTTTAGATCTCACTCCTGATATATCAAATAATCCTACACTTCATGATCAGGTCCATTGTTCTCTCAGGATTAAGAGTTTATGTAAATATAAGTCGTGAGATTTATTATTCATATGACAGTTATTAGGAGAATAATAAATTTCACAACGGTCCAGTTCAATATGTCTTAACTCTTAAAACATATCAATATATCAGTTAGAAGTCTCCATTTCCAGATCAAGACAAATTATTTTGGTTGATATGTTATAGTACTACAAACTAATATTCTGAGTTTACAAAAGACTTGTGATTTATATCTTCTGTGACTTTTCACATAAATTACATACTATGCATCTTATGGACTATATGATAATGTCCAAATATTCATGTTACCATTATTTTAGATAATAATAAAACAACCTTATTATTACAATATTAAGTCATACATCATGTTGTACACATTGTCATACATAATATAATATATAGCATCATACAATAGGATTTAAGGGCACTAATCCTAATAATCTCCCACTTGCCTTAAAGACTATTGTGTACTAATCTAACTCCCATTCTCTCCAAATGCGACTCGAAAGTCCTTTGAGGCAAGGCTTTGGTAAAGGGATCTGCTAGATTATTTGCAATTTCAATCTTTACTACCACCACATCTCCACGAGCAATAATGTCTCGAATAATGTGATATTTTCTCTCAATGTGTTTTCCTTTTTTGTGATTTCTTAGATCTTTTGATTATGCAGCTGCACCACTATTGTCACAAAACAATGTGATGGGAACTTGTTCCTTTCTTACTACACCAAAGTCAAAAAGGAATTTCTTGAGCTATACAGCTTCTTTTGCTGCTTCATAAGTAGCAACATATTCTGCTTCCATGGTGGAGTCCGCAATACAAGATTGCTTGACACTCCTCCAAGTTATGGCTCCACCTCCCAAGGTGAAAACACATCCTGGTGTGGACTTTCTGAAAATATCTGGTTTAGTACAAAGTATGGCATACATGAGACTTCCTACTGCAAATAGCATAAGTTATTTGTCTCATCATATCTACTTCCTCTTGAGTCTTAGGCCTTTGGTCATCAGACAAAGGAACTCCATGTCTAAAAGGAAGTAATTCTTTCTTGGAGTTTTGCATGCTAAACTGTTCTAGAACCTTATTTATATACCCAGCTTGTGATAAGCCTAACATCTTATTCTTAAGATCTCACCAAAGCTTGATCCCTAGAATAAAGTTTGCTTCACCCAAGTCCTTCATATCAAATTGGCTTGACAACCAAACCTTTACTGATGACATTACCCTTACATCATTTCCAATGAGTAGAATATCATCAACATAAAGCACTAGGAACATTACTACTTTATCTTGATGTCTTTTGTACACACATGGTTCATCAAGATTTTGTTAAGAGCTAAATGACTTTAATTGCTTGATCAAATTTGATGTTCCACGATTTAGATGTTTGCTTAAGTCCATAAATAGACATTTTCAACTTGCATACTATATGTTCTTGGTTCTTTGCTATGAAACCTTCCAGTTGCAACATATAGATTTCTTCTTCAAGTTTGCCATTAAGAAATGCAGTCTTGACATCCATTTGCCAAATCTCATAATCATAATGAGCAGCAATAGATAAGAAAATTCTGATAGATTTAAGCATTGCTACTGGGGAAAAGGTTTCTTCATAATCAATACCTTCTTTTTGTGTGTACCATTTCGCCACTAGCCTTACTTTAAAGGTTTCAACCTTTCCATATATGCCTCTCTTCCTCTTGTAAACCCATTTGCAACCAACAGGTTTAATGCCATTAGGCGCCTTTACAAGATCCCAAACTTAATTGGAATACATGGAATCCAATTCAGATTTCATAGCTTTGACCCAATGATATGCACCTATATCATTCATTGCCTCTTCATAAGTGTAAGGATCCGATTCAGCCTCTTTTGAGATAGCTTCATAAGTTTCTTCTAAACCTATGAATCTTATAGGAGGCCGAACAATTCTCCCACTACCTATGTACTAGACATTTCATGGGTAGTATATTGTGGTGTATCTAATACAGCCACATCATCCCTAGTTTCATCTATTGGTTGTCCATGTACAGGTTCATTCATTTCAGCCAATACAACTCTGTAAGGTTGTAATTTACAACTGTGTTTTTGTTGGCTTTTATTCCGTGCCAAATTTGATTGTAATTGAGTTCAATCGTTTAAAACCCTGTATTTGCTGTGGGATTTGTTGTAAGGGGTGTGTGATAGAGAGAGTGTTTGAAGACTCAAGCATTTGAAGAACTGAAGGATTCTCGCAGGTATCTCGCGACCTAGCATCCCGCAAAGTGAACCATGTGCCAGGCACATGCTGGAATGCGAAGAGTCAGGCCAGGTGGAGACAACTGTGTCTCGCGAGTATCTCGCGGGTAAGGCCTTCCCGCGAGACACCCGCGAGACTAGCTGTTCTGCCAGCCTGTACTTTTTGAGTCACACCTTTTGCACCTCTCCTATATATACCATCATTACCCACAATTGTTGAGGAATGCTTCAGAGAGAAAACCCTAGCCAAACACATTGGTAATTAGAGATTGTCTTCCCCATCTTTCTCTATACATTTTCTTGTGGTATTTCCTCAACCCTTCCCTCTCCATTATCCATATCTTTGAGAGGTTGATAGCCCAAACACTTACCACACCTTGTGAGTGCTATGTGACGTTTTGGTGCTGCTGGGAAGCATTGGAAGAAGCCTTGAATGGCAGATGCAACATGGAGCTTGTTGCGGGATCCGGATAACTAAGACAAGACACGGTTCCGAGAAGCCTTGTTGGAGTAGGAGCTTGGAGGGCTTAGGTACAGCGGGTAGACTAGGCTTTGAGGGTCTTTTGCTAACCCATGTATCCCAACTGATTGTCTAGTGGATCGATTTCCGCTTGGAGGGCGGCGGAGAGGTTTTTCGCCGAGTTCTTCGGTTTCCTCTTCGAGAACACGTCTCGGTGTTTTCTGTGTTTGCATTCTTCTTCCCTACTCTTGTTTAATTCCATTATACTGCTGTGTTGCTTAGTTTATGGATTAGAGTAGCTTACTTGTTCATCCGCTCGCTTTTACACTATTCCGCACTTTGTATTAAAGTTGTGTAAAATCTATCGAGCCGTAATTTTAATTTGGGGGTCTAAATAGCTCTTGTGTTTTCAACACGTTTTTGAGCTTTCAATTGGTATCAAAGCGGGTACACTTGCTGAGGTTTAATTACCTAAGTGTGATCCTTGACCCTTGTTGAGATGGACCGGTCTCAATCGCTCAATGTTCCACCATTTTTTGATGGAAATAATTATGCATTCTGGAAAGTTAGAATGAGAGCATTTTTATGCTCTATTGATGATACCGTTTGGGATGCGGTTGAGATAGGTTGGACTAAGCCGGAGGCTCCTAAGTCCACTTGGGATAAGGCAGCTCTAGCGGCAGCCAATGCTAACAGTAAGGCTTTAAATGCCATCTTTTGTGGTGTGTCCCCTGATGAATTCCACAGGATCTCTCATATGACAGTAGCCAAGGAAGCTTGGGAGATTTTGGAGACTACCTATGAGGGTACAAAGAAAGTTAAGGACACGAAGCTTCAGATGCTTACCACCAAATTTGAAGAACTCAAGATGGGTGATGATGAACCATTTGATTCATTCTATGGGAAGCTCAATGAAATTGTCATTGCTAAACTCAATCTTGGGGAGAAGATTGAAGACACCAAGGTGGTGAGAAAAATTTTGAGGTCCCTACCTGAAAGTTTTAGAGCAAAGGTTACAGCCATAGAAGAAAGCAAAGATTTGGATGAGATTAAGATTCAAGAGCTAATTGGGTCTCTCCAAACGTATGAGCTGGGACTGCCTTCCCATAAGACGAGCAAATCGCTTGCTCTTAAAACCATCACCGAAAGAATAAATGATTCCTTCGAAGAAGATGGAATGGAGAAGGAAGTAGCATATCTTGCAAAGAACTTCCGCAAGTTTCTGAAAATGAAGAACAGTGGAAAACCGTTCAACAGAGGAAAGTTCTCTCCATCAAGAGGTGATAAGAAAGAGTTTAAAGGAAAAGAAGGGAAGGATTATCAACCTTCTTCAGACATTGTGTGCTATGAGTGCAATGGCCATGGACATTTAAAGAAGGAGTGTCCGAATTTTTTGAGGGGAAAAGGGAAAGCTTATGCTACAACGCTCAGTGATTCTGACTCTTCTGATACTGACTCGGAAGAGAGCTGTGACGGTGAGGGAAACTACTCCGCATTCATGACCATTGATCATGTAGACTCCTCGGATGACTTGGGTGCACTTGTGAAGGAACTTGGTGAGCATTCTGATTCAGAGTCCATTGGAATTGTAGAAGAATCAGATGAAGAAAAGGATGAGAGTGCAGCTAATCTTCAAGAAAACTACTCATTACTCCTTGAGAAGTCGGGAGAATATGCAAGGGTAGCCAAGGCGACCGTCAGAAAAATGAAGAAGGCTGAGGAAGATTACTGGAGCCTCATGGTCAGACATAGGGAGGCAAAATGCGAGATAGAAAAGATGAATGGTGAGCTGTCAGAAGCTTACTTAAAGATCAGATTTCTTGAACAAGAGGTGGTTCAAGCGCAAGCCAAGGTAGATAGGGTCTCCTCCAGAAAGTTGAATGATGTTATCTCATCCCAAAAACATTCCTCAGACAAGTCCGGATTGGGATATGCCGGAGTGAGTAGCTCATCAGTCAAAGCTACCAAAGAAGTAAAATTTGTGAAGGCCGTAGAGCAAATTGTAGAGGAGGCCGTTCCTGAGAATGTTAAGGTTGAAAAGAAGAATGTAATTGAGCAACGGATGGTGGATAAGCCCCGAAATCAATCTGTAGGAAGACATGAAACCAGAGCAAGATCCTTTTCAAGACCTCAACGGGGTCCTAGAACAGATTATGTGTGTCACTATTGCGGACTGCGAGGACATACCAGACCAAACTGCCAAAAGCTGAGAGTAGACAACAATACAAGCGCACCGCGGTCACGAGGAAGAAGGAATGACAATAGAGCTTGGGGTGGTGAGAACTCAAGAAGTCAAAATCGTGATCCCGGAGTGACAGACGTGATGAAGATGATTGGTGCCTTCACCACTTACCTGGAGAGTTTTTCAAGGAGGTTTGAAAGTCCCAACTCTCGTACCCAATCCGTCAAGGATATCACCCCAAACGCACGTGACGTGTGGGTGAAGAGGGGTACTCATGCATAAGCATTATAATATGTCCATGCATCAATTCTTTCCATGTGTAGGGACATTTGTTGTTGCATCATTTCATGCATATTTTTTCTTTTTGTCTGATTTGAACCTGTTTTTGTTGATCTTACTTCTTTTGTTTTGTTTTGGGTGTGTTTCAAAAATTCAAAAACCCATAAAAATTGAAAAATCTCAAAAAGTTTGATCACTTGTTATGTGCATATCTCATGTGAGTTTGGCCTAGTACCTTCGTACTTATGGCATAGTGCATTTACGATCTTCGCTTGTTCGTATGCACTCTTTTCTGTGTGGAAGAAACCCTGAAAACTATGTGTGACTGTTGTAAATAGATCTTCAAGCCTGTCATGAATGATTGGTCAATAGTCTTGTTGGTCTTGATACTTGCATAGACTTGTGTCTATATCTCTTCCCACTTTATTTTTATGTTTTTGCAAAAAGAGCTCACCAATTGTAAATCTCCAAATGAAAAGAGATATTGAGCTGCAAAAGCCTGTCGCACACACTAGTATTTGACTAGGAAAAAGGGAAAGCGACTCTTTTTAAAGTAAATGTTATGGTGCTCAAATAGGCCAAAGGCTTCTCATCAATGTTGAAATATCATAAATTTCAAGCACCTTCCTCAAAATGAGATGTTTTGTCCATACAAAATGAAAATGGACCAATTGTTATGAGTTATAAGAAGCCAAATGAAAAGCTTCTAAGCTATGTTTTTAATGTGTGGGAGGTCATATATACTCATTTCTATAATGGAGATAGTCCACATGACTTCGTATCAGTTGTGTATGACTCGTGTGAATTGATCATTGAAGCTTCGCTCTGGTCTAAGGACTATTTCACATTTGATACTCACACACAACACACAAGTTTTTGATTCAATTAATGCCTATCTCATTTGTGTGATTGTATATGTCCAAATGTGATGTGAATGCCCATGAACTTGTTGATCAAATCCAAAAAGATTTTTGTGAGTTTTATTAGTTTTTGAAAGTGATTTTATACTTTCTTGTGTTACATTTTGGTCAAAATGCTTTTTGTGTGTTTTTCATCAAAAAACTGGTTCAGGGGTTCTTTCGCGAGAAGCTCGCGACTAAGCTGCTTCCCGCGAAAAGATTTGAGGGAAATATTTTTTTCATCTTGTTACACAGAGACTTTCGCGATTGTCTCGCGACTGTCTCGCGACCAACAGCTTCTCGCGGAAAGCTGTTTGGCAAAAACTGGAATTTTCTCCAAATCAGGCAGAGAATCTCGCGACTGTTTCGCGACTATCTCGCGACTTAGAGCTTCTTGCGAAAATTTTTTGCTTCAGTGGCACTTCTCGCGACTGTCTCGCGACTGTCTCGCCCCTCTCTAACCCGCGAAAAACGCGTGTTTTCAGTTTTTAAAGGGGCTGATATGATAGTTTTTCAAAACACAAAAACTTCCCTCCCTCATTTTTTCTTCGAACCTCTCTCAACCCAAAACACTATTCCATCAAATCCCTTTCCAAATCAAGACTTTTTCTGCATTTTCTTCTTCAAGGTATGTTTGTTAACCATTTCTTTTTAAGTTTTTACTTAGATTATGCAGAATTTTTTGTTAGGGCTTTCAAAATTGGGAATTTTCGAAACTTTGATTGGTTTTCAAAATTGGGTGAAGTTTTTGATAAATTTTTGATTGGGTTTTGTTCCTTTTGATCTTGATGCATCTGTGTTGGCCCCTTGTGGCATTTTATCATGTATTTAGGCATAATTTTCCCATGTTCATGCATTACTCATACATGAAGTGCTCATATGCATATTAGGTGTTTGATTTAATGTCTAAATGATAATGTTGTGCCTAATTGGTCTCAAGTGAGTCCCAATTTCAATGTTTTCATGTGTCTTACCATGGTTTGATCTTGAATTGATTATTGTTCTTGTGTAGATTGCATTTTGAATATGTTACATTTTCTTGGCTCACAACTAAACACCTAGGCACACCCTCATGCATCCCTTGTTGCACACACATGCATACACACAGACACACACACTTGCACAGCTATTTAAATTCATGCATAATGTCTTGTTTTCATGCATTCTTGTTTTTGATTTAGTGCTGTATGTATTGAAGCATGCTTGTGTGAATTGGTCATGCTCTGTTTTTTTTTGCAATCTACTCTGTTTTGGGATTATCTCAATAGGTGCAAACTAACTTGAATCTAATCAAGTCTTTGCTCTTATATTTTGTGCACTTGTGCTATATGTGTTGTGTCCACTTGTGCAGATGTCTCCCACCAAGCATGCTGCCTCAAAGAAGAAGGCTCCTAAGCGTGCTCGCACTGAATCCGATCACTTCAAATCTGCGGACGCAGATATGAAGTACAATGATTGCTACAAGAAAGCAACCATTGTCAGGGAAAGGGTGGTCCAATTGGAGGAACTTGAGCACACATGCATTCCAGATGCATTCAAAGAAAGAACTTAGACCAAATTGCTGAATCCAATTGGGACAGTGTACTCGGAAATAATCAGAGAGTTCTTCTCCAATGCTGCTGTAGAAGATGACAAGATAATCTGCTGGGTGAGGCACAAAGAATTTGAGATAACAAGGGATAGCATTCAAGATCTTCTAGAGATCCGTCCTACCTCACAGCCGATGACGGTTCAATATGATGAGAGATTGGGATCTATCACGGAGATGATCTCAACTCTTGGTGGAGTTCCAAAGAAATCCTCAATGGATACTCTTAAATTCTCTCCAGAAATGAGGACTCTGAGCTATGTCATGATCCACAACCTCTATCCAGTCACCAACCTCACCACCTTATCAGCTCCAAGGACGAGATTTCTCTACGATCTCTTCACTCACAAGGAAATAGATATCTGCAGTCACATTTTCCATATCCTGAAAAAGAGCATCACAAAGCAAAATTCCCGAACCATAATGCCTTTTCCATCACTGATCATGGGGTTTATTGCCAAGACGAAGCTGAAGTTCCCTAGTGGCCTTACGGTTGTTCAGAGGGATTACCCCATTGGTGCAAACACTCTGACTCGGAGCACTGCACATATTAAAGGCCCCAAGACTGGTGCCCATCTCATTCGACCGCCTCGGGTTGTGCCTCAGGATGCACCAGATGAAGGTGGGGATACAGAGGAGGAGATTGACAGGTTTACTTCTGCTCCAGAGACTGCACATCCAGAGACTGCACAGCCATCGTCTTCTGCTCCAGCACAAACACAAGGTCTCAGCAAGCTTGATCAGATCCTAGCTAAGATGGATCACATGTCTACAATGCTTGACACTCATGTACAGCACACAGCGGATCAGTTTGCATACCTCCAGGAGCAGATCACCACATTGTCAGCCCAGATTCAGAGCCTATCTCCTACACATGGGTCAGACTCCGACTCCGATCAGATCTAGTCCTTTGGCCATTCCGGTCAAAAAGGGGGAGAAAATTTTGAGGGGGAGCTGCTGAACAAGTGCTTGCATATTGGTTATTGGTTTTACAGACGGGTTTATACAGTTTCTTTTAGTTTTTTTCTGGTTTATGATTACTGTCTTACTGTTTTAGTTTAAAGCTCTGACACTTAATGCTTTAACTTCAGTATTAATTTCAGTATATTCAGTATATTTTCAGAACTGTGTGTTTAATTTCTATGCTTTGTGGCATATGTGCTATGTGGCATTTTTATTTGGTACCCATGATTGCTTATATAAGCTTTAGGGTTTGTTTCATGCATTGTTTTGTAGGTCTTTGTGGTTTGTGCCATGCATTTGCAATACCTTGCCTATGCAACCTTCATGCATGTTTGCTTGTTGTTCAATGTCATGCATTTTACTTCAAGTACATCACTCTTGTGCCCATGTAGGATTGTTCCTAGATGCATACACGTTCTATGCATTGGTTGAGTGATGAACACTCTTGTGCCCATGTAGGATTGTTCCTAGATGCATACACGTTCTATGCATTGGTTGAGTGATGAACACTCTTGTGCCCATGTAGGATTGTTCCTAGATGCATACACGTTCTATGCATTGGTTGAGTGATGAACACTCGTGTGCCCTAGTAGGATTGTTCCTAGATGCAAATACTTCGTGTATTTCGCATTGGTTGAGTGTTGGAGTTGCAAGTGACTCTCTTCAATTGAGCGTATCTTCTTGCAAATCCGGATGTTCATTCCATGTGTGAATGAGCATAGTAATTGCTTCTGTATAGTGATTACTTGGTTGATCGTGCCATGATCTAGTGTTTCTATTTCGTTTTGCTCGATCATGCTATTATTGCTCCATATGTTTTTCAAGTTTTCTGCATACAATGATGTTATTGTGTTGTTGTGTTTCAGGAGTTACTTGTTCATATGTTTCAAGAGCGCTTCAGAATCTAGAACTAGGTGTGAGTGAGTTTTGCCTATGTTCCCAAACTCACGTTTAAGTCTAGAGTCTGTTTTAGGGTTTTGTCACGGAATAGCCAAAGGGGGAGATTGTAAGGTTGTAATTTACAACTGTGTTTTTGTTGGCTTTTATTCCGTGCCAAATTTGATTGTAATTGAGTTCAATCGTTTAAAACCCTGTATTTGTT
Organism: Quercus gilva; assembly: GCA_023621385.1. Classification (NCBI taxonomy): domain Eukaryota; kingdom Viridiplantae; phylum Streptophyta; class Magnoliopsida; order Fagales; family Fagaceae; genus Quercus; species Quercus gilva. Next base: position 43,630,327 of record CM042477.1, read on the forward strand.
GTGGGATTTGTTGTAAGGGGTGTGTGATAGAGAGAGTGTTTGAAGACTCAAGCATTTGAAGAACTGAAGGATTCTCGCGGGTATCTCGCGACCTAGGATCCCGCGAAGTGAACCATGTGCCAGGCACATGCTGGAATGCGAAGAGTCAGGCCAGGTGGAGACAACTGTGTCTCGCGAGTATCTCGCGGGTAAGGCCTTCCCGCGAGACACCCGCGAGACTAGCTGTTCTGCCAGCCTGTACTTTTTGAGTCACACCTTTTGCACCTCTCTTATATATACCATCATTACCCACAATTGTTGAGGAATGCTTCAGAGAGAAAACCCTAGCCAAACACATTGGTAATTAGAGATTGTCTTCCCCATCTTTCTCTATACATTTGCTTGTGGTATTTCCTCAACCCTTCCCTCTCCATTATCCATATCTTTGAGAGGTTGATAGCCCAAACACTTACCACACCTTGTGAGTGCTGTGTGACGTTTTGGTGCTGCTGGGAAGCATTGGAAGAAGCCTTGAATGGCAGATGCAACATGGAGCTTGTTGCGGGATCCGGATAACTAGGACAAGACACGGTTCCGAGAAGCCTTGTTGGAGTAGGAGCTTGGAGGGCTTAGGTACAGCGGGTAGACTAGGCTTGGAGGGTCTTTTGCTAACCCATGTATCCCAACTGATTGTCTAGTGGATTGATTTCCGCTTGGAGGGCGGCGGAGAGGTTTTTCGCCGAGTTCTTCGGTTTCCTCTTCGAGAACACGTCTCGGTGTTTTCTGTGTTTGCATTCTTCTTCCCTACTCTTGTTTAATTCCATTATACTGCTGTGTTGCTTAGTTTATGGATTAGAGTAGTTTACTTGTTCATCCGCTCGCTTTTACACTATTCCGCACTTTGTATTAAAGTTGTGTAAAATCTATCGAGCCGTAATTTTAATTTGGGGGTCTAAATAGCTCTTGTGTTTTCAACACGTTTTCGAGCTTTCAAACTCTATTTTTAGGAGTAAAATTATTCATATAGTCATTTTCCAAGAATTTAGCATTTGTACTAACAAAAACTTTGTTATCCTTACGACTATAGAATAAATAACCCCTAGTTCCTTTTGGATAACCTACAAGCAAACACACTTTTGATTTTGGTTCCAATTTATTAGGCTTCCCTTTTAACACATGTGCTGGACATCCCCAAATGTGGAGATATTTCGTACTAGGCTTGCACCCACTCCACAATTCCATGGGTGTTTTGGGAACAGATTTAGATGGGACTAAATTCAAAAGATGTATTGTTTTATTAAGGCATAACCCCAAAAAGAAATCGGTAAAGTTGAGTAACTCATCATGGACCTAACCATTTCTAAAAGAGTCATATTCATTCTTTCTGCTACACCATTTTGTTAGGGAGTTCCAGGTGTAGTTAATTAGGATACAATCCCATTTTGAGTTAAGTAATCCTTGAAATCCCTAAGAAGGTATTCGCCACCACGATCAGATCGAATGGCTTTTATGCGTTTACCTAATTGATTCTCAACTTCAGCCCTAAACTCTTTGAACTTTTCAAAGGCTTCGGACTTTTGTCTCATTAGGTACACATAACCATATCTAAAGTAATCATCAGTAAAGGTGATAAAGTACTCATAAACTCCTTTTGCTTGGGTTAACAGAGGACCACACACATCTGTATGAACTAATTCAAGCAATTCTTAGGCTCTTCTACCTTTTGCATTAAAAGGTCATTTGGTCATTTTGCCTTCCAAACATGATTCACAAACTGGAAATTCATCAAAGTCCAATGGCTCTAAGAGTCTATCTTTGATCAGTCTTTGAATTTTGTTTGGATTAATATGACCCAAATGCAAGTGCCAAAGATAAGCATCATTCGTAGAAGGAAACTTTCTCTTTAATGATTTTATATGAGAGTTTTATCTAATTTAGAATTATATAATTCATGCTTATCAGGAGTTAAAATATAAAGACCATCCACAATATTGCTAGAACAGATAAACATTTTATCCTTCTTTATTACATCATTGTCTTTAAGGATAAGACAATATCCATGTTTACCCAAATAAGTTGCAGAAATCAAATTCCTACGAACATTAGGTATAAACAGACAGTCTTCGAATATTAATACTCTAGACTTAAAACATAAATTATAAATACCAACAACTACAACTGGAATCTTGCTCCCATTAGCCAAAGTAAGAAACAATTCCCCTTCATTAAGTTTTCTAGTCCCTTGGAACTCCTGCAAAAAATTGCAAATATGATTAGTACAACCTAAATCCACACACCAGGAATCCATGGGATTTTGTACCAAACATATTTCAAGGAGGAATGAACTATTCATACCCTTATTGTTGGCAGCCTTGAATTTTGGACAATTCCTCTTACAATGTCCTTTCTCACCACAATAGAAACATTTTCCTTTGAGCTTCTTTCCTTTGTTAGCAATGCCTAAGGCAATTTATTTACCCTCTTGCTTGGTGAAGTCCTTCTTCTTCTTCTTCTTCTTCTTCTTCTTCTTCTTCTTCTTACCCTTGCCTTTCGACTTAGGTTGAGAAGTAAAAGCTTCACCCACATTGGCTTCAACATTAGAAGTACCTAGAATGCCTTTCGTCGCTACCAATTCTTTTATTAATTTAGACAAAGACTAAATCTTTTTGTTCATATTATAATTGAGTCTGAATTCCTTGAATGATTCCGGTAGTGACTGGAGTATCATATCCACTTGGGATTCTCCATCAATATCGGCACCTAAAACCTTCAATGTATTCAGATTAGAGATCATTGTAAGACAATGCTCCATCATTGAACCGCCTTCAACCATTTTGGTATTATAAATTTGCCTCATGGTTTCTTGCCTTGCAGATCGACCTTGCTCACCAAACATCTCCTTCAAATCGAACATTATGTCCGAAGCTAGTTCTACATCCTACATTTGATGCTATAGAACATTTGAGATAGATGCTAGGAATAGATGCTAGGATGTAGCACTTGGCCATCTCATTAGATTTCTGCCAACGATCATATCGTTGTTTTTCCTCAAGAGGAGGGAAAAATTTGCTTAACAGTACATTTTTTAGAAAAAAATTTGGTGGCTGGCACGCGTTTGAAGTTATTTAGTAAGGTAGACTGTTTTTTGAAAATCAAGTTTGTGAAACTCGATTTCCAACCCAAAATCGAGTTTCTCAAACTCGATTTACGCCTAAACTCAATTTAAAAAAAAAAATAAATTAAAAAGTGGAACTCGAGTTTGGCAAACTCGATTTCCGTTTACAAAAAATAACAGGCCTCGCGTTTTGTACACTCGAGTTTCATTTGGGTTATTTTTTTTAAAGCATGGAACTCGAGTTTGCCAAACTCGAGTTCCACATTTTTTTTTTTTTTTTTTAATTTGAGTTCAAGCATAAATTGAGTTTGAGAAACTAGATTTTGGGTTGGAAATCGAGTTTCACAAACTCAATTTTCAAAAAACAGTCTACCTTACTAAATAACTTCAAACGCATACCAACCACTAAATATTTTCTGAAAATGTACTGTTGAGCAAATTTTGCCCAAGAGGAGCATCTAATAAAGGAAAGCTAGGACATGGTTTAGTAAGCACATATTTGTGTTCTTCAGCAGTGAGAACTATGTTCAAATTTCTTTTCCAGTCAACATAGTTGGATCCAATCAATTTGTTTTGATTAAAAATAGTAACAATTGGGCTAAATGATGCCAAGTTCAAATTTGAAAATAATAAACATGAATATAATAAGTAAACTGGACATTATCAATTTACCATATAAACATATAGTATGAAACCTTAATAAAACCATAGTATAATATATGCAACGACAACCCAATCTCGCAATTAATATTCCTCGGAAGTGAGGTCATACCAATCACTATGATTAAGCGAGAATTATTCTCATTATTAATGCTATCATGGTAACTCTTACCAAACAAAAATAATTTGTTGCTTTTCCTTCAGCCTCTAAGTAATATTGACATAGCTCCGTAAGGAGGTTAACATTATACTTAGTCTAGTGTACACCATTTCCTATAATCAATGTGAGTCACCAAGTAACTCCACGAAAGCGTGGTCATTATCAATGTAAACACACACTTCATCCATCATTAAGAAGTTTAACCTGTAGTATCATGAATTAAACACCCTCCGAAGGGAGCAATGCATATACGCCAAGGCGAGGTGCTTAATCACACTACTATAAACGAACAATGGAGGCCGTGAGATGCAACCCTTGTATCTCTCTCCCATTAGATGTTTTAAATTAAAGGTTTTTAAATTATAAAACATGCATAATCTAATTACACATAGCCTTGCACTTTATACATTTGAAAACATAGAAAAAATTCAAAATTCCCTTCAGTGGCATTTTCGCGAGAAACTTGTGACTAAGCTCTTCCAGCAAAAATGCTTTCATGCAAAAAAGTCAAAACACAAAATTCAGACAGAAACTCTTGCTACTGTCTCGCTACTATCTCACGACTAAGCTCTTCCTGCAAAATTGAGTTAAAGCAAAATAGTGAAAACTCAAAAAATCAGACAGAAAATTTCGCGATTGTCTCGCCACTATTTCGCGAGCAAAGCTTACCCATGAAAAGTTTTATGCTTCAGAAGGATTTTTCGCGACTAACTTCGCGAGAAGCTAACCCGCAAAAAACCCATGTTTTCAGTTTTCAAAGGGAAGATCTGAACAATTTCCAATGGTTTTCATGAATAAACAACCACCATATGAACATAATAGACAGAATTTGATGTCAAAACTGAATTTCATTGATGCTATCGCCTTAAAGTTCAATTTAACATACTTAAATTCAAATTTAAACAACAATTTAACATCAATATCAGTTTTTATCAAACCATAGTTTCAACAACCATATAGAAAATTAAATACAAATATAATCTTCTAACATAATGAAACTATTATCTCTAATTCCAAAACTCACAAAACATGTTATATAGATTGGAAATTGAAGATCACTCTGATACCATTTGATGGAAATATGAGTGTATGCAACGGAAAAATCAAATAGATCTACTTCATTTACAATTGATAACATGCATTATGTAAGTTTCAGAATATAGAACAAGAGAGTGTACCTTAATGGGGTGAAATTCAAAACTGAAGATCAGAAGTTCTTGAGAACACTTTCAATCTTCACTCCAATTCCACTTGTTGCTAAGAAATGTGGTCTCTCAATCAATTATGTGTATGTTCTAGAGAGAATCGAAGAGTGTCCAACACTCACATACATAACAATTCATACACTTGTGATTGATACAAAATTCTATGTGTTTCTTTCCTAATAACTGATTATCTAATTGGGCCAACCTTTTGGGCCTTTCCAATAGGGCTTTAATATGTGGCTTGGAGTGAGACCAAAAGGGAACAAATAAGACACTAGCTCCAATGGGTCTTGGGCTTTTCTGTCAACTCTTGACAAGTCCGAAGTTACCATTAATTATATTTAATACCACTATATAAATATAATTGCACTTTAGGCCTTATTAATAAATTATATCCCAAGACTTTATTGTACATGCAACATCTTCATAAAATATTCGTAGTAACACAAAGTCATGAATGAAGACTGCTACTTTATGAATTACTACATCTTAATCCTTGAATACCCGGTTTAATCCTTTTAATTTATTCATTATATATTTATGAAATCCAATTTTATAAATATATACTTTAGTAATTTCTTACTAAAGTGGTTAGGCCTAAGTCTCTGAATAACTTAACTCATTAAACTTATCTCAAGGGAATATTTTATATCTCTGTTAAGAGACTATGAATTCCATCTTGAGAATATATGTTCCATCACACTAAATGTGGCTGCCCAAGATACTGAGGTTTTGACCGATACTTTAGATCTCACTCCTGATATATCAAAGCAGCCTACACTTCATGATCAGGTCCATTATTCTCTCAAGATTAAGAGTTCATGTAAATATAAGTCGTGAGATTTATTATTCATATGACAGTCGTTAGAAGAATAATAAATCTCACAGTGGTCTAGTTCAATATGTCTTAACTCTTAAAACATATCAACATATCAACTAGAAGTCTTCACTTCCGTGATCAAGACAAATCATCTTTTTGATATGTTATAGTCTTCGCAGATGAAACACCCAATTTTATCACCAACTACGAACTAATATTCTGAGTTTGTAAAGAACTTGTGATTTATATCTTCTGTGACTTTTCACATAAATCACATACTATGCATCTCATGGACTATATGATAATGTCCAAATATTCATGTTACCATTATTTCAGATAATAATAAAACAACCTTATTAATTACAATATTAAGTCATACATCATGTCAAACATAATGTCATACATAATATAATACATAGCATTATACAATAGGATTTAAGGGCACTAATCCTAACAAATAGTTAGTGTTTCTTTGGCAAACTTAACCATAGCTTGGTTTTTGCACACTTTTTCAACTTGGCCATTCCCGTAAATGAGAGGTCACGTTCATACTTTCTTCGTGCCTTTTGCTTATGTGCTCTTGTAAGGTACGTCTTGGTCTAAAGGTCATATTGTGTGGACAACCAGACGTGCATAGTGGTTTATGAGCTAAAGAAAGGTAACCCAGTGGGCTAGGCCCAAAATGATGAGAACTTCATGGACTTTATGAGGAAGGCTACAACATATTCTAGCTAAAGGGCTATTTCAAATGAAATCAAATGATTAATAAAAATGAGAAGCCAAAAGGTGATGAATACATTGTAAGCCCATGTTTCCGACAAAGGGTTGAAAATTTCTTTGGGCATTCTAATGAAAGCCCGTGAGATTAACATGAGAGCTTTATTGTAGATGGACCAAAGCCTAATGAATCAAGGGGCAAAAAATCCATAAGAGGGAAGGGAGTGATATTGTAATTGGGTCTTCATTAAAATGAACTTAAAAAAAATACTACGGACATCCAAAAAGTTTTAAAAAAATAAAAAATAAAAAAAACCCTTAATTGGGACATGAACTAAATGAAAACGGGGCTTTTTTTCAAGCATCATTGCACCATTAAAGTCAAGATAACACGTCCCTACTCCTATTTGGATTCAAGAGAAAGGAAAGTGCTTGATCAAGATTTAGGACATACACCAAGAAGAGATCAATTGGGTGAACTACATGGATACTGAAGCAATGAAGACCATGATGAAGACGAGTGGGGACATGTTTGCCATCACCAATGAAGAGCCAAGTGATTCTTCCAACTTCATCGCGCCTGCTAAAGGGCCCATTATTAATTGGACTTGGGTTAGGTTTTTTAAAAACATAGGGAAAAAGTTTTGTAATGCAAGTCTTAATGTACTTTTCAATATTTTCAATAAAATGAATTTTGAGTTGGCTTACTTTGATGTGTCCCATATATTGAAATTTTGCACTTACATGATTCAAATGAATTTGAAAATGAAATTAATAAACAATTGGAAAAGAAAATTACACCTATGGAACCAACTCTTGAAACTATTAATTTAGGCAATAATGAGAATCCACGCACCCCTACATAGTACCCATCAAACAAAAGTTGAGAAAAATAAGGACTGAGTGGCTCTTAAAAATCAAGGAGGAAGTCACTAAGAAACCAAATCAAGATGGCTCCCAAAGATATGACCAAAACCATTTTCACTACCAAATAGGGAATCTATTGTTACACGGTGATGCCTTTTGGCCTCAAGAATGCCGGGGCAACCTACCAAAGCATGGCTACAACCTTGTTACATGATATGATGCATAATGAGGTAGAGGTGTATGTCGATGATATGATAGTGAAATCCAGGGATAGAGAAAGCCACACCGTAAACTTGAGGAAGTTCTTCGAGAGGTTTAACGAGTATATGCTAAGATTGAACCCACAAAAGTGTACCTTCGGAGTAACTGTCGGAAAATTGCTAGGCTTTCTAGTGAGTGATAGAAGGATAGAAGTTGACCCATCCAAGATTAAAGCCATATTGGAGATGCCTCCACCAAGAAGTGAGAAAGAGATAAGGAGTTTCTTGGGTCGATTACAATACATTAGTCAATTCATTGTCAAGCTCACTTCCACCGGTGAGCCCATCTTCAAACTCCTAAGGAAGAATGAACCACATATATGGAATGATGAGTGCCAAAAGGTCTCTAAACTTATCAAGGAATATCTCTTCCACCCACCTATCCTAGTGCCTCCACAACATGGAAAACCCTTACTCCTATACCTTTCTATCATAGAGGATGCGGTTGGAAGTATGCTTGCACTAGAAGACGATGACATGAATGAGAGGGCAATATACTACTTAAGCAAGTTCCATGATTATGAGACTAGGTAAACTCCCATAGAAAAGTCATGCTTTGCACTTGTTTGGGTCGTATAGAAGTTGAGACATATCATCTTACCTTTCCAAATATGGGTAGTAACAAGAATTGACCTATTGAAGTATCTCTTTGAGAAACCTGTTTTGAGTGGAAGATTGTCAAGATGGTTGATCTTATTGGTAGAATTTGATTTGAAGTATGTGGCTAGAAAAACTATCAAAGGGAGCATCATGTCAGATTTTTGTGTCGAGAATCCTATAGAGGGAGAATATGGTAAAGAAGACTTTCAGAATGAGGACGTTTTGGATGTTGAGTTACGGACATGGAAGATGTACTTTGACAGAGCCGTAAACCAATATGGGAATGGGATAGGAATACTCTTGATCACTTTCGAGGGATCTCACATACCTTTGGCAATCAAGTTGAACTTTGAAGCAATTAATAACATGGCTAAATATGAAGCTTGTATTGCTGGAATGGAAGCTCTTCGAGAATTGAGGGTAAGGGAGGCCGAAGTCTTTGGAGATTCAACTTTGGTTATAGCCCAAGTACAAAAGTTGTGGAAGGTGAAGGAGGAACACTTGAAGCCTTATCCACAACACTTGGAGGACTTGACCAAGACCTCTAACAAGATTGAGTACACAATCATCCCTAGAGCTCAAAATCAATTTGCAGATGCCTTAGCTACCTTAGCCTCCATGGTTGAAATACCCGAAGGGGTATGGACACGACCATTGGAGATTGAGCAAAGTTATAAAGAAGTGCACAAAAGGAAGATCGGAGCTTCAATAATGACCATAGAGGAACAAGAATTTCTGTGGTGCCAACAAGATAGAATGTTGTTCCATTAGGATGATGGCAATACAATATATCCTATGTAAAGGACAACTCTATAGAAAGTCCTAAAATGGTAAACACCTTCGTTGCTTGAAGAAGGAAGAAGCTGAGAAAGTAATGGAAAAAGTTCATCAAGGGATTCATGGCCCTCATATGAATGGAAGAATGTTAGCCAAGAAAACCCAAAGGATGGGGTACTATTGGAATACGATGGAGACTGATTGTGTGGACTATCTGAAGAGCTGCCATGATTGTCAGACACATACCAACTTGAACCATGTACCAACTCGGTTTGGGGCATAGATGTTATTAGAAGGATAGCTCCTAAGGCTTCAAATGGGCATGAATACATCCTGGTGGCAATTGAGTAATTCGCCAAGTGGGTGGAAGCAGCCTCCTATTTTGTATTAAAGGCTAAGTATGTGGCTTGGTTCTGACAAAGCAACATCATATGTCGGTTTGGGGTGCCCCAAGAGATCATCTCTGATAATGGTTCCCACTTCGAAGGTGAAGTTCGAAGAATCATGGAAGAATATAGCATTGAGCATCACAAGTCTTCACCATCTCGACCACAAGCTAATGGGACCATAGAAGCAGCTAATGAGAATGTGAAGAACATCCTGGCCAAGATGGTAATGACATACAAAGATTAGGCTGAGTAGCTTCTGTTTGCCTTATGGGTTTATAGAACTTCTATCCATGCATCGACTGAGGCAACACCTTACTCTTTGGTTTATGGTAGTGAGGCAGTGCTTCCTATTGAGGTAGAGATACAATATTTGAGGGTATTGGTGGAAACCAAGGTCCTAGAAGAGGATTGGGCTAATGCGAGATATGAACAATTGGCCTTGATAGATGAGAAAAGGGCTAGGGCACAATATCATGCACAAGGGTACCAAAAAAGGATTACTAGAGCATTTAACAAGAAAGTAAAATCGAAAAACCTTAAAGAAGGGGACTTGGTCCTAAATGTGCTTAGAGATGAGACTTTTGATTCAAGAGGAAAGATGAAGCAGAGGTGGTCTGTGCCTTTTATCATTAAGAAGATCATGTCTGGAGGTGCAACAAGGATCACAAATTTGGATGGGGAAGAGATGTTTTTCCTAATTAACATGAATTGACTCCAGAAATACAACATTTAAAGGGGGTGGGGGGGGGGGGGGGGGGGAGCTTGCTAGGTTGAAAACCTAAAAGGGTGGCCTAAGCAAAAAATAAGGCAAAAGAACCTGCTAGATTGAAAAACCGAAAAGGTAGTCTAGGCAAAAGTTAGGAGAAAAGACCATAGGCATGGCAAAAATTCCTAAAGGGACGTCATGAACAAAAATTACATGGCAAAGGAAAAAGAAAAGAAAAAGAAAAAACAGAGGAATGAGATGACAATAAGCAAAGATTAATAAAAAAAAAAAAGTGATTCTCTTATTAGTCAAATTAAAAGATAACAAGATTGTTTTCATAGGATATTTGGAAGATTCCAATCCTTTATTAAATTCAAAAACAAAAACATGAGAATCATAAAGTGCAGAAAAGTAAAATATGGGGCATATCAAGGTGGTCACTCAGCCCTTCTTGCTTTCTTGCTATTCTTCATGCAAGCTTTCTCATCCCTTAGAATCCACTTCATGTCATCCTCCAACCATTACTTGTACCTCACAGCGGGATAGATGTATCGAGGAGGAGCAATGCCTCTTGTCACCCTGTGGTGCGACTAAGCCTCACGAAGCCTACCCAAGATCCTGTAAGTAAACACCTTGATGTGGAAGGCACTTTCAGCACAAGGAGCTCCTTAACGCTCTCCAAATTTCCTTGAGATACGACAAGTGGAGTAGTATGAGCAACAATGAAGTCCAACTAAAGGCACACAGTAGTCTTTGTAGCAATGGTAAACCATGATTGAAATGTGCCACCACTCCACGACCCATTGAATGTCTGTCTCCTTGATGTGACCCATAAGCTCCATGTATGCCTCAAAGCTCATGTCATTTTGATAAAGCTGATTGTCCTTAAAATATCCGGGGAGGTATGTGCTGGGGGGGTACGATAAGAGGTTGAAGCAACCGAAGCCTTTCTTGTAACCATATCTGGAAAAATAAAAAATAAAAAATAAAAAATAAAAATAAAAAAGAAGAAGAGAGAGCATGATTGAAAAAAATATATAAATAATAATGAAAGATGATATAAGGTGCCTCGATGGGTTGAAAACTGAAAGGCAATCCATGCAAAATTAAAGGAATCCCGTTATGTTGAGAACCTAGGCAAAAGTTAGGGATTATACCTGAAGAAGAAGAGGACTTCCCGCAAAGAAGCTTGCTTCCTTCCTATGAAAGGCATCCAAACCATTGAGGGTTTCTGCCAAGATCAAGCCCACCAGGTTACCTTTCTTTAGCTCATAAACCACCATGCACATCTGGTTGTCCACACAATATGACCTTTAGACCAAGAAGTACCTTACAAGAGCACATAAGCAAAAGGCACGAAGAAAGTATGAACGTGACCTCTCATTTACGGGAATGGAGAAGTCGAAAAAGTGTGCAAAAACCAAGCTAAGGTTAAGTTTGCCAAAGAAACACCAGCTATTTGTTAGGATTAGTGCCCTTAAATCCTATTGTATAATACTATGTATTATATTATGAATGACATGATGTATGACTTAACATTGTAATTAATAAGGTTGTTTTATTATTATTTGAAATAATAGTAACATGAATTTTTGGACATCATCATATAGTCCATGAGATGGATAGTATGTGATTTATGTGAAAAGTCACAAAAGATATAAATCACAAGTTCTTTGTAAACTCAGAATATTAGTTCGTAGTCGGAGATGAAATTGGACGTTTTATCTACGAAGACTATAACATATCAACTAAGATGATTTGTCTCGATCATGGAAGTGGAGACCTCTAGTTGATATGTTGATATGTTTTAAGAGTTAAGACATATTAAACTAGACCGCTGTGAGATTTATTATTCTCCTAACGACTGTTATATGAATAATAAATCTCACAACTTATATTTACATGAATTCTTAATCCTGAGAGAATAATGGACCTGATCATGAAATGTAGGCTGCTTTGATATATCAGGAGTGAGATCTAAAGTATCGGTCAAAACCTCAGTATGTTGGGCAGCCACATTTAGTGTTGATGTAACATATATTCTCAAGATGGAATTCATAGTCTCTTGATAGAGATATAAAATATTCCTTTGAGATAAGTTTAATGAGTTTAGTTATTTAAAGAGTTAGGCCTAACCACTTTAGTAAGAAATTACTAAAGTATATATTTATGAAATTAGATTTCATAAATATATAATGAATAACTTAAAAGGATTAAACCGGGTACTCAAGGATTAAGATGTAGTAATTCACAAAGTGGCAGTTTTCATTCATGACTTTGTGTTAGTACGAATATTTTATGAAGGGGTTGCATGTACAATAAAGTCTTGGGATATAATTTATTAATAAGGCCTAGAGTGCAATTATATTTATATAGTGGTATTAAATATAATTAATGGTAACTTTGGACTTGTCAAAAGTTGACAGAAAGGCCTAAGGCCCATTGGAGCTAGTGTCTTATTTGTTCCCTTTTGGTCCCACTCCAAGCCACATACTAAAGCTCAATTGGAAAAGCCCAAAAGGCTAGCCCAATTAGATAATCAGTTATAAGGAGAGAAACATACATAATTTGAAATATATCAATTGGTATGTATATGAGTGTTGGACGCTTTTTGATTCTCTCTAGAACATACACATAATTGATTAAGAGACCACACTTTTTGGGTAACAAGTGGAATTGGAGTGAAGATTGAAAGTGTTCTCAAGAACTTCTGATCTTCGGTTTTGAATTTCACCCCATCAAGGTAAACTCTCTTGTTCTCATATTCTGAAACTTACATGGCACATGTTATCAATTATGCATGAAGTAGATCCATTTAATTTTTTCCGCTGCATACACTCATATTTTCATCACTATTTGCCGTAGCAAGAGGGATGCCCAACACAACTTGCAGCAAAGAAGGGAGATCCCTACCCATGGTAGGGAAGAAGAGATCGTTTATCTTTAGTTCACCTATGATGGCATCGAATTCTTCAATAATGGGGCATAGTTCTACTCTATTGAAGTGGAGAACATGTCGAGTAAGGACCCAATGGTTGGTAGTAGCATGAATAAGAGGCTCATCCACCCTTATTTGATGGTATGCAAAGACACAAGAAAGACCATAGGGGGTAATGGAGTCCTTGAAATTAGGACCAAGCCTTCTAGTCCAAGTCGAGACATCGAGTTGAGAGTTTTCTGCCATTAGGGGACCTCAGAAAAGTGCTCTCTGAGTTGAAAATACATTGGTGAGGGTTTTGGGACCCAAACGACTACTTTTATACTTAATTAGAGTGACTAGGGTTTCCTCTGACTCGTGGCCCACGTACGCAAGGTAGCGAAAGAAGTGAAGAAGACAAGAGGAGCGAGTCATCTAGAGAAGTTTGAGGCAAGATCCCTGGATGGACACCACAGAGAATGTATCCTTTTGTTGTTGGTTGGGTTAGCTTAAAGAGCGCCCTTGCTTGTTTTTCTTTTTCTTTTTAAGTGACTCTAGGTTAGTGAGTCACTCGCCATTTGCTTATAAGTGGCAAAACAGGTTCTAGGATAATGAACTTGTCATTGCTTGTTTCCCGAGCAATAAAGGTGGGACTTTGGACATATGAATCCCACGCAGCTTTTCGGAGTTGCACCCTACCCTATGTACGCGTGATGTGTGTCGTGTGTGTGGGTTGGGCCTGAGCCATACGTCGAAACAAAATGTTTTATCTCTTATTCTTTTGGTTCTGTCAGTGAAGCTTACTAATCAAAAGAGGGGAATCTGTGAATACCACATTTTTGTATCCCTTAGGACCTGGGCCCTCGTTCTCCAAGGATGCCTAAACTCTAAGGCCTAAGGCCAATTTAGAGCCCAATCTGATATCAAATTGACTTGAGGAGTGTTAAAATGGAAAATATAACCTCTTAAATGAGCAAAAATCTATTTTTGGAATTAAACTGACCAAAGTGGCCCTCGACCTAAATATGTGGGCAGTAGCCTGCAAATGTGGGCCAGAGAATGCGTATGCAGGCACACTCCTACGTACGCTGTTAGGGTTTCAGAGATATAAAAAAGGAAAGTTTTCTGCAATAATGGCTGAGGTTTGGAATGAATTCCACATCGTTTGGAAGCCATTCCAAACCCCACTTTTTCCACTATAAAAAGCTTTACATGGTATATTTTCAAAGAAAGAGAAATCGCATGGGAAATATACAAGATTCACTAGAAAATAGTGAATCAAAAGGGAGTTTTTCATAAAACACCCTTAAGTCAATTTTGTTTGATTAGGACATTTTCTTGCCCCAATCCTTTTAGTTTAATGTTGCTAATCACTTTCTTATTGGTTTATGAATAGATTTGACTGAGGGGAACGGTCAAAATCAAGCTTGAAGAGCTTTTCTTTGAGGTATTAGTTCAAACTTTGCTTTTTTTCCTTTTCTTTTCTTTTTATTCTTTTATTTCTTCTGTTTGTCTTATTTTCTTGTTATAATATGTTTTGATATGCTTTTCTAGTCTAGGTTTACATTTCTATATGTTTAAAATACATGTTTGGGTCTTAGATTTAGTGGTTTAAGCTTGGTTGCACTTTTAGGGCTTTCTAAGCAAGAACCTGCGTATGCATAATCTTGCTTAATTATGCGTAGGCAAGCTTATTCTTGCATGCACAGGCCACTGCCTAAAAACCCTAATTTTTTATTTTGTTTATTTTGTTGGTGCTTTCACATGTTGTTTGTTTAGCTTCTTTTCCCATGCTTTTATGCTTTCAATGTCTATGTTTCACATGTTTAATTGCTCATTTTGTCTTACATGTTAGAATTAGGGTTTGTTTTGTGCTTTTATTGTTTTGATGACATGAACATGCATTCACATGTTCATGCATAAATGCCATGGATGCTGAGTTGCTACAGGGTAAGTAAAAGGTAAGTCATGCATTGGAAATGTTCATGCATTAGTGATACAATCTTGTTTTGGTGTTAGAGATGAATGTGAATGTTTGGATGAATCACATGTTGCTTGGATCTTTTCTTTTGCTTTTGCTCCTACCTTGATTTGATTATACGTATGCTACCTTGTTAGAGATGATATGTTATGCCATAACTAGATGAATGTTAGTGTATGATGATGAAGCATGCCTAGATGTATGATTAGGGCTTGTGATGAGATGAATGCCTTGATGTCATGATTAGATGAATGCTAGGGTTATATATGTGTGATTTGGTTTCCTATGCTTTATGGATGGGTATGTATGTGTTTTGGGATGATGATGCCATGTTGTATGCTTAGATGTTTGCTAGTGTGTGTGTGAGTTAGAATACAAGTATTGAACATAATTTTATCAAGGTTAAGATGTAAGGCACAATGATGGGAGGTCAATCTTAGGGTTGGGTGGTCTTGGGTGCCTAATACCTTCCTAAGAATGTGCCTAAACTCCGAACCCATATCTCTGGTAGTAAGATCTGTGGTCCTTCCTCAAAAGGGTGCTATATTCATGGTTCCTAGGCCATTGCAAAAACTAGGTGGCGACTACCCCCTTGTATCCACAATAATAAGTTCCTCTTCTAGAATACTTGATGATCTTATATGGGCCTTCCCAGGTTGGGTTCAACTTTCCTTGTGTTAGGTCTTCCGTGGCTTCTATTACTCTATGCAGCACTAAGTCCCCAAGATTGAACCATCTAAGCTTTACCCTCTAGTCATGATACTTCATCATCTTCTGTATTTACTTTGTAATTCTCTACAGGGCATCTTGTCTGACCTCTTCTAGACAGCAAAGGTCTAACTTGCAACTTTCGTTGTTGATTTTCTCGTCAAAAGGTTCTCTTCTGAGGCTGGACAGACTAATTTCCACTAGGATGACTACTTCTATGCCAAAAGCTAATTTGAATGGGATTTCTCCTATAGGAGTTCTTGTTCTTGCTATCGTCTGGTATGCCTACAACACACCAGGGAGTTCTTCTGGCCATGCCATTTTTGCCCCTCAAGTCAAACTCTGATGATCTTTAACAAGATCTGATTTATTACCTCTGTTTGTCCACTGGCTTGGGGGTGTCTAGGGTAGGAGAAGTGATTCTTGATTCCTAGCTCGCAACAGAAATCTTTAAATTTGGAGTTATCAAATTAATGTCCCGTTATCCGAGTTGATGATCCTTGGAATTCTGAACCTGCAAACGATTTTTTTTCTAAACGAAGCCCTAGATTTTTGCCTCCGTGATCTGGGTAAGGGTTTTTACCTTGGCCCACTTGGTAAAGTAATCAGTTACAACAAGTAAGAATCGTGTTTGCTTTTTACCTTGTGGGAATGATCCGACAATGTTTATTCCTTATGTTGCAAATGGCCAAGACAAGGCAATGCTCGTCATATTCTCTGTTGGAACTCTCTGAATATTTCCAAAGCATTGGCATTTGTTACATTTCTGGACTAGGGAGTATGCATCTTTCTTCATTGTTGGCCAAAAATACCCAGCCCTGATGACCTTATTTACCAATGACCTTGGTCCTGAATGGTTTCCAGAGATTCCTTCATGAATTTCTCTAAGTGCATAGTCTGCTTCCTGTGGGTTTAAGTACTTGAGGTATGGTAGTGCATACCCTCATTTGTACAATTGGCCGTTAGTGAATCTTGCTTAACAAACCCTAGTTCTTCTAGCTTCGTCAAGATCTTCTGGTAACTTCCCCTCCTGGATGTATGAAAGGATTGGAGTCATCCAAGTGCCTTTGGACTCTACCTGAAGAGCTTGGATTTCTTCGATACTAGACTTCATCTGTACTTCTATTATCAAGCCTTCATCTTGAGTATGCTATTTTAAGGAGGCTATCCGAGCAATCTCATCTGCTTCTGAATTCTCCTCTCTTGGAACTTGGACGAACTTAATTTCTTCTGAACGATTGGCCATCTGAATGGCTAATCTTTGGTATTTTTGCATTTTTTCCTCTTTTGCTTCATACTTATGGTTCACTTGTTGAACGATGAGCTTGAAGTCACTTTTGATCACTAAGCTTTTGATGCCCAGGGCTTTGGCTAGTCTAAAGCTAGTGAGTATTACCTCATATTCTGCTTCATTATTTATGACTGGTGTCAACACCTCATGACTGCTCAACCACTCATCACGACAACGCTCATGCACCTTCTCTCTATCTCAATGCGAGCATATGATATGTTGATATGTGTGGATATGGAATATGTTGTACCTCAAGTGTGTGACTGAAATATGAGTCGATTTTATGGAAATTACCAAAGGTAAGTAAAGTCGCCACCAATCATTGGGTTTTTATAAGGTGTGATTGGTCACCTGACTCTATTTGTTTTTATTACCAATCCTAGGCTAAGAAAAATGTCATTTTTCCTAATCTAATATGGATGGGTAAAAAATCTTGATTCTTGAGTTTGGAAGCCTGGTTATGTGTGGAAAAGGTGTTAGGCACCCCACAACACTTGTCCAAGCAATTAAATACAAGTAATTGGCATTAGCTTCCAGGGCTTTAAACGTATTGGGATTTTAGGTTTGGTTTTAGAATGGGTGTGGTCTTGATAAATGCTTTCCAAGTGCATTTGGAATCATTGCCAAATTTCCATGGTGAAAATCCTGCAGCATTTCGCCTTATTTTCATGGCGAAAATCTGGCAGCGCTTCGCCTCAAATGCGTCATTGCACACAAAATGCTATTTTCACCAAGCTTTCGACATGAGAATACGGCAATAGGGAAGCCTTATTTTCACAGCGAAAATCCGGCAGAGTTTCGCATTTGGTGCACTATGGCACATCGGCTAGGTCTCATACCTGTGTATACAACGTGTGCCAACATGCTCATGCTAGGACGAGTCAAAGCCCCTTAAAGCATTTAAACACGTTGATACGAGGCGCATACATCGAAGTCACTTGGTGATATGGATTAGGACGATCACACTGCGGTGACTATGCACATAGTATGACATGAATATGCACCTTCAACAATCGCCTTGAGCTTGTACTCATGCCATAAGGTCAAGAGCACTCATGGCCAAAGAAGGACTCACGTGACCATGAGAGTCCATCATACAAAGTGCACGATCACCCACACATGCACAGGCATATGTATATATAAATATATATATATACACACACACACACACACACATATATATACATCATCCACAATGCTACCACACAGAGTAGGAAAGTAAATCAGACATTGCCAACGTTCCAAAGGTATGACTCAACAAGGTACAAGGAATGTAAAACAGACATTGCCATACCCAAGGAGCGTGGCCCAAGCAAGGAGCAGGAAAGATAATGGGTACAGGGAGAGTGAGAGCCCTAATACATGCTCTAGAGAAGAGGCTTAAAGAGAGGGAGAAAGAGAAAACCACTTTGGAGGGGCTAGGCATCCTAATCTACTGATCATTGCCCTTTTTAGGCTTGCGTCTTCTTGCTTGCATCTTTGCCCATTTTGCTTGTGCCTGGGAGGTCGTGCCCTCATTCCAAGCGTCCTCTCTTTGTACGTGTACATGTAACAAACAAGGAAACAAGCCAATAGACAAGCAAAAAAAGAAACAAAGGAGATCAGGAGAGCATGTAAAGAACATACTAACAAAAAGAACCAAACGGGGGCAAACAAAGCATGCTAAGCATATGAAAGGACAAACAAGCATGTTATCAAACAGAAAAGGGTTTCCTAAGGGGAAAAATGTAGGTTTGGATTGAGTGTTCATAGTTCCATGGGATTGGAGTATGGATGACACACAGACTCATGCATGAACATGTAAGCAAGGGTGCAAAGATGCAAGGAAGCAAAGAAAGCCAAACGGTTGGCATAAAGCAAGCATGGAGAGCAACATTGCACGGGGCAGAGGAATGCATCAAGCAAACTGGCACCACGGGGATGTGTCTCACAAGTGGTCACACCCAAATAAACCACAAAGGGGATGGATGTAACCACACAAGAACAAACCCACGAGGGGCACAAAGCATGGCAAGGCCTAGATCTAGAGAGGCAAACATAGACAAAGTATATAAGCAAGAAAACATACACATGCAATGATCCAAACACTTTGATATACGCCTAAGTGTGTGGATGTAGGCCTAGACCACGAGATCTAGATCTACACCCCACCAATAAGGACCAAAACACAAGAGAGATATCAAGGGACAAAAGGGCTATAGGAGTACATGGCATAGCAACCAACATATAGATCTAAGCACAAAAACATGGCACGGAGCACATAAACGCAAGGATCTAAGTACGCATGACACAGGACCCAAAGAAACATAAATCTAAGTACAAACATGGCTAAGAACACATAGGCACGTAGATCTAAGCATAAACATGGTGGACAGCCTAAAAGCATGTAGATCTAAGCACAAACTTTAAATTTAGACATATCCTAGCCCAAGAAGCCTAGGCTAACAACATCAAAGCGATAAATCATGGCAAAAGGAAACATGCTAGAAAACCATAAAGTAATGAAAAGAAAAGAGTGTGAATTGTAGCTAAAAAGCTACATCCACAACCCTAAACCTCAAATCTAAGGTATGGAACCAATGAGAGGAAGATTGGGTTCAAGAACACTACCTTGTCATTGTGGAGAATAGAGAAAAATCAAAGGTGTTTGAATGTGTTTAGAAGAGAAATTAAAGAGAAGAGAGAGAGAGAAACTACCCAAAATCTTATTTTTTTTTTACAAAATAAGGGGTCTGAAAGTATTTATAGTTGAATTCTAACCCTTCAGCTTTCGACAGCTATACAATGTGTGCCGGCCACCCCTGCTGACATCAGTAGTTCTAGCTTTTTTTGGTTCAGTTTTGGACATGTATTTAAAGAACTTCCTAGACACAAATTTAGCTAATCTTGTGTCCCTAGAAAGCATTGGATGTCTAGTTTCCAGAACACTAAAGAAATTGGAAATCTTACGGTCGAATCAAAAGTTATGGCCTTAGGAATCATGCTAACGCGCTTTGCACGATTTTCTAGATATCTTAACCATTTTAATTTCAATTTCAACCCATGAATAGTCATTGGAAAGGGAATTTGATAATCTTCGCAATGGCACTGGTCCAAACTTGTACTGGCAGTCAAATCAAAATTAAGTTTTCTGGTGCCCTCGAGAGTCAACCTCGAGTTAAAATTAAGTTGACAAAAATCACCGAGTAGCTCAAGTTTGATGTAGAAAAATGAAAAATGTTTGTTTTGGGATAATTTTGACCACTTTTGACTTTTGGTCAATCTGGGGTTGACCAGGGGCATTTTGGTCTATTTGATCTGAAATGGCACTTTGAGTGCTCTGATGCCCAAACTGGTTCTGCCACGTCAATCTACATGTTTCTATGGCCCCATAGAGGAAAGATAATATTTTTGGAGTTTTTGGGGTTTGGCACAAAAATCGAGGGCGGACAAAATACGGTATCTACAACTACCCCTTCTTTATATGATATCTCGAGTGCAATGAGAGGTGTCATATAAAGAACGTAATTTCACATTTTGTTGCCCCAAAATTGCGTGCGAAAAGTGCATCATTAATGGATCAAGACTAGAGCTAGTGTCTTATTTGTTCGCTTTTGGTCCAAGCCACATACTAAAGCCCAATTAGAATGGCCCAAAAGGCTAGCCCAATTAGATAATCAGTTATAAGGAGACAAACATACAGAATTTTGTATGAGAAAAAAATGGTGTGTATGTGAGTCTCTCTTATTCTCCCTTGAACACATAAAAACTGATTGAGAAACCACACTTCTTGGGCACAAGTAGAATTGGAGTGAAGATTAAAAGTGTTCCCAAGTACTTCTAATCTTTGGTTTTGAATTTCACCGCACCAAGGTACACTCTCTTGTTCTCATTTTCTGAAATTTACATAGTACATGTTATCAATTGCGATTGAAGTAGATTTGTTAATTTTCCACTACGTATGTTTTGTATGAGATACAAACCATGTTTTTCCAACAAGCTGATTAGTCTAGTGAGCCACAGTTGGCATTTCGTCATCTCTAGGCTGAGGTAGCCGAGAAGGAGGAGGCATTGAGAGTTGCAACTATTGATATTGGCACCTTGTAAGCCCTACTTGATACCGAAAGGCAGAGCTCTACCTCGAGTCCTAGCATGGAGAGGGAGCCAATTCGTCTTCGACACTCATACAGTAAACTTCGAGAGTTTGCCAAAGATTTGGGCTTTGATGAAGCAAGGTTGTTTCGTACCCATTCCTCGAATGATCCGATTCTTCTCACCGGCTTTGGGGTGATGGAAATAAAGATGAACGCAGCGGAAAAATAAGTTTTAAACGGATCTACTTCATTCGATATTAATAACATGCACTAAGTAAATTTCATAATTCAAGAACAAGAGATCGTACCTTGAAGCGGTGAATTTCAAAAACAAAGGTTGAAGCACTTGGAAATACTTTTAATCTGCACTCCAATTCCACTAACGCCCAAGATGTGTGGTCTCTCAATCGGTAACAAAGGGATGATTAAGGAGTAACAAACACTCAGTCATACACCATTTCACAATGATGTTTCTTACATATAAAATTTTGAACGTTTTTCCCTTTGTATCTAACCAATTATCTAATTGGGCTGGCCTTTTGGGCCTTTCCAATTGGGCTTAAGTGTGTGGTTTGGAGTGGGACCAAAAGGGACCAATAAGACACTAACTCTAATGGGCCTTGGGCTTTTCTGTCAACTCTTGACAAGTCCAAAGTTACTATTAACTATATTTAATACCACTATATAAATATAGTTGCACTCTAGGCCTTATCTATAAATTATATTCCAATACTTTATTATACATGCAACCCCTTCATAAAATATTTGTAGTAATACAAAGTCATTAATGTAGACTACCACTTTGTAAATTACTACATCTTGATCCTTGAGTACCCGATTTAATCTTTTAAGTTAGTCATCATATATTTATGAAATCTAATTTCATAAATATATACTTTAGTAACTACTTACTAAAGTGGTTAGGCCTAACTCTCTGAATAACAAATCCATTAAACTTATCTCAAGGGAACATTTTATATCTCCGTTAAGAGACTATGAATTCCATTTTGAGAATATATGTTCCATCAACACTAAATGTGGCTGCCCAACATACTGAGGTTTTGACCGTTACTTTAGATCTCACTCCTGATATATCAAAGCAACCTACACCTTATGATCAGGTCCATTATTCTCTCAGGATTAAGAGTTCATGCAAATGTAAGTCGTGAGATTTATTATTCATTTGACAGTCTTTAGGAGAATAATAAATCTCACAGCGGTCCAATTCAATATGTTTTAACTCTTAAAACATATTAACACATCAACTAGAAGTCTCCACTTCCATGATCAAGACAAATCATCGTAGTTGATATGTTATAGTCTTCGCAAATGAAATGCCCAATTTCATCACCGACTACGAACTATAATTCTGAGTTTACAAAGAACTTGTGATTTATATCTTCTGTGACTCTTCACATTAATCACATACTATGCATCTCATGGACTATATGATAATGTCCGAATATTCATGTTACATTATTTCAGATAATAATAAAACAAATTTATTAAACATAATATTAAGTCATACATAATGTCAAACACAATGTCACACTTAATATCATACATAGCATCATACAATAGGATTTAAGGGCACTAATCCTAACATAGGGTGCTATGCAAGGCAATGGCAGACCATTTGGGCCACGTTTGACTTGATGGAGTCTTTTTTTTTTTCTTTTCATTTCTGCACATGAGCTATGTAGTTAGTATTCCACCATGTATGGAAAGGTCCGTCATAAATTGCTAGGCAATTACGTGTAGCCTTCCACTTTTGAAGTTTTAGAGTATAGTCTAGTTTGTAAGGCATGCGTAAAAATGGAAAGAAGGTGGAAACGGAGATGTTTTTGCATATATTGATTATCAAGAAACATTTATGTTCATGAGATTTATGTTTGGATGCATAATGATGAATGCATGAAAGGATTAGAAAGGCACAAAGCAGGCATGTTTAATGAATATGTGTGCAAATGCTTTGAAAATGTAAGGTCATACAAATAAAATGGTAAATGTAAGTCTATGCATATCAATATCTCAAGTTCCAAAGGATACATCTTATTCTAGATAGATCGTTTCCCTTCCCATTAAGGTACACCTTCCACTGTCACGGGCCATAAGATCTCTGAACGAAACCATGGCAGGCCATGCGTGTTGCAAACATAAAGTAACCCAAGAGGGTGCATGCTTTCTTTCATTGATCTTGATCTTAAACCCAAGAGGATTCAACTAACTAATCTATATATATAATAATAGGTGAAGATGAGAGAAACTCAAATTAGAATTCTAAATTAGAGTTTCAATTTTGTGCCATGTGTCCTAAAATATTTATTCGTAAAGAGTTTTATTTCTTAATTTTTAGAATCAAATATGGGACCACATCATAAATATTCACCTAAGTGAGTTATTAAATACAAAAACCAAAGAGTCTAGAATAAATGAATCATAAAAAAATAAAAAATAAAAATGCTTCACAATAATGTAAAAAAAAAAAAAATAACTTGGACAATTTATATTTTATACCTAATAATATCCTTACAAATTTTTTTAAAGAGTTAACAAAATATAAAAATGACTATCAATAGTATTTAAATTATATTTATATATATATATATATATGAATTATATTATACATCTTATTTTGTATTTTTAAGTGTATCCGTGCATATACATGGGGTTCTAAGCTAGTTTTTCTTCTAAAATGTGACCGGGCCAAGGTGACTGCCTACGTACCTCCACTAGGAAGGATCAAGTCATCACATAGCTCAACTAACATTTTTTACAGCCTTAATTTTTGCCTAGACCACCATTTAGGGTTTTCAACCTAGCAGGCTCCCTTACACTCTTTCTTCTACTCTCCTTTTGCATAGACCGCCCATTCAAGTTTTCAATCTACCTTTTCAAATTTTTTGTATATATATATTTTTTTGCTTTTTTTGTTTTTTGTTTGTTTACATAGGAATGTAGAAAAAGATGTTGCACTTTGAGGCTTGTTGATACCATATTTTGTTCGCCCTCGATTTGCATGCCGGATCCCCAAAAAATTCAAAAATATCATTTTCTCTCTTTGAAGCCATGAGAACATCTAGTACGACGTGGTGCAACCCATTCAGGCACCGGAGCACCCGAAGTGCTTTTCACTAAAATGACCAAAATGCTCCTAGTCAGCCCTAGGTTTGACCAAAGGTCAAACGTGGTCCGACTTATGAGGGCCCATATGTGGTAAAGAAGGCCTTTTCCGGAGGAGCCTTGATTCTAGCTGACATGGATAGGTGTGACTTCAATATGCCCACCAATTCTGACACCGTCATACGGTACTTTGCATAAAGAAGCCTCGTAGTGCACCTTCTTTCTTATGTTTTTATGTCAAAAGAAAAAAAAAAAAAAAAAAAAAAAAAACAACAGTATATATATATGTGTGTGTATGTATGTATGTATGTATATATATCTAAAACAGTAGATCGAAAACCCAAAAGGGTGGTCTACGCAAAAGGAAAGCCAAAAGAAAGAAAGCGTGAGAAAATACAAAAACTAGATTAAAAACTCGAAAGTGCGGTCTACGCAAATGGAGAGCAAAAGAAAGTGTGAGAGAGCCTGCTAGATTGAAAACCCAAAAGGGCAGTCTAGGCAAAAATTAAGCCAATCAAAAGTCAATTGAATAACTTGATGACCTAATCCTTCCTTGTGGAGGTACGTAGGCAGCCATCTTGGTTCAGTCACATCTTAAAAGAAAAATCAGTCAGTTGCACCTGCTTGAATTTTTGTTCAAGATCAGAAAATTAAATGGATCCAGCGTCCAAGACAAAATATGAAGACACCTCTGAGATCGCTCTTTGTCTACAATACTGCCACAGCTCGGTGGCTTGTTCAAAATGTTCTGGTTTATGCCGATGGGAAATGTACCTCAATGGGAAAAGGAAAACATCCATCTAGAACAGGATGTATCCTTGGAAAAATAAGATATTGATATGCATGGATTTTACATTTATTACTTATTCGTATAATCTTACATTTTCAAAGAATTTGCCCGAATATTCATTAACAATCCAGTATTATGCCATTCTGTTTCTTTCATAAATTCTAGTATCAAAACATGAAATATCATCTCATATATAAATTTTATGAATATCATCATGAACATCTCTCTACACCATCTCTCAGTTTCTAAGCATGCCTAACAGACTAGACTATGCTTTAAGAACTCAAAACAAAAGCAGGAAGGCCTTATGCAATTTCCTAGCAATTTACGAAGGACCTTTCCATACATGGTGGAATACTAACTACATAGCTCATGTGCAGAAATAAAGTAAACAGAAAAAAATGCCAGCTAGTCAAACATGGCCCAAACGATCAAACATAGCCTAACATAGCCTTCGAAAGCTAGTAAGGAGGATTGGGTCATCTTGAGTATGAGTGCAAAGTAATCCGACTGCATCGAAGCCTAGGTCTCTGGCTACCTTTCTAAGTCTATCATGTGAGTGTCGAAGACGGACCAACTCCTTCTCCATTGTGGGATTAGAAGTAGAGCTCAGCCTCTCTGTCTCTAGCAAAGCCTGCAAGGTGCTCACCTCTGTACTAGTGACTCTCAGGGCCTCCTCTCTCTCGTCTAGCTCAATTTGAAGGCGACGAAAAGCCCGTTGCGGCTTGCTAGGCTCATCACCCTCTCTCCTGTACTCCATGCTTTAGGTGGAGTGAATATAGAATCTCACCTATAATAGCTCCAGTGCTAAATCATCAACGCAATTGTTAGCCTTGGCCCTGCTAGCCTCTAACACGGCTCTCTCCTCATCCCAAGTATGATCCAGGGCAACAGACCTCCAAGTAAGAGCCGCAAGCTCGTCCTCTAAACCCACAACCTGGGATCTTAATTGGACATATTCTGCCTCTATACTTAGAAGGGCTAGTCCCCTCTGATCGAGCTCTGCCCTGAGAGTAGCGAGCTCACTCTCCTGCATACTACTCTTATCCTCGATATCCTCCATGAGTGTATCAACTATCTCCCTGCAGCAATCTTTGTCCCTGACAACCTCCCTCAAACACTCTCTCAGGTTTACAAAGGCCTTCTCTACCCTGATCTTGAACTCCAGGGTATAATCTCTCAAAATGTTAGCCGAGAGTGGCATATCGATCAAAACTAACGACGACAAGTTAAGCACAAAAACGAGATCCCTCATATCTCGCCACATTCTAAACTCAGCAGAGAACCACTCCTAGTCGTCCCTAGAATAAAGGGGGAAGTCTATACTCGATCTGCGCGCCACCCAGAACTTAGAGGCATGCCCTACCATTACTATATATGTCTACAAGCCCATACTCACAGGTGATAGCAGAAAGGTCACTGAGTCAATAGAGGTGTTGGATGCCTTTAAACTGTCGTATGGCCATTCCCGAGAAATAACCCGTGCACCCCCAGATGCCTACCAAGGGAAATTTGAGCAAACCGACACAATAGGTCTATCTATGCCATATAGTAATACCCCACTTAACCCTCCAAGTCTAGTCACTGGGGCTAAGGCTACACAAGTATCTTAGCTAACCATCAATATCCTCAAAAAATGGGAGATCGAGTGCCATAGTAGCCTGGATCCTATTCCTACCCACAAAGCCCATCGGCTGATCTCTAGCGATGACACTCAAATGGCTATAGAACCACAACTATAACATATGGACGCAACAGCCTAGTCTATCCCTACCAGTCTCCCGACACAAGGACAAAGACCTACTAGTATTAGAAAGTAAAGCGAGAAAGAAAGAAAAACCATGAGGCACAACATTCGCCAGAGGAAGAACTGCAAAACTGATAGCTCTTGACAGTGAAGAGAATAGTACTAAGCCGAAGAAGGCCACCAAAAAGGCATGACGCCGATAGAATGCCCATCACTCCTCCAAATCCACAAAATCATCTCGGTAACCAACCGGGCACTCTAATAAATGGAACCGATCATGTAGGAACTCAAAGGACATGCTCCCTCCTACCTCGCTGCTGTGCCAAGTCAGTAGCTCCACAACAGGCCTCTAGAAGCCCATCAGATTAGCCAGCTACTTAAGGTAGTGTGTTCGCACTAGTGGAACGAAAACAGTGCTTAGAGGAGTAGAAAGAGAGAAGAAGCGATCATACTCCTCTAAAGTAGGCACCAAGTCCATGTCGCCAATGGTGACACACCTCAGAGCAGGGTCCCAACAAGATGTGATGACTTCTAGCAAGTGCTAGTCTAGTGTTATGGAGCAGAGCAATGGCATCTCCAAGTAGCTGCCAGAGGAGTTCCCGATCACCACAAGAAAAAGTGCCCCACCACCTCTTGAGCTTCTTCTTATAGTATTCCTCCCTCTCAAGCTCAACCAAGGAGTCATAGGAATGAGCACTAAGAACATCCATAAGCAAGTCCTACGAAATCTGACAATCTGATAAAAATCCACACAAAAAATGATGAAGAACTGTGTTTTCTAAGTATTTTGAGTGAAGAAAGACGTAGAAGAAAGCCCAAAAAAAAACGCGGGACTGAATGAACTGGGGCTGGGTTGAACCTAGCTTTTTATACACACATCCTAAGGCAGCAGCCCTTGCAAGGCCACTGGACCTTGGGAAATATGTAGGGCTTTTCAGCCCCCTAAGCACAAACCCAGAAATTTTCTGACACTTCCCCCCTTATTTGGCATGTTTTTGACCACTTTGGAATGAAGATTCCTTTGTTTTAGTGCCCGCCGTAGTGCATAGTCGGCCCAACAATGAACCGGACTATGAAAAATTATCGCTAGCGCATCCGAGGCCACACAAATCCTACACTAGGGTAGTTTATATTTATGTGTCTCGTTCAATGCTTTCAAATTTCTTGAACCTCATTTTCGAAGCCTAGTTCACCCAATTTAGGGGTCGATTCAGCCGCGGTAATCAGAATCTACAACAAAAAAATGCTAAAGCCCAATCTCAGCCATTCGACGGCTTTTCTAGCTTATTCGGAGTACAGTGGAAGTCATTTCTTATGGTGATACCTCGAGACGCCTATTCTCAGACTTTTAGCCTGCTCGGGTAATAACAAGAGCAACCAGTGCACACCACTTCATGGCGTGTTTACAGATTCTTTGTTCGGAGTATCCGTATTCAGTGTCGGCATTATGGTATGGTCTATGATGCCGAGGCCACTTTCAACCGGTCTACAGGCTCGGAACCTTGCAAAAGCCTAAACTTGGGCAGTTTATTTTGCGTAGTTCTCTCCCCCATTGTCTAGTATACAAGGATGGGTCTGCCCCACTGAGGATGTGTCTCTCATATCGAGGATCATATGAAACCCTAAATCGAGGCAATTTATTTCACACGATCTCTCCTTTCTATTTCCCTCAATGGGACGATTTTCGTTCAAAAGCCATTGACAAACCCGTGAAACTACGATGCAAAATAAATTAGTGCAACACAAAACCAGTTCAAGACCACCACCCACAACGAAAATGTAGTAGTGCGTGCATACATCGGCAACCCTCTTAAAGGCAATTTTATAGAATCATGATTGTAAGTCCTAATCAGAGGCATTGTCTTTCATACACATCAACAGCCCTTTCCAAGGCGATTTTTTTTTACGGCTATACATATAAGTCCTAATCAGAGGCATTGTCTTTCGTACACATCAACAACCCTTTTAAAGGTGATTTTTCTATGGCTACAGATGTAAATCCTAATCAGAGGCATTGTCTCTCACACAAGTCGGCAGCCCTTTCAAAGGCAGTTTACCGAGCTATACATATAAGTCCTAATCAGAGGCATTATTTTACACATACATCAGCCGCCCTTCTAAAGGTGATTTACTTGGATTCATACATATAAGTCCTAATCAAAGGCATTGTTCTACACATACATCAGTCACCCTTCTAAGGGTGCGTCCTTGGATTCATACATACAAGTCCTAATTAGAGGAATTTTTTTACACATACATCAGCCGCCCTTCTAAAGGCACGTCCCTGGATTCATACATATAAGTCCTAATCAGAGGCATTATTTTACACATACATCAGCTGCCCTCTTAAAGGCATTTTTTTTCAGAGTTATACACATAAGTCCTAGCAAGAGGCATTGTTCCATACATACATCATGCTACAAAAAAATAATATCATACATTAAAGCCTACTGTGGGGCAATACAGTACATACATGTCCAGGCCTACCAAGAGGCGATGCATAATATACACACATAATTGGCCCATCATGGGGCAATGTCTACAAAGTACGTGGAAAATACTTGCCCGCGCAGGGGCTATATCATGCTACAACAAATGGCTAATCCTGTGGAGAATCATCACTACCAATAAACTGGTTTGTATCATCATCATCATCATCACCATCATCGTTGCCTGCAAAAGGGTTAGTGGAAGGACTTGCACCATTTGATGTGCCAAGAGCGTACTCTGGGTCTTGGAAAGGCCCCAAAGCCTAAGCGAAAGAACCCCAACCACTCAGCGGGCCTCGAGGAACTAGCATGTACCTGGGCTCAAACAGAGCAATGATGGGCCCTCGGCCTTTAATCTCAGGGGTAGTAGAAATGGGAAGATAGGCCGTTCGTAACTCTCCTACCAAAAGCATGGAATAGCCCTGATGCAAGGCTAGCTTAGTCTGAAACTGACTCCGCTTGCTGTCCATCGCGATAGCTCGCATCTCCCTATCCCTCTGCCAAATCTCCCGCTCCCGAGCTAACGTTCGAGCAGTCTCTTCCTGAATGTGCGCCTCTCTAGTAGTAGATAGGACCTCAAGCTTTGTTACTATGGCCTCGGCAGTCTCTGCACGCGCTTTTCACTCTTCCCTGGTGGCCACCTGAGCATAAATAACGAGTCTCAGCACTCTACCTCTACTCACGGGGACATCTCCAATGATAGGCCCAGCAGAGGACTCTGCAAACTAGGTGGAGTAGTCTCTGCTCGTAGCCACATAACCATTAAAGGCACCAGTTGAATAATCTGGGTCACCCATGACCATAGCTTCGAATGACAAGCCATGAGGAGGTGGATCTCTAGGCACTCGATAGACTGGTATAACCTGATGGAAGGTCCTTTCCGCCAAAAAGAACTCCCAGCTCATCAAGGCCCAAAACCAACGTCAGACCCTTGACTGGCCCATAGTAATGGTGAGCTTTGGCCTCCCTAGTAGCTTCTTGGGTGACGTAATCTAAATTTGCAAAGATAATGATCGACTGCACTATGACAACCCTTGTGATCCTACAGTGAGCCTATGCATATGCTTAAGGGTAAGCTATCTCAGACAGGCCTGTATAATGTGGACGCAAGGCTAGGATGTACTCATATGCCCTACCATGTCAATATCTACCAACATCCCTCCAAACTTCTAAAGTCTCGCTAGGAGTCCCACCTCAAGAGAAAGATGAAAAAGCCATAGGTCACCGACCCCTAGTCATATGTCCTGATGCCGAAGACTACTCCCATGGCCCACAGTAACTGACAAGTCAACACTAACCAGTTGTTGACCAAGAAGCAACTACCAAGGAACAACAAGAAGAATCGATAAAGATGAGCATCGATAGGGGCCACATCCCAGGGAATACTACTTTGCAGCCACTCAGTATGGATCTGTAGCGATGTAGTGGGCCTGGAAGAGGGATGCCCAAGAGCTCGCAAGCCATGTCAAAACTCATCTCCCAAGTCAAAATCTAGTGGCCACCAAATCTAATACCCAGGACGGCTGTCCAGTCAAGAGGGAAGGCCACATACTCCCTGCAACTCAAGTGAAAGGTGCCTATCTCAGTATGAAACCGTTGCACTAAAGCCTTCGCAATCCTATGCCTCATGGTGAATGGGGGAATCCATAGGAAGTCCTCAAATCCCTACTCTTTAAAAAACGTAGCATGCTACGGATGGGTCCTAGAAGCGAACAACAGTTAGAGGAAGTTGGACCAGGTGCCCCGACCATGGAGCTTGTCACCCCCTACATTTGAAATCAAAAGCTACTCGTTAGTACATGCATATAATCAGAATCTGAAGGACCAGGAAGGAAATGAAACATACCTCTCCCCTCTGCACCGGTGCTGAAGGAGATAAGACACTTGCTATCTCAACCAACCGCCGTCTCTTGGACCACATCTCGATAGATAAGCCACCGACAGGACTAGTATCCTCCTCCCTGCGATCGAAACGGCTCTGCAAAACTCGAGCCACCCACTCGCTCACCAAAATGGTCTCGCCATTAGAAGAATCGCCCCCTTGGGACGTCATATACATGGGGGCCTTCCCCCGATCTCCCCTAGAGCCAGCTCTTTGAGACATAATCTACAAGTTAAATGGCAAGAAACTCAAACATAAGTGGTAAGCTTGTGAGTTAAATAGCAATGCAGATGAACTAACACATTTTCCTAAACATGTTATACAAGTATATGTCAAGCACATGATCTCATAAGAAGTAGATTCTCGCTCGCATTCTATAGTGGGTGCACTAGCGATATACATCTCTGGACTTGCATTCTACAGTGGCCACACCAGCAATATACATCTTTGAACTCACATCCTACAATAGGTGCGCTAGCAATATACATTCCTAGACTCGCATTCTACAGTGGGCACACCAGCGATATACATTCCTGCTCTCACATTCTACAGCGGGCGCACTAGCAATATAGATTCCTAGACTCGAATTCTACAACGGTCGCACCAGCGATATACATTCCTGGACTTACATCCTATAGCAGGTGCACCAGCAATATACATTCCTGAACTCGTATTCTATAGTGGGCACACTAGCAATATACATTCTTGGACTCACATCCTACGGTGGGCGTACCAACAATATACATCCCTGGACTTATATCCTACAGTGGGTGCACCAGCGATATACATCTCTAGACTCGCATTCTATGGTGGGTGCACTAGCAATATACATTACTAGACTAGCATCCTACAGTGGGCGCACTAGTGATATACATCCTTAGACTCGCATTCTATGGTGGGCACACCAGGGATATACATCCCTGGACTCGCATTCTACGGTGGGCGCACTAGTGATATACATCCCTGGACTCACATCCTACAATGAGTGCACCGATGATAAGCATCCCTTGGGCTCACCTTCAATTAGGAGTTTTCCAAAAATCCCTAATCTACAATGGGTGCACCGATGACAAGCATCCCACAGGCTCACCTTCAATAAGGAGTTTCCAAAAATTCCTAATCTATAGTGGGTGCACCGACGACAGTTGTCCCTCAAGCTCACATTCATTCAGGAGTTTTCCAAAAATCCTTAATCTACAATGGGTGCACCGATGACAAGCGTCCCTCGGGCTCACATTCATTCAGAAGTTTTTCAAAATCCCTAATCTACAATGGGTGCATTGGCGACAAGCATCCCTCAGGCTCACATTCATTCAAAAGTTTTCCAAAAGATACCTAATCTACAGTGGGTACACCGAAGACAAGCGTCCCTCGAGCTCACGCTCTTTCAAGAATTTATGGATCTTTAATCCACTATTCCTGACTATTAGGTAAGTCCCCTTACCCATATCCCGCATTTTATTTTCAGCATTTAAATTCCCGCACTCATATATCAAAAACAAAAATATATATGTGCATTTTTCCAAAGGTAGCATGGCATAAATAATGGCAGAAAGTATACGCCTATGAAAATCCCAAAAATAAAATAAACACTAGCATGCATCTCTAGTAGTACTGCTACTAACATTTTGCAAAAAAAAAATAATAATAATAATAATAATAAGAGAAGATGGAAAAATTGACACTGACCTCAAATGCAGAAAAAGCTAAAGCAACTGACTAAAATGAGCCAAAAAAGCCAAAGCAACAGACTGAGGCTACAAAGATAGACCCGCTAGGCTTTAAGGACCTCTAGGAATTTTTATGGAGAGTGAGGAGTGGAGAGAAAAGGTTAAATGAGCCAAAAGGGGGGGCCACAAGGCCTTTTATAGGACTTGGGATGCCCAGCGGCCCTTTTAGGGCCGCCAGGCAGCGTTGACCCAATCAACGCTGACTCGGTCAAACCCTAAAAAAAAAATCCTGTCCTTTCTCCTCTCCTAAAGCTTAAAGGTGCATTCGAAAAATATTCCAATAGTAGCTACGGCAGATCGGGCCGAGCAGGTAAAGTCCGATCTCGGTCCATGAATAGTCTCTACACACAAGTTTAGGGGCAACAAAATTCGAAATCACGTTCTTTATCTGACACCTATCATTACAATTGTTGATACCATATTTTGTCCACCTTGATTTGCTTGCTAGACCCCTAAAAGGTGACTTGTCACTAGATGTTCACCGTAGAAATCCGACACTTTGCTCAAATGCCTTAGGAAAGCATAGATTGGGACCACCCATTCAAAAGACAAACCTCAAAGCCCCCATGCATGCAAAGTCTCAAAAGTCAATGCTGAAGTCATGTTTTTACTGCTAATTTTTGAAAATTAAGGTTTTATCAAAACAAAGAACTGTCCTTGGACAGGCGTTATGGGGTGCTTAACACCTTCCCCATACGTAACCAAACTTCCAAACCTAAGAATCAAGATTTTTTGCCTTTCACATTAGATTAGGAAAAATTCCCTTTTTCTTTGCCTAGGATTGATAATAAAATCAACTAGAAACAGGTGACCAATCACACCTTAGAAAAACCCAATTATTGATGGCGATTCCACTCACCTTTGGTAATCACCTAAAATTTGGCCCAGGTTCCTACCATAACGCCAAATGTAGACCTACCTTCCTCCACAGAGAGAGAGAGAGAGAGAGAGAGAGAGCACCCAAAGCTTCACGCAAAGCACGCACGTGCACCACATCACATATCTAGAAGGGCCCTCCAACGGGGCCTCATGCGCGTGGGAGTTGTTGCCATGACAGGTGGTCGAACGAAGGCACAGTGGCAACGATTTTTCCACTTAGCTGGTCGACAAGGCTCCCTCATGCAAAGTACTATATGACAACAATAGAATTGGTAGGCATATTGAAGTCATTCCTATTAGGATTAGTGCCCTTAAATCCTATTGTATGATGTTATGTATGATATTAAGTGTGACATTGTGTATGACATTATGTATGACTTAATATTATGTTTAATAAATTTGTTTTATTATTATCTGAAATAATGCTAACATGAATATTCGGACATTATCATATAGTTCATGAGATGTAGAGTATGTGATTTATGTGAAAATCACAGAAGATATAAATCACAAGTTCTTTGTAAACTCAGAATTATAGTTCGTAGTCGGTGATGAAATTAGGCATTTCATCTACGAAGACTATAACATATCAACTACGATGATTTGTCTTGATCATGGAAGTGGAGACTTCTAGTTGATGTGGTAATATGTTTTAAGAGTTAAGACATATTGAACTGGACCGCTATGAGATTTATTATTCTCCTAAAGACTGTCAAATGAATAATAAATCTCACGACTTACATTTGCATGAACTCTTAATCCTGAGAGAATAATGGACCTGATCATAAGATGTAGGTTGCTTTGATATATCAGGAGTGAAATCTAAAGTAATGGTCAAAACCTCAGTATGTTGGGCAGCCACATTTAGTGTTGATGGAACATTTATTTTTAAGATGGAATTCATAGTCTCTTAATGGAGATATAAAATATTCCCTTGAGATAAGTTTAATGAGTTTGTTATTCAGAGAGTTAGGCCTAACCACTTTAGTAAGTAGTTATTAAAGTATATATTTATGAAATTAGATTTCATAATTATATGATGAATAACTTAAAGGATTAAACTGGGTACTCAAGGATGAAGATGTAGTAATTTACAAAGTGGTAGTCTACATTAATGATTTTGTATTACTACGAATATTTTATGAAGAGGTTGAGTGTATAACAAAGTCTTGGGATATAATTTATAGATAAGGCCTAGAGTGCAACTATATTTATACAGTGGTATTAAATATAGTTAACTTTGGACTTGTCAAGAGTTGACAGAAAAGCCCAAGGCCCATTGGAGCTAGTGTCTTATTGGTCTCTTTTGGTCCCACTCCAAGCCACACACTTAAGCCCAATTGGAAAGGCCCAAAAGGCTAGTCCAATTAGATAATTGGTTAGATACAAAGGGAAAAACGTACAGAATAATATAAGTAAGTAACATCATTGTGAAATGGTATGTATGTGAGTGTTTGTCACTCTCTAATCATTCATTTGTTACTAATTGAGAGACCACACATCTTGGACATTAGTGGAATTGGAGTGAAGAATAAAAGTATTCTCAAGTGCTTTGATCTTTGTTTTGAAATTCACCGCTTCAAGGTACAATCTCTTATTCTCAAATTCTGAAATTTACTTAGTGCATGTTATCAATATCGAATGAAGTAGATCCGTTTTAAAATTATTTTTACGTTGCGTTCATCTTTAATTCCATCAATTCCCATCCATGTTGGCTAGGATCAAGGCTCCTTCGGAGAAGGCCTTCTTCACCACATACGGGCCCTCATAGGTCGGGGCAAACTTTCCTCTATGATTAGGAATGGCCTGGTTGCACCTTTTCAAGACTAGGTCACCTTCTTCAAAGACTCTGGGTCTAATTTTCTTGTTGAACACTCGCTTGGTGCAATGTTGGTACAACTATCCATGGCACATTACGGTCATGCACTTCTCATCTATCATATTCAATTGCTCGTATTGGGAATAAGCCCATTCGGCTTCTAATAGCTCTGTCTGTGATATGATTATGAGAGATGGGATCTCTACCTTTGCGGGGAGGACGACCTCCACACCATAGACCAAGGAATACAGGGTTTCACTTATGGAAGTACGAACAGAAGTGCGATAGGGGCGTAAGGAAAATGGCAAGAACTCGTGCCAATCCTTATAGGTGTCTGTCATATTCACCAAGATCATCTTTATGTTTTTGTTGGCGGCTTCTACTGCACCATTCATATGAAGCGGGCTATGTAAATAATTCTTCCTAAGAAGTTTCGAACTTGTTTCTCAGTTTTTGGTGCAGGCATGTCCCTGATGGCCTTGGCTTTTACTGGGTCCACTTCAATTCCTCTCTAGATAATTATTAAGTTGTGCAACTTCCCTGAACTGGCATAGTAGACACACTTGTTAAGGTTAAGCCTCAACCTGTACCTGACAAGGCATTTGAATAGCTTTCTTAAATCTATTAAATGGTCTTTAGGAGTGCGTGACTTGGGAATCATATCGTCCATATAGACTTTGATCTCTTTATACATCATATTATGGAACAAGGTTAGCATGGCTCGCTACTAAATCGCATTAGCATTCTTCGCACCGAATGGCATGACATCGTAGGCATAAGTTCCACAATGAGTGGTGAACATGTTGATTATAACTTGAGAATTCATCCATAAAGAAGAAGAACATGTTGGTTGCGGTATTAGCAATCAAGGTATTGATATACGGTAAATGAAAATTATCCTTCGAGCTAGCCCGATTTAAATCTCTATAATCGATGCACATGCGTACCTTCCTATCTTTCTTTGGCATGGGAACAATGTTTGCAACCTAATCAGAATAGGCTATGGCAGTAAGAAAATCGACTTTCAATCACTTTTCTACTTCTTCTTTGATCTTCAGGATAATCTTTAACTTCATCCTTCGAAGGCCTTACTGCATAGGGGGCCTTCATGTTTAACTAGAATCCTATGGATGACAATCTCTGTGTCCAATCCTGGCATATCTTGATAAGAACAAGCAAATATTTCCTTGGATTCCTTTAATAGAGCTATGAGCTCATCTTTCATGTCTTTGGGAAAGTTTACCCTGATCTTGACGGGTTTTTCCTTTATGCCTTCGTCAGCTAGGTTTATTGCCTCTGTCTCTTCTATATTGGGCTTATACCCTTTACTCCCTCTGTTCAGAGCTTCCAAGATGTCTCGACGTAAGTTCGGGACCTCTTCCATTCCTTCAACATCATAATCCAACTCTATTGTCTCATTCACATCATCTACACCCTCGTTATGGCAAAGGGACAATGTACCCACTTGGGAATCAGAATAGATCCTATAGAGCGAAACATAGCTTGATAATGATAAAAGGGAGATGCTCTTTTTTTGTCGTTTTTGGGAACAAATTAGGCAAATGAACATGAAATACAAATGAACCAGGAAATGACATAAGCATGCAAAACAAACTAGATATGCTATTCCAACCCTCTCGAGTGATTGGGAGGCCTAATCACTTGATGATGGAATACTCTTTACTCAACCAGTGCAACCATAAAGCAAGGCTTGGATGGTCCAAAGGCTTGCCAACTCGCTTGGCATCCCTGGTCGGATAGTAAAAGTCGAATCATCTTCAGAAGATGTGGTAGCATTCATGGAGAACTCTTCGAGACAGAGCCAAATAAAGCAAGCTAGATCAAGCTCTTAGTATTCTAATTCCTTGAAAGGTTTTGGCATAATGGCCTCGGCTGGAGTTGGAAAAGTGGCCCTGATATGGGGAATAAGCATCCCTGAAGTGGCACACTTCCTTTTCTTGCCTCTAGAAACTTGAAAGAGTTCTTCATGAGTGGGTTCATACCCCAAACCAAATCTTCCTTTGTTATCTAAGAGTTCAATGAGAGTAGGGCTCCCACGTCCTACAACTTAACGGCCTTGGCCTAATTTGTACCCAAACTTGAGCATCTCCTTTATGACCATCATAACTGTTGCGGGCTAGCCAGATTCAGGCTCTGAAGCATTGTGAATCCTAGAAACTAGCTCAAAGCTATGGAAAGACACTTCAGAAAAAGCATTAGCATTGATGTAGGGGATAGATGTCTCATGGAAGATAGTCATAGTTTCTTCAACCATAATGGTGATCAACTGATTCTCATAGATGAACTTAAGTCTCTGATGGAGGGTAGATGAGACTACACCTACTGTATGCAACCAGGGTCTCCCTAAAAGCATGTTGTATAAAGAGTCAACCTTAATCAATTGGAACTTGACCATGAAGGATCTTAGGCTGATCTCTATCACTAGCTCGATCTCACCTTACACTTCTTCATGCGTTCAAAGGCTTTGATGATCATAGTGCTAGGCTTAATAAGAGACATATCCACATTCAAGCGCTCAAGAATGGCCATCGGGTAGACATTTAGGGCTGATCCATTGTTGATTAACACTCTCGTGACAATCATGTCTTCACACTTGACTACGATATGCATGGCTAAGGTATGATCTTTACATTCTAGAGGTAAGTCATCATCTGAAAATGACACTTGGTTGGTGGCCAACACCAATGATACCATACCCTCGAAGGAGGAGTTTGTAATATCAGTAGGAACATACATTTCCTTCAACACCTTCAATAGAGCTTTATGATGGACCTCAAAAAATAGCAACATGGCTAAAATAGAAAGCTGAGTTGGAGATTTGTTCAACTGCTGAATCACACTATGGTCGGCCTTTTAGATGGTTTTTAAGAATTCCTTGGCTTCTTTAATGGTGACCATATTCCTGACTGGCTCGGTTGTGCTCTTACCAATCTCTTTTCTTCTATTTTCCAGTTCCTCAAGAGTATAACATCAACTGCTCCTGGTGAGTCCAGCTAGGCCTGAAAAGATATTAAAGCAAACCTCTTCCTTTCTAGTTTAGGTGGAGATCAAAGTTACATCGTACTTTCATTGGACATGATGGCTATCTTTATAAGGGAAGGGCTTCAGTAAACGGATGACCTTGCCTTCTTGAGTTTGAATATTAGGCGCTAGGGAGAACATCTTCGAACTAATGACAACTAGACCAAGTAAAGGTGCATCTAAGGCCTTCGGGCCAAGTATCCTAGAGATTCCTGAGATAAATCTAGGCAGAATTAGAGGATCGAAACTTCGAATGGCGGGGACAACAAGGGTTCCCTTCTAGATAAATCCTGGAGATGGCTTTGCGACTACAAGCAATGCCAAGTCCAAAGGAGTGAAACCTTCAATGGCTGGTATGG
The DNA here is from genome assembly GCA_023621385.1 of Quercus gilva. NCBI lineage: Eukaryota > Viridiplantae > Streptophyta > Magnoliopsida > Fagales > Fagaceae > Quercus > Quercus gilva. Next base: position 43,669,412 of record CM042477.1, read on the forward strand.
CTTGTCCTTTCTTTGGAGCTGGTGCTCTTAAATCCACAGGTGATTCTATGATCTCTTCAATAATAACAGAAGTCGAAGAAGCTGGCGTCCTCATCCCTGGAGTAAACTTATGGAGGCGCTCTTGCAAGTATTCGTGCTAGTCTTTCCTTGATCCTATGGTCATAGTGATGTGGCTAGTTTCAACTTGGGTACTTGGAGAGCATAGGTTGGCTACCATGCAATTGCTTTTTCGCACGACCTCTCTTTCAATCTAAATGATACCTCAGTCAGCTAGACTTTGAACTTGTGCCTTAAGCACTCTACATCAAATAGGGCATGTCGGTCCCTATTGTGATAAAATGAGCAGACTTCCCAATCGAAACCTGGGGCTTCTATATTCTCCAGAACAATGTGACTTTCTTGGGCTAAAGCTCGTAGCATGGCTTTCCAAGGGAATGAGGGGGATGAGAAATTTGGGATCCTTTCCTCCACTATAGAGATAGCATTCACGTTCCCTTCTAGATGAGGAGGCAAGGGATTAGTGATGACATTCGGCCCGGCCATGTTTGAACTATATTAGCTTGTTGTCAATGAAATCTTGGATTCGGTATCTCAACTACACACACTCTTCCAAGGTATGCCCTTCAGCCTCGAAATGGTGCTCACATTTCTAAGATGTATTGAAACTGGGCAAAGGTGGACAGTTTCTGGGCTTTGCAAATACTGGAGTCACTAATTTCTTTTCCAACAAACAAGCATTAAGCTCTGCCATGTGCATAGGTAACGGAGAGAATTTCCATGGCTTTTCCTAGTCCTCATGGGTTTGACTTGGTCTAGGCCAACTATATGAGAAACGGCTTAATTGGTAAGGTGGTCCTATTCTTAAGAGGGACCTCGATCATCTAATCCTTCCCTTCATAGAAGTTGTGGGATAGAGTGGATCAAGGTGGCGTTTTCAGCATGATCCTGTAGACCCATGGATCTAGGAAAGCCTATAATTCAGCATCCAGTAACTATCTAAGGTATGTGCATCTAGCATTCGCCTTCAACATTGAGTACGAGTTTGACCCAATATGAAGGGTGATGTCATGCATTTTGAAATGAAAGGGGAAAGGCTTTCCAAGCACAACAGATATATGAACAAATAATGGTGCAGCAGAAATTAAATCTACTACCCTAGTTTCGCACATGTGAAGAAAAGTTGTAAAGCATGCTTTAGGAAAGCAAAAAAGTCCCACACATACGAAAATACCTCAAAGCTTGTTTTTGGAAAACCATTTGAACAAAAATTTGGAAAATATTTTTGAGTTTTGAAAGTAGTTTACTAGGATATAGTAAAAGCAATTTTCAAAAAGGAAAGCCCAGGAGGCTAATGCCAATCTCAATATTTTAGAAAGCCAATGTCCAAAGATTAGGGTCTTATCAAAAGCTCTAAAGGCTAAACTCTCTAAAGTCCCTAATGGAGTCGCCAGTCTGTCAACGCCTTGTGGCTACTCAACCACCCATCGCAGCGACGCTTGTGCGCCTTCTTTCTATCTCGGTGCAAGAATATGATATGTGGATATGGAGGTGTGTCGTACCTCGGGTGTGTGACTGGAATATGAGTTGATTTTATTTTATTACCAATCCTAGGCTAAGAAAAATGTCGTTTATCCTAATCTAATATGGATGAGTAAAAAATCTTGATTCTTGAGTTCGGAAGTCTAGTTACATGTGGGGAAGGTGTTAGGTAAACCACAATGCCTATCCAAGGACAATCCTTTATTTCGGTAGAACCTTAATTTTTGGACATTGGCAATTAAATACAAGCTATTGGAATTAGCTTTTGGGGATTTAAACGTATTGGGCTTTGAGGTTTGGTTTTAGAATGGGTGTGGTCTCGATTAATGCTTTCCAAGTGTGTTTAGAATCGTTACCAAATTTCCAAGGTGAAAATCCAACAACATTTCGCCTTATTTTCATGGTGAAAATCTGGTAGTGCTTCTCCTCGATGCGTCATAGTACACAAAATGATATTCTTACCAAGCTTTCGACGTGAGAATAAGGCAATGGGGATGCCCCATTTTCACAGTGAAAATCTAGCAAATTTTCACGTTTGTTGCACTATGGTGCACCGCTAAGGTTTCATGCCTGTGTATATTATGCGTGCTAACAAGCTTGTGCTAGGATGAGCCAAAGCCCCTCAAAGCATTTAAACACATTGATACGTGGCACATACATAGGGAAACCGATGTCACTTAGTGAATGGATCAGGACGATCACACCGCGGTGACTATGCACATGGTATGACATGAATATGCACCTACAACAATTGCCTTGAACACATACTCATGCCACAAGGTCAAGAGTACTCATGGCCAAAGAGGGTCACTCACATGACCATGAGAGTCCATCATACAAAGTGCAAAATCACCCACAAACGCACTGGCATATATATATATATATATACATACATACATACATCATGCACAATGCTATCACACATAGCAGAAAAGTAAATCAAACATTGCCAATGTTCCAAGGGTATGACCGAGCAAGATACTGGAAATGTAAAACAGACATTGCCATACCTAGGGAACTTAGCCCAAGCATGGAGCAGGAAAGATAAAGGGTATAAGGAGTGGGGGAACTCTAATACATGCTTTAGAGAAGAGGCTTAAAGAGAAGGAGAAAGAAAAAACCATTCTAGAAGGGCTAGGCCCCCTAATCTACTAATCATTACCCATTTTGGGCTTGCGTCTTCTTGGTTGCATCTTTGCCCTTTTTGCTCGTGCCTAGGAGGTTGTGCCTTCACTCCATGTGTATACATGTAACAAACAAGGAAACAAGCCAGCAAACAAGCAAAGAAAGAAACAAAGGAGATAAGGAGAGCATGTAAAGAACATACTAACGAAGAGAGCCAAACAGGGCAAACAAAGCATGCTAAGCATATGAAAGTGCAAACAAGTGTGTTATCAAACTAAAGAATGTGTCTTAGGAGGACAAATGTAGGTTTGGATTGAGCGCCCATAGTTCCCTTGGATTGGAGTATGGATGACACACAGACTCATGAATGAACAAGTAGGCAAGCATGCAAAGATGCAAAGAAACAAAGAAAGCCAAACGGGCAACGCAAAGCAAGCATGGCAAGCAAAATCGCATGGGGCAATGTAAAGGTATGCATCAAGCAAACCAGCATCATGGGGATGCATCTCACAAGTGGTCACACCCCAATAAGCTACGAGGGGGATGGATGTAACCACACAAGAACAAACCCACGGGGGGCATAAAGCATGGCAAGGCCTAGATCTAGAAATGCAAACATAGACATAAAGCATAGAAGCAAGCAAACATACACATGCATATAGGGAAATGATCCAAACCGTTTGATATAGGCTTAGGTGTGTGGATGTAGGCCTAGACCACGAGATCTAGATCTACACCCCACCAATAGGGCCAAAACACAAGAAAAATAGATAACAAGGGACAAAAGGGCTACAGAAGCACATGGCATAGCAACCAACATATAGATCTAATCATACAAACATGGCATAGAGCACATAGACGCAAGGATCTAAGCATAGGCATAACACGGGGCCCAAAGAAACATAGATCTAAGCATAAACATGGCAAAGAACACATAGGCATGTAGATCTAAGCAAAAACATGGTAAAGAGCCTAAAAGCATGTGGATCTAAGCACAAACATTAAATTTAGACATATCCTAGCCCAAGAAGGATAGGCTAAAACATCAAAGCGATAAATCATGGTAGAAGTAAGGAAACATGCTAGAAAAACCATAAAGACATGCTAGGAAGCAAGAACATGCTAGGAAAAACAATAAAGCATATTAGTGAACAAGGAAAAGCTAGAAAAAGCTATGAAAAGAAAAGGGTGTGGATTGTAGCTAAAAAGCTACATCCACACCCCTAAACCTCAAATCCAAGGTATGGAACCAAAGAGAGGAAGATTGGGTGCAAGAACACTACCTCGTGATTGTGGAGAAAATAGAAGAATCAAAGGTGTTTAGATGTGTTTGGAAAAGAAATTAGAGAGAAGAGAGAGAATCTACCTAGAAAAGTGCCTAAAATCATCTTCTTCTTCTTCTTCTTCTTCTTCTTCTTCTTCTTTTTCAAAATAAATGGTTTGGAAGCATTTATAGTTGAATTTTGACCCTTCAGCTTCCAGTGACCATACAATGTGCGCCAGCCACCGCCAGTGGCCACACAAAGGCCATGGCCACCCCTGCTGACATCAGCAGTTTTGGCTTTTTCAAGTTTAGTTTTAGATGGGTATTTGAAGGCCTTCTAGGACTCTGATTGAGTTGATCTTAGTGTCATTGGAAATCTCTAGATGTCTAGTCTCCAGAACACTAAATAAATTGGAAATCCAACGGTTGAATCAAAAGTTATGTCCTTGGGAAATCTCTAGATGTCTAGTTTCCAGAACACTAAATAAATTGGAAATCCAACGATTGAATCAAAAGTTATGTCCTCAAGATGTGTGCTGATGCGCTTTGCACAATTTTCTTGATATCTCAACAGTTTTAACTCCAATTTTGACCCATGAATAGTCGTTGGAAAGAGAATTTGATAATCTTCACAATGGCGCTACTCCTAACCTGTTCTAACGGTCAGATAAAAATTAGAGTTTCTAGCGCCCTAAAGAGTCAACCTCGGGTCAAACTTGATCAAAGTTGACAAAATCACCGAGTAGCTCAAGTTTGATGTAGAAACATAAAAAATATTGTTTTAGGATAATTTTGACCACTTTTGACCCTAGGGTTGACTAGGGGCATTTTGGTCAATTTGATCTAAAAAGGCACTTTGAGTACTCCGATGCCCAAACGGGTTGTGCCACATCAATCTAGATGTTTCCACGGCCCCATGGAGAAAAGATAATATTTTTGGAATTTTTAGGGTCCAGCACGCAAGTCAAAGGCGGATAAAATACGATATCTACAGTTAGTAATTAAAGCTGTACTTCATATTTGAGGATGTCCTTGTTAGGAGATATCATGATGACTCCCACGCCTCCTAGTTCTTTAATGAATGATCCATAAGCGTGAATCGTCCAAAACTGTGTTTGGTCATCACTTGAAAAAGTGAATTCAGCAATAAAATCTACTAATACATGGGCTTTGATTGTTGACCGAGGTCTATACTCAAAGTCAAACTAATTGAGCTCGACAAACCATTGCACCAGGTGTCCAGCTGCGTCTAGTTTATTCATGGCCTTCTTAATGGGTTGGTCTATCATTACGATAATTGGATGTGCTTGGAAGTATGGACGGAGTTTCCTCGACACTACAATCAATGTGAATGATACCTTCTCTAGACGAGGGTACTTTGCTTCTGTGTCTTGGAAGGCTTGGCTTGTGTAATACACTAACCTCTACACCCTGTTTTCTTCCCTGATCTAAGCCGAACTTACTACAGTCTGGAGACTGCAAGATATAGAAAAAGGGTCTTCTCCTTTTACTAACAAGCTTAGGAATGGTGGTTTCATCAAGTACTCCTTCAAGTTCTTAAAAGATGTTTTGCATTCTTCAATCCACTCAAAATCTTGCTTGAGAGTCTTGAAGAAGGGCAAGCACTTGTCTGTAGCTTTTTTATTAAACTTGTTTAAAGCTACGACCCGTCCTATCAGTCTTTGAACCTCCGTCACAGTTTTGGGCAACGTCATTTCTTGGATGGCCTTCACTTTCTCAGGATTAGCTTTGGTACCTCTCTAGGACACCATGAAACCAAGGAACCTTCCTGATTATACTCCAAAGGCACATTTTGTTGGATTGAGCTTCATCTTGTATTTTCGAAGCATGTCAAAGGTTTTCCTTAGATTGTCTAGATGTTCTGTGTTCATCTTACTCTTGACAAGTATTTCATCGACATATACTTCTACATTCTACCCAATTTTACTTGCTAAACATTTGGTTCACCAACCTTTGATATGTGGCCCCAAGATTCTTTAGTCCAAAGGTCATTACCTTGTAGCAATAAAGCCCTTAGCTTGAGACGAATGTTGTTTTCTCCTAGTCTTCTTTGCTCATGCGAATCTAATTGTATCCTGAAAAGGCAATCATAAACGTCAGTAGTTCATGTCCTGTCGTTGAATCAACTAACTAGTCAATCCTTGGCAAGGGGAAGCTATCTTTTAGCCATGCTTGTTGAGGTCAATGAAGTCAATACACTTCCTCCACCTTCCGTTTGACTTCTTTACCATGACAATGTTAGCCAACCACTTTGGGTAATAAACTTCTTAAATGAAACCTGCTACTAGGAGCTTTTCCTACCTCTTCCATAATGGCTTTGTTTTGCTTAGGGGTGTATACTTGTCGCCTTTGCTAGATGGGCTTTTCCTTTGGATCAACGTTTAGATGGTTGCTCTATGACACTTCCGTCTATGCTTGGCATGTCCTTATGGGTCTAGGGAAACACATCCAGATTCTCTTTCAAGAAAGATAGGAGGTCCTCTGCTATTGTTGAAGACAGAGTTTTCCCAATCTTGGTGGTTTTGGATGTCTCATTCTACCAGTTCCACTATCTTCAACTCTTCCACTAGTTCTTGTTGCTTTTCTTCAATGATCCAGGTATGTTTTCTTCCCCTACAAGTACTACTTGATAGCATTCTCAGACCAACACCTGATCTCCACGAATCTCTCTTATCCCATGGTCAGTTGGAAACTTGACTTTGAGACAATACGTCGAAGTAGCAACTTTTAGAATTGGTCATCCTAAAATAACATTATAGGAAGATGGGCAATTAACTATAAGAAAATCAATATTTTTGGTTACCTGTGTTGGGTAGGTTCCAGCTGTGACAGATAGGGAAATGATCCCTTTTGGATAAACTTGGTCTCCACTAAATCTAACCAAGGGAGACTCAAAAGGAAAAAGCCTTTTTGGGTCAATCTTCATTTGTTGGAAGGCCGTCATACACATGATGTCTGCCAAACTCCCATTGTCGACCAACACTCGATGAGTGTTATATCGTTCTATTGCAAGCATAATTACCAATGGGTCATCATGAGGCTGTTTCACTCCTCTAACATCATTTCCCTGAAAACACAATGTCCTCTGCTCCAGTCCTTCTATACTTCGTCACTCGGTGTCCTACATGAACATTGTTAACCTGTCTTTGGTGGGCTCTTCATAAAGATTTGAATGACCCTTTAATGACCGGTGCTTTAAAAATCATTCTTATCTCACCAATAGTGACCTTGGCACTCTCTTGCTCGTCATCTTTTCTTATGTCAACTTATTTAATTGTGATTTTCTTCTGCCAGGTGATGATGATGATGATCCTTCTTTATGAACTTCTGTAATTTCCCTTTCTGTATTAATTCCTCGATTTGGCCCTTTAGATCTCTACACTCTTCAATAGTATGTTCGTGATCTTTGTGGAACTGGCAATGAAGTTAAAGGCTTCGGCCACTTCAAGCTTGTATCATCCTTGAATTGCAACAAAACTTTCTCCACAGCCATATTCAGAAGGGTGAAATTGACCATTTTCTTCAAAGGGTTCGAACTTTCCTTTCCGTTCTTCTGACTTCTTATTAGGGGAGTAATCCTTCTTCTCTTTCTTCTTAGGTCAAGGATTGTTAATGTCATCTATCTTTCACTTGCATCTATCCCTTTTGTTGTCAATTGGACTTGGTCGTCCGCTTCATTTACTTCTAGGATTGCTTGATCGAAACATTTCACATAAGCCTTTACAGTCTCTCCTTCTTGTTGTTTCACCTTTAGCATATGCAAAGTCGGCCTTTTGTGCCTCTGAGCCCCGATGAAGTGCCGAACAAAATAGTCACTTAACTGTTTGAAATTTGCTATTAAGGACAATGCTAGCTTGCTAAACCAGATTCAAGCAACTCCTTTAAGAGTCGTTGGGAATGATCTACACATCACTTCATCAGGTGTCCTCTGAAGATTCAACAATGTCTTAAAAGAGTCTATGTGATCTAACGGGTTTGTATGCCCATCATAAGACTCCAATTGAAGGAATCAAAACTTCAGTGGGAGTAAGAATTCCATGACTTCATTGGTAAATGGTGAATCTGTTCTCTTGATCATCCCATACAAGCTTTTGGTTGACTTCCCTTTTAGAGCATTCTTCATCTCGTCCATTTCCTTCCTCGTGTTTTTCAAGAGCTCGTCATTGTTTCAATTGGGCTATTATGTTTGCCTAGAACTAGATTGCCCTGTTCGTCTAGAATTAGACTACTCGGTTTGCCTGGAGCTTTCTTCTCTATTATTGGTTGGGGGGCTATAAACCTCCTTATCATCGTTGTTTTAGTTACGTTGGCGAGAAGGGGGCATGTTGCTATTGTCCTGGGAGATGTGCTACCTCAACTCCTCATTCTGCTTGGTCAGCTCTTTAACACTTGTTGCAAGTGACTGAATCTGCTGGGTCATTTGCATTGGATCCATTGCGTCATTTGAATGGTAGAGCTACGAAAATATGTATGATTCATATCTACGTTCCTTGGCAATGGCGCTAAAATAATGAAGCCAAAAATGGTCATCAGTTGAGGACCTCGTCAAGGATTTGACAAGGTAAAGTTCCCTGCAAAGATGAAAGCGAAAGACAACGGAATGTTGTTAGCCAACAGTTCTCCAATGATTAAGTCAATAGAATTCTCAATATCTCTTAAAGAATCAGAATGTAATTCTGTACATTGGAATGTGCATACCTCTCTCTTAGTGCTTGTTGACTTATTTATAGTCTTAATACAGCTGTTGGGAGGCTCATTATGAGTGTAACTGATGGCAGCCTTTTAACTGGAGATTTAACTGGCTTATGATTGGCCTTTCTGACCGTTAGAGCTCATCGGTTATGAAACCATTAATGAGTGCGCCACTAATGTTGTACGGTCATCCTCTCATGGATGGCTTTGTCAATTTAATACTTGTCTGTTGCTATGGATGAGCCTATAATTTTAGTACTCGTCATGCATTATAACATGATTAGGTTTTATCCTTGAGTGCAATAACATGCTTTGCACCCTTTGTTGCTTGTCTTGCTTACTTTATGCCATCTTGTGTGATTACTATATGTTGGTTATACCTTTACATATTTGTTTATCTTGTTCATGCATGTGTCTTTGCTTGTTGGTACAAGTGCCATCCGTAATTCAATTCAATAGAACTACAAACACTAAATCCAAACCTACATTTGTATTGGGATGAGAATTGGGTTTGGGTGATAATCAGGTATTAATTGGATCCAAGTATCCATAAGTAAATTTTTGGAGTAAAGTTTAGGTATACCCAACAAAAAAACGCGGCATAGGCATCCTAAAATCATATTAGAGCATCCACATTAGTGGATGTAAAGTCATGTAAAATAGAAAAAGAAGTCGTTTTTACACATTTTGCCTAAAAAATACACTACATCAGTGCTTCTAAAAATGTCTAAAATTGTGTATATCTTTACACGAGCTACAGTAACCGTGTAATTTTACACGGTTATTGTAGCTCGTGTAAAGATTATTTTATTAATTTCTGTTCGCTCATTTTTTTCTCTCTCTTCTCCGTGCTCAACAAACTCAGTAGCTTCACCACTTCTCATCTTCTTCTTTTTCCTCAGATGCACACAAACACACCCATACACAAACACATCCACATAGACAAATCAACACAGAGATTCACTTGCTCAAAAAAAAAAAAAAAAAAAAAAAAAAAAACACAAGAGATACACAAACACACCCACACACAAACAAACCCACACGGACGAACAACAAAGAGATAGATCGGAGCCTGATCGGAGCTTGACTGGAACGATCGGAGCTCGTTGATGTGTGGATCAGAGCTAGGTGAGATCGGAGCTCGTTGATGCGTGGATCGGAGCTAGGTGAGATCAGAGCTGTGAGGGAGAGTGAAGGGTGGGATTGGAGCTGTGAGGGGTGGGATCGGAGCTGTGAGGTGAGATCGGAGTTGTGAGGGAGAGTGAGGCTGTGAGGGGTGGGATCGGAGCTGTGAGGGGTGGGATTGGAGTGGGATCGAAGTGGGATCGGAGCTGTGAGGGAGAGTGATGTGTGGGTATGGAGATGGGTACAGTAGAAAGATGGGTATAGAGAGAGAACAAGAAGTCAGAAAAAATGAGAAGAAAAAGAGAGATCACGCGTATTACCCAATGGTAGTTGAGAGAAATAATAAAAAAATGGATAAAATTGATTATTTAAATAAAAGAATTGATAGAATAGATAAACTGATATGGGTGTTTTGTAAAAGTTGATGTGTAAAATAAAAAAAAAAAAGTAAATTTTTAATATAAAAATAAATATATATAATGCATGAGCTAATGTGAATGCTCTTAAAAGCGGAGTGAGTCCACTAGGCCACCAACCCCTAGAACCAGAAGAGGGATCCACGCAATAAAGCGTGACACGTTAAGTAAAGTGTGGGGGAGTGCACAGGAATAGGATAAGAGCGTAGAGGAGTATTGAATTGTAAAAATTGTGATGGAATGATGATGTTTTTTCTACCAAGTTATATATAAAAATATTAAATATATAGTTTTGATATAGGTCGGCATCTCACCAACTTTCTCTCTGCACTTTCCTGGTGGTGGTGGGGAGACTACCTGATGACGTGGCGTATGGTGGCTGGTCAACGTAGTTGGCGCGGTAGGTGAGTGACAGAAGAGGCTAGCCAGTTTAATAAACACCGTTTTTTTATTAAAAAAAAAATATATATATATATATATATACATTTTACTTTCTTATTAATATTATTCAGCTCTCTCCATTCTCCATTCTCCATTCTGATCTCTACCAATTCAACCAAAAAGAAAACCCAACCTATCCTTCTGCCCAATTCCGCTCTCTACCGCCCACTTCCTTCTCTACATTATTTTACTGGTAATTTTCCTTCTCCTTTTTCTTTCTGTCTCATTAATTGTTCTGTTTCCTGCAAGGAATATAATTATAAATAAAACTTCTTCTTCTTCTTCTTCTTCTTCTAAAGAGTGGATTTTAAATCCTTTTTTAGCAACTAGTATTTATTATTTTTTGCTATTTGTGCCAAATTGTAAAGTATATAAAGCATACGTTGTACTTGTATCGCATTTCCAGGCAATCTCTCACATGCAAATTACATTCATCATAACATAAGTCCTCCTAACACACAATCTCTGGGGCCGGCGATGAATTTGCCCAAACGAAATGGAGTATATAATTTTTTTTTTTTTTTTTTTGGGTAGCTTTCAATAAAGTACTAAAAATAATGAAAGCTAATTTGAAATTGTTCACGCCGTGTATTTACTATTTCGTCTCAAATTTAACAGTTTCTTATTATTCTTTTTACATATGTTTGGTTTGGTTGGCGAAAGTATATGCTGCCTTACACCGGATGCAGAGTAAACTTTGTCTTTTGGTTGGTGAGACTGAGATTTCAATATGATTATTTTAACTTTTAATTTATTATTATTATTATTTTAGTTTACCCCCACAAAAGATGACGTGTCAAAAGTCAGATGCTCATTAATTAAATTTATTTTGTAAAAAATATTAAATACTTAAATTATACATTCTATCTGTTTATTTCGAAGCAAAATGTTTTATATATAATGAAAAATATTTCAGTAGAAAATGATTTAATTTTTATTGTTTGGTTGCATACCAAAAAAATAGTTCTCATTGACAATAACTATTGGTGGAGGAAAGTGGCGGTGGTTTGTTGTTATCTTTACAACAAAAAAAAAAAAAAAAAAAAAAAAAAAAAAAAAAAAAAAAAAAAAAAAAAAAAATCCCTCTCTTTTACCTACTAGTACAACTACACAAGCACATCTATTAAAAATAAAAAATAAAACTTTTTTCTATTTTACCCTTTCTCAGTTTCTCTACTTATTTTTCTCCCTTTCCCTCTACCTATATAACCTAACATAATATTAAAGTATTACTCAAATATTATTATACTAGACTCATCCTGCAATAATATTTTTTATTTTTATTTTTTTAGTTTAGTGTTATAATATTTAAAAGTGATATATAAATAATTGTGTATATATATATATTTTAAAAGAGATAAAGTAATACGGAATAATACTTAAAAATGAGACAGATAGTATCTAAATATACTATCTTTCAGGGTAGAATAGAGAAAATAAAGAAAAAGTTTAAAATTTAATAACATTAAATTACTCTTTTAACCGGTTTGTATTTTTTAACTAAAAATTATTTAACTAAAAGATAAAGGAATTTTAGAGAGTTTGAGAAATTTTGTGAAGGTATTAAAACCCAAACAAGAAATCATGTTATTGATGGTATAAATTAAGTCAATGTTTTATTTGTGCCACTCAATTATTTAATATTACATTTACAGTTACATTTAATCAACTCATTGTACATTAATACAATTATAGATTATTGCACACTAATACAATTATAGATAAAAAAAATTTATTAAAACTTAGTTTAGACCTCAAATTAAATTAAATTAGAGCAGAATTATTAGGTTGGTCCTCTGTAGTGGGCCTTCGTTCCTCAATTGAAAGAGTTGGGAATTTGCTTAACAAAAATAACTTGGGCCTAATTTGGATGGATTAAGAAATTAAGATTAGGTGAGCTGGGTGGCGGCCTTAACCCTTATCTCTTTGGTTTGGCCAACCAACCAGACACGGAAATTTTAATTTCCATCCATACTCTATTCTTACTGAATACTCTGTTCTACTTTACTAGTTCAGCACGCAATTAATGCTTTACGCTTTTTTTTTTAATTAATTTTTTTAATTTATTAATTAAAGTAATGCCTGCTGTCTGGTGCATTATGCGAAACAAGGTAAATTTAGAAATTTGAAAGGCATATCGAGAAATTTAAAAGATATACTACTAGGTTAAATAATATAAGTAATATGTTTAAATTTGGGAAGAGCGTGTAATTAAGGGTGTGTTTAGCCGTTACTTTGTTTCTCAAATAAATTTTTATGAAATATTTTTTATAAAAAAATGGTAATTGACAATTTTTTTAAAAGTGATATTAAAATGTTTTAAAAATAATTTATTAAAAAATGCCTTAACGAATGCGGTAATTATGAATTGTTCTAAGAGTTTTAACAGTTTTACTTGCAATTAATTTTCATTTAAAAATATAATTAATACTGTACCATTGTTATGGTGGGTGTAGGGGTGCAGCGAAAGAAAGAAAGAAAGAAAGAAAGAAAGATGTTGGTGGTGGAGGTGAAGGAGTCGACGATGGTTCGGCCGGCGGGGGAAACCCCAGTGGTGAATCTATGGAACTCGAATGTAGACCTTGTGGTCCCTCGGTTCCACACTCCCAGCGTGTACTTTTACAGACCAAGTAGTTGCGATGATGATGATAAGAAGAAGTTGAAGTTGTTGGATTCCCAAGTACTGAAAGAGGCACTGAGCAAGGCCTTAGTCCAGTTTTACCCAATGGCTGGTCGATTGAAGCGTGATGAAGATGGTAGGATCGAGATTGATTGTAATGGGCAGGGAGTGCTGTTTGTGGAAGCCCACACCAATTCCCTCATCGATGATTTCGGTGACTTTTCACCCACTTTGGAACTTCGCCAGCTCATTCCCTCCGTCGATTATTCCAAAGGGATTGAGACTTATCCTCTCTTGGTCTTGCAGGTACCATTCTTTTTCTCTCTCTTTATATTTATTACTACAACTTTAATGTTCTCCTCTCAATTAATAGCTGTTTTTTGTTGGTCCGCTGTTGACAGTTATAAGATATTAATTTGATTTCGGTTTGTTCTGTTGGGCTGAAAAAGTGGCTGGGACACTTTGGTGGTGGGAGTAATAATGGCTTTCTTATTTGTAATGAAATTAGGAGGGGCTTAGCTACAACTTCATATGATTTAAGGGCCCAACCATAGGAAATCAACAGGTCATCCATGGCAACTATTATCCTAGTGTTGTGACCATTATGAATTCAGCATTTATATCATCATATAAATGCTGAAATCACAATGGCCATAACATAGTCTAATTTTGACTTGGAATATCTTTCCCAATTGAAAGCAGTTTTCCTGGTTTGCCAACTTGTAAATTGTGAAAGCAAAATCTGGCTCACTCAAGTTGCTTCTCTAACTATTTATTACTTACTTCATAACCGGTTAGAGGGGCCTAATAAATATTCATTCTAAAGCTAGTTCTTATTTTGGTATTGCACTGAATGATCTGTTTTTGAAATGGTGCTCTTTTTTATGTTTACAGAATGCCCAATGATGGATTTGAATCAAACAAATTGCTAATAAATTTGACTTGATTCTTCAAGATTTGGGCTAATGATTTTGTTTCTAGATTTTCCCAGCTTGAAGAATCTTGTAAACAAAATCAAGTGGCTTATGTCATAGTGTAACTGTTTAACCAAAATTCATTTAATAGGATCTGATCTGTAAGACTAAGAGGGCTACATGTTAAAATTTCTAATGAACATTCCTAGGGGGAAAAAATAGAACCAGCACAAAAAGAAAAGTGTCACTGAAGGAATATGATTGGTGGAGCTTGACTCCAGCAACCTGACTCCTTCATTGGTTCAATTAATGTTAAATTGAAATTTTCAATGATTCATTGAACATTTCAACTCTATGAGAAAAAAAAGTGCTTTCTTATTGGTTTTTTCAAGGTCAAGTTGAATATTTTAATGAATCATTGAATGGTTCAACCATTTGACCCAAAGGGATGATCAATTAAAGAAAGCCCAAGAAATGAAGTAACATAAAATAAAAATTAAAAATGATTGCTAGATAAAATGTAGAATGCAGCAACAAATCATTGAAGAAAAATTGATTCATTTTCAAAAAAGAAGAATATCCAGTATACCAAGCCATTTCTTATAAGTAATGTTTTCCCTGTTACTTAATGTTTTTGATGCATGATCTGTGATACACTTATCGATTGGTAACGAAAGCAGCCTGTGGAACATTTAGATTACTTAAAATGAAGTTCTTTTTTACTGTTAGTCATTCGCATTTTAGTCATCTAGCTGCTTTTCAACTGTGTGACAGCATGCTTGGTCATAAGACATTTTGATGTGTGTCAATAATATTGATTTATTTGGTACTTCTCAGAATGAATGTCTTAAATGGCTCAGAATACTGTGGTAGGACCAGGCCCTTTGAATTGTGATTTGACCTTATTATTCATGACCATTGGATATGTAGCAGGATGGTTTGTAGAGCACTTAACAATTTCTTCTGCCAACTTATTATCTTTACTAGATTGTTGCCACCTCTCTTGAATTAGCTGCCTATAATGATGCATAATAATTACATGACTGGTGATTCCTAGAAGGATATGCTTACTTTTATGGTTTTTCTTTTGGGGGTGGGGGGTTTGCACCTTTTGTCTATTCAATGGATACTAAATGTTTCTTTTATGTTAATAATATAAATTCAAACTCTAGTGGTAGTTAAACAAACTGTGTCTGATACAAAACGAAAAAAAAAAATGCCAGAGTGGAGAGAGAGGGAGCCAGGGAGGGACTATACTGTATAACAGTACAACTTGTTTTTGCCTTTGCTTGCTTTTTTAATTGTTTTATCTCAGAATTGGAGGAAAATTGTTGATTGATAGTACTAGTGATTTTCCTTTTGGTGTTAAAAATACCCTAACAAGCCACCTACCTCAGAACTCAGAAGCCAATTTAATTTATTCCCAATGGTATACAAAACAATTACTTGATGATACATAATTCATCACTAAAAATTTCTAGGAGTTAAACAAAAACAAAGTTTCTTGATGATATGATCTTTAGGCATGGATCGATATTTACCTGCCACTGGTTCCCTGATTGCTTGGTAAATAAGTCTAGCTTTAGGACATCAATGACTTGTATTTCCGTTTTTTATTGTGTAGTACTTCCCTTTATTTCTTCCCACAGGATCCTTACATTTTGTTCAATATCAGAAATCAGGCAATAAGTGTAGATTTACAATAAGAGGCTTCAAATTCTTGTAAAAGTAATCTGTCTTTTCACAGGTTAGAAAGTACAGCTCACATGCTTTGCAAGTGAACCTTCTAGTCTAATAGAGAATGATATTTGCAATTTGTTTTGTTTGGTTTTAGCAGTTGTGAATTCAATGGTATTGATCTCTGGTTTTAGCAGTTATGAATTAGAAAATTTATGAAAGATTTTAGGTACTTTCTTTGGTGGTCTCAAACTACATTTATCTAGGTCATACGAAAGCAAAGCCAAATTTCAACTAATGACAAAAACAGTTGATGTCTAGATAACTCCACTTATATGACTTTATTCACTTAAGCAATTTTTTATTTTATTATTATTATTATTTTTACAGTTGAGCTAACGGACTCTACACTTTTCCTCTTCTTGTGCAGGTAACATATTTTAAATGTGGAGGGGCCTCACTTGGTGTTGGCATGCAACACCACGTGGCAGATGGATTTTCTGGTCTCCACTTTGTGAATGCATGGTCAGATGTAGCTCGGGGTCTTGATGTTACCATTCCACCGTTCATTGACCGGACCCTACTACGGGCCCGTGATCCACCTCAACCTACATTCCAGCACATTGAATACCAGCCTGCTCCTCCAATGAAAAACCCTGTTCAATCTACTACAAAATCAGGTCCCGAGTGTACAACAGTCTCAATTTTCAAAATAACTCGAGACCAGCTGAATATACTCAAAGCTAAGTCCAGAGAAGATGGAAACACAATCAACTATAGTTCATATGAGATGCTGTCAGGTCACGTGTGGAGATGCACATGCAAGGCTCGTGCACTTCCTGATGATCAAGAAACCAAATTGTATATTGCAACTGATGGACGGTCTAGGTTGCGTCCCCAACTCCCACCTGGTTACTTTGGCAATGTGATCTTCACTGCCACACCAACAGCTTTAGCAGGTGATCTCCAATCTAAACCAACATGGTATGCAGCAAGCAGAATTCATGATGCGTTGGCACGGATGGACAATGATTATTTGAGGTCAGCCCTTGACTATCTAGAACTTCAGCCTGATCTATCAGCCCTTGTTCGTGGGGCACATACTTTTCGTTGTCCAAATCTTGGTATAACTAGCTGGGTTAGACTGCCAATCCATGATGCTGATTTTGGGTGGGGAAGGCCCATATTCATGGGACCTGGTGGGATTCCGTATGAGGGGTTATCATTTATAATACCAAGCCCAACTAATGATGGGAGCTTATCAGTCGCCATTGCTCTGCAATCTGAACATATGAAAGTATTTGAGAAGTTGTTATATGAAATTTGAGGAAATGAAATGCCCGAGGGACTCTTCGAGGTTGAATTCTAGCCTCACCTTCGGATATGCCAAAAATTTTCCAAAGGTGGTGGTGTGTCTTCCCAGTGCTTTTATCATACGTGGTTTGTGTCAATTAGATTTGATTCAGTTGAAATCTGAAGTTTCTAAACTGAAATGAACTTGGAAAAAAAATGTATCTCTGACTTGATATTAAATTTACAATAAGCATAATTAATGTTTTCATATAGTAGAATTAGGTCACATAAGGTTGTTTAGTTGTTGTGAATTACATTAGTTCTTCTATTTGTATTTTTTCAAACTTTCTCCTTTGCTCATTAAAGTATTAATAACAAAATGCAAGTCACTCAAAATAAAATAACTAGACAAGCTAGTTCTGATCTTTGGCTACTACTGAAATTCTTGACTGGTGTGTTGAGGGTTCTTTTACGTTTCTTCTACCGCGTCTTGATGTTATTGGTGTGTTGAGGGTTCTTTTACGTTTCTTCTACCGCGTCTTGATGTTATTAGACAACGCTTAGTCTAGGCTTTTTTTTAAGAAGGAAGTTGGGCCTGGCGCTCTGCATAATGGGTTCCAAAGTACCATTTCGCCATTGCCAGTTTGTGCGCAGACGTTGAGTCCAAAGTTCAAGGGAAGATGTTGCAAAGCGGGCTTATCCTCTGTTTCTACTGCAAAATGAACTTTTTTCCATTTTCTGCCACATGATTGACTCTTCTTAACTTTCTATTGTGCAATAACATCTTCGGCATTTTTTTGCAACGTGACATTTCTGCATTTTCTACTACAGAGCTGGCTTTTCTTAACTTTCTGCTGTGTAGTAAAGTGTTTTGTTGTGTAGTAAAGTGTTCTGTTGTGTAATAAAGTGTTCTACACTTTTCTACAATGTGAAAGACTACTCTTCATTTTCCATTGCAGAAAATATTTCTCCATTTCCTGTACAAAAACAAATCTAAAACCCAAAGAAAATACCCATCAAGTAAATGTTAGTTTACATGGGTTAACATATTCTCAAATATATATACATAAATATATTCGTAAATACACTTATACGTATTCACATATACATATATAAAATATATGGCAGAACATGAGTTACAATGTATACATGTGCGTATGACAGAATAATGATTGGTTCGTGTCAAGAGTAAAACACGTAATAACAAAGAAATAAGAAAACTACAGCAGAAAAGGTTTAGCTAGTATAATAGCTAACACGGTAAATATAATAAAATGTGCTACAGCATAATAACTATTACAGTAAATGAAGATACCACAACAAGATAATTGATGCAGCAAACGTGATAAAAAACGTGCTACAGCAGAATGACTAAATACATCAGATATAAGTTCTAACGAGTAAAATCAAATATATTTGCAACCGAAATCAAATATTGAATCTTCCCATAGAATATATAAACCAAGAAGAAACCCAAAACCCAACTTAAACAACCTTGTCATAGGCTTTTGCCATCAAAGTTGTTCATTTTGAGGAATAGGTCTAAACGGCTACTAGCTATTACTTTGTGGGGACTTCAAAGAGTGGGTTTTTCTAAGAGGGAGGGAAAAGATGGTTTATTGATGCACACCCATATTTCTACCATGTTTTCTCTCTTCTTTTTACCACTTTCTTTCTTTCTTTCTTTCTTTCTTTCTTTCTCTTTGTTCTTTTTACTCTTAGTTTCTGATTACTATCTTGCTGTGGGTTGTTTTTCTCCTTTGGGTCTTTTCCCTTTTGGATCCCCCTCTCCCCGAGTGCCTCTCCCTCTAAGTGCCTCCTCTTTTATCCATGGCTACCTCTTCCTTTTATAGTGAACTGATTCAATGAGATTTCTCCTTTTTACTCCTAGGACTTCACCAACTATTTTTGGCTTGTTATGGGCATTCCTTCAGACTTGCCACCAACCCATTGGTTGCCTGGCCACTACCTTTGCTTAGAATACGTTTGCTACACCACTACTCATTTTGTGACAAAATTCCATTTTGTTTGTTCTTACTATATTCCTCTACCTCTGGGTTCAAATGGATAAAGATTGGGCTATCTCACCACCTACCTTTATGGCATGCATCAGATGGTCCCAGCCATCTACTACCTTTTTTGGGTAAAATACTATCCCAGTAGGGTATATTCCCGAAAAAAGTCACGGCTGGAAACCAAGAATAGAGCCCTTTTCCCCTTACCACCAAACCACACACTCTAAATCCCCTTAACTATGGGGCCACCTCCCTTGTATTGGCTAGGTACAAGTTGGTGGTGCTCCGACCCTTGTATGCTTGCTCCACTATCTTCTCTTTTTGTCTTCTTTTGTTCCCATGCTATTTCTGCCGTAGCAAAATAACCTTTTTTTGTTCTACCATATGTCTCTGTCTTATTTCTTCATATGTTTCCTGCTGTGTTTGTCATTTCATTTGGTTTGGATTTTCTTTCCTTCATGCAACTCCTGCTGCTAACACTTCCTGCTGTTCCTTTTTTCTTTTCATTGTTTTTCTTCATATTAGATTTCACACATATTCTTTTATACAAAAGGATTTGGGCCTTTGTGGGCCAAATAATGTTAACTGGATCAAAAGGGTCTTGGGTCCAATTTGCTTTGATCTGCTAAAGCCATTCTATTGAAGAATTGTATTTTGGGGCAGATTTGTATTCTGCTATAGATTTGTATTCTGCTGCAGATTTGCATTCTGCTGCAGATCGCTTTCCTTTACATTTCTTTCTTTGGTCTTCCTGGTGGGCCTTTGGGCTTTGCTTTTCATTGGGCTTTCCTCCATATGGTTTTTTAAGTCTTGCTTCTTATTGGGCTTTCTTCCTCATGGACTTTTGAGTACGGATTTGCAAAAATGGGCATCAACAGCTGGTAAGTAAAATGTGTATTGAAAATTACTAAATTTCATATTGTGTTCCTTAGTGAGAGTATTTAGTAGTTTCTTTGTCTTGGCATTGAGAATTTATATAACATTCACTGATTTTGTGATAAGGAAGATGATGACAATAATGATTGTCAAGAATAATTTCAAAGCATTTCTGCATTTCTTGATGTTAAACTTATCCTTCTAGTAAACAATAATATGTTATCTACTAGTTTGAATAAGCTTTTATTTTCTACAAAATATATATAATAGCTATTCTCTTGGTTTTGTCACACACACGCTCTTCTTGGTTTTACTTTTACTATTTCCCTTAAAATTAGGTGTGGCAAAATTAACCCAAATTCATTTGCCTACCCAAACCCACCCACTTAAATAAGACAAACCCACCCAATTAACATTAATGTTAATTGGGTTTTAATTAGGTATCCAATTAGACCCAATTATGATCCAAGTATCATTTCTACAAATCATCCAACTCTAAAAGCATGTCCACAACATGAACAACTGTTACATATGCTATAGTAGGAATACAGTACGGCAGAATAACTATAATACAGAATAAATGATACTAACACCAAAATAGAATACAGTACGGCAGAATAACTATAATACAAAATAAATGATACTAACACCAAAATAGAGGAAGGTAGCTTAATAAGGTTATAGCAGAATAATCCAACAAATGGAAATAATGCTATAGCAGATAGCTTAATAACTAAAAAACAAACTAATCACCCAATAAGCATTAATAATGAAAAAGGGAACTTGTCTGCTAGAAAAGTAGTTTTAGCTTCTCAGCAAAAGCTAGTTTAAAAAGGGAATTAATCCCCAATGTGGGTAACCTCAAATAAAGCTTTTGCCATAGAAGTTACGTACTTTGGAAAAATGGCCTAAATGGTTTAAGCTTCAATCCTCAATCTCTCAGAGAGTGGGTCTGTCATGAGGGAGAGAAAAAGGTAGTCTATTGATGAATGCCTCTATTCTTACCACTTATGTCTCTCTGATTTTCTGTATATTCTTTTCTTTTCTCTCTTTTCTTTCCTTTTCTACCTATCCTTCCTTCCATCTCTTGTTCCTCCCCCTTTATTATTCACAACTACCACTTTTTATACTATTTTCCATGGTATGATTTACCATTTTTCCCCCTTAACTGCTTTTGGCTCCTTATGGGTTTCCCTCCAAGACTAACCATTGGCCTGCAGGCTGCTGAAGCACTACCATTGCTTTGAATGTGTTGGTTGCACCATTCTTCATTCCCAAACAGAATTGCTTGTCTTGTTTCTTACTTCTCTCTATTTTTCACTTCCTTCATCCGGATAAGGATTAAGTCTCTTCATTACCTACCTCTATGGCATGCATCAAGTGGTTCCAGCCCATGCTTACCCCTTTTGGGTGAGATGCCTCCCCAAAGAAGTTTAAGCGAGAACCCCAAAATAGACTCCCTCTTTCTCCCCACCACCAAACCAGACTTTCTGAATACCTTGACTCGTGGCCCGCCTCCCATGTATTAGCTAGGTACAAGTAGGTGGTGCCCTAGCCCTTTGTGCATGCTCCACTCCATTTGAATTTGTTTCTTTCTAGCCTTCACACCATTTCTGCTGCCTCCATGTTTGTTTGATTCTGCTATACATATTGGTTGGTGTTTATCCTTTGTGGCATGAAGAATGTGTGGGCTTTTGGGCTCGTGTTCTTTACTTCTTATCCTTTCTTGGGCTGGGCGTTGCTTTGACAAAAGCCCTCGTCTTCCTATCGAGCCTATGTTTTCCTTTTCTATGTTTGTGGGCTTTTTGGTTATTGATCCTGCCATAGCACTTCGTCGTGTTTGCAATAACTTTTACTTTTCCTTTTACTTCTTGTTACCCTATGGACTTATGGGCTGATGTTCCTTCCATGCCAGCACACTTCGTCAATTTTGTGCTTAGGGCTTCCTAGGCCCACTTTTCATATCTTTACCTCTTTTGGGCTTTGTTGGCCAACATTCCTACTGTGCCAACTCATTTTATTATTTCATTCCTCGAGCTTCCTCAGTCCATTTACTTCCTCTTTATCTCTCTTTACTCCCTTGGGCTTTTTGCTAGATCCTTTAGGCTTCCTCGTCCTAATTACCACATCTTTACCTCTTATTACTTTTTGGGCTTGTTGGCCTTTAACCCGACTCATTGAATTTACTAATTCATTTCCCAGGCTTCCCCCACCCATTTACCTCTTTTTATTCCCATGGGCTTACTACTTCATTCTTTGGGCTTCCTTAGTCTATTTACTTTTTCTTTACCTCTTTTTTATTCTCGTGGGCCTCTCAGCCATCAGTCTTGCCATTTTAGCCTGCTGGGCTTATTTCCTTATTCCTTTACTATTTTTCCCTTCTCACATTCTCTATTTTGTTGGGCTTCTTCTGCTATTAGGCCCTTTGTAAAAAATGGGCAACAACACCCCCGAAACTTAAAAATGACTGAAATACCCTTGAAACCTAAAAATGACCGAAATACCCTCAAAACCTAAAAAATGACCAAAATACCCCCCTAAACCTTAAGAAAATGATTGAAATACCCTCGAAACTTAAAAATGACCAAAATATCCTCAAAACTTAAAAAATGACCAAAATACCCCTTAAACCTAAAAAATGACCAAAATACAATCGAAACCAATAAAATTACTAAAATACCCCTAAAGCCTAAAAATGATCGAAATACCCCTGAAAACTAAAAAATTACTGAAATACCCCCAAAGCCTAAAAATGAACTTTCTAGGTTTTGGATGTATTTCAATCTTATTTTAGGTTTCAAGGATATTTCAATTATTTTTTAGGTTTTGAGGGTATTTTCGTAATTTTTTAGATTTTAGGTATTTAAGTCCTTTTTTTTTTTTTTTTTTTGGAAATTTTGGAGGTGTTTCGATTGCTTTTTAAGTTTTGGGTGTATTTTTATCATCTTATGGGTTTAAGGGGCATTCTTGTCATTTTATAGGTTTTAGGGAAATTTCGGTCATTTTTTTTAGGTTTAAGGGTATTTTAGTTAATTTTTAGGTTTTAGGGTGTTGATGTCCATTTTTGACAAAAGGCCCAAAAGTAGAAGAAACCCAACAATAAAGGAAATGAGAGGAAGATGAGAGGCAAATGGTAAAAAGAATAAGGCAACAAGCCTAGTGGGCTGACATGGTAGGAATGATGGCCAGCAAGCATATGAAAGTAACAAGAGGTAAAAGAAAGAGGTAAGTGGGCCGAGGAAGCCCAAGGAATGAAGTCGCAAGCCTATGGGGACAATGAGAGGTAAAGAAAGAAGTAAATGGGCCGAGGAAGCCTAAGGAATAAAGTGGTAAACTCAATGGGCTGACATGGTAGGAATGATGGCCAACAAGCCCATAAGAATGATAAGAAGTAAAGATGTAGTAAATAGGTTGAGGAAGCCCAAGGAATAAGGCAATAAACCCATGTGAGCAATAAGAGGTAAAGAAGAAGTAAATGGGTGGAGGAAGCCCAATGAATAAAGCGTTAAACTTAATGGGTTGACATGGTAGGAATGATGGCCCACAAGCCCATAAGAGTGATAAGAGGTAAATATATAGTAAATGGCCCGAGGAAGTCTAAAGGAAAGAATTAATGGGTTAATGGGTTGGCATGGTAGGAACATCATCCAACAAGCCCATAGTGTTAATAAGAAGTAAAAGTAAGGCAAGGCAGTTAGGGAGGCTCAAACAGGGAGGTTGCAAGTACAATGAAGCAGTGTGGTAGGATTAATGGCTAAAAGGTTCAAAACCATGAAGAAGAGAGACAAAAAAATATGGGCCTAGAAGGCTATGGAGACAAAGGCCTTCGTGTGAACAATACCCAACCCAAGAAGGGATAAAAGGAAGAAAACACAAGCTCAAAAGCCCACACATCCTTCATGCCACAAAAGATAAGCACAAACCAGTACATACAATAGAACCAGTCAACGCAAGAGTAGCAAAAAGGGGACAAACACAAATGAAGTGGAGCTCACACAAAGGACCAGGGCACCACCTACTTGTACCCAGCCAATACATGGGAGGTGGGCCATAGTTCAAGCTATTCAAAGGGTGTGGTTTGACAGTAAGGAGAAAGGGGGGTCTATTATGAGGTTCTCGCCTAAGCTTCTTTGAGGAATGACCTCTTGGGATGGCATTTCTCCCAAAAAAGGTAAGTGTGGGTTAGGACCACTTAATGCATGCCATAGAGGTAGGTGGTAAGGTAGCTTAATCCTTATCCATTGAGGTCAAACAGAAATAGAGAGAGGTAAGAAACAAGACAAGTAATTTTGTCTAGAAATAAAGAGTACTGCAACCAACACACTCTGGGGAGAGGTAATGGCTAGACAACCAACAGGTTAGTGGATAGTCTTGAAGAGATGCCCACAAGAAGCCAAAAACAGTTGAGGGACAAAATGGATAAATTCTATAATGGTAGATGGTATAAAAGAGGGTAGCCATGAATAGTAAAAGGGGGAGGCAAGAAGCAATAGGTAGGAAAGAATAAGGAGAAAACATGGAGAGAGAAAAAGAAAAGATAAAATGACTACGTAAAAGAAAACCAGAGAGAAAGTAGTGTGGTAGGAATAGAGGCATGCATCGTTAGACCACCTTTTCTCTCCCTTTTGAGATACCCACTCTCTGAAAGTTGTTAATCGAAACTCAAACCATATAGACCCTTTCTTTAGAACGAGTAACTTTTATGGTAGAAGCCTTTGTTGAAGTTACCCGCGTTAAGGATTGGTTCCCTTCTTGGGTTCTTTTCTGCTAAATAGTTTAACCCACAATCCAACAGATGAGTTATTTTTATTATACTTACTGAGAAAATTTCCTACTGTTTGGCTAGAAGTAACTAACTTATTTGCCTTTTTCTGCTGTAGTGTTATTTCTACTTGCTGTGTTATTCTGCTATAACTATGTTAACTTTACTCACAATGTTAACTGTATTTAGCATGTTTTATTATTTTGGTTATCCTGCTGTAGTCTATTACTGCCGTAATATCTGTGATAGTCACTCCTTGTGACCACACCTTATGTCCAGCCACAGCACTCACAACAAGACGCGTCTACATCAGGTAAGCCTAACTTATGCACAAGCTGGCCTAAGGCCCAACAATACAAGAAAGGCCCTTACATTTAAATTGGTGACTCCACTAGGGAGTTGGGATAGGGAAAACAAGCAAATCCCTCATAAGTTATGCCTCTAAGATTAAAGACAATGCAGAATATGAGTGTCGTGCCATCATAGGCGGAGTCAAGGCCAACCATGCCGCACAAGCTTAATTAAGCAGAGGGTGCCCACGCAACGGGGCCTAGGCCACAGCAGCAACAAAGGAAACCCATTGACAATGCTAACTTCTTTATTGAAGTACTATAGTCAGTACAACATTCCCAGTAGCAGTTGATGGAGGAGATCCACTAGCTAAAGGTGGATAAGACGAAGGAGAAGGGGAGTTAACATGACCCCAAGCATGTGGCAAACAAAGAAGAGACCTCTATGGGTGGTGGCCTGTAAAACGCGGAATAACTTTCGTCATGATGACTGACGTAGTAGCACTGCTAGAACAAGAAAAGGCCAAGGCGCCTAAGGAAATATTTTACTCAAGGGGACCTTTGTATCCCTTGAGGATACTCAGCAAGTCATATCTTAATAGATACAAGCCGCGAACCTTCACATAGAATGATGGCAGGAGGGGAAATGTTGTTGTGCATGTAAGCAAGTTTATAGATACCTTTGGTCCTTATGCAGCAGACAAGGACCTTTGTCTTCTAGAGTTTTCAAAGTCCTTATGTGACTGGGCATATACCTAGTACACTGGCTTGAAGTCTAGATCAATCCCAACATGGGATGATATGGTAAATGTATTCTACACCAAGTATTTCCATGGAGAAGAAACGGTGACACTTGCAACTTTGCAAGGTACCAAGCAAAGGAGCGGTGAAGACCTCATGAAATATATCAAGAGGTTTAGAGACATAGCCCTTGACTACTATGATCACTATGAGGAGAAGACATTGATGGAAATGTGTATAGGCAATATGATTATGGAATATCGGGCTATCCTGAAGAACTTAGAAATTTCCCAACTCGCCCAATTGTTATAGAAGGCTAGGAAAATGACCCAATTAGTGAAGCCTAGCTCTAACAAGACCAAAGAACGGAAATCCACACCACAAGCCATCATAGTTTCCTCCAGTGAGAAGAGAAAGAAGTCAAAATGAAGGGAGTACGAGAGCCTTTCTCCAATACCGTGTAAATTGAAGGAGCTAGATGTGCTCTTAGACAAGTGGATTGCAGATGGCGTTTTCAAACCCAATCATGTTTTTAGAAAGCCTAATGAAGAGTAACGGAGAGACCCACATTTTTGCCACTTGCATAATTATATGCAGCATGCTACCACAGAATGCTAGGCATTCCGCAGATTAGTGCATTGTAGGATCAAAGAAGGAACCCTTGAACTGTCCTAACCAGAGGTCTAGAGGAACCCACTCCCTAATCACAAAGGGAAAAAGGTATTAGCAGTTGTCATTTGCGTAGACTCAAGTGAAGATGAAGAGGAAAGACCATCACTACTAGCCGCAACCATCATAACCTTGTAAAGAAGCTCCCAATTCAAAAATTTGTTTAACCAATTGGAGCTTACAGCAAACGAACGAAGGATGGCCACAGAAGCTTTGGTAAGTATTGCTTCAAGAGCAAGAATAGAATGCCTTATCGTAAAAGCTTGGACTGACAGAGCCTTCCTACAAGATACCAACGAGATCGCTTTCAGCAACAAAGACATGGAGGTGGGATACCCAGACCATAGAAGGCCGCTTTACTTGATAGCCTCTAGAAATCAAATTCCCGTTAAGAGAGCCCTAGTTGACACAGGTGTTTCAGTAAATCTTATCCCACTAAGCATATTGCAAGTAGCAAGAATACTAGAGAACAAGATTCAAGGATACCCAATAGAGGTGACGGGGTTTGAAGGAAAATGTGAGCATATAGCAGGATACATACAACTCTGGCTGAATGTAGGCCCAATAGCCTCTTTGGCTCGATTCCATGTGGTGAAGATAGAAGTTTCCTACCATATACTATTATGAAGGTTGTGGCTACATAACCACCGTCTCATTCCGTCCACCTATCACTAGTGTGTGAAAGGGAGATTGAATGATAGGATAATACAGATTGCAACAAACCCATCCCCATTCAAGTAGGCAGAGGCTCACTTGGTCAAAACTATGTTCTATGATGAATGGGCACCATCCGAGGAAAGCTCGGTATACAATCGGCTGTCACCTTCATCCCCAAGTGGGAGGACATTCGAGACGACCTAAAACCCGATTTGAAGGAGTTATTGCTACAAAAAAGGAAGAGAAAAGGGGCACCAACCTCGGAGCTAGACAGTATGCCACGATGCATTAGAGTCCAAGCACCTGACAGTAGGATAATATATAAATTATGAAGGTGCACGGGCCTTACCTGCAGCATGCAAGGGGGTCCCAGAGGAGAGCCACAACATAAGACCCTAGTATGCTACATGGCCCAAGAAAGTTTAGGGGAAGAGAGTGGCATGGAAGATGAAAAGAGGATTACGACGGAATAGGAGGTACAAGTAAAAGCAGAAGAAAAGCTAGAAGAGATCGACTTAGGCATGGACCCACTGTAGACACCGCATTTTGTACCCCTTACGACTCGGGCCCTCGTTCCCCAATGATGCTCGAACTTTAAGGCCCAAGGCTAGTTTGGAGCCCAATCAAATATTAAATTGACTTAAGAAGTGTAAAATGGAAAATATAACCTTTTAAATGAGCAAAAATCTATTTTTGGAAATAAAATGACCAAAGTAGCCCCTAGCCTATGTACGTAGGTCACGCCCTGCGTACGTGAGCCAAAGCATGCATATGCAAGCACATTCCTGCATACATAACAAGGGTTTCAGAAACATAAGAAAGACAAAGTTTTTGCAATAACGACTGAGGTTTGGAACAATCCCATATCATTTGGGAGCCATTCCAAACCCTATTTTTTCCACAATAAAAAGCCTTACATGGTACATTTTCAAAACACAGAGAAATCCCACGGAAAAAATCTAAGATTCACTAGAAAATAGTGAATCAAAAGAGAGTTTTTCAAAAAATACCCTCAAGTCATTTTTATTTGATTGAGACATTTTCTAGTCCTAATCCTTTGAGTTTAAAGTTTCTAATCACTGTTTTATTGAATTGTGATAGATTTAACTGAGGGAAACGGTCAAAATCAAGCTTGAAAGCCTCTTTTTTTGAGGTATTCTTTTAAACTTTTCTTTTTCCATTTCTGTCTTTAATCTATTCTTTGTTTAGTTTATGTTTATATATGTTTGTTTTCTTTAGTTTTAGGCTTTCTTTATGTTTTTAAGCATGTTAGGATGTTAGATTTGTTGTTTGAAAGTTCTGCTTTATTTTTGTGTTTTTAGGTTTTTTGAGTAAGGATTTGTGTACGCATGATCTAGCCTGCACACGTAGGCTAAATTCATGCGTACGCAGACCTGTTCTAGCGTGCGTGATGCCGTTACCTAAAAACCCTTATTCCTTGTTTGTTTTGTTTTTTCTTTCACATGTTTGTTCTGTGTAGCCTCTTTTTCATATGTTTTAAGCCCCATAATTGCTTGTTCACCTTTTAACATGTTTGTTGTTATCACATGTTTAGATTAGGGTTTTCTTAGTTTTAATGTCATTCATTCACATGCTCAAGCATTGATGCCATAGGTGCTGTGTTACTGAAAGGTAAGTAAAGGGTAAGTCATGCATTAGCACTGTCCATGCATTTGTGTTAAGGTTTTACTTTGATTATATGATGGAACATGCTTAGATGTATGATTAGGGTTTGTAATATGTTAATGCCTTGCTACCTTGTTTAAGTTGTTGCTTTGTTTTAGATGTATGATAGGGTTTTTCATATGTTAGATGAATGTTAGGATTTTAGTGTGTTTGGCTCTCTTTTGTTTAAGGGTAGATAGGTATGTGTTTTGGGATGAATGATGCCATAATTGTATATTTAGATGTATGCTAGTGTATGTGTGAGTATAGATACAAGTATCGAACATGGTTTTAATAAGGTTAAGACATGAGACACAATGATGGGAGGCCAACCTTAGGGATGGGCGATCTTAGGTGCCTAACACCTTCCCAATAGCGTACCTAAACTCCAAACCCAACCTTTGGTAGTAAGATCAAGGTGTTTTCTTGAAAGGATGCGATATTCATGGTTCTTAGACCGTATAACTAGGTGGCGACTCCGACACTCTTTCCTCCCTTGTGTCTCCACCCACAAAAGCTAAGACCAATTTCAATAAGTTCAAAGTTGTCAGAGGAGGAAAAGGCATAATTGATTCTATTATTGAAGGAGTTTAGAGACGGTTTTGTATGGGATTATAGTGAAATGTCTGGGCTAGACCTAGGATTGGTGGTACGCACACTCAATGTGGAACTTAGGGCTAAGCTAGTGGCCCAACTTGCCAGGGTGTTCCACACTGAAGTAAAGGAGCAGATAATAAAGGAAATGCAGAAGCTGTTAACAGCTGGGTTTATCAAACTAATTCAATACCTACAGTAGCTATCAAACATTGTACCCGTGAAAAAGAAGAACAGGCAGATATGATGTGTCGACTCCAGAAATCTTAATTGGGTTTACCCCAAGGATGAATTCCCATTGCTTAACATGGATCTACTAATAGATTTTGCTATAAGGAATGCCATGTTCTCCTTTATGGATGGATTTAGCAGGTACAATCAAATGCGAATGGCACCAAAAGATGCGGAAAAGACTGCCTTTAGAATGCCCATTGGGAATTTCTACTACATGATGATGAAACGCGCGCAACCTATCAGTGCACTATGACTGCCATATTTCATGACATGATGCACTAAGAAATGGAAGACTATGTGGATGACATTGTGGTAAAGTCAAGAAGGCAAGAAGACCATGTCAAGGTGCTAAGAAAGGTGTTCGAAAGATGCACAGACTTTTCAAGTTGGGAATGAACTTGTTGAGTGCACTTTAGGAGTATTTGCTAGAAAATTTTTAGGATTCTTGGTCCATAGTAGTGGGATAGATGTATATCCAGCCAAAGTAACGGCAATAGCAACTATAAAGCCATCGGCCATGGTTAAAGAATTAAAGAGTTTTCTGGGCAAGGTCTCTTACATTAGGAGGTTTATACCGGGCTTAGCATCAATTACCTCAACTTTCACGAGGCTATTGAAAAGGGACAGAGCTTTGAATGGGGCAATGCATAGCAGAAAGCCTTTTAGAGGCTACAATAGATCATGATGACGCTACCCATAGTGCAGGCCTTAATCCGCAGAAAACTGTTGTTGCTTTACCTAGCTTCAAGCCTGTCTACCATTAGGGCGTTCATAGCCTAGGAAGATGAAGGTGACATCGAGCAGCCAATTTATTATATAAGCTGCACCTTAAGGGATGCTAAGACATGCTATCCCAGGGTGGAAATAGTATGCTTGGCAATCATCTATGCATTGCAAAGGTTGCGCCATTACTTCTTGGCCTATGACATTCGATGACAAAGTCCCATGAGATTAAGGCACTTCTTCGTCAACCCATTCTGTCTGGCAGAATATCCCTAATGGTTGGTGCAATTATCAAAGTATGACTTGAAAGTGGGAACACCTAAAGTGGTAAAAAGCTAGGCCATAGTAGATTTGTTGGCCCAATTTCCAAAAGAAGAGAAATTCTTGCTAGATGATGAGGTACCTAGAGAAATAGCTACAGTAGAAATGGCAAGAGAACAATGGGCTATGAAATTCAATGGCTCCTATACGGCAAACTCAAGCGGCAAGGGAATGGTCCTTTATCAGAATGACGAAGAGCACTCTCATTCAAGTTGGAGTTTCCATGTTCAAATAATACAGTAGAATATAAGGCTTACCTGACGGGATTGGCAATGGCCCTCGAAATGGGGATCAAACACCTAAAGGTGATAGGCAACTCTAACTTGGTGGTTTGCCAAGCCAAAGGAAGCTTTTCTTTAAAAGAACCATGTTTGGCCCTATACAAGATGCTAGCCCAAAGGATGGAGGAAATTTTTTGTACATTTGAAATAGAGCATGCCTAGAGGAGCAAGAACCAATATGCAAATGCATTAGTTGCATTGGGCTCACAAATAGCCTTTGAAGGAAGCTGTGCTACAGTTGAGATTAAGAAGCGAAGAGAATCCGTAATTGAAGTGCTCAAGGAAAAATTCTCGGAAAAAGAAGAATGTGAGGAACATTGGAGGGCTCCCATCAAGGAAACCCTATTATGGGAAAAAGATGTGGCAAAACTAAAAACAGTAAAGGACTATGTCCTGATGAAAGGAAAACTGTACCGCAGAATGCTAGGAGTAATTATATCAAGATGTGTGGGGTACGAGGAGGCCCCGAGAAAGCTAGAAGAAGTGCATAGCAAGACGTGTGTTTTTTACGAGGTTAGCCTATATCGAAGGTTGTAGAGAGCGGGCTTCTACTGGCCAAATATGAGCAAGGAGGCAGATCAGATTTAGACCCAATGTGAAGCTTGCCATATGGCCAAAGATAAAGAAGAAAGCTACGCCGTGTTTGCCATGGAGGATTGGAGGAGCCCATTCATGGAATACTTGGCAGAAGGGATCCTAACACAGAAGCACGAAGAAAGGTATAAGCTCAGGAAATTGGAAATTCTCTTTAAGAAAGGGTACGATAGAGACCCACTACGATGTCTAGGGTTAGAAGAGGCCAACGAGATGTTAAAGGAAGTGCATGTAAGAGAATGTGGAGAACACCAGGGAAGAAAGAAGTTATATCGGTGCATCTTTAAGATGGGATACTATTTGGCCACTATGAGAAAGGACGCAATAGTCTTTGTAAAGAAATGCCATGGCTGCCAAGTGCAAGCCAATTTGATCCATACCTACCCATAAAGCTTGCAGAGTATGGTCACGCCATGGCCTTTCCACACTTGGGGGCTTGACTTGGTGGGACCAGTCAATCTGCCTTCCAATGGGTACATATGGATCCTTGTGGCCATAAAATATTTCACCAAATGGGTGGAGGCCATACCACTTCGCAAAGCCTCCGGCAGAGCCGTGGAAAACTTCATTAAGGAAGATGCTAGAATTCTACCAATGGTAAACCTTTTGTAAACCAAGAAGTGAGAAAGATCCTAGAATTCTACCAAGTGAAACACCACAGATCATCGCCTTATTACCCATAGGGGAACAAGCAAGCGGAAATGACGAACAAAACCCTCATTATGATCATTAGTAAAATAAGTCAAGAGTATAATGGAGGCTGGGTAACACATCTGCCAGACGCACTATAGGATTATCGAAGCTCACCCAAGTCTACCACGAGGTTCTCCCTTTTTTCCTTAGTATATGGCACAGAAGTAGTGAGCCCAACAGAAGTAATGATACCTTCCCTATGGGTAATGCAGATGCAAGAGAAAGAAAAGGAAAATGAGGTCTTTACAACAAAAAGGTGCGAGGAAGCCCAAGAGCGTAGCCACAAATATAGGCAAAAAATAACCGAAGCTTATGGCAGAACTACTAAAGAAAGAATGTTCACAGAAGGACAACTCATGTTAAGAACAACAGACCATGTTAGGCGAGGTTTGGCAGGACCATCTACCATGAGGTTCTTCCTTTTTTCCTTAGTATATGGCACAGAAGTAGTGAGCCCAACAGAAGTAATGATACCTTCCCTAAGGGTAATGCAGATGCAAGAGAAAGAAAAGGAAAATGAGGTCTTTACAGCAAAAAGGTGTAAGGACCTGGAAAGATTGGATGAAAATAGGGAAGAAGCCCAAGAGCGTAGCCACAAATATAGGCAAAAAATAACCAAAGCTTATGGTAGAACTACTAAAGAAAGAATGTTCACAGAAGGACAACTCATGTTAAGAAAAATAGACCATGTCAGGTGAGGTTTGGCAGGACCATCTACCACGAGGTTCTCCCTTTTTTCCTTAGTATATGGCACATAAGTAGTGAGCCCAACAGAAGTAATGATACCTTCCCTAAGGGTAATGCATATGCAAGGGAAAGAAAAGGAAAAGGAGGTCTTTATGGCAAAGAGGTGCAAGGACCTAGAAAGATTGGATGAAAAGAGGGAAGAAGTCCAAGAGCGTAGCCACAAATATAGGAAAAAAATAATCGAAGTTTATGGCATAACTACTAAAGAAAGAATGTTCATAGAAGGACAACTCATGTTAAGAACAACAGACCATGTCAGGCGAGGTTTGGCAAGACCATCTAAATTCTCGCCAAAGTGGGAGGGACCATTTATGGTAAAGGAAGCCCATGCAAGTGGGTATTATCGCCTAGCCTAGATGGATGGAAAAGATTTTATGGGCCCCATTAATGGCAAGTGGTTGACACACTATTATGCGTAGGAAAATATTATGTAGTCATTTCTTTTTTATTCTTCTTTCCTCCAAGTGACCACCTTTGCAAGGGATATAGCGTCGCATGAAAGCAATGTAGTTTTTTTACTTGTAATCATGTTTAAAGGCAAAAAGCAGAAAGTAATGAAGATCATGCATGAGGTATTAGCAAAAACATACTGTACCATAAAGTATAATAAGAATTGTAGCAAATGTAGCATAGTAGATTACAAGCCAAAATGTATAAGTCATACTGGACTTATCAAATAAGTCGTACTAGACTTATCAAATAAGTCATAAGTGCTAGAGAAATAAAGTGTACCACGAAGGGAAAGAAGGAAAGAAATAAACACAAAAGAAAAAAAAACAACAAAGATACACCATAGTAACAAACGTCTAAATGATTAAAGACTTGAGATGAGAGTCTGGTCCTCAAAACATCTAAGGGTGGTAACACCAAAAAGGAAACGCTCACGACGAGCCTCTAAGTTCATCACCTCCTTCTTCAAATTCTCAATGCCGGCATTAATGGCATCAACAGCAAGCTAGATCTTCCTCACGAAGAGAGCTTGAGCAATCTCTTGTAAATGCTTCAGTAGAAACTCCACGACAAACCTGACATGGATCAACTCCTGGACTACAGCCCTTCACTATAAGATCCTCTCAATAGAAACTATGTCGATGAAGTTATGCTCATTGTCATTCATCACACACCCCAATAGCTTAAGGAAGTGCTCCTTCACAGAACGACCAAGGGGGAATCCTTGCATAAAATCCCTATGGCTACTGTAAATTGCCTCTAAGCGTACAACACATTCCTTAGGTACCTGATACCCATGAAAGTCCACATAGGGAGACCCAACACCCTAAAAGTTTGTCGGGTGAAGTTTATTTGTCTCAACTTACTCAAAACGGGCAAAGAATGCAATGACATCACTCAGGGGATCAAGAATGGTGGCAGAACTACTACCAATCTCAAACTGAGTGCTCAGAACCCACTCAGCTGGTGATGGACCTAAAAGAAAGTTTAAGCACAATATAAGCCCCTAGCGAGGAGATGAAGGAAAGAAATAGGCATAACGGCAAAATTTTAATTGAAGAGGGTACAAGGACAAGGAGGTTACCAAGACTAGTAGGAATGAGGGCTATGGGTACTGCAGGAATGAAGGCTGTGGGTACTGCAAGAATGAGGGCTATGAGTACCACAAAAATGGGTGCTGTGGGCATTGTAGGAACTGCTGCAACCTTAGACTCAAGCATGTCCATGATTGCATGACAATAATAACATGCAAAATAAATGAAGGAATACATGAAGAAGTGACAGGAAGAGAAGAAAAATAAGACATAGCAGGAATGAAGGATACATACCCATGGCCTCAACCATCTGCTCATCATCAGTGGCCTCGTCAGAGTCAGAAATGTTGGAAAATCTGGTTTTGTATCTTATACAAAACACACTATGGAAGCAATAATCACGAATCTACTTCATTCATGGGAGATAACATTTAACCTTGAATTATAGAACAAAGAAAAGAAAGCGTACCTTGGTGCAGTGAAATTCAAAACCAAGACTTAAGGAATTACTTGGGAAAACTTTTAATCTTCACTCCAATTCCACTTAATGCCCAAGAAGTGTGGTCTCTCAATCAGTTTCCAAGAAGAGAATAAAAGAGTGTCCAACACTCACATACATTATTGCATTTCTTATGTGATCTAAATGAAACCTCTTATAAAATTATGTATGTTTCTCTCCTTATATATAACTAATTATCTAATTGAGCTAGCCTTTTGGGCCATTCCAATTGGGCTCTAATGTGTGGCTTGGAGTGGGACCAAAAAGGACCAATAAGACACTAGCTTTAATGGGTCTTAGGCTTTTCTGTCAACTCTTGACAAGTCCAAAGTTACCATTAATTATATTCAATACCACTATAAGAATATAATTACACTCTAGGCCTTATCTATAAATTATATCTTAAGACTTTATTATACATGCAACCCCTTCATTAAAATATTCGTAGTAATACAAAGTTATGAATGTAGACTGCCACTTTGAAGATTACTACATCTTAATCCTTGAGTACCCAGTATAATCCTTTATGTTATTCATTATATATTTATGAATTCCAATTCCATAAATATATACTTTAGTAATTCCTTACTAAAGTGGTTGGGCCCAACACTTTGAATAACCAAACCCATTAAACTTATCTCAAGGGAATATTTCATATCTTCGTTAAGAGATTATGAATTCCATCTTGAGAATATATGCTCCATCAATACTAAATGTGGCTGCCCAACATACTAAGATTTTAGCTGTGACTTATAGATCTCACTTTTGATATATCAAAGAAACCTACATCTCAAGATTTAGAGTTGATGTAAATAGAAGTCATGAGATTTATTATTCATTTGACAGTCGTTAGGAGAATAATAAATCTCACAACGGTTCAGTTCAATATGTCTTAACTCTTAAAACATATCAACATATTAACTAGAAGTCTCTACTTTCATGATCAAGACAAATTATCTTAGTTGATATGTTATAGTTTTCACAAATGAAATGCCCAATTTCATCACTGACTACGAACTAAAATTCTGAGTTTACAAAGAACTTGCGATTTATATATTTTGTGACTAAATCACATAAATCACATACTATGCATCTCATAGACTGAGATAATGTCCCATTAGTTCATTTATAGATAGTCTCATATAATTAAATAATTTAATTATTTATGACATGCTGATAAATTGGATTTTAGGGCATAAACCCCAACAATCTCCCACTTGCCTTAAAGACAATTTACCATGTATCTGACACTTATCTCCTTTTAAAGTAATTCATAGTCACTCTAAGGCAAGGTCTGGAAACAAGTTTCAGCTAGATTTATTGCATAAATTATCTTTTCTACTACTACTTCTCAAGTACTCATATCTCTCTAATGAGATAATACTTACGCTTAATGTGTATCTTCACCACCTTGGATGAACACATATCTTGAAGTCCAACTTCATGAATCACAACCAAACTACAAGTCAATATTTGTACATCCAGTAAACATCAAAATTTCACTTTTGTGGACAAGCATATAATCCCTTATTATCCTAAGATATTTGAGTATATGTTTTACTCCCACTAAATTAAGTGATCTTTGATTCAATTGATATTTGCTTACCATGCCAACCGCAAAATAGATATTTAGCATAGTATATAGCGTAGCATAAAATCTTCCTATCGATTTGATATAAGGAACCGTCTTAATATGCCCTTCCTTATATATGTCTTAGGACCATAGTCCTTTATAAAGGAACTTCAAACTTAAAATGAAAGAATCCTTTCTTGAAGTATTACATGCTATACTTGGCTAGAATCTAATCTATTTAAGCAGTTTAAGATAGACCCAACATCCTAATTTCTGAATTATAACAAAGTTTAATTCTTAGGATATGACTAGTCTTTCCTAAGTACTTTATATCAAACTGGACTAGACAACAAAAACTCTATTGATGACAATAACTTTACATTATTCTAAATGATTAAAATGTCATCAACATACATTAAGATATTTTAAATCTCCATTAAGAGATTATGAATTCCATCTTGAGAATATATGTTCCATCAACACTAAATGTGACTACCCAACATACTGAGGTTTTGACCTTGACTTATAGATCTCACTCCTGATATATCAAAGCAACCTACATCTCATGATCAGGTCTAGTATTCTCTCAAAATTTAGAGTTGATGTAAATAGAAGTCGTGAAATTTATTATTCATTTGACAATTGTTAGGAGAATAATAAATCTCACAACAGTTTAGTTCAATATGTCTTAATTCTTAAAACATATCAACATATCAACTAGAAGTCTCCACTTCCATGGTTAAGACAAATCATCTTAGTTGATATGTTATAGTCTTCACAGATGAAATGCCCAATTTCATCACCAACTATGAACTAAAATTCTGAGTTTACAAAGAACTTGTGATTTATATCTTCTGTGACTAAATCACATAAATCACATATTATGCATCTCATGGACTAAGATAATGTCTCATTATTTTATTCATAGATAGTCTCATATAATTAAACAATTTAATTATTTATGACATGCCAATAAATTGGATCTTAGGGCATAAACCCCAATAAGAAACTCATTCCTCACAACTGGCTCGTCATCAGAATCCTCAAAGACCTCCTTAAACCCCTCGTCGGAGGACAAGTCTGCGTGAGGCCCTCAGGTGGCAAAGCTAGGAATAGAGGATGGGGTGACAACCAATGAAGACCCATCCTTTACGGCCTATGAGAGGGCAACCAAGGGATCGCTAACAAAAATAACAGGCGAAGGAGTAGGAGGAGAAGTACTCTCAGTCTAGGATGTTTTTGTAGGAATGGCTCCCTTTTGGAGAGTAGAGATCTCTACAGATATAGGGGTAGACTCCCCAATGACAACCCCTTTAGCTGGTGTAGACACTCGATTTTGCACCCATAATTTAATCAAGGAAGATGGCTAGAATGACCATTCATATACCCAAAATTTAGAGTTGCATTACATGCATTAATTCATTCATTGCATATCATAAAATCTTGAGATTCTAACGGTCGCAATGGTATGTCCGATTCCTAAATCAAACCGTCGGATTGAAAGAAATCATGTGATCAAGGTTGCATGGTCTGCATGCATTTTGTTTGGGTGGAGCCAATCACGCATGATTAATTTAAATTAATTTAATTGGTTAGACAATTAAAATTAATTAAATAATTTTGTGATTGATTGTTGGTTAGTGTAAAAAATAGGCTTGCTTGCATTGAAATAAAGTGTGTTAGGAAATTTAGACCCCGGTTGATAGAATTAACAAGTTTTAAACCCAAGTTGTTAATTAGATTTATTATAAATAAAACTTGTTAAAACAAACAAACATCAATATCATGTCAAAATCATGTAGCAAAAAAAATAAATAAGACAAGATATGATGACCCAAAAAAACCAATGAAACAAACTAGTTTCACAGTAAAAAACCTGGGAGGAAACCTTCCCGAAAAGCAATCCACTATAGTAAAGAGAAGTTTCAAATCTAGTACAAAACCTTTGTCCCTAGATTCTACAATCCGAGTAGATGAACTTACAGTAGAAACCTTCTATCGCTTTAAAACCTCTGAACTCTTTAATATATGAACGCCACCCTTTTTGATGCACGAATCCTAATATGTGACTAACAAAAGATGCATGGCTCCCAGTACGTGACTAATACACCAACTAGAAGAAGATGTTGGCTGCAAAGTTCTTCACTTTATCAACAATGAAAATCAAGAAGCACTTGGTTACAAAACCCTAAGGCGCAAAGACGCAGTAGCTTCTTTCAGAGAGAATAAGGCATCGGTCACTTTTTGCATTCATTCTCCTTGTATTCTCTTATATGACGGCATCTAAAATAAGCCTTATATAGATCTAGGGTTGTGAGAAAAGAAACCCTACACATACATGTCAGAATGGACCAAAATCAGATCTAGAAATTTGAATTTCGTATAGCTCAGTAATTCTCGATCTATCGAGAGGTGTCAAGCCTTTCTGTTGTGAGCTATCGAGAGCTATCGAGGAGCTATCGAGGGGATAGGAAATTGCTCGATCGATTGACCTAGATATCAAGAGGTGTCGAGATTGCGATAACAATCAACTGAAAAGCTCGACAGATAGCCTAGCTGTCGAGAGGTGTCGAGCAGCTATCGAGCTTTAAAATTTAGCATTTTCTCACTTAATTCTTGGACAAACTTGCATGGCTTTAATACTAGATTTGAACTCTTGTTCCTTGAAGTATTAAAGACATCCTAGATCTATCTAAATATAAGTAAAGTGTGTTTTATCAAAGGATTAGCCAATTACACAAAATAGTGACATATGTTCCTAACATGCGAAACACACATGTCCTAACAAAGTGGATAATCAGATAACAAAGAAATTGTGGATAATCAAGACTTTTTTGGAGTGTTTATCTACAAGATAATTATCATTTTAAAAACCTGAATATCCAGAATAGGGGATTAATTTTTAGAATACGGATTAAAAATGCGTTTAAGTGTAATTCATGACTAAAAAATCCTCAAAAAAAGGAGTCCAAATTGGACTAAAATTCAAACACAGGTTCGGCACCCAAGAAGGCCATTTGGCACATGAAAAGTGCCGATTGGCGTAAATCATCAGCTCTGCCCGAGGACTCCTAGATTGAGATAAACCCTACCCTTTTCAATTCGTTAGAGATAAGGACGTGTCCCAGTTTGTATCTGATCATTCAGCTAATTTTTCGAAGCAGTCCAACCTCTATAAATAGAGGATGCCACTCAAAATTCAGCATACTTTCTAACCCCAATTTTTCTGGCTCTTCTCTTCTGATTTCTCAAATCCCCTTACGTTAAAGACATTCTAGAGGCTCTTGCCTTAGGAATTTCTTTTTTGTAAGTAAAGTATTTTAGGCTTCAAAGAGTTGAATAAATTTCTTTGAATCCTAAAATATTCTTTCACTAGAAGAGTATGCTCTTGCAAGAGGTATTCTATATATTTTTTTTTCCTTTTCTTCTCCATTAGTTTTTTTTTATGATGCATGAATATGTTTAACATGTTTTATTATTTCCTATTCTTCATATATAATTACCATGTTCTACTTGAATTTTTCTTTAACATGTCCTTAGATGATTGTTTATTGTGTTTCTCTTTCTTAAATTTCAAAATCTACTAATGTCTATCAAAGATTTCTTTAAAAACTCAAAAACTGATCTGAATTTTTCAAATCTGATTTTCTAAACCAAAAATTGATCTGAATTTTTCAGATCTGATATTTTAAAACTTAAAAACTGATCTGTATTTTCAGATCTAATTTTTTCTAATTCAAAATTGATCTGAATTTTTCAGATCTAATATTTTAAAACTTAAAATATGATCTATATTTTCAGATCTGATTTTTTCTAATTCAAAAATGATCTATATTTTTCAAATTTGATTTTTCTAAATTCAAAACTGATCTGTGTTTTCATTTAATACAGATTTGATTTTTTTTTAAAAGCACAAAACTGATCTGTATTTTATTTAAATACATAACTAATTTTTTTTCAACTCCAAAACTGATCTGTATTTTCATTAAATACAAATCTAATTTTTTTAGAAAAGTTTTCTTTGTTACAAAATTGCGGATTTTGAAATTTAAAAGAAAGGATTGAAAGTTAGGTTGAATTTTTTGATATGTGATGCATGCATAATGAATTTATCATGAATGTAAAAAAATAAAAATAAATAAAAATAACTTCTTATACATAAAAAATAGATCTGATTTTTCTTAATAAAATCTTTTTTTTTTTTAATTTTCACAAAAACTTATATGATCGTTTTGAACAAAAACCTTATTCTTTCTTTTACATAAAAAACAGATATGATTTTTCTTGATAAAATCACTTCTTTTTTTTCTTTCTTTTTTTATTTATTTATTTTATTAACTTTACATGAAAGTAGATATGATTCTTTTACGTACCAAAT
The DNA here is from genome assembly GCA_023621385.1 of Quercus gilva. Taxonomy (NCBI): domain Eukaryota; kingdom Viridiplantae; phylum Streptophyta; class Magnoliopsida; order Fagales; family Fagaceae; genus Quercus; species Quercus gilva. The sequence continues at coordinate 43,710,335 of CM042477.1, forward strand.
CTTTTTTTAATTGTCAAGGTAGATTTGAATTTTCTTTAAAAAGAGGACACATCATTCATAAGGAAAATTCATTTAAATTATTTTCTGTAATGTATGTTCAACATATCATTCAATATCATGCAAAAAAGGGTATATTGGTCATTAGAGTCTAGAAGACTAGACTCTATCTAGGCGGAATGGGTGCCTAACACCTTCCCAACCTAGCCCTCGAGCTTAGGGTTTTTTGATATGTAGATTTGTGTTTTGTCTATTTAATTTTGGTAGGTTGTAACTAGGACTAAAAGTTTTGTATTATTTTGCATAGATTGTAATAGGACCCAAAATTGTAAGGTTTAATTTACCATAATTATACTTGTCTTTAATCAATCAATGACATTCGAAATATTTTGATCATGTAATTTGTATTTATTTTTCTTATTTTTTTGTATAAAAAATAAGAGGTGACTCAACACCACTTGCCCAAAAAGAGAGATGACCTTGAAAGCACCCAAATCTCTTTCTTAAGAGCACCCTAAATAATGCAATCTTTCACAGCTGGGGTGCCGTCCTCGACAAAAATAGGCTCAGGTGGAGGAACTGGAGCCTCAGCAGGGAATCCCTGGGTAGCAACAATAGTGGCAGAAGCCATGGCCTCAGCAACAGCATCTGCTCCATCAAAGAAGCCATTCATGGGCATGCCAGTAGCAATAGGAGCCTCCTCGCTTGTAGGATGATAAAAAAAAAATGGGTTTAGGATTGACCTAAAGGAAGGATATTGAAGCATGAAAAGGGGTGAACAGGTACCAAAAAAATAATAATAATAATGATATGAAAAAGAGAAATAGGGATGCATGCACAAGTAAGGAAAGACAAAAAGGGGAAATGAATGTACCTCAGCCTCAGGCTCATTAAGTAATATAGGGTGAGCAGTAGAAGTGTCCTCCTTGTACATAGACTGCCAAGTTAAGGGAAAACACGTGCACAAAGTTAATCGCAGGAAAGCCTAATAAATAACTAAAATAAAGAAGAAGCAAAATTTAAAGATAACATACTCTCCTTTCGACAGTGGCAAATGGGGCTAGAGGAGATGTCTTCCTCTTGTTGCCGTGGGTCCTATTGGAAGAGGAAGCATCCACAGATGTCTTTGGTGTGGGAGGCCTAGACCTGGCTACAGTAGAATGCCTAGAGGAACAGGTCCTGGTAGAAAGAAAGGGAGAGCTCTCAAGAACTATGTTGCCAATAGGGGGAAGGCCTTCCTTGTACAGGACAATGTCAAAATAAGTCTCAGAGGAGTCATTGCCCTTCTTGGCAGACTTAGGCTTTGCAATCTGAGACACTAAGCCTTTCTTTGTTGGTGTAGGAAGGTTCACAACCTTCACCTTCTTTTCCCAACCAAGAGGGAACTCACCAGCATACCAGTACAACCTCTTCTTCTTCTCCTACCACTCAAATATGCCTGACCTACTCTACTTTCTGGCATATACCACCACAGACTTGGTAGGAAGCAATAACTGCAAGTTTGCGGAGATAGTGGCATGTAGACCCTCAAGGGGAATGAGAGAGAACCCACGGCCATCCAACAACTCCTAGCCAAAAGAAATCATCACCGTCTACCAATAACTGCATTTGAGCAGTGCAAAGACCTTTCCCCTAGGAACTCAGAATAGTGATTGCTGTAAAGAGCTTGCTCCAAAACTCAAAAGCATTAAGGTGCAAGAAAGGACGAATTGAAGTAGTAGTATCCAAAATCAAAGTAAAATCAATCTTGATCGAGCCCAAATTTCCTCCTCACTCTATGGGGAGAATAGTGTACATACTAGATACCCTCATCAGTCAGGTAAGGCAATCACCCAGCATTGGTGTCTACCAAGTAAGTAATGCCCTTTTCATCAAAGGCTGTAAAAGGGGTAGTGGTCCCAGCAGTAGCCATGAAAGGGTCCATCACCAAATCAGCACAAGTGAACCCATTACCTAGGTTCCTATAAGCCCTCTATGAGAAACCCACCTCTTTATCATAAAACAACACGGTAGGATGCCCAAATGGCTTTAACCCCAACCCAACAATATGCCAAGGAAACTCAATAACAAAGCGACCGTAGAAATCAGTAATTACCTTAGGGTAGGACTGGTACTTCTCTTTAGCATGGCAGACTGGCTTACACTTGGCCAGATGTCTAGCACAACGTTCCCAAAGAAGATGCTGCAACATAGTGTTGTGGGCAGAAGAAGTAACTATGTGGCAAGAACCTGCTTGCCTCTTATCACTCTACAGCTGAACATGTAGATGACCCAAGAACATAGGGGCCAATGGCAAACTCACTCCAGTAGAAATCTTTATGGCTAACTAAAAATAAAGGGGCTTTATAGCATTGTGTGGGTGTGAACCAAAGACGAATTTACAGAGCCAAAATGTAACGAAGGTGGCATGGTGAACGGTGGTGGAAGCCTTTGAGAAAGCTCCAACCCAATGGGATAGCTTCGCATTCCTACTCACCCCCTTCTTCAACTCGGCCTCCATGGCCTCCTCTTCAGCTGAAAGCTCAATGTCATTGGAGTTTGTGTCACCAAGGATGGGTAGCAACAATTGATTGGCCACATCCTCTAAGGTCACGGTGATCTCACCGCAAGAAAGAAAGAAAGTGTGAGTGGCGCTACACCATCGACAAATCAAGTGGCGGAGATTGAACAAGTCACGGTAGTTGGACAAACACCGAGAGGAAACTATAGCCTTCGACATGCTAGCCTACTGAAGCGCCTTCATAAAACCCACATCGGACAACTCTGTGACTACCCATTTCTTCCAACCCAATGATGTACTCGACCTGAACTCAAAGAGAATGGGCACAGATAATGTGGTTCCTTGGAGGATGTCAAGGTCAGGAATGAAGGAAGCCAAGGGAGCCCAAGAAACTTTGGAGTCACGAGGACCAAAGGAAAGCCACACATGACCTGATAGAGAAGGCGAATAGTCACTGGACACTACCAGGAAGTGGATGTGAGTATTATACCACTGGTCGATGAGAGGAGGACACTCACTACTTGGGTCACGACCCCCTTCCTCCTTCTCAAAATGGTCCGATTCAAAAGGGGGAGCCTCTCCACCTATGTCCTCAACGGGAGGATCATTAGCGATAACCTCTTTTCCTTTACGACGGTAAGAAATCTCAACTGTTACTGGCGATAAGAAGGACGGATCAAGTGATAAAGGTAATAGGTAAAGAAATTTTGGGGAGATGAGACAGTGAAAGGAATAAGAAAGAAAAGAAAGATTGTGAGAAAGTTGAGGAAAGTGAAAGAAAATGAAAATGAAAAGGTTGAGACAAATAAAAACGCTATGAAAGGAAGCGACAGGCCAGCCATCAAAAGAAGCAACGTATTAAATGAAGCAAATGTTGTGTTTTAGAATAACTGCTAAACTGGAAAATTTGAAAAGACAAGCCTATTCATGGCAGAAAAGGAAGCAAGGCGGGGTCCACTATTTAAAAAAAAGACCCATTTTTTATAGGAGCAATCCATATGGTAGAAAAGTATTCGCATATGAATTGCAAGAGCAATCCATATGCTCAGGGGGATAAATGTTGATGCCTCTTTTTTACAAAAGGCCCGACAGCAAAAGAGGCCCAACAATAAGGGAAATGAGAGGAAGACGTGGGTCAAAATCGTAAAAAGAATGAGGAAACAAGCCCAATGGGCTGATATGGCAAGAATGATGGCCACCAAACCTATGAAAGTAATAGGTAAAAGAAAGGGATAAATGGGTTAAGGAAACCCAATGAATGAAGTGGCAAGCCCATGGGGACAATCAGAGATAAAAAAGAGAAAAAAAAAAAAAGAAAAAAAAAAGAAGAAGAAGAAGTAAATAGGCCGAGGAAGCCCAAGGAATAAAGTGGTAAACTTAATGGGCTAACATGGTAGGAATGATGGTCAACAAGCCTATAAGAGTGGTAAGAGGTAAAGATGTAGTAAATGGGATGAGGAAGCCCAAAGGAAAGAATTAATGGGTTAATGGGCTAATAAGGTAGGAACATTAGCCAGCAAGTCCAAGGAGGTAATAAGAAAAAAAATTAAGGCAAGACAAAGAGGGAGGCCTAAATAGAGAGGTAGCAAGCAAAATGATGCACTGTGACAGGATTAATGGCTAAAAGGCCCACGGCCAAGAAGAAAAGTGATCCCAAAAAAAAAAAATTTGGGCCCAGAAGGCTATGGAGACATAGTACTTCACATGGACCATACCGAGCCTAGGAAAGGATAAAAGGAAGAAAACACAAAACCAAAAGCCCATGCATTCTTTACGCATAAACCAATACACATAGTAGAACCAGACAACGAGAGAGCAGCAGAAATGGCGTGAAGGGCAGAATGGGACAAACGCAAATGGAGTGGAGCTCACACAAAGGACTGGGGCACCACCTACTTGTATCCAGCCAATACATGGGAGGTGGGCCATGGGTCAAGGTATTTAGAGGATGTGGTTTAGCGGTGGGGAGAATTGGGGGATCCATTTTGGGGTTCTTGCCTAAGCTTCTTTGGGGGAATGTCCTGGTTGGATGACATTTCACCCAAAAGAGGTAAGTATGGGCTGGGACCACTTGATGCATGTCGTAGAGGTAGGTGGTAAGGTAGCATAATCCTTATCCATTGAGGTGAAACAGAAACAGAGAGAGGTAAGAAACAAGACAAGTAATTTTTTCTTGAAATGGAGAGTGCTACAACCAACACACTCTGTGTAGAGGTAATGGCTAGACAACTAGCAGGTTAGTGGATAGTCCTGGAGAGATGCCTATAAGAAGCCGAAAATGGTTGAGGGAAAAAACGGGTAAATTCCATAATGACAAACGGTATAAAATGGGGTAGCCATGAATAGTAAAAGGGGGAGGCAAGAAGCAAGAGGTAGGAAAGAATAGGGAGGAGAAAACATGGAAAAAGAAAAAGATAAGATAAAAAGACTAAGTAAAAGAAAACCAGAGAGAAAGTAGTGTGGTAGGAATAGAGGCACGCATCTATAGACCACATTTGTCTCTCCCTCTTGACATATCCACTCTCAGAAGGTTGTAAATCGAAACTCAAACCACTTAGACATTTTATCCAGAATAAGTAACTTCTATGGCAGAAGCCTCTGTTGAGGTTGCCCACGTTGGAGATTAGATCCCTTCTTTGGTTATTTTCTACTAAATAGCTTAACCCACAATCCAACAGAAGAGTTTTTTTATTTTTTTTTTATTTTTTTTTTATTATTATACTTACTGGGAAAATTTCCTACTATTTGGCTAGAAGTTACTAAGTTATTTTTCTTTTTCTGCTGTAGTGTTATTTCTACTATAACTTTGTTAATTTTATTCACGATGTTAGCTTTATTTAGCACGTTTTATTATTATGGTTATCCTGTTGTAGATATTCCTATCGTAATATTGGTGACAGTCACTCCTGCTGTGACCACACCTTATGTCCAACCCACAACACTCATGTCAGGACACGTTTACATCGGGTAAGCCTGACTTGTGCATAAGCTGGCCTGAAGCGCAATCCTAGCAAGGCTAATCCCAACTCTCTTACTCCGTACTAATAGATCATAGTACATCAAAAGGGGTTAAGGCCCAACAATACAAGAAAGGCCCCCACATGGGGTTATTTTGGCCATTTTTTTTAAGGTTTCGGGGTGTTTCAGTCATTTTTCAGGTTTATGTGGTATTTTAATTAATTTTTAGGTTTTGGGGGTATTTTGGTTATTTTTTAGGTTTCGAGGGTATTTTGGTTGTTTTTTAGGTTTAAGGGGTATCAATTTTTTGGTTTTGGGGCTATTTTGGTCATTTTTTAGGTTTATGTGGTATTTTGGTAATGGAAGAGCCCAAAATTACTAGGCACACCTAGAATAGTGGAGTTAGGTATTTCAGGTCCAATGCAATTAATTTATTAGAGGAATGACTTGCAAGGTCAACGTTAATACTTTGCTATGATCCAAATATGAAATTGGTGGAGTTAAGGCTTATAAAGTAACAAAAAAAGTACAAAATATGGATAAAACACTTCCTAAAGTCTGGCTGGGAGGTAATGTTCATAAAAGATTTTCATAAGTGTTAGATACAAGATGATATTCTATCACTTCTCATTTTCTTCAATCATTCAACCCCTTTCTTGGAGGGATTCTTTTCCTTTATATAGTCCTTTTCATTGCATCTGAGCCCTCTACCTGTACATCTCAAAGTAGTAATTTGGGTGCTTGCCCCATTAGGACTCTACAGGAGGCGGTAAAGTGTGTTGTAAGCTGTGGGGTATTAAATATGGCCAGCTGAATTGGTATGGTGCAGTGAATGTGGAGGTGATGGCTACTTTATTAAGATATTTCCTCTCTCTTTACTTGCACGTCTCTATTGTCTCCTACAGTACCCTATTCTTTGGTGCAAATGGCTAGCTAAAGAATTCCCGAGGTGTGCTCGTTCCTCGAGCTTCTTGGACGACAGGTCTCTACATCTTCCCTCCTCAAACTTTTTTCCACGTTTCGGGCCCATATTGGTGTGCGAATGGGCCTTTTTCCATCCTCGGACTAGGCCCATGGGTTCTATATTACGTTCAGATCCTCCCCTCTCACAATAGCCCCTAAAAATTATGTTCCTACATCTACCATGGAGAATGGGGTTTTTATAGGATCTTGATGGTTTCAGACGCTCTAGGAGCCTTCCCACGTGAGAGCGTCTTTTCATTTGCTCAGCATACATTCCTAATGCTTCACCATTCGCAATGCTTCAGTAAATGCAAAGAACTGTGCTATGTCCTCCACATTCTACAACGTGATGAAGATCCAAGGGCTATGAATTTTTCTAGGATTTCGAGCGGGAATTTTACTACTTGTTTTTCACCCCTATATAAAGGGGATGGAGGTCCATTTTTTCCATTTCACTAATCATTATTTTACCACCAACGAAGAAGTCTGAGGTACCTACTCCCCCATTTTTGTAAGTGTCTTTGGCTTTCACATGGTTTAGAGTCCTTCCTCTTTTTTTTTTTTCTTCTTCTTTTTTATTTATTTTTTATTATTTTTATCTCCATCTTTTTTCTTTTTCTTTTCTTTTTTTATAAGGACAGGTAGATTTGCTAGCTTAGTTAATACGCCCGAGGGGAAGGAGGCTTTCAAAGTCAAATATAATATTCCTATTGTGGTAGAAATTAAACACTGTCACTTAGGAGAATGGCACACTAAGAGGCCCTTCGATGCTGTGGTCATCCCCACGATTGCCTTAATAGAAGGAGGGATGTAAATCCCCATGGGTAAAGTGATGAGGGATTTTTTTTTAAAAATTTTTATAGATTTTTCCCGACCTAATGCTCCCCAAACATATTTAGAATACTAGGTAGTATAGATATGTTGAACCGCAAGATGGGAGTTAAATTGACCCATCACGATATCAATTGGGTGTACAATTACCAAAATATTCAGGAGACAGGGTACTATTTTAAGACTAGGGTACCCTCAGTCAGGCTAATCTCTTATTTTCTCGAATCCAACAAGGGCATAAACAATGACTATCTGATTGTCTCGGGTAAATAGCATGATGGTTTGCAATGCCCTACACAAGAAGGGGAGCCAGGTGGGATATTAATAGGCTCGAGCAAAACCTTTTACCCTTAGCTCATAAAACATTACTTCTGCATGTTATTTATTTATTTATTTGCTTATTTGCATGAACATGCATTCTTCTTTCTTTTTTCCTTCTGTTCTTTTCATTATCACTTACTAACCTCTGACTTCTCCCATTTTCTTCACTTTGCCGCAGATAAACAGTTTACTACTCCCAATCTCGATTTGGTGAATCATGAGGATCTCAACAAAATACTGTAGTCCAAGATCTTCCTCCACAAGGATGACTAGCTTCATTCCTTTCACGTTATCCTTAAATACACTCCAATTTCCTCCAGCTTTCAATCTCTTAAGCACATGATCAAAGCCAAGGATCCTCGGTTGGTGAAAATTGACATAGCCATCCTTGGATTCCTCGTTGGTCCACTTCTGAAGGGTACTTAGGTCACTATTCAACAGGTTTCCGAGATCATCCAAGCTGAAGAGGAAGTTATACCCTCAGATGAGGAACAACAGGAGCCTGCTTGGGAGCCAGTGATAGTTGACCTAAAGGAAGACTTTAGAGTGTTCAACCAGACCGACCTTGCTGAGTCTTCCAAAGCCAGCTTGAAGCATCAATTCACCGTTCAAGTAAGCACCAACCAGGAGATCTTGAACGTATCTGAAGGCATGGGGCTACACAAGAGGACCCCAAATTTGCTAACTCTGCTGGAGTCTAATGTTGGGAGTGCTACTCCCGAGGTGTTGGTGGACCCTCGACCTCCTACCGTACTCCCCTCTCGGGTTCTCCTACTAAACCTAGAGATAAGAAAAGGAAAAGGAACAAGAAGTCTGAGAAGGAGGTGTCCAAGAACAGTGAGATACAACCTACTATGGACTAAGAGCCCTCTAAAGGGTCCAAAGTCCCTAAGGGACAACATAAAAAAAAAAAAAGCTCTACTGAAGGTTCTGGTTTCAAGGTCACACTAGACTGTCATTCCAAAATCCCTATCTTGAACCCCTTACTGGTTCTGGATGGAGCCCCATTGCCTTCTGACTCGTCTATTAGGGACTTCTAGTAGGTTATGTGGCCAACTTTCTCGAGCCGGTGTTGCTCCTTCCTCAAGACATGGCCGACCTAAGGAGCCTGACGAAGTATGAGGTCTTTTTGACTCTGAAGAGGGACCTTACCATGGTGGGTGTTTATCTCCATATTCCCACTCATATTTCCAAACATTACCCCTTTATTTTTTACGTACATTCTTTACTAACTCTACTTTTCACTCTCTTTTGTTTGTATAGGTAGTTTAGGCAGCTTATGTGGCTAAAGAGTGGGTGGACCATGCCCATTCCAAACTTAAGGATGAGGAAGCACATCGTGTCTCTAACATTAAGGCCCAAGCTGCTACCGAGAAAAAATACAATGAGCTACTCTTTAGGCTGTCTGAGGTTGAGAGGGGAAGGAAAAGTGCTAAAGTTGCTCTAGCCGGGGTAGAGAAGCAAGTCGAGGAGTAATGCTTCCAACTTCGGAAGGTTGAAAAGAAACTGGCCATTGCTCATGAAAATATCAAAGCCCAACAGAAGGAGCTTAAGGGTAAGGCTGAGGTGATCAAGAAGGTAGAGCAGGCTTGGTACGACATGGGCTAGAAAGAAACAGAGGCAATCCTGAGGTCCCAAGTCACATAGGTCTATCGAGTGTATTGTCTTCAAGTATGGGTAGAGGCCTTAAATGTCGTTGGGGTGGATCCTACCTCGGAGTTAAGGAATCCTAAGAAGGTCATCTTTCCTTTGGCTTTGAGAGAAACTCTCAAGGCCACTACTAGAAGGACGAGCTTTGCTGCTCTGGCCTCCTAGCCCATTGAAGAAGGTGAGAAGGGGAGTGAAGGTGCTAATCTGGAGGCTGCCTAATAGAAGAGACACTTTCTTCTTCTTATTCCCTCCCCCCCCCCCCTCCTTTTTTGGTTTAAGTGTAGTTCCCCCCCCCCCCCCCTCCCCTTTAATATTATACCTTGTAATTTCTCTTCTATCTATCAAATAAATAAAGTTTCATTTTAACAAGTTTGTGTATATGGTCTTGATCTATTTCTCCTATGCTTTATTCCTTTTTGTCAGTGTTATATGTTTTTTATAATTCTTTTTTAACGTGCAACAATTCACTCGAAATACACATTCAAAGGTTTTATAGAACACTTAATCTATTCTAATATGAGTTAATTTATCCAAGGCATGTGACTTGAGGAGTCGAACATGACCGAGATTCTATTTAACATTTAACCATTTTAATAAAAGTTAATTTACTCAAAGCATGTGACCCAAGGAGTCGAACATGGCCGATGTTCTGTTTAATAGTTAACCATTTAATAATAGTTAATTTTCTCAAGGCATGTCACTCGAGGAGTCAAACATGGCCGAGGTTCTGGTCCTCAATGTTAGGAATCCTATCTCTAGAGGGATGACTGCTTTGGAGCCATACGTCATTGAAAAGAAGTTCTCTCCCATTGATCTTCTAGGTGTGGTGTAGTATGTCCATAACACATGCGGCAACTCATCTACCCATCTCCCCTTTGCCTCATCTAACCTCTTCTTTAGTCCATTCACTATGACCTCATTCACGGCTTCAACTTGTCCGTTACCTTAAGGGTAAGCAGGAGTAGAATATCTGTTTCTAATGCCTAGTTCATAACAATACCTTCGAAAAGCTTTACTATCAAACTAGAGCCCATTGTCTGAGATTAGTGAGTGCGGAACTCCAAATTTGGTGAGAATATTTTTCTAGACAAACTTCTTTGCATCTTGATCTCAGATGTTGGAAAGAGGCTCGGCCTTGATCCATTTTGTGAAGTAATCAATTCCAACAATAAGCCATCTTTAGTTACCAGTTGCCCTTGGGAAAGGACCAACTATATCTAATCCCCATTGTGCAAATGGCCATTGACTGGAGAGAGGAGTCAAGGTTCCTCCTAGCTGATGGATGTTCGGGGAATACCTTTGGCACTAGTCCCACTTCTTGACATATTCTTGGGTAGACTTTTGCATGTTAGGCCATCGGTATCCTTGGGTAGTGGCTCTATATGATAGGGACCTTCCTCCCATGTGACTACCACAAATTCCCTTATGAATCTCTTCCAATAATGGCTCCACTACTTCAGGATGGATACAGAGCAAATATGGCCCGGAGTATGACCGTTTGTACAGCTTCTGTTCTTCTGAAAGCTAGTATTGCGATGCCTTCCTTCAGATTTTCTTAGCCTCAGATTTGTCCTCAAGTAATGTCCCGTCCTTCAAAAACGGCAACACCTAGTCCATCTAACTTAGGCCGACGTGTATGTTGCTTACCCTGATTGGAACTTAATTATCCCAACTAGATGCTACTAGATCTTCAATGATTATAACTCTAGGTAGACCCTGTCCCAATAAGGTGGCCAAGGTTGCTAATGAATCAGCATAGGAATTCTTACTTCTAGGAACTTGCTGTATAGAAAAAGCTTTAAAATTGGACTGTAATTGCTTGATTTCGCCAATGTACCAATGCATCCTTTGATCTCTAGCTTCAAATTCCCTTTTCACCTATCCCGCGATTATCCTTAAGTTAGAGAAAACCTCCACAGCGTAGGCTCCAAGCTTTTTCACCGTAATCATTCCTGCCCAGAAAGCTTCATACTTCATTTCATTATTCATGGCTGGAAAACCAAGTCTTAGAGATTTCTCCATAGTTATTTGCTTAGGTGATATTAGAACAATTCCAATCCTAGACTCTTTTTGGTTTGCTGTCCCATCCACATAGAGCTTCTAGGATGGGGGATGGGGAGTGGAAATCAGTGAAACCTCTCGGGAGTCCCTTTCACCTCGGTTTTAGACCTCCCCCCCTAAATGAATTCTGCCACCATATTAGCTAGAACCTGTCCCTTTACAGCTACATGAGGTAAATATTTGATGTCAAATACTCCCAAAATAGTTCCCCACTTAGCTATTCTTCCTGTATAGTCCGACCTCCAAAGCAATGCTTGTAAGGGGAGCTAAGTGAGGATAACAATAGTATGGGCTTGGAAGTAATGGGGAAGCTTCCTCATGGCATGTATGATGGCCAAGATGGCATTCTCAAGCGGTAGATATCGGGTTTTTGCCTCTTGAAGGGACTTGCTTACGTAATAGACATGCTTCTGCACCCTAGAGTTTGTTCGAACTAGGACTAGGCTTATTGCATGGTCTGTGACAAGTATGTAAGCATACAAGACCTCTTCCTTCTCGAGCTTGGAAAGGATGGGAGGATGCACCAAGTATTTCTTTAGTTCCTCAAAAGCTTTGTTACACTCCTCGGTGTAGGTGAAGTATTTCTACTTATGAAGTAATTGGAAAAAAGACCTACAGCAATCGGTCGACAAAGAGATAAACCTATTTAGGGCTGCAGTCATCCTAGTTAGCCTCTACACCTTTTTTGGGTTTCGAGGTGGGTGAAAATTATGGATGGCTCTGATTTGGTTAAGGTTAACCTTGATCCCTTGATAAGTGTGTAACACAGGAATTTCCCTGAACTCAAGCTGAAGGAATATTTGGAAGCATTAAGATGCAATTTATATTTTCTAAGTACTAAAAATACATCTCCTAGATCACTTAGATGCTTAGACACCTGCTTACTCTTTACAACCATATCATCTATGTAAGCCTCGACATTTTGGCCCAACTAGGCTTCAAACATCCTCGTCACCATTCTTTGATAAGTGGATCAGCATTCTTCAAGCCAAAGGGCATCACTCGATAATGGTGATTCCTAGTAATGGTCAGGAATACAGTATTTTCTTGGTCGGGTAGTGACAATGGTATTTGGTGATAGTCTTGGAAGGCATCCAAAAAACTCATCCGAGGATGGCTGAATGTTGCGTCTACATGTTGATCGATTCGAGAGACTAGGAAAGGGTTTTTGGGGCAGGCTTTGTTTAAATCAATAAAGTCCACACAAACCCTTCACTTTCTCGACTTCTTCTTAATGACCGCAGTGTTGGCTAACCATTTGGGATAAAAGCCTCTTTGATTGCTCCAGCTTGCTTGAGGTTATTCACTTCCTCCTTCACTACCTCGACGTGCTCTCTGGAAGAGCACCAAGGAGGCTGCCTTTTCGACATAACAGTTGGGTTCACATTAAGGCGGTGGCATATGAACTCTGGATCTACACCCGATGCCTCATATGCACTTCATACAAAAACATATAGATTATCCCTCAAGAAAACCAGCAATTCTTCCTTCTCATCTAGGGATAACTGGGTCCCGACTTGAAAATATTTATCCTTATCTAACCCAACAATGACTTTCTCCAGCTCTACACATTATAAACCACTCGTTATAGGCCTAGTTAAGTCTTCAGGCCCTTGGATCGTTAATTGCTACGAAACATCATTTGGGCTAAGAGAGCCCATTTCAACTTACTGGTGCTTAATAGCAGCAACCATACACTGCCTGGCCAATGTCTGGCTTCCCATTAGCTCCTCTACTCATCCTTAGTGGGGTACTTCATCTTCAAAGGTAAGGTCGAGGAGACTGCTCCCATAGCGTTAAGCCAGGGTCTCACCAGAATTTCCATGTAAGGGGAGTAAGCATTAACTATAATAAACTCCACGTTGACCACTTCGTTACATGTTTGCACTGGTAGCTTAATCATCCCCTTGGGATAACGGTTCTTCCTTCGAATCCTACCAATGATGAGTCATATCTGCTTAGATCGTCAGACTTTAAGTTTAGCCTCTTATATAAGTCTAGGTACATGATCTCAACTTCGTTTCCTTGGTCCACTAACACCCTTCTCACATTAAACCCTCAAATTTGATGGGTAACTACTAGTGCATCATCATGGGGTTGAAAGGTCCCCACTTTATCTTCATCTAAGAAGCCCAAGATCAACTGTGATTCCACCTTAACCCTTATGGACCCTCGGACCTACTCCTTAGGCTCTGGCTTTAACATTATGGACATAATTCTAGAAAAGGAGCCTGCCTCCTTACTTGGTGTGACAAGGATGACATTGATGGTTCCCAATGGTGGGTGCAGAATGACCTTTCACTGGTATCCCTTCCCGCCCTTGCTTTCCTACCCAAGAGACTGGTGCATAAACTGTTTCAACTTACCTGCCTTGACTAATTGCTTTAAATGGTCGCGCAGGGTTCTGTAGTCCTCAGTTGTATGCCCTCGATCCTGATTATACTGGTAGTATAGGCTTTGATTCCACTTGGTAGGGTTACCTCCTATCATGTTGGGCCACTTGAATTAAGATTCATTTTTTATCTTTCCAAGGATCCAATATACGAGTTCCTGAACATTGAGTTGACCACCGAGGCATTGGACTACAAAGGTTGATTGACAAAATCTCTCCTTGACCGGTTAAGGCCATATCTATCAGGCTGAGGATCCCTCCTTTTAGGGGTGAAGACCTTGGCCTTCCCTTTGCCTTACACCTAATCTTCTTTAACCCTCCTATGCTCATCAATACAATCTATCAACTGGCGCATATTTCGAGTGGGCTTCATGGTAAAGGATTTCCTCAAGTCGTGATTCATGGGGAGCCCCACCTTGAAGGTCTTGACAGCCACATCCTCGAAATCTCCATTGATTTCATTAAAAAGTTCCCAGTATCTATCAAAATAAGTCTTTAGTGTCTCACCCTCCTTCATTGCCATGGATAGGAAAGAGTCTAGAGGCCTAGGGACCCTACTGCAAGTTACAAATCTGGCCCCAAATGCCTTAGTCAGCCTCTCAAAAGAACTTATTAAGCCTTCCTCCAATCCATCAAACCATCTCATGGTGATAGGTCTGAGGCTTGAGGGGAATACTTTGCACATGAGGGCCTCATTCCTTGAGTGAATAGCCATTCTTTGATTAAAGTGACTTACGTGCTCCACTAGGTTAGTCCTTCCATTATAAATGGTGAAGGTAGGCTAAGAAAAACGGTGTAGGAGTTTGGGCCTTTCAATGCAGCGTGTAAAAGGTGACCTAGAGATTTGGTGCAAGGCCTTACTCATAGCCGCTTGACTTCCTATTTCTTCTCCTACGATGTGTTTCCCTACCATCAGTATGGGAGGACGTTGTGAGAGACTCACTAGAGGGAGTTCTAAACTTCTGCCTGTAACTACGGTTCTCTTCTAAATCAAAGCTTTGGCTTGATGAAGGTATTCTATCCCCCTTAACATGCACTCTACGTTGAAGCCATTTATGTAGGTGGTCAATCTCTAATCTGAGGTTTTGCATCTCTTGCTCATGCTAAACATGATTCCCTGGCCTCAAGTGATTTCGACTAATGTGGTTCGAGTAAACAGTTTCGACCCTAGCGCTGGGTGTCTAATTTGCCTCACAGTCTCCTCTTCTTTCTAAGTTGACAAATTGGTCTGCTCATTGAGAACCCACTTATTCTTCTCTATCTTGCTTGGATTTTGCCATTTTTTCCAACTATTGTCAAGAACTTAGATCACAAAGTTCAAAGATGACAATTCCTACAAATGACGCCAATTGCAAGAGCCCAAAATTACTAGGCCCACTTGGAATAGTGGAGTTAGGTATTTCAGGCCCAACGCAATTAATTTTTTAGAGGATGGGCTTGCAAGGTCAACTTTAATGCTTTGCTATGATCCAAATATGAAATCAATGGAGTTAAGGCTTATAAAATAACAAAAAAAGTACGAAATATGGATAAAACACTTCCTTGGGTTTGGCTGAGGAGGCAATGTTCATAAAAGATTTGCTTAAGTGTTAGATACAAGATGATACTCTATCACTTCTCAGTCTTCTTCAATCATTCAACCCCTTTCCAAGAGGGATTCTTTTCCTTTATGTAGTCCCTCTCATTGCATCTATGCCCTCCACATGTACCACATGTACGTCTCGAAGTAGTAATTTGGATGCTTGTCCCATCAAGACTCCGCTGGAGGTGGTAGAGTGTGTTGTGAGCTATGGGATTACTGTTCATTAATGCGGCCAGTTGAGTTGATATAGTGCATTGAATGCAGAGGTGATGGCTACTTTACCTAGATATTTCTTCTCTTTTTTACTTGCACATCTTTATTGTCTTCCACGGTACCTTGTTCTTTGGTGCAAGTGGCCAATTGAAGAATTCCTGAGGTGTGCTTATTCCTCGGACTCCTCAGACGACGGGTTTCTATGTTTTCCCTCCTCAGACTTTTGTCCACGTGTCGGGCTTAGATTGGTGTGTGAATGGGCCTTTTTCCATCCTCGAACTGGGACTATAGGCTCTATGTTACATTTAGATCCTCCCCTCCCACAGGTAATTTTTAGGTTTAAGGAGCATTTTGGTCATTTTTTAGATTTAATGGGCATTTTGGTCAGTTTTTAAGTTTAAGGGGTATTTTAGTCATTTTTAAGTTTCGGGAGTATTTTGGTCATTTTTTAAGTTTTGGGGGTATTTTGGTTATTTTTTTAAGTTTATGGGGTATTGTGATCAATTTTTAGGTTTCAAGGGTATTTTAGTCATTTTTTTTGTTTCAGGGGTATTTCGGTAATTTTCAATGGTTTTTAAGCATATTTGATTTTTTTTTATAGGTTTATGGGCTATTTTGGTAATTTTAAAGGGTTTTATGAGTACTTTGGTCATTCAAGTTTTATAGGTTGTGTTTGTTTTGGCTTTAGATCACTTCCGGAAATGCTTTTCCGTAAATGCGGGTGTTTGGTTGCGCATGGAAAATAAATTTTCCGGAAAATATTTTCAGTTGACCGTGTAAAATGAGCCTTTGACTAGGAAATGGTTTTACATTTTTATTTTCACTTCAAACCATTTTCGGGGTAGACGCGCAAAAGAGAAAGAGAGAGAGAGAGAGAGAGAGAGAGAGAAGAGAGAGAACAGCTCACTCCACAAGCTCACACCGATCCACACACAGTAGTCCGATCATCTCACTGATCCACACACACCGAGCTCAACTACTGGATCCTCTCCCTCACGGTAGTCCGATCACCGAGCTCCACACACTCTTCGTTTAGCGCCAAACGTAGACCCACGGTAAGTTTTCCTTCTCCGATTGATTATTCCTTAGTCCGACGGCGTTTGTTTATGGGTTTGACCATTTTACACCTCTGATCCACACACCTCACCTCACCTCACCTCCAACCTCACCTCACCTCACCTCCGATCCACACACCTCCGATCCACATCCCCTCAAACTCAGATATGCGAAAATCCACACACCGTCGCATAAACAACCCATCACCCGACCCACCTCTCGGATCCAATCTATAAATAAATAAATATATATATATATATATATTTATTTATTTATTTAAATATTTATTTATTTATATAATTATTTACTTTTTTTATTTAATTTTTTTAATTATCCATTTTTTATTTAAACAGTGTATTATTCATGGATGGATAGATTCTGTATTAAGCATATTGGGTCTTGCCAATTGCATACATTTGCAGCAAATAAAGAAAGACCTATTGGGTCTTAGCTTTCTAATGAATATTATGGGCAATTGATCCTTCTCCTTGGATTCTTTTTTCACATATTGCATGCACAGGGCAGCCAAACTTTAAAAATTAGAAAAATAATAATAATAATAATAATAATAATAATAATAATAATAATAATAATAATAATAATAAACACACACTTAAAATGTTCAATTGTAACCATTAGGGTCACGACAAGGCATTTAATTATCACATTGGTCACTTGAAAATAGTCAGTAGTGCAATATGTTTGTTAAATAATATCATCCAACAAAAGTTTTCTTTATTTATTTGACTATTTATATATATGGAGATGAACAGATAATGCACATCACATTACATTTAACTATAGTTAAAACACATGTGTTGATTCTACCGAAGCCAACTGACCCAACTTAAAACTTATTTATAATTCTTTCAGTTTTTCTTCTTTGGTTTTGGGTTATGCTAATTAATATCAGGTTGACATATTTTAAACCGCTTATTTGGTTTGGATGTTTTCTGTTCGTGGCTATTTTTATTTACTGTGTAATCAATAGCATGCTTGTTTACATACCTCTTAGACCACAGTGTTTGTGATTTTGTTAGATGAAGAAAAAAACCAAAGCCGCAATTCTTGCCTTAGTTGCATCTGTCCTCCTTGTGGGGGTTGCATTGTTAAGGAAATTGCGGCGTAGACGTAGACAACTGCCTAGGGCGCCTTATGTTAATCATGCAGCTGAGAGAAATGAATACATAAATAGTATTCTGCATGGAAGTGAGAGACATTGTGTGAATCAACTTAGGATGAACCCTATAGCTTTCCACCACTTATGTCACATCCTCACTAAGGGGGAGTACGTACGCCCGACTATTCACATGAGTTATGTCTCCTGTTCCCTAATAGATTTTTTTGTTTATCATTGACCTAAATCATTTAATGGCATCTATATTGAATTGAATATTGAATTTATGAGTGAAGTGATTATTGCATTGTTATTATACGTTCCTTTCTCCCTTATAGGTGCATCGAAAGCATGCGGAGTATCTAAACAAAAAAATTGAGATGTATGATGAATTAGCTATTGTTGTGGGGAAGGACACAGCCACGGGTGGCTTTTCTAAGTCTTATGTGGATATTGAGAATCAGCCAGACAATGGGGACAGTGCTGAGTTTGTTGCAGACAATGTGGAGGAAGGTGTGATCGAGAAAGGGAAGAATGTAGTCGAGTCATCCACCACTGGGTCAGAAATTTCTAAGTCCCACAAAAAAGGGCGTGCACCTTCTAACGTTGATGATAGTGTGCTGACTGATCTGGCTGATTAGTTGAAGGAAATAGCTATGGCTCTGAAAGAAATCAATCGGGGCCTGGTGGATTACACAGCTCTTTACAATGAGGTCACGGCTATGATGGCGAATGGGTATAGCGAAGACATGCTCGCAACTGCGTTTGACCATCTTTGTGAAAATGAGAAAGCAGCACGGGGATTTCTAGCCAAGAATGCTAGGCTGAGAAAGTTGTGGTTGGATGGTTTTTTGTTCTCACAACTTTGACTTGTCTGTTTCATGTTGACTATGACGGTAGCTTTAGAAATTAACTTTTGTTGTAGTACTAGTATTGACCTACCATTGTATTATATATGTAGTCTTTTGTATTATTGAGACGATACAATTGCTCAAATTATGTATTTGTACTGTTCAGATACCACGAGTAAGTATCATTTTTGTACACCATGGAGGTGTAATGCCAATGGTGAATGATTGATGTGGCTGCTTTTATATAAATATTATGGGTATATTCAAATGATTATTTTTGATGTTGAAGTGGATGATTATTTTTGTACTGTTACAGATATGTCTAGGCAATGCAGGTGCTTGAATTTGGATGATTATTTTTTATGTTGAAGTGGATGATTAGTTTTGTACTGTTACAGGTTTGTCTAGGTAATGCAGGTACTTGAATTTGTAAGGCATTTCATATTTTCCATAAAATGATCCACAAACCAAACATAGGAATTGATTTTCCGTAAAAAACGAATTCCATTTTTCATAAAATGTTTGACCGAACCAAACATGGGAATTGATTTTCTGTAAAACGGAAAGCATTTTCTGTAAAACAGAAAGCATTTTCCGTAAAATGTTTGAACGAACCAAACACCAGAATTAATTTTTCGTAAAATGAATTTCGATGCAGCCAAACAGCCTGAATACATTTTCGTTTTCCTGAAAATAGCATTTCCGGAAAATATTTATTTTCTGAAAAATATTTTACATGAACCAAACATAGCCTTAGAAGCATTTTGGTAATTTTGATTATTGGGTAATTTGGTGGGTAGGAGTTTACCCATGATAATTGAGTTGGGTTGGGTTTAGGTTAGATGTAATTAGTTAAATGAGCAATAAATGGGTAAATGAGTTTTATGTATCCACCCATTTAACACCCCTTACTCAAAATAAAATATATCTCCTCTTTTAGTTCGCTGGGCAATGTAGGTGTAGCAGAACAATGTTGGTATTTATTTATTAGTAGCTTTATCACAAAATATGGACTGAGAGTGAGAGTGAGAGTGAGAGTGTAGATTGCCATTTTTAGACTTCCCTTTTTTACCGTTCAACCAATATATATGTCTCATTTGATGATCTTAGAGAGAGAGAGAGAGAGAGAGAGAGAGAGAGAGAGGACTAATTAATCCCCAGCTTCTAATTAAGCTTGTTTCCTCATGCTTGGGCCAAAGCTAGGGATCCTACCTCATGTCATCATGTGTCACTCTTTCGGAGATCTGCATGGGTCTTGCTTTTGATGGGGTTGGGGGTAAGGTGTTCATCTATTGTTTCTGCCACAGCTGCCACAGTCAAATTATTGAGTTTTCTTTTTTGTCTCTTTGCTTTTGAGGGTTTCCTGTGAGGTGGGCTCAGCTCACATGTATGGGCACTTTGCACTCTTTTTAATTGGGCCTTCTTGTCCATTAGTAGGAATTTGCATTTATGGCTTTTTGCGCCCATTAATGGGCCTTCAGACTCATTAGTGGACTCTTGCATAAGGCTGTGTAACATTTTGGGAAGTAAAAAGAGAGAGAGAGAGAGAGAGAGAGAGTGAGAGAGTTACAACAGTCATTCTTGTTACACCTTACCAGTGTACCACAAATTTGTTTCTCAAAAAAAAAAAAAAAAAAAAAAAAAAAGAGAATGGGTAATTGTCCCACATCACTTGAGTGTGTTATATATAGTGTAACATATCCTACTCTTCCTTAAAAGTTATTATGACTTTTAAGTGGAGTTGTGGTGTGTTTTTATGTTAAAATCACTTTTCCTCTTCTTTGTGTGTGTTTTTATTTCTCAAAAATAAATAAATAAATAAAATAAAATGAAAAAAAAGATGGCATGACTCACATGACTAGTACAAGTGTACAATAGTAGAATAACAAATATTTCCCACAAGTGCGTAATACTAAAGGCTACAAACTTCCGAAAAATCACGTGTCTTATAATCTTTTAGACAATAACGTTAATTACACACAAAAAAGTTCAAGGATGCTCATAAAAAATCTCAAACTAAAAAAAAAAAAAAAAAAAAAGCCACACCAAAACAAAATGGGAATAACGGCCAAAAGGAAGAAAGGAGAAATGTTTTTTTAAAATTTTTTAGGGGGAAGGAAGATGTGAAATAGGGGAAAGGAAATAGAATCAGTAGCAACCTATCGAACTTCATATCCATATTTATACCTAGAGTAATGGGAAGGGAAAAATATGGATCATCTAAGCGAAGCTTAAAATAAAACAAATTAAGGTAGAGATGAAAATTGGGGGTTTTGCTAACAACGATGCTGCACTTCTTGTTGTGGGGCGTGGTCGATGAGCAATGTTTGCACCACCATAAGATCCCTTCCCTCTCTGCGACTTTTCCGTCTCATATATTTTTTGCTTTCGAATGTAACCTTTCTCATTACAGTCTCCATTCAAATCACCATCAACTCTTGCTATAGAAAATCGGTTTTAAAATGTCAAAGGCTACACACACAAAACAGTGAGTCATTTATTTATTAAGGAACAAGTTTCATACCATGAACTTCTCGGTCTTGCATGAAGCGCTTTGAGAGCTTGGAACCTTCATTCTCTAATGTGGAAAAGCTTTCCAAACCCAAGCTTGACAGGACTTGAATGCATAAGATGAATAACAAGCATCCAAAAATTATTGATCTTTTTTTGCTTAGGGGCATATTGATCTTCTGATTAAGGGCGAACGATTTTTTTTTTTTTTTCTTTTTTTTTGGTTAGGGGGGTGGGGTGGGTGTATTGTTGGATAAGGGGCAAACCTATTCTCATAGGTAAGAGGATAAAGATGGCAATATATAAGAACTTTTGGATTTCTTCATGTACAGTAAGAATGGTATGATGAGGAAGGTGTTTTCTGGTGATCAGAGAATAAACAAGAATGGCCCATGCAATTCATGGCTATAGTATTATGCATTTAGAAAAGTTAAAAGGAACTAAACAAATGGTTGCGTTAAAGAGGAGCGAAGCCAAGAAAATTATCACTTCAAAAACCAATAACAAATGCCTTATTTATTTATTTATTTATTTATTAATATTATTCTTAGCTCTAGTGGTCTTGTGGTATTTTGAGTATATACGTGCTGGAATGGATTGCCCAAGACATACTTCGGTAAATGTATGGCCATGGGTAGATCTGGCGAAATTGGATCCAAACTCAATAACTTGGCCAAACCGGTTCCGCCAAGTTATTGGAATAGTAACCTATTTTAGTCCAAAAAAACATTTCTGGCCTAAACTCAATCAGGTCGATTCTATACACGTACCAATTCAACTTGCTCATCGAGTCATTATTATAAAAAAATTATGAGTAAAGTTTGGCTACAAGATTAGTGATTTTTTTTTTTTTTTTTTCAAAATAACACCCATTTTCAAACAATTTCATTAGCTAACATCGATTCCAAACTATTTAGGATAAGAAATTTATGGGTAAAGATTTTTTTTTTCTTTTTTTTAAGAGAAAGTAATAGTAGACTTTATCCAAGAAAAATCACGTTGTACAATGGAGAAGAGAAAAGAGAAGTATTCTTCTATGCAAATAATTGGTTCATCATCCTCTTTTACACTAACTAGAGCTAATGTAGCACGATTACATCATAAAGGTATATTATAAAAGTTAAAAATTTTCTTGGTTTAAATTATTTATTAAGTGAAGTTCATTCTTTAGTGGAAATAACGAAGCTAAGTGTAAATTAAATTAAATGAAGCTATTAACTTATTATAATTAAAAAAAAATAAAATGCAAATTACATTTTTTAAGTTTAATTGAAATTCATTTCAAATCTTTAATTTATTTTAGTTCAATTGGGTCCTTTAAATTTTAAATTTTCCCATCTAATTCAGTTAAAAAATTTGTTTATTAAATATGCAATTAACTAATAAAAAGATATTTAAAAAAATATATATTATCACATAAAAAAATCTATAATATATTTTTGGTAGCTGTCAAGAGCATTTTCACAGCTCACAGCTCACAGCTCACAGCTCAAGAGCATTTTCACATTTTGGGAAAGCCAGCTTTGCGTCACGTATGAAAAAGGAAAAGAAAAGGAAAAATTAATTTTATAATCCGACTGTTTGAGAATTGAGATATAGATTCTCTGCCTTAATTTTTGGGAGAAGAAAGTATCTCTTTTTGGGACATTAAAAAAGCTGGGAAAAAAGTGGATCCCATCCAGCTGTGAGTGCTTATAAGTAATAAAAGAATAAAGGATGAAGCATTATCATTATTTTTTATAATCAGATTCTCTCCCTCTCTCTCCCCCCCTCCCCCCCCCCGAACAATTGAGAATTGAGTACTCATAAAAGAAGAATAGGATGCCTCATCATTTTTATTTTTATTTTTTGTGGAAATCAAAAAGCAAATGCAGCCTAAAAATATCTCCCATATTGCGTGGCAATTGTAGGGACAGCGCCGCGGTAACAAATGGTACTATTTTCTAAAATAATATTAAGTTATTTTCAAATGAAAACTATCCGATCTTTTTGTATTTGGTAATAACTTTAAAAATTGAGTCTTTTAGTTAGGGTGAGTTTGATTCAGCTTTTTATAAAAGTACATAATTAAAAAGTGGAGTTTTCAAAAATTGTATAATAAAAAAGTGCATTTTCAAAAAGGTGAGTGTTTGGTAAAAATTGTTAAAAAGCACTTTTTTGAAAAAACTGAGTGTTTGGCTAGCACTTATAAAAGTGGTAGTTTGAGGGATAAATTACCAAAAAGGACAATGTATATATAAGAGAGTTTATTTCAATATTTTTTATATGAGTTTATTTCATACTTAAATCAACTACTTCATATACTTAAATCAATTTTTCTCTTTCTAAAAAAATTATTTTTTTCTCACCAATATTAGCTAATAATAAACTACTCCTTAAAATTTATTATGAAAGTATTGTAAAAATATTATGATAAAAAATTATACTGATTTTAATTTTAATGTACTATTAAAATTATTTTTTTCTCTTTCTAAAAAAATTATTTTTTTTCTCACCAATATTAGCTAATAATAACCTACCCCTTAAGATTTATTGTGAAAATATTGTAATAAAAATCGATACTGATTTTAATTTTAATATACTATTAAAATTATTTTTTTCTCTTTCTAAAAAAATTATTTTTTTCTCACAAATATTAACTAATAATAACCTACTCCTTAAAATTTATTGTGAAAATATTGTGGTAACATTTCCTTCTTTCTTTTTTTTTTTTTCTTTTTTTTCTCTTTTTTTCTCCCCCATACACGTACCCTTCTTCTTTTTTCTTTTTTCTTTTTTTTTGACAATTGGAAAGCCGAGAGGAAGAGAGAAGAAGAAGAAGAAGAAGAAGATGATGATGATGATGATGAAGAAGATGAAGATGATTGAAACCTTTCACTTCCTCCAGAACGTTCCGATCCGCTGAGCTCTTTTTTTTTTTTTTTTGACAATTAGGAAGAGAGAAGATGATGATGATGATGATGATGAAGATGAAGATGATTGAAACATTGGGTTTGTATTTGATTTTGATTTTGGGTTTGGGTTATGGATTTTCAGTTAATGGTTTAATTCTGAGTTGATTTTCTGTTTGATTTTGATTTTGGGTTTGGGTTTGATTTTGAGTTGATTTTGTTTTTGGTTGATTTTGAGTTGGGTTTGGTTTGATTTTGTTGATTTTGTGCACATTGAAGAAGACAAAAGAAAGAAGAAGAAGAGGAAGAAGGTTCACGAACATGGAGAGGGCAGAGTAGAGAAGAGATGAGCGTGAGTGAGCTTCAAGGGTAATTTGGTAATTTGTGGAAAAGCCAACGGATACATCACAGAACACGCATTCAGCTTTTTGTTTATGGACCTCCTCAACTCCATAACCTTGCGCGTTCCCTCTGCGTTATTGTGCCTCTGAACCTAACGCAAATAATCTTCAGCTTTTTGCAAAACGTGGCTTTTTGGGCTCAAAACGCCCAAACAAACAGGCACTTAAATATTGTAAAAATTAAAGTTTACTAGTAATATGTCTGTACGTTGCACATTTAAAAAAAAAAAAAAAAGTTTTTTGTAAAATTGAAAATTTAACAAAAATATAATCATAATCCTGGGAAAAAAATTATTATTTTTTTGCTTCTAATCGTTGCTAATCAATAGACATTATCAATGAAACAATGAATACAATTTTATCTATATTACTATTTAAGGAGCTTCTCCTATTTGGGTTACTCAATTTTATTGTCTAAAATATCATCATTATACTCACTTATAAGTTTTCAACCAACGAGGATAAATATGTAAATTAAAACTCCTATACTTTAAAACTCACAAACTCATGTACACTTTGCTGTTTCTCTCATTCTTCTTCAGATTAAAGACGTTCAGTTTAGCTCTACATCTTCTTCTTTCTTCTTATTCTACTTTCAGATTTGGTTTCTAAACAATTTAAATAGACTTTGTTAGAGGCTCCAACAGCTTTTTAGGTTTAATCTTTTGCAAGTTCCTATTTCTTTTCTTTTCTTTTGTTTATCATTGACTTTCTTTGAGTTCTTACCTGCCATGGATGCCAAGTATTCATAGCTTGAGGAGTACTTACTTTTGGGTTAATGTGATTAATTAGGGATTTAAGGGTGTTTGACAGTTGCTTATTACCTACGGCTAAATTAGAAAATACAATAAGGAGTGCTTGAACTACCAACTTGTGAAAGGAAATTGTTAAGGGCTCTTTTTTTTTTTTTTTTGTTTTGACCTGCAATCAAACACAAACTCTTTTTTTTTTTTTTTTTTCAAAATATTATGCTGCTACTGAGTGGATTACACTACTAGGTTTAGTAGTGTAATCAAACACAAACTCTTTTTTTTTTTTTTTCTTCTTCTTCTTCTTCTGAGTGGATTACACTACTAGGTTTAGCTTAGTTTTTTTAATAGGAATTTATGTTTTTCTTTTAGGCATAATGCTTCTACTTTTTTTTTTTTTTTTTTAAAATTACGCTGCTACTTGTTTTCCAATTTAAATCAAACACAAACTCTAACAAACCTATACTATTATCTTTAATAACACGCATGCTAGCTTTGGTTTATTGATTAAAGTTTCCTCTTTTTTTTTTTTCTAAAAAAATACTTGGTTTAATTGTTTTCCAATTTCAATGAAACACAAACTCTAACAAACCTATACTATTATCTTTAATAACTCCCACACCAGCTTTGGTTTATTGATTAAAGTTTCCTTTTTCTTAAAATAAAAAAAAAAAAAAAAAAAAAAAAAAAAAAAAAACTTGGTTTAACCCTAATTCTTTTATCTCTCTCAAGTTGACCTATGCACAAATTTATTGGATTGCATTGAAAAGGCATTGGAATGGAATATTAGATAAGCTCAGGTTAGGACTTTACAAGAATTATTGTATGATTTAAAGTTCACATTAAGTGGTTGTTATCTAAGAAATTAAAAAAAAAAAAAAAAAAGATTTTGTAACAAAAACTATATTTATCATTGGTATAATTCTATGTAAAATTCAATTTATATTTTTTTTATAAGTATTAATTTACTACTCCATCAGAAATGTTACATACCTTTTCTCGGTTTTAAAGGTAGTTGATAAATTTTAAATTTGAGCTCTTTTTAACCTTTGTTATGGATGTGTAGTAAGTGGCTAACTTTTAGGACTAAAAAACTAAAATTTTGGATTAAACAAAAAATTGATAACTGTTATTAAATATTTTTTAAAAGAACAACAAAACCAAAAAACGTGGATCCTGCCATACATAAAATTTTAAATTGAAGCTTTTATTTACTTCTGTTATGGATGTGTAGTAAGTGGCTAAATTTATGATTAAAAAAATACATTTTAGGATTAAACAAAAAATGATAACTGCCACACAAAAAATTTGTAAAAAAGAACAACAACAACACCATAAAAAAAAAAAAAAAAAAAAAAAAAAAAAAAAAGACAAAACAAAAGTGGACATCCTAGAGCCTTTCCTTAAACAAACAAACAAACAAAAAAACCAAGAAAAAATAAAATAAAAAAGCAATGGCAACAAAAATTTGAGTCTTTTAACATAAAAAAAAAAAAAAAAAAAAAAAAAAAAAAGGTAGTTATGGATGTGTAGTATATGACTAAATTTTAGGACTAAAACACTACATTTTATGATTAAAAAAAAAAAACTTGATAACTGTCATAAATTAAAAAAAAAAAAAAAAATCTTAGCCTTTTACCGTTTAAAAAAAAAAATAAAAAATGAGAGAGCGTGAAATTGTTAAAAACGTGTAGTTGTTAAGTTTAAGCTCTTTTTAACTTTTTGTTATGGATGTGTAGTACATGGCTAAGTTTTAGAATTAAAACACAACATTCTAAATAAAATAAAATTAAATTAAAAAAAACACCAAAAACAACACCCAAACAAAACAAACGTGGATCTTGGATGCTTTTCATTTAACCAAAAAAAATAATAATAATAACACGAAAAAATGTTAGCCTTTTACCGTAACAAAAATAAATAAAACTATTAAAATTTAGTACTTTGTTTTGTTATGGATGTGTACTAAGTGGATACTTTTTAGGACTATCATAAACAGATAACAACTATGTTCATTCTTCGAAAAAAAAAAACACATTTATTTTTATTTCCATAAAAAATGTTACATACAGTTTCTTGGTTTTAAAGGTTGTTGTTAAATCCTAAATTTAAGCTCCTTTTTACTTTTATTATGGATGTTGTAGACACTTGATTTTGCATCCATAATTTAATCTTAGAAGATGGCTAGAATGACCATTCATATACCCAAAAAATCATAGTTGCATTACATGCATTAATTCATTCATTGCACATCATAAAATTGATCTTAAGATTCTAATGGTCACAACGGTATGTCCAATTCTCAAATCGGACTGTCAGATTGAAAGATATCATGAGATCAAGTTTTCACGGTCTGCATGCATTGTATGGGGTGAAATCGATCACGTGTAATTAATTGAAATTAATTTTGATTGGTTAATGGTTAAAATTAATCAAATGAATTTTTGTGATTGGTTAAGTATTTTTCTTAAAGTAAGATTTGTTGTATGGGATTAAAACAAATAAGCTGATAATATATATAGACCATAGATAATTCGGCTTTTGGGATAATTATATTTAAAATAATTATTTAAAAAAAATCCTAATTATCACTTTAGGATGATGTTTATCATGAAAATAACTCTAAAATTCATCCAAATACAGTTTTAGACTTGGAAAACACTCCAAAATGTGCTAATCAAGTAGCAGATTTTAGATTCACGTTGAAAGACACTTTTGGCATAGTAGAACTCAAGATTCAGACTAGGCTATTTCTGATAAAGTTGTAAAGAATCGAATTTCCCTTCAGCTGTCAAAGTTTCAGCTTAATCCAAATTTTTAGTAGATAGATATGATCAAAATACTGAAATTTATTCTGATTTGAAAAATCAGCTTACTCTTATCCAAATCTCCTTTTTTTTAGGATTTTCCCTATACGTTTTTTTGCTTATTGATAGGCCAAAAACGTATTGACTCTTTATGATGGATTAATTGATTAATTAGCCAAGTTTAATTAATTAATCAAATTAGCATGCAACACACGTGGTAGCATAAACAAATCACCAATTAAACTAAGTATGCAGCAGAAAATAAATTGATAAGGTGATTTGTTTACGAATGGGGAAAACCTACATGGCAAAAACCCCACCAGGTGATTTTAAGGTCACCACTCTCGAGAATCCACTATTATCACAACAAGCAGTTACAAGTAAAGGAATCTCAGTACCTTATACCAACTTACAATTGAACTCTTACCCCAATACCAAATTGGACTTATTCTGTAGTGACAATCTCTCCTTGTAATGCACAGCTCCCAGTACGTGACTAACTAATTGCGCGGATCCTAGTACTCGACTTCAATCACCAACTGGAGAAGGTTGTTGGCTGCAAAGTTCTTCAGTTCATCTAGACGATGAAGATCAAGAAAATGCTTGGTCACAAGAAAGATGAACTAGGCAAATTCTATTTCTAGTTACAATTTGCTTGAACAAACTTTGCTCAACACTTGTGCAACTTGTGTCACCTTTGACAGCCTTTAAAATAATCCTTTTATATGTTTAGGGTTGTGAGAAAAGAAAGCCTAAACATACAATCACGGATTGAAGCCTAAGCAGAACTGAAATTATGTTTTTCATAAACCTCGACAGATGCCTATCTGTCGAGCTGATGTCGAGTCACAGGGTTGGAATAGCTCTTCAAGCTTGATAGATGGCTAGCTGTCGAGCTTTAATGACAGGCACTTTTCAGACTTGAATCTTGGACAGACTTGCATGGCTTCAACACTTGATCTTGAAACATAGTTTCTTGAAGTATTAAACACATCCTAAATCTATCTAAATACAAGTAAAATGCGTTTTGTCAAAAGATTAGCCAATTACATAAAATAGTGGCATATGTTCCTAACAAGTAAATCACATATGTCCTAACACTTAGTTTTTAAAGCTGATTGGACTTAATTTTTAAGCAAACCTAGCTTATTTTATAAGCAACTAACACCTCTATAAATAGGGGAGGCCTCCTAACATTCAGCACCCCTTTCTGACCCATTTTTGGCCCTTTTCTGACCCTTTTTTCTGACCTTTCTTTTTTTTACTTCTTTCTCCCTTTACGTTAAAGAAGTTCTGGAAGCCTTGCTTTAGGAACTTCTTTTTTGTTAAGAGGCTTCACTTGAATCCTTAAAAACAAATTGCTTCTCTTGAGGATTAAGTTCGTGTAGGAATAAATAATCATGTTTCTCATATGTTATCACATGTTCTCTTTTGCTTTCAAAAGTTTTCACATGATTAATTGATGGATTTGGCTTACTTACAGTACTTTTTTAACTAGAAGTGTCCTTTTGTTTTAAATACACTATATCAAGTAATAGTGGGTTTTAATCTCCACATTTTATTTAGTTAGTGAGTGATGTGGCAGGTTTTTATTAAAAAAAAAAAAAAGATTCTTATTAAAAAAGTATTGGAGGTAAGCTACCCTTAATTGATGAACATGTTTAGATCTAGGGTTGAATCTTGCCTTAGAATTTTAGATCTGCAATTTTTCATTGTGTTAAAAAAAAAAAAAAAAAAAAAAAAAAAAAAAACTAAAATCAAATTTGCAAGTTTTCTTCATTTTTTATTTATTTATTTATTAAAAGTCAGATCTATATTTTCTTTCTCATTCTTTCTTTTTCAAAGTAAAACCAGATTTGAATTTTATTCTTAAAGTTTGATCTAAATGTTAATAGAAAATATGATCTGCATTTTTTCCAAATAAAAATCTGCCATGTTTTTTGTTAGGTTCTAAAGGTTTAGGAATTTATGTATTTAGAACTCTAATTTGTAATGTTGGCAAACCATGATCAAAACAACATGTTTAGTCTTGTTTAAGTGTGCTCAAAGTTGTTCATTTTTTGTAAAGTTGGAATCGAGTGACTGTAGATGCATTGGGGCATTTCGGTCTGGCTCAATCGATCGAAGAATAGATTCGATCGATCGAAAATCGGACCATATGCATTTTCTGTAGAATTTCCAACTCAGCCCTAACTCATTAAACGTTTAGGGTTTTATGTTTTTGCCCTAGGTATATAAGGCAAAACCCTAGCCACGTTTTTAGAGTTGCACAAGTTGTATTGTTGCTCATACATTGCTGTTTTGTGTAAATTTCTTGTGAGATCTAGAAGAGCTTTCCTTTACACAAAGCTTAGGGTTTTTGAAAGCTCGAAAATGTGTTGAAAACATAAGAGCTATTTAGACCCCCAAATTAAAATTATGGCTTGATTGATTTTACACTAACTTAATACTAAGTGCGGAATAGTGCAAACACAAGCGTATATGCAAGACAACTACTCTAATCCATAATTAAAGCAACACAACAGTAAAAATGAAATAAACAAGAGTAGGGAAGAAGGACGCAAACACAGATAACACCGAGACGTGTTATTGAAGAGGAAATCGAAGAACTCGGCGAAAAACCTCTCCGCCGCCCTCCAAGTGGAAATCGATCCACTAGACAATCAGTTGGGATACATGGGTTACCAAGAGACCCTCTAAGCCTAATCTACCCGATGTACCTAAGCCCTCCAAGCTCTTACTCTAACAAGGCTTCTTGGAACCGTGTCTTGTCTAGCTCTCCGGATCCCGCAACAAGCTCCATGTTGCATCTGCCATCCTTGGCTTCTTCCAATGCTTCCCAGCAACTCCAAAACACTTTCTACACTCTGAATAGGTGTGGGTTGTGTTTGGGTACAAATCTCCTCTCAAGGTATGATAATAGGAGAGGGATGGAGAAGAGACTACAATAATTTCTCACTAAGGAGGAGTAGCTCTCTCTTAAAAGATGGGTGGGTGAGTTGTAGAAAACCTATCTAAGGTTTTTCTCTCTGAATGGCCACACAAACATATGTGGGTAATGAGGGTATATATAGTATGAGTGAAGGGTAAGAAAGTCACTCATAAAAATCCTCCAGGCAGAATGTTTCGCGACTGTCTCGCGGGAAGGCCTTACTAGCGAGACACTCGCGAAAACGATAGCCTGGCATGACTCTTTAGCTTCCAACACGTGCTTCTCACATGGTTCATTTCGCGGGAAGCTAGGTCACGACATACCCGCGATAATTCTTCAGCCTTCAAATGCTTGAGTCTTCACACCTTCTCTCTATCACACAACCCTTACAACCAATCCCACAATAAATACTGGGTACAAAAGATTGAATAAAATTACAATCAAATTTGGCACGGAATAAAAGCCAACAAAATACATAGTTGTAAATAACAACTTTACAGTTTTCAAGATTGAGATTACTTCAACATCTTGATAACCAACTTGGTTGCTGCCATTGAAGCTTAAAGAATATCAAGCGTGGGTACTTGTAGCTGATTGAAGAATTCAAAGAACGAAGGAGTCCGTGGATTCGGAGTTTGCACATGGTCGTGTCAGTAAGTTCTACTGGTGGGTAGCATTAGGAAGTTGAGCGGAGAGCTTGTAGTCCTTTTGTAAGAACTTCAATTCTTTCTTAGTGGATTTTGTTTTGCCTTGAGGATCGGTGGGTCAAATCCTCCCCAGGTTTTTACCGTGTGGTTTCCTAGGTGATCATATCATTGTGTCTTTTATTATTCCGCTGCTTTATTATTTTGATATGATTATTTGATTGCTTTAATCTAGAATTGCTTACTTTGACTAAGTAACAACTTGGCTAATTAACTAGGCTACGCAATTTGGTTGTTTTTAAGGGGTCTTAAACCGTTCATTTTTAATGAAAAATCTAATCTGCATTTTTTCCAAATAAAAATCTGCCATGTTTTTAATATAAAATCTTATTTGCATTTTTCCAAATAAAAGTCTGGTCTGTTTTTAATAAAAAATTTGATCTGCATTTTTTCCAAATAAAAATCTGTTCTGTTTTAAATAAAAAATCTTATTTGCATTTTTTTAAAATAAAAATTTGACTTTTTTTTTTAAAATCAAAATCAGATCTACATCTTTCAATAAAAAAATTTGTGTTTTCAAAATAAAAAATCTTTTTTTTTTTTTTCACATTAAAAAATCCCAATCAGATCTGAATTTTTATTTTAAATCCATTCTTTTCTTTTATGGAAACTCAAGATTAAATTTTTCATTAACTATTCTCATCAAATATTTTTCACACAAAATAATATGGCAGATCTAAAGTCCTTGACTAAAAGTTTAACCCTAGATCTAGGATTTGACATAGCATTTGTTGCATAACATTTCATACCTTGAATATGGGTATTTAATGGTCATTAGAGTCTAGAAGACTAGACTCCGTCTGAGCAGAATGGGTGCCTAACACCTTCCCATTCTATAACCTAGCCTCCAAACTTAAGTTTTTGGATAGTAGACTAGTGTTTTATCTTTTGTTTTGGTAGATTGTAACTAGGATCAAAGATTTGTAATTTTTACATAGATTATATTTAGGACCAAAGCCTTGTAAAGTTATTCTACCAAGTTGTATTTGTATAATCAATTAATAAATTTGAGGTATTTTTTGGACATGTAAGTTGTATTCTATTTTTTCTTGTTTTTTTATATAAAAAATTAGTGACAACTCCACACAATTACCCAAAAGAGAGGTGCCCTAAGCACCCAAGTCTCTTTTTGAGAGCACTCTCCAAGGAGCATAGTCTCTCACAGATGTATACCAAGTGGCTAAACCAGAATTTTCTTTTAAAAAAAAAAAAAAGAAACCATTGAGGAAAAAGATGAAATAAAGGTTTGGATAAATTTCAAAATGAAGAATACTCAAATATCGGACTAAATTCAGTACTAATAATGAAAAGGAATAGATATGGACTTAAACAATTTTAACTTACTAATATTATTATTTAAGCATATTTTATATTTTAGATGGTAGAGTCGATCTAAATGGGCGTTGGAAAACATAAATTGCTTCTAATAATGAGTAACTAGACATGATTCAATTGGCCTTGCACTCTACCACGCTTATTATTTGGGACTGTAAAATGGACTGGACTAACCTAAGCTTAAATTTGATTGTAACTACAGAATTCTATATTAAAAAAAAACCGTGGAAAAAGCAATATAAATATTAGTATTAGCTCTAGTGGGTAAGCGAATTTCACTGGCTCACTAAAACTTGAACCTCGCCTTACAAAAAGGCATGATTTTTGTTTTAAAGTGTGTCAAATGATTCGGAAAAATTTAATCTAATTTTAAGTAGAAATGAGTCTGGGGAATAAAATTTAGACATTTTCTAAATTATATTTTGCTCACATTGATCTAACAATTCAAAACCTAAAGGTTAATACTGAATTATAGCATCATGTTCCAATCATCAAGACATTGATAACTACATTAACAAAATTGCCAAAAATGGATGATAATTATAGAATACTAGCCTTTGAGCACGCGCATGAGCGCGTGGTCAAAGGCACTTCTATCTTTTTGGGAAAAAAAATTAATAATTTGCATTCATTATTGTTGGAAAAATAAATGTGCGCAGCGGAAAAATAACAGATCTACTTCATTCATAATTGATAACATGCACTATGTAAGTTTCAGAATATAGAACAAGAAAGTGTACCTTGGTGTGGTGAGTTTCAAAACAAAGATCAGAAGTTCTTAGGAACACTTTCAATCTTCACTCCAATTCCACTAACGCCCAAGATGTGTGGTCTCTCAATCAGTTATATGTGCATGTTCTAGAGAGAATGAACGAGTGTCCAACACTCACACACAAAATGTTTCATGCACTTGTGATTGTTACAAAATTCTGTATGTTTCTCTCCTATAACTGATTATCAAATTGGGCCAGCCTTTTGGGCCATTCCAATTGAGTTTTAATATGTGGCTTGGAGTGAGACCAAAAGGGAACAAATAAGACACTAGCTCCGATGGGCCTTGGGCTTTTTTGTCAACTCTTGACAAGTCCAAAGTTACCATTAATTATATTTAATATCACTATATAAATATAATTGTACTCTAGGCCTTATTAATAAATTATATCCCAAGGCTTTACTGTACATGCAACCCCTTCATAAAATATTCGTAGTAACATAAAGTCATGAATGAAAACTGTCACTTTGTGAATTACTACATCTTAATCCTTGAGTACCCGGTTTAATCCTTTAAGTTATTCATTATATATTTATGAAATCCAATTTCATAAATATATACTTTAGTAACTATTTACCAAAGTAGTTAGGCCTAACTTTTCGAATAACAAACCCATTAAACTTATCTCAAGGGAATATTTTGTATCTCCGTTAAGAGACTATGAATTCCATCTTGAAAATATATGTTCCATCAACACTAAATGTGACTGCCCAACATATTGAGGTTTTGACCGTTACTTTAGATTTCAATCCTGATATATCAAAACAACCTACACTTCATGATCAAGTCCATCATTCTCTCAGGATTAAGAGTTCATGTAAATATAAGTCGTGAGATTTATTATTCATTTGACAGTCGTTAGGAGAATAATAAATCTCACAGCGGTCCAGTTCAATATGTCTTAACTCTTAAAACATATCAACACATCAACTAGAAGTCTCCACTTCCATGATCAAGACAAATCATCTTAATTGATATGTTATAGTCTTCGCAGATGAAATGCTCAATTTTATCACTGACTACAAACTAATATTCTGAGTTTACAAAGAACTTGTGATTTACATCTTCTGTGACTTTTCACATAAATCACATACTATGTATCTCATGGACTATATGATAATGTCCAAATATTCATGTTACCATTATTTCAGATAATAATAAAACAACTTTATTAATCACAATATTAAGTCATACATCATGTCATATATAATATAATACATAGCATCATACAATAGGATAATAATCCTAACAATTATAATTTGGTATTACTACATTTTCCATTCACGGGGCTAGTTTCTATTATTTGAGTTAATAATATTACATAAAAATTCCACTAAAATCTCTTAATATATTAACATTATTTATTTTTTTTGAGAAATAAACTATCTATTAAACACACACACTTAATTATACTCTTTCACAATGCTCAAATACATTACTTAATCCAAAGTACCACTATAAAAGGGCCTAACTTTTGTAGTGGCAGAGTGGGGCTTTAAGCAATGGCAAAGAGTTATACTCAAGCAATGTGGGACAACACCCACTTTATTATTTTTTTTTAAAAAATAATTAACTGTTAAACACACACACACACACACATAATTACACTCTCTCACCAAGCTCAAACACATTACTTAACCTAAAGTACCATTATAAAATGACCTAATTTTTGTAGTTGTAGAGTGGGGTTTTAAGCAATGGGAAAGAGTTACATTCAAGTAATATGGGACAACAGCCACTTTATATATTAACATTATTTATATAACGTTTAGAAATATTATTACAATATTTATATCACTCTTAATGTAAAAAAAAAAAAAAAAAAAAAAAAAAACTAACTGACAGTCAAATTTATTTGATAATGAGAAACAAATTAGGGAGGAAATAAAACATCTAAAAAAAAATGTTTTCCTTTAAATGAAGAATGTTAATTTTTAGGGTAAATTGCAAATTACACCCTTGAAGTTTGAGGTTGATTGGATTTTACACCCCAACATTTCATAAACTTAATTTTACACCCTGAAGTTTGGCTCTGTTAGCAATTCACCCCTTTAGTTAGTTTCTACTGTTAACTGACACATCACCATACTGACATGTTTTATTTTTGCCAAAACTATGCAATTTCAATGAAAAATAAAAGCTTATCTGGCACTATCCAAACGGTACAATTTTGCCCAAATCTAAAACACAAAAATCTAATCATAAACTACACCGTTTCATCCTATTTATAAAATCCCAAACCAAAACCTATGAAGGGTAGCTCCTTCTTAACTTGCACAAATCCGATGGCCAGGCCTTATTAATCTCCTAGACTTGGCTGAACCTTAGCCATCAGCTTGCCTCCTAAATCCATTGTCAAAGGCTCCAGGTGGTGGCAGTGACAACAACAATGACTACACCGATAGTGAGCTGTTCTTCACTATCTCTCCCTCTCTCTCTCTTTCGGATTTGGCTATTGTCATTGATCTTGTTGATAGGGTTTGTTGGTGTTTTTCTTAAATTTTTTGGGTGATGGATTTTTTTAGAGTTTTTATTGATTGGATTTGCTGTGTATGATAAACTCATTTGTTTCTGTAAGGTTGAATTTAATCAACCATCTTGTTGGCTTTATTCCGTGCTAAATTTGCTTGTATTTTAGCATTTAGTAACCTTGTATTTAGGTGGAATTATTGTAAAGGTAGTGTGTGAGAGAGTGTGAAGAAATGTTCCTCAATATGCAAAGAAGCAGGGACTCGCGACTGGAACTCGCGGGTGGCTCGCGGGTGCAAGCCGCCAAATGAGAGTCACGTGCCAAGCATGCAAGAAGCTAAAGCGTTTTGCCAGCTGGTGCACTACAGGACAAAAGACCTAGACTGGTCAGGCAATTAACTCGCGGCTGGAACTTGTGACTCAGACCAGTCACGAGGCCAAGCCGCCAACCAGCCCTGTTTGGGAGAAACTGTCTCTTCGTATTCCAAACACTCACCACTATATATAGACCCTTATACCCACCAAATGTAGAAGCTTCTAGAGAGAATTTTTGTGAGAGAAACCCTAGAGAATACAAGATTGATTCTTCCCCAATCTTTACCTTAAAGACTCTTCAAATTCCTCTACTTTATTTCTCTCTATTGTTAAATCCTTGAGAGGTCCTTAGCCAAATCATTTTCTCACCATACCCATATCCGTGAGAATGTTTATTTGGTGCTTCGGGAAGCAGTTAGGAAGGAACCAATATCCATTGGTTGATGCTATGTTTGATAGTGGAATCCGGTAAGCTAAAGAAGAAATAGGTTCGGCACAACCTTGTTGGAACAAGAAGCTTAGAGGTCTTAGGTACATTGGGTAGATTAGGCTTGGAGGGTCTTCTGCTGTTCATGTATCCTAACTACATTCTTTAGTGGATTATTTACCGCTTGGAGGGTGGCAGAGAGGTTTTACGCCAAGGGCTTCGGTTTCCTCTTCGGGCTTCGGTTTCCTCTTCGATAACACATCGTGTGTTGTCTGTATGTTTGCATCTTCCTTCCCTTTATCTTTGCCTTATATTTACTGCTGTGGATGTGTTTATATTTGGCTTAGATTGTTTATCAATTCTATGTTTGGCTTATGTTCATGTTCCGCACATTAATTGTTTGATAATAAGCTTAAATTGATAATTTGTAATTTGGGGTCTAAATGTTCAAGGGTATTTCATACCTATTTTGAACATTCAATTGGTATCAGAGCGGGTACACTTGTTGTGGTTTAAATACCTAAGTGTGATTCCTGACCCCCTTTGAGATGGATAGGTCTCAATCTCTTAATGTATCGCCATTTTTTTATGGTAATAATTATGCATTTTGGAAAGTCCATATGAGGGCATTTTTGTGTTCTATTGATGATGCTGTGTGGGATGCAGTTGAAATAGGTTAGACAAGACCGGAGGCTGCCAAATCCACTTGGGATAAGGCTGCTCTCGCGGTAGCTAATGCAAATAGCAAAGCCTTGAATGCCATTTTCTATGGTGTCTCTCTAAAAGAATTTCACAGGATTTCACATATCACCATTGCTAAGGAGGCATGGGAGATTTTGGAGATAACTTATGAAGGGACTAAGAAAGTAAAGGACACCAAACTTCAGATGTTGACCACTCGCTTTGAGGATCTAAAGATGAGTGAGGATGAATCTTTTGATTCATTTTATAGTAAGTTGAACGAAGTGGTTGTTGGTAAATTCAATTTAGGGGAAAAGACGGAGGACTCGAGAATAGTAAGGAAGATTCTTCGGTCACTACCAGAAAGTTTCCATGCCAAAGTAACAAACATTGAAGAGAGCAAAGATCTTGACGACATTAAAGTTCAAGAGCTGGTTGGTTCCCTACAGACATATGAATTGTTGCTGCCCATGCAGAAGAAGAGCAAATCCCTTGCTCTTAAAACTATTGACGAGAGAGTAGTATCTCCTGACTCTTCAGAGGAGGATGCAATAGATAAAGATGTGGTGTATCTAGTGAAAAACTTCCGGAAGTTCTTAAAGCTCAAGAACAGTGGGAAATCCAGTGACAAAGGAAAATTTCAGAGTTCCAGAAAGGAGAGAAAGAGTTCAAAAGAAAAGAGGGTAGAGATTCCTAATCTTCACAAGGAATTACATGCTTTGAATGTAATGGACATGGGCACTTCAAAAAGGAATGTCCCAATTATTTGAAGTCGAAGGGAAAGGTTTATGCCACAACTTTAAGTGATTCGAACTCATCAAATTCTGACTCTGAGGACAGCTGTGATGGAGAAGGAAACTACTCCGCATTTATGGCCATTGAGCATGTTGAGTCCACAAATGACCTGAATCAACTTGTTCGAGAACTTGGGGAGCACAGCGATGATGAATCCTTAGGGATTGTTGAGGAATCAGATGCTGAAGAGGAGAAAGATACAGTTAACCTTTAAGAGAATTATGCCTTACTTCTTGAGAAATTAGGAGAGTACACAAGGGTGGCAAAGGTGGCTATGAAGAAAATGAAGAAAGCTAAAGAAGACTACAGAAGTCTCATGGTTAGATATAAGGAGGCAAAATGTGAGATTAAGACACTAAATGGTGAGCTATCGGAAGCTTATACCAAAGTAAGATTTCTTGAGCAAGAGGTGGTGCAAGCACAAGCCAAGATAGAAAAGGTCTTCTCCAAGAAGCTGGAAGATGTTATTTTATCTCAAAAACACTTCTCAGATAAGTTTAGTTTAGGATATATTGGAGGGAGTAGCTCATCGACCAATATCACTAAAGAAGTAAAGTTTGTAAAGTTCAAAGAGACGGTTGTAGAAGAGCCTATTCTTGAGAAAGTTAAGGTTGAGAAGAAGAAGGTGGCTGATCAACGGGTGGTTAATAAGTCCCGTAATCAATCAGAAGCCAGATATGAAGCTAGAGGAAGATCTTTCCCAAGATCACAACGGGGTCCTAGATCGAATTATGTTTATCACTATTGTAGATTGCAAGGACATACTAGACCCAACTACCAAAAATTGAGAGCATTGAACAATGCAAGCGCACCTCGGTCATGAGGAAGAAGAAATGACAAGAGGTCTTGGGGTGGTGAGCAACCGAGAAGTCAAAACGGTAATCCCAAAATGATGGACGTAATGAAGATGATTGGTGCCTTCACCAATTTCCTGGAAAGCTTCACACGAAGGTTTGAAAGTCCTAACTCTCGTACCCAATCAGTCAAGGATATCACCATAAACGCACGTGACATGTGGGTGACGAAGAGTACTCATGCATAAGCATTACAACATGTCCATGCATTAATACTTCCCATATTTTGTGTATATGCTTGGTTGTTTGCTTCTTGTGAGTTTGAGTTGAAAATTTTGTTTGTGAGTTTTTGTTTAAAAGGTCTTTTACATTGCTGTTTTGTTTTTTATCAACCTTTATTGTTTTTGTGTCAAAAATCCAAAAACACATAAAAAGTAGAAAATCTATAAAAGTTTGATCGACTTTGTTGAGTGTTGTCTCAAAGCATGTTTTGCCTTGTACCTTTGTACTAATGGCTTTGCGCATCTACAAGCCTAGCTTGTTTCCTATGCACGCATATCATTGTGGGAGAAATTTTGAAATCTATGTGATTGTTGTAAATATATCTTCAACCTTGTCATGAATGATTAGTGAATGATTTTGTTGATCTTGAGACATGCATAGACTCATGCCTATATATCTTCCCACCATTTTTTTTTTTTTTTTTTTTGCTTAAAAGAGCTCTCAAATGTAAATCTCCAAATGAAAAGAGATATAGAGCTGCAAAAGCCTATCGCACATACTAGTATTTGACTAGGAAAAAGGGAAAGCAGCCAAAATAAAATGTATGATGCCCAAAAAGCCAAAGGCTAACTCATCAATTGAAATATCAAAAATTTCAGGCATCAATCTTACAATGAGATGTATTGATTCAAAAAGTTCGAATGATATGATATGGAGCCAAATGAAAAGCTTCAAAGAATTGTAATCAAGTTTATGTGGGAGATCATATATGCATGTTTCTATAATTGAGATAGGTCACATTATCTAGTACTAATTGTGTATGTCTTGATTGAATTGATCATTGAAACTTTACATTATACTAAGGACTATCTCATGTTTGATATCCACACACAACACACAAGTCTATGTTCAATGGATGCCATATTCATTTGTGTGATTGTACTTGATTAAATGTGGTTTTCACATGCTCAATCTTTGTTTGATCAAACACAAAAAGATTTTTGAGTGTTTTAGCTATTTTTGAAAAGTATTTTGTTTTTACAAAAATGTCAAAATTTCAAAAATTGTTTTGCCCTGTTTTGGCGACTCAATTGTGGGTAAGACCAATCGCATGCCCCAATCGCATGCTCGCAGGTAAGTTTTGGCGACTTGTTCGCGGGTGGAAGGTCCAATCGTGAGGGGTACATAGAGATTTTCGCGGCTCAGCTCGCGACTCCCTCGCGGGTAGACCATCCAGTCACGAAAAACACTTAGAAAATTTTTCAAAATTTTTGGTTTCAAAGTGTTTTGCAGCTTACCCTGGTGACTTACTCTAGTCGTGAAAAACGCGTGTTTTGCGTTTTAAGGTCAGTTTTCAAAAACTTTTCAGTTTTTCCCTCAAAATTTAGTGACTATTCATTGTCTTCCCCATTTCTCTCTCTGAAACTCACTGTATCACTTTTCGAAAAACCTTCATTTCTACACCATTTTCACTTCAATCTTCAAGAAAAAGATATGGGTTTTCTCTCTCTCACTTCAGATTTCATGATTTTAATGTTATGTTCTTGAATCTGTGAGTTATGATCTTGGTTTGAGATTTAAGGGGTTCGTACATGGGTTTGCTCAAAATGTTGGGTTTGGTTGATTGGGGTTGGTTGTTTTTGTTGCTAAATATATCTGTTATCATGATTGAGTATCATTGTTCTAGTATTTGTTCTGAGCCCTGCTGTTTGATTGATTTCATACCTATTGGATATAAGGGTTTTGGGTTTTTCTTTGTATATGAGTTTGGGTTTTTCAGTATGGTTGAGTTTTTGGATTGTGTGGCTAGCATTGCTTTGATTCTAAACCATATCATGTGTGTGCTGCTACTTTGGGATTTACCTTGCACATTTCATATTCATTCAGACATGTCTCATTGACATATGCTCTATTTGTCTAACTGTGATCTTCACTGTCCTTATATATTTGTTTAACACAGAATGAACTTGTTTGATTTGATGAAGTTCTGATTTGATCTATCCATTTTTGGTTATCAACTCTGCTTGGTCTGTATCCTGTCTTGACACTGTTACTTTCTTTGTAACTAACTTGTTACTAATATATGTGCATTTCCACATATTGTGTTTCTGCTCTTGTTGTGGCCTTTTCTGCTTGTTTACAGATGGCTCCCACACCTACAAAGAAGAAAACTCCTGCTAAAAAGGCTGACAAAAGATTGAAAATGGACCCTAACTTGTTTAGATCAGTTCAACACTTTGAGAGATATAGAGATTCTTTCATGAAGAGAACCATCATTCAGGAAAGATTCGTGGACTTAAGAGATCTGAAGGACACTTTTATTCTAGGCTGCTTTGAGGGAAGAGGCTGGGATAAGCTATTAAGTGATTTACCTGGAGTGTGTGAGCCACTGATAAGAGAATTTTACTGTAATGTCAAGATTAGAGAAG
The DNA here is from genome assembly GCA_023621385.1 of Quercus gilva. Classification (NCBI taxonomy): domain Eukaryota; kingdom Viridiplantae; phylum Streptophyta; class Magnoliopsida; order Fagales; family Fagaceae; genus Quercus; species Quercus gilva. The sequence continues at coordinate 43,752,061 of CM042477.1, forward strand.
ATGAGCTAGATTGTTGGGTAAGAGGACATGAGTTTACCCTGGATGCTCATGATATTGATGAGGTACTTGGTCTTGAAGGATTATAGGAGTATGAGTTCATCAATTACAGAGACAGGATGTTGTTTTTAGACACTGTCCAGGCTCGGATTGGTGGAGTTAAAGAGATGTCTCAACACTAATGCCTTTCCTGTTGACATGAGGTGTCTAACCACCATTATGATATTTAATTTATATCCTATAAGAAAGATGACTACTCTTACTAATGCTAGAGCTATCTTCCTCATGGAGCTTAAGGAGAAAACCTTCATTAACATTAGCTCCCATATATTTGACACAATAATGGATGAGACCAGAACAATCTCACGAGCAAAGCTAGTTTTTCCCAGCCTTATCATGAGGATTTTTAGAGCAAAAGGGGTTCTAATTCCTCAAGATATTAGTCTAATGCCTACACCTTCAGCTATTAACAAGCAAACCATCACAAGGATTCAAGCACGCCTTCCGGGTGATGAAGATGAGGAAGGGGCGGATCAAGAAGAAGGTGATCCAATGGAGACTGAAGCTAAGGCTGCAGGACAGACTTCCACACCAAGAAGCAAAGCCAAGAGAAGCAGGGCTTTTACTTTTTCAACTGTACCTCCTGATGCTTTCTAGATCATCCTGGAGAGGCTTGATGGACTTAGAGAGGTTCAAAATCAGCATATTGAAAGGATGACATCAATGCAAGATCAGCTTGATGTACCATCAGCAAAATTTGACAGCATCTACACTAACAACGAGCAATGACACTTTGGCCATTTCGGTTAAAAAGGAGGAGAATTTTTGGGCAGCACTTAAGGGTGAGTGCCTATTTGAGGGGGAGCTTGTTTAATCTTTAATAATCATATGCTGCTTTTTTTATAGTATTGATACTATATTTTGGATAACTGTTGTTAGTAACTGTTAGTATAATTTTGATACACTATGGTTTTAGTCTTTGTTTGGCTTAAACTCATAACTCTTGGATGGTTTCTATATATTGATGATGTTATTCAGTTAATTGTTTATGTTTGCTAATTCTATACCCATGCTGCTCCTGTAAGCTTTTAAGGGTTTGTTTCCATGCATTTGTAGGCTTTTATGGTTTGTACCATGCAATGCAATATTTTTGCTTTGTAGCCTTGCTTTGTGGCTTAAGTACTTGATGTTAAATGCTGTGCATTTTTCTTTAGTACATCACTCTTGTGCCCTTGTAGGATTGTTCCTAGATGCATATATGTTTGTATGCATTGGTTGAGTGTTGGACATGCAAATGATACTTTGCATATAAGATTATTAGCTTGCATGTTCGGATGTTCATTTCTTGTGTGAATGAGCATTGTGATCACTATTGTATAGTGATTACATGTTTTGGTCAAGCCATGATTTATTGTTTTATTGCTTAAGTCCATTTCTGCTTAATCATATTATGCTTGCTCCATATGCATTCCAAGTTTTTCTGCATACAATGATATTGCTGTGTTATTGTGTTTTAGGAGATACTTGTTCATATGTTTCAAGATCTTATTAGAATCTAGAGTTACGTGTGAGTGAGTTTTGCTCAACTGTTCCCAACTCACGCATTAAGTCCAGAGTCTGTTGTAGAGTTTTGTCATGGAATAGCCAAAGGGGGAGATTGTAAGTTTGAATTTAATCAACCATCTTGTTGGCTTTATTCCGTGCCAAATTTGCTTGTATTTTAGCATTTAGTAACCCTGTATTTAGGTGGGATTATTGTAAGAGTAGTGTGTGAGAGAGTGTAAAGAAATGTTCCTTAATGTGCAAAGAAGCAGGGACTCGCGGGTGGCTCGTGGATGCAAGCCGCCAGATGAGAGTCACGTGCCAAGCATGTGGGAAGCTGAAGCGTTTTGCCAGCTGGTGTACTACATGACAAAAGACCCAAGCTGGCCAGGTAGTTAACTCGTGACTCAGACCAGTCACGAGGCCAAGCCGTCAACCAGCCCTATTTGGGAAAAACTATCTCTTCGTATTTCAAACACTCACCACTACATATAGACCCTTATACCCACCAAATGTAGAGAGCTTCTAGAGAGAATTTTTGTGAGAAAAACCCTAGAGAATACAAGATTGATTCTTCTCCAATCTTTACCTTAGAGACTCTTCAAATTCCTCTACTCTCTTCCTCTCCATTGTTAAATCCTTGAGAGGTCCTTAGCCAAATCCTTTTCTCACTATACCCGTATCTGTGAGAAGGTTTATTTGGTGCTTTGGGAAGCAGTTAGGAAGGAACCAATATCCATTGGTTGATGCTATGGTTGATAGCGGAATCCGATAAGCTAAAGAAGAAATAGGTTCGGCGCAACCTCGTTGGAGCAAGCAACTTAGAGGGCTTAGGTACATTGGGTAGATTAGGCTTGGAGGGTCTTCTGCTGTTCATGTATCCCAACTACATTCTTTAGTGGATTATTTACCGCTTGGAGGGCGGCGGAGAGGTTTTACACTAAGGGTTTTAGTTTCCTCTTCGATAACACATCGTGTGTTGTCCATGTGTTTGCATCTTTCTTCCCTTTATCTTTGCCTTATATTTACTGTTGTGGATGTGTTTATATTTGGCTTAAATTGTTTATCAATTCTGTGTTTGGCTTATGTTCATGTTCCGCACATTAATTGTTTGATAATAAGCTTGAAGTGATAATTTGTAATTTGGGGTCTAAACGTTCAAGGGTGTTTCATACCCATTTTGAACATTCAGTTTCTCTATTGGAACTATGTGTGTGTTTATGCTGAAGTTTGTTGATTTTAAAAAATATATATAATTTTGGGTTTTTATAGCACTTTGATACTGTTTATTGAGACCAATTTTTTAAAGGATTTTGTAGAACTTTGTTGTCAATGGTTATAATTGTATTTTGTCTAGTTCGGTTACTTTATTGATCTTTAATTTTGGTGGGTTAGCTTCTTGGGTGATAATGAGCAGTGTGTATATTAAGGTGTAAAATAATGCACATTTTATTGGTAAATTAACTGAGTGCAATGGTTGTGGTCCAAATTAGTGGTCCCTTTGTTGTGCTTTATGCCTCCTATCTATATGTATGTTTTGTTGTATTTACATGTGTATTATATTTTAGTAAGGTATTAATTAAATGTTATCTTTTAGTAATGCATTTATATATGTGTGTGCAGAGCATTGAATATGGATCAACCATTTGATATGTCTATACATCATGGAGGGGTATTCATTACACATAGTAATGCACATGTTGAATATGATAGAGGGATTAAAACAAGGGTCTCAGATATTGATCTTGATACTTTTGCTATTTTTGATATGCGCAAGTATGCCAAAAATCTTGGTATTTCAAATGTGGCATGAATGTTTTTACCAAAATTTTCAAATGGAACTTCATAATGGCTTGTGTTCCTTTAAAGAAGATGGTAATGTTAGAGCCATACGTGACTAGTTAGAGTTTGCACTTGAAAAGTTAGTACATATATATGTAAAACATATTGAAGAAGTTGTTGAGGAATAAGTTTATGAGGATCAAGGTAATGAAGTTGATGATGAGCATGAATTTCATAAAGAAGGTGATGAAAAGGTTGGATAAGATGACAATTTTTATTTATTTATTTATTTATTTATGAAGACTATGCTAATTTGGTAGGTGACAGTGAATTTGATAGATATGAAAGACCATCCTCCCCTATTGACTCATCCTTCCACATTGTCCCATCCAATCACATTGACCCATTCACCTACATTGTCTCATCCACTCACATTGACCAATCCAGCCTAAAGCCTTATGAGAAAAACAAATCAAATTGGGCACACACTTACTTTAGTGATAAGGAGTATAATATAAAAAGTGGGGAAAGTGACTATGGACACTCTGACATCTTGTGCACACTTGTCAACTCTGAGGATGATGAAGAGCACCCTAAGTACACTAAGTTTAGGGCTAAGGTGGATATGCCTGAACCTGTTTTTATGAAAGGAATGTTGTTCAGTGACCATAAGGAGTTTAAGAGGGCTGTGTAGTCTTATAGAATTAAGTACGGATATCCATTGTTAATCGTTAAGAATGAATCTTGCAAGGTGAGTTATGAATGTGAGAATTTTGAGTGGTATACTTATGCCTCATGGGACTATGAAGAAAACTCTTTGTTAGTGAAAAGCTATCGTGGAAAACATACATGTTCTAGGGCTTTTCATAGTAAGATGGTTCTTGCAAGGTGGATTGCAGTTACATGGCTAGAGCTGTTTATAGGGAGACCCAACATCACGAGTGTTAAGATAAAGGAATGTATGAAAAATCAAAGTAGACATATCCTTGGACAAAGCCTTTAGGGCTAGGCAGATTGCATTGGAGATGCTTAAAGGAAGGTTTGCCTACCAATTTGAAAGAGCTAAAGATTATTGTGAAGAGCTGAGATCTTCTAATCCAAGCACCATAACTAAAATTAATCTACACACACCCACACTGAACTTCAAACAAATGTATGTGTGTCTAGCTACTTGTAGAACTGGATTTATGGAGGAATGTAGGCCAATTATCAGTCTTGATGTTTGTCATTTAAGAGGGTTTTTGAAGGGGCAACTATTGGCGGCTGTTGGGATTGATGGGAGTGACGGGATGTACCCAATAGCATTTGCTATTTGTGAGGCCAAGAACAAGGATAGTTGGTCATGGTTTTTGGAGTTGCTATTAGTTAATATTGGTCTTGTGAAGAGAGGTGGTTGGACATTTACTTCTGATCAACAGAAGGTATGAAATTCTTTTTGTAAGTTTAATATTTTATTTGTTGCATATATTTAGATTTAAATTGAGTATTTAAATTATTTAATGTCTACATACTAACCAATTTATTTTTTTTGGTTTTTAATAAAGGGCTTACTTCATGCTCTTGCAAAAGTTGCTGCTGAAGCATATACAAGGTTTTGTGTTAGGCACTATATGTCAACTTCAAGAAGGAGCACAAGGGCAAAGTATTGAAGGATTTAATGTGGGCAGTAGCAAGAGAGACCATAAGACTTGGGTATGAGGCTAGATGTTAATGCTTATGGGCATTTAATGGGTATTGACTGTGCACATTGGAGTAGACATGCTTTTAGTACTTGGCCTAAGTATGACATGCTGTTGAACAATCTTGGTGAGTCATTTAATGCTAACATTGTTGATGCTAGGGTCCATATTGACTACGTGTGAGATGATTAGACGGTATCTTAAGAAAAAGGATCCAAGAAATAGGGATACAATGTTGAAGAAGTTTGGCCCAATTTGTCCTAAGATTCAAGATAAGTTAGAAGTTAACAAAGAAGCAACTAGAGATTGCACATCTACATGGTTTGGTGGATTGAAGTTTGAAGTGCACTGTAAGGGAAATCAATTTGTAGTTGATTTGGAGAAGCATGCATGTGCTTGGTACAGATGGGATTTAATTGGCATCCCTTTTAAGCATGCAGTTTTGGCAATTACTTACAAGAGAGAAAAGGTAGAAAACTATGGGCATAACTACTACAAGGTTGAGACTTACCTTAGAACTTGCTCACACCTTATCCAACCTACCAATGGTGAGGACTTTTGGCCAAATGCAGCATTTGTAGTTGATTTGGAGAAGCATACATATGCTTGCTACAGATGGGATTTAATTGGCATCCCTTTTAAGCATGCAGTTTTGGCAATTGCTTACAAGAAAGAAAAGGCAGAAAACTATGGGCATAACTACTACAAGGTTGAGACTTACCTTAGAACTTGCTCACACTTATCCAACCTACCAATGGTGAGGACTTTTTGCCAAATGCAGCAAGTGATAAGATTCTGCCTCCAAAGATGATAGTATAGCATGGAAGACCAAAGGAGAACAAGAGGAAGAAAGCTACTGATGAGGCACCAAGAATTTCACATAAGTTGAAGAAGTCATCTGCTGCATAAAAATGTGGCAATTGTGGACAATTGGGTCACAACAAAAGAGGATGCAAAGTACCCCCTAAATCTAATGTTGCTAGTGAGGGCTAGACTAAGCAAAGACAAGGAGCAACAGCAACTATAGGGAGCCAAACACATGTATTAATACATGCTAATTGCTAACTAAGTTTTTGTATGTGCTAATTATTGTAGTTGCTAAGTACAAACTTTTTGAACTTTATGTAGGTTAGGAGAACATGAGGTGATCATGTGTTTATGGGCTTAAGAGTGGAAGAGGATCGTCCCCCTTCAATTGTTGTTGGAAGACAATCAACTATAGTAATTACCGTAATATATATACTGCACATTGTGCTTGTTATTTGCATATTGGCAAAAATTTGGTCATTGAGTTTGTTGTGTTCTTATCATATGGTCTAATGTATCTGTTATTTCATGTCTCAACCTAAACAAGTGTTGTCAAAAGCAGTGGAGTTGGTAGATATGTCGAAAGCAGTGGAGTTGGTAGATATGGAAAAAGAACTAGAGTTGGAAAAGGAATTGGAAGTAGATCTGGGGTTGGTAGTTTGTAGGACCTTTTATCATTAGGACCTTTGATTGTTAGAACCTGTTGTGGTTACTATTTTGTAAAGTTGCCCATAAGCTTATCTGATGGTGTTATTGGACAAAAGTAACCTATTTTGTGTTGGTCTTAGGACCTTTATTATTAGGACCTTTGGTTGGGTAAAATTTATTAGTCATTGTTTTGTAAAGATTTTCATAAGTTTATATGATAGTGATATTGGACATGAGCAGAAAAAAGAGTATGGTAGTGTTGGGTATTGAAGAATCTCTGTGTGTGAACCTAAACCAATTTAACTACTCAATACCAAGTTATAGTCCATCTGTTACTTAATGTTCCAATCATATTTCTGCATTAGTAGCTAAGTGATAAACTTAATATTTCTGCATTACTTAATTCAACTAGTCGCTAACCCGTGCGATGCACGGGATAGTTAAATAAAAATTAAAAGTATTTATTTTGCTTAAAGGTTTATGACTTGACTTATTAAAAATGTATAACTTGAAAATGAATGAAAATAAGTAATATTTTATTCAATATAATGGTTTAGAAAATTTCTTTTTCTTTTATATCATTGGTTCCACATAAGCAATTAAATCTACTATCCACCACAACTCTAATCTATGTTAGCTTGATAATAGATCTACAAATTACATTCTCATATACTCCATCATTTAGAAGGTAATGATTATATGTAATGTATAAATTTTATTATTTTACAATATAAAATTATTATGATAGATGATTAAAATAATTAAAATAAAATCTAATGTTCTAGAAAGTTTTTGAAATAGAATTTAAATTTCTTAAAACTTAGTTAATAAAGTTTCTATTTTACCTAAAAGTGAAGATAACCATAGGCCCAATTTTTATTTTATAGCTTAAGATGTTATAGTTAGCTCTGCACCATGTGTAATACGTTAGTCCATTATGATAGTTCCAAATAATATTCTAATACCTATTTATATGGGTTTTCTTTTTAATGATGCCATAAAGGATAGAGTTTAATAGAAGTCATTTAAAATCCAACGTATCCAATAATTTGTTTTTAAAAAAAATTAATTTCAAAAGTCTTTTAATCATAAATTTTTTTAATCATAAAATAGACTCTATCTAAACTCTAAAGGATAGAGTTCAGAATGATCACATTCTTGATATCATATCATGATTGTTGCAAATAATAATATTATTATTCATGATTAATAGATGAACAATGAAACTGTGAATTAACAATTTAACAATTCAAAATGAATACACATATACAAAATTGTTACAACAATACATATACAGAAGACTCCAAATATTGGAACATACTTCTTCTTTCATTATTCAATCAAAACCAAAGTCTCGAAGATAATTCCAATTCTATTAAACCCAATACATACATACACATGAATGTAAAGAATTCCAAAAATAAAAACAACAATTTCGAAAAGCCTTTACCTAATATAGAGTCTATTTTTTTTTTTTTTTTTTTTTTAAAGATTATGCGTTTTTTAGTTCTTTTTCCTATCATGTTTCCTCAAACTTTTTCTAATTGACCAAAATATCTCTCATATATGTTAACCTTAAACCTAATAAGAAAACATTACATACCTTTTGTTTTGTTTTGAAGGTGCTCCAAGAACCAAAATCAATGCAAGAGACTGCATAAAAGAAAAAGAAATTTACGTTGCTGATCAATACCTTCAAAGAGATATTTATCTATGACTCAAACTAACAAACCAAAACCAAATACAAATTTCCATAGAGCATAAATCAAAGAGAAGACTACCAAACGAATTTGTAGCACACACAAACCAAAAACAAAAGTCACTAACCCGTGCAATGCACGGGAAATTTTATTTCCGTTTTGAATTTATTAAAATTATTAGAATGAAAAAAAATATTTACTAAACTATCTACTTAATTATCAATCATCTTGATTATAAATTATTAAGCAACAAAATTTGAGCAGAGGATCAACATCAATACCTAGGAATTCACTTTGTTTTTTTGATAGGTTAACCTAGAAATTCACAACCCTCATCGATCTCAAGAGCTAATAACAACATGAAACATAAAACCAAATTATAGAAATGCACATATATATTCCCAAATCTATAGATTGTAATCCATGACTATTCAAATAGGGAGGAAATCCTTATTTTAATCTCAGACATTTTGTCGAATACTTTTAATGGTGATGAGGCTAGACTCTCTTCATGTGTGTAAAGGCCTTAAAATTTCTAGCTATTATAGGTTCTGCGAGGGTAAATATAAAATTCAAATACAAAACATAGATTGAAATTGTAAACTAAATAACTGAATTTAGCTAAATTCATTTGATAAGAGTATATAGACTTTGAATATATTTAAATATTTATTGAAATTTCTAACAGTTCTACCAAAAAAAAAAACACAAAAAAAAAAAATTTTCTAAAAGTCGTTCAAGTTTCAAAACAATACAGTAAATTCACATGAGAGGTCTAGGTGGCTCATAAACCAAGAGCCACATAAAACAAAAGAAAAATAAATGATGGTCCAACCAAATTACCAAAGCATAAGAAGGAGAAGAAGTAGAAGAAAGGGAGGGGTGGACTAAGAAAACTTGAGGAGTCGGAGAGGGAGATGGCTGGCAATGTGGGGATGACAATTGGAAACGTGATAATCACATCAACGTGAGTTCTGCCACTCATTTCTTTTTTTTCTTTTTCTTTTTCTTTTTTTCTTTTTCACGTTTTTGTACTGCCCGATTTAGATTTTTTGATACAGTCCAGTATCAAGTGGTACGTTTTAGAGGTAATTTGATATCGGTTCACTGGGCGGAACAAAAAATATCGGCCAGTATCGTATGGTAACGACTTCCTTGGCTATGGCTGGTGAATAAGGTCCAAATTGCAAGGGTGGCTAGATATTCAGGTTTTATGGGTGTGGCTGTGTGCGTCTCAACTCTGAAGTTTTTCAAGTTTGGGGGTTTTCAGAAACAAAGTCGCTTCGTCTAAGGCAAAGCTGCATTGCTTTATATATACACTAGTCGCTAACCCGTGCGATGCACGGGAAAGCTATGTATAAAGATATAAACTGTTGTTTTTCTCTTCCTCTTTGATTGTACATTAGAATTTCAGTCTTATAGTTTCCTATTTTTGATATGAAACATTAAATTACGTAATGAAAAATAGAAATCAAACTTAAGTTTAAAATAAAATGAAGAATTAAATCTTTAACATTCTTAGTTATCCATAAAATGTATGAAACACAAATTTAAAGAACTACTTAATCAATATTTCAAATAAATTGAAAAAAAAAAAACTTTAAAAAATGTTTTTTATATCTTCTTCCTTTGTTACTTTGTAATAGTCACTAAATATGTCCTTTTGTTTTCCTTGAGTATAGATGTTGGTGTGAGTTGCACATTGCTTTGAACATCAACTTTTTGAAACTTTGTAGAATCACCACCTTGTTCACTTGATAAGTTGCTACTACATTCATTTGAAGTATCACTGATGTAAGCCTGACAATAAAACAGTTTGATAAATGTATTACAACATAAACAAATTAAATATCTAATTTGTAATTTTGCTATATTAAAAAAATACGTACTTCTGACATTTTATCAAGCTAAATTGCTTTGTCAGTATTTTCAAAAGATTCAAAAACTTTCTTGACAATGTAGAATTCCCATCCATACTTAAGATTATAGTCATTTAGTTGTATTTCGAAAACAAATTCTATTCCATTCAGATTTTCTATTTGCACAGGAAGGAAGACTTCTTCGGGCATCTAACAAAAGTAATATTTTTCAAATTGTACACTCAAGTAAAACTTGAACAAAGATGTTCTACTGAAAAAAAAAAAAAAAAAAAATTTGTTCATAGCAATAAACGGGAGTTCTATTGATCCATGTTTCCTATGGATGTCTCATAATGAGGTATGTACGAACTTTTTTGTTGATTGGAAGTAAACTTAATGATGAATGTTGACTATTTTGAAGGATAAAATGTTATACATAATGGTTGGAAGTAAAACTGATTTAGTGATTGTGAAAATTTCGTAGATATTTGACGGATTCACCAATAAATTATAATTCATTCCTTGGAAGTTGACTGTATCAGCAGCATGTGTGCTCAGTCCTTTGCTGCAACAATATTTAAAGAGAAGGCCAATAATATTTGATTGAAAAGTTCCATCTTTTTTCAATAGTTTTGACAGAGATTCATAGACCCAATAGTGAAACCCTTTTTGTACAACCTTCTTGAAGGTTTCGTGATGGCCAACTATCATATATTTTATACATAAGTAGGCTAGAAATTTTTTTGGGGAAAGTAGCAAACCTTGGTGGTGGCGTTGATAAAAGGCAAAGATTGAGGGGACGGACTATAGCGTGCAATTGAGAGAGAATGAGTAGTGATCAATCTGACAATCTGTATGAATTTCAAGCAATATATTTATTTAGCAATCTAGCCATAGGAATCCAATTTTCAGCCAACATTCAAGAAACATTAATAGAAGAAACCATTATGTTCAAAACTCTAATCATTAAAAAATCAAACCTACTTATCAATATCCCTTAAACTTTCAAATTGATAACCTTAGAGACCATTATGATTCAATTAATCTCCTTTCTACTATATAAACCTATCTCGCCATCAATACCAATCTCAATTTCTAACATATGAATCATAAAAAATTCAATCCCATAGCTCAGTTTCCACTAAAAACATTTAAATTAATTAAAGCTATTCTTTCATGAGACAACTGATAATAACCAAAACAACAATAAATGAAATTTTTCGGTAGTTAGAAGTACCAATAACAAACAGGCAAAAAACTTTGAAAGTTTCAATTTCATACTCTTATTCAAAAGAATTATAAGAATTGCAGCAGCAACATAATTGCTTTGACTCTAATTATCTCTCTGCAATAGATTCTTCCACAATCTAAGAAGTTTTAATCTATATTTTATGCAAAGAAGTAACTCTTTGCACAAACTGCTGGGGACCATCAGTTTTAGTTGACTTTCAGTGCTATGTCAAACTAAAGTAGAATGGTTAATTATTGCAGAAATTTTTGTTCTAGAAAGCAATAAATTTCCTACAATTTTATTTTTGATAAGTGAGTTGAACATGTGGAGCTAAAGTCAAAATGAAGATCTGTCTAGTTGTTTAGTCTCTAATAACTCATGATCTTTGAAAGAATTTATTTTTATTTTTTGGAAGAGGAGGAGTGCATTCTACATGGTATTCATGTTAAACAAAACATCAATCTATAAGAAAAATAATTTTAAGAATTGTTTACAGGAAAATAAAATTTATGCAAACAACCTAAACATTTAGAAAATATAAAGATCAAACGTTACAGCCCAACTTACTTGTCACCAATAAATTTCTCTTAAGTGAAGTAGCCAAGAGAGAGCACCTCCATAAGATTATGTTGCTTATCAAGACCCTGCTGCCCAGCGAAATGCATAAGCCTGTGGCTGTCTAGAGTATTTCCCCTGCGTGCATTTAAGACAATGTTAGTGGAATCTCCAATAGATTAAGGTTGCTTTATAGCTTCCTCACCTATATAAAGTTATCCATATATTTAAAATTGTTTCTATGCTTACGTGAGTCCTAAAAGGTTATATTCCAATCCATGGCCCCTAAAAACCTGAAAAGTTGTAAAGCAGTCATAATTATTTATTGCATATAATGACCAGCCAAATCAAACTTAATGCAAACAAATCAATGATATGTATATAAGTGATTCAGAGAATTTTTGGAAAACCTCTGACATCCGAGCTTCTATCCTCTTAGTTTGAGATCCAAATTTGTTCCTATAATACTCTTTCCTATTGATGCCTTCTTTTGGGGCAGAAGGATTAAGTTGAAATGGATGCCATCTAATCTGCAAATGTAGTTGATAAAAGATAAGAGTGGGAACACAAACATGCGTGCACATGCACGCGCAAATACACACACAGAGAGAGAGAGAGAGAGAGAGAGAGAGAGAGAGAGAGAGAGAGAGAGAGAGAGAGCAAACCTCAAAGTCATAGTGATCCTTAGATGTAGCTATAGCTTTTTCAAGATTTTTTTTGCCCAAAAAGCACCATGGACACACAGTGTCTAAATTGATATCTATTTTTGTAAGAGAACATTTTCTACCAAAGAATTATTAACTTAACAAAATACAAACACATGTACTCTTGAATCGGAACCCTTGGATCAAAATGAAGTCAGGTGCATAACCCATGACTACTTGAAAAGCTATATTATTCAAAATTAATAAATTTTTTTTGCAATGACATTTGTGGCTTCATTAGAATAATCATTATTGATCTCCATCACATGAAATTGTATCTACACAGGGACAAAGCAGAAGCACTGCCACTCAAGTAAGCAATGCCTCCCCCATGTCACTTAAGCTGTCAACAGCAAAACCTGTCTGTCTCAGCCTGATTGCATCCATCAAGTAATACAAACCAACATGCAAAACCCATAAATATCCCTAAAAAATCACAAACTTGGTCATCCATAAAAAATAAAAACAAATCTGGGTATCCATAAACTTGGTCATCAAAAACACGAAATTTAAACTCTAATCAACCACTAATCTATCCAAACCTACTGTATCTGAATTTTCAACTAAAAATTTTGTCAAATTTGTATCACATACATAGACCAAAATTCAACAAAATCAATCAAAAAAATCAACTGGTACATACAATTCAAAAGAAACCAATACTGAAAAAACCCATTCTCACCTCCTTTTCGTTTGTAATTAAAACCAATTACCCAAATGCCTAAATTAAAGACCATCAACCCAATAAGACACTCAACCCAAAATAACAAAACTTGAATCATATTTAACACCAATTTTTCTTGTCTAAAAATACTTTCATTGTAGCGATTTCGGCGGTATATGGGTGGAGGCTAGGCTGAAGGTGGGATGGTGGCAGCCTTCAGATCTCTTTCTCTCTCTACCATTGACGGAAAAAGAACTGAACAATTTTTGGTTTTAGGAAAGAAAGAGAGAACGGCAAAACTTGTCGAAGGAGAAGGGAAGAGAGAGCATCTGAAATTTGAATGCATAAGGTTTGAAAGAGAGGTGTCGGGTTAAGCTAGGTTTGGAATTTTTTTTTTTTTTTTTTTTTAAGATAAGTATCCGGTTTTTTTTTTTTTAAGTGAAATGAGTTTTTAATTTTATTTTTAATTTTTTAAATATTGTGCTGACGTGGAAAATTGTGGAAGCTTCAAAAGCTTCGGTTATATATATATATATATATAGATTTATAGATAAGAGAGAGTCATGAGTTTTTTTTTTTTTTTTTTTTTTTTTTTGAGTTAAATTATATATATATATATATATATATATATAATTTTTTAAAAATTGTGTTGTGCTGATGTGGAAAATTATGGTACCAGCAGAGGCTTCGGTTTTATATATATACATACATACATATATATATATATATATAGACTATCACCATAAGGAAATGGTATTGTTCACATGCATAGATTTTTTGTTCTTCATTTCTAGTTCGGTATGGTTTGAGCTAGAATTTATTATGTACAGTTAGTCCAACTATGGTCATGAAAGGTATATCAATGCTTTTACCAATTGTATGGATTATTATTGTTGACCATGACTTGAACAGGAGCAAACGCCACGTTTAATAACCTTCAACCAATTTCCATTATAATAAACAATGTTCCAATAAAAGACAAAATTAAGTGCCAAAATCCATTGCAAGAAATGCATTTCAATTTCAATTACAACATAATAAAACCGGTGGCTATTACAATTGTCATTGCAATAAACAAGATAAGAAACTATCTACTCTCTCAAACCGATTGTCATTACAATCTTTCACTATGACTAAACTACAATTCACCTATTCTAAATACAAGTTCTTTCCTTGGCCTTTTGCTTTCACTAAAATGACCACCACAACAACAAACCAACTTAATGCGAGGCTATGTAGCTCTGAACTTTGATGAACACAATTAATTTCAACAATTATTATCCTTCTCTAACAGCACAATTATAGCTCCCAACTTGTTAGCCTTTCGTAATAATCCAGGGTTAATTTGCTTTGCTCTGTCTTCACGATTGCAGGAAACTGGCATTTACATTTCACCTTATGATCGCTCGCTGCCTCCAAAAAAATTCTGGATTAGTACAAAACAGTGCAGTCAAGGTTGACTTGAAAAAACAGAGAAAAGTTATTAAATTTGGATTAGATAAAATCTGCTCCCTCCAAAAAAATTCTGGTTCCTTGAAAAGAAATATTTTTAATATACTCAAACTCAAACTGCTGCCTCTACCTTCAGAGCCCAGGATTTCATATTATAATGCAAAATGTCTCAACACAAGCATGCTCTTGTTCCTCATAGTATTCACAAGATCCCACATGATCTAATATTGCCTAATCTTCGCCAGAAACTCAATCATGGTGTGATAAGCCCGGACACTGTGCGTGTAATTTTGTTGTTTTCCAGCCCATTCAAGGAACTGATATGCCAACATACTAGCATTCTCAAAACTCAAGTATATCCTCAACTATATCTGGAGAAACTCTTATTCTATTTTGGTTAATAGCAATATCAATAGCTAATGTTGGGCAAGATATCATAATTTCACAAATTCCTTTCCTTGGACCTGAAACCTCTATTGTCAGTTCACTAGAACTGTACATCCTAACAAACATCATCCTTTTTAAAAATAATTTGTTGCGGTGGTTGCAAATTCTAATCATATTGTTGAACTAAACAGAGTATCACAATTTACCTGACAGAAAATAAACTAAAGCTATAAAAAGAGTACCAATATGCTTCCTAGTTTATATTCTCTAAATTCAATGTTCTTTATTTCTTCAAGTTCCTTTAGCAATAAACTAATGGTGGCAGCACATATTTTTGTTTAAACTATTCGCTAACCCATGTGATGCATGGGAAATCTATTGTGTATGAAGATGTAAATAATTTTGTCTCTTCATCTTTGATTGTACATTAAGATTTCAGTCTCAAAGTTTCTTATCCTTGATATGAAAAATTAAATTACGTAATGAAAAATAGAAATCAAGCTTAATTTTAAATTAAAATTAGGCTTCCACATCATCAATTATCCATTAAATGTATGAAACAAAAATTTAAAGAACTAATTAATCAATATTTCAAACAAATTGAAAAACAACTTTAAATTAATCTTTGTATCTTCTTCCTTGTTGCTTCGTAGAAGTCACTGAACAACTCCTTTTGTTTTCCTTGATTACAGATGTTGGTGTGAGTTGTACATTGCTTTCAACATCAACTTTTTGAAACTTTGTAGAAGCACCACCTTGTTCACTTGATAAGTTGTTGTTACAATATTTACAAGTTAAATATCAAATTTGTACACAAAACCAAGTTTGAGATAACCAAGAAACTTAAATATACAATCACATTCCAATTTCAAATTATTTCTAGAAACATATTACCAATAGACATACAAGAAACAATATAGAATAAAGAAGAAGACTGGTAACCAGACAGTTCTCATCTTGTAGTAGTACTAAGAGTCCTACATAGATATAGATCCATAGTTCCAAATAACCTAGGCAACACAATGCCAAATCCTTATCTGCAAAACAATAAGTGTGCGTTTGGGAAGAGATTAAAAATGAAAATTATTTCACTATTCAGCTTATTTTTGGTACTATTCACGGGCCCCACTACACTTTTTGGCACTATTCATGAACCCCACTGTACTATTTCAACTAACTTTTACCTTTATCTATAGTATTTTCAGCAATAATTTTTCAGTTTCACCAAAATAAGCGGTATCCAAACATACCATAAGAATCCAATTTCTAGCCAACATTTAAGAAACATTAATAACATTAATAGAAGAGAAATGATGTAGTGCATAAAGTTTGAAACAGTGCAGTGTAGTTCAGATTTTGGTTGTAAAAAAGTGCAAATTTTAAATGTTGAACGGTTTAGACCCCTTAAACAAACAACCAGATTGCGTAGCCTAGATTAATTAGCCAAGTTGTTACTTAGTCAAATTAAACAATTCTAGGTTAAAACAATCAAATAATCATATCATGCATGTAAAACATATAAAGCAGCGGAAATAATAAAGAACACAAGATATGATCACCCAGGAAACCACACGGAAAAACCTGGGGAGGATTTGACCCACCGATCCTCAAGGCAAACTAGAATTCACTATGAAAGAATTGAAGTTCTTACAAAAGGACTACAAGCTCCCCCGCTCGACTTTCTAATGCTACCAACCAGTAGAACTTCCTGACACGACTATGCGCAGGCTCCGAATCCACGGACTACTTCTTTCTTGAATTCTTCAATCAGTTACAAGCTCCCCGCTTGTTTATCTTTAAGCTTCAATGGTAGCAACCAAGTTGATCATCAAGATGTTGAAGTAATCTCAATCTTGAAAACCCTAAGCTTTGTGTAAAGGAAAGCTCCTCTAGATCTCACAAGAGATTTACACAAAACCGCAATGTATGAGCAACAATACAACTTGTGTAACCCTGAAAACGTGGCTAGGGTTTTGCCTTATATACCTAGGGCAAAAACATAAAACCCTAAACGTTTTAAAAGAGTTAGGACTGAGCTGGAATTTCTGCAGAAAACGCATCTGGGCCGATTTTCGATCGATCAAGAATTACATTCGATCGATCGAGCCAGGCCAAAATGCACCAATGCATCTGCAGTCACTCGATTCCAACTTTACAATATTTTACCAACTTTAAGCAAGCCTAAATTAGACTAAATACATTGTTTTGATCATGGTTTGCCAACATTACAAATTAGAGTTCTAAATACATAAAATCCTAAGACCTTAGAACCTAACAAATGTAAAACGCGCAGGTTTTATGCTGGAAAATAGGTGCAGTGTAGTGCAGATTTTGGTTGTACAAAAATGCAGATTTTATGCCAGAAAATAGTGTAGAACAAATTTTATTCACTAAGAAATTTAAACAAACACACAAAACAAAAACAAAGATAACCAACACAACACAAGTCCTTAAGTAAAGCCTAAAGCCTCTTGACTGGAGATGTCTAACAAAATGGAACAACCTCAACATGCATAAAAAAATTCAACACCTAAAATAACAAAGCAACCATTAGTCAACTCAATTAAACCTTAATCATAATTGTAGTATGAAATCATAGATGTAAAGATTACATAAAAAAGGAAAATTCTTCAAGCATAATGAGGTTCTACTAGATTTTTTGGTCACAATAAATTTTTTTTTTTTAATTATTATTAGTAAGGCTTAGACCCAAGGGGAAGGGGAGATTCAAACTTCTGACCTCACTTCAAGAGGGTTCCTGAATGTTCAATATGGGTATGAAACACCCTTGAACGTTTAGACCCTAATTAACAAATTATCAATTCAAGCTTGTTATCAAACAATTAATGTGCGGAACATGAACATAAGCCAAATACAGAATTGATAAACAATCTAAGCCAAATATAAACACATCCATAGGAGTAAATATAAGGCAGAGATAAAGGAAGGAAGATGCAAACACACTGACAACACATGATGTGTTATCAAAGAGGAAACCGAAGCCCTCGACGTAAAACCTCTCTGCCGCCCGGTAAATAATCCACTAAAGAATGTAGTTGGGATACATGAACAGCAGAAGACCCTCCAAGCCTAATCTACCTAAGTACCTAAGCCCTCCAAGCTTCTTGCTCCAACAAGGTTACGCCAAACCTATTTCTTCTTTAGCTTCTCGGATTTCACTACTAGACCATAGCATCAACCAATGTGAATTGGTTCCTTCTTAACTGCTTTCCAATAGCACCAAATAAACCTTCTCATGGATATGGGTATGGTGAGACAAGGATTTGGCTAAAGACCTTCCAAGAATGTACACAATGGAAAGGAAGAGAGTAGAGGAATGTAAAGAGTCTCTAAGGTAAAGATTGTGGATGAATCAATCTTATTTATCTCTAGGGTTTCTCTCACAAAATTCTCTCTGGAAGCTCTCTACATTTGGTGGGTATAAGGGTTTCTATATAGTGGGGTGAGAAAGGAATGCGAAGAGTTAGTTTTTCCCAAACAGGGTTGATTGGCGGCTTGGCCTAGCGACTGGTCTGAGTCGTGAGTTCAAGCCGCAAGATAACAGCCTGGCTAGCCTGGGACTTTTGTCCTGTAGTACGACAGCTGGTGCGACCCTTCAGCTCCCCTGTGTGCATCTCATGTGCCTGCAGTTGGCGGCTTGCCAGTTGCGAGTCAGCTGCGAGTCCTAGCCACAAATCTCTGCCTTCTTGCATATACTTGAGCTTTTCTTCACATCTTCTCACATACTACCCTTACAATAATCCCACCTAAATACAGGGTTACTAAGTGCTTAAATTACAAGAAAATTGTCACGGAATAAAGCCAACAAGATGGTTGATTAAATTCAACCTTACAATCTCCCCCTTTGGCTATTCCGTGACAAAACCCTACAACAGACTCTAGACTTAACGCATGAGTTGGGAACAGTTGAACAAAACTCACTTACACCTAACTCTAGATTCTGAAAAGCTCTTGAACATATGAACAAGTAACTCCTAAAATGCAACAACACAATAATATCATTGTATGCAGAAAACTTGAAATGCATATGGAGCAATAATAGCATGATCAAGCAAAAATGGACTTAAGCAATAAAGTAATAAATCATGGCTAGATCAAACAAGCAATCACTATACAAAAAGTGATCACTATGCTTATTCACACAAGGAATGAACATCCGGACATGCAAGGTGATAAGCTCAATTGAAGAGTATCATTTGCAAGTCCAACACTCAACCAATGCATACAAACATATATGCATCTAGGAACAATCCTACAAGGGCATAAGAGTGATGTACTGAATAGAAATGCATAGCATTTAACATCAAGTACATAAGCCACAGAGCAAGGCTACAAAGCAAAAAGATTGCATTGTATGGTACAAACCACAAAAGCCTACAAACTACAAAGTGCATGGAAACAAACCCTTAAAGCTTACATAAGCAACATGGGTACAAAACTAACCATAACACAATAAACTGAATAAACATCATAAGTTTTGAGATAGACTAAATATAACAAGAACATAACAAAATATAAGGCATAGAATATAAAGCTCCCCCTTTGATTTTGCTCTTTCTCCCCCTATCATTTTACTTAGTACTCAGATCTTCTCCCCCTTTTTGTCATGGAATAGCTAGTCCTCATCTTCTTCTAGCTTTCGTTGAATCTGATCCAATTGAGTTTGGAGAGAGGTGAAGTTCATTTCCCACCGAATGTTGTTATGGTGCAAAATGGATGTGAGTCCTGACACTTTGGTGCTCAATTCATGGACAGATGCCATAATGTTGTCTAGCTTCTCGTCGAGGGAGGATGAGCTGGAGCGCGAACCACTGTGAGATGCTGAAGCTTCAGTTTTGATTCCCTTTTTACTATGGCCAATGCTCGCGTTGAGCGTACGCATGGTGATTGGGCTGGGTTTTGTGCAGGGAGTTTCATCTTCAGATGGATGGATCTATTTGAGCTTCAAAATCTGAGAGATGAGACAACAGAATGGAATACATATCCGAGACTCAGTTCGCTGAACCGTTTTGCACAGAACATGAAAGATGTGTGCACAGATGTCAATCTCAACATCAGAGATCAGATCATGAAGAAACAAAGTGCGGCCGAGGTTCATGTACCTGGTATTGGATAGGGGGTACAAGTTGTTAGGCATGATGATTGTGAGCACTCTCAATTTCAGAGGAAGAGAGGAAACACTGACTGAGTTCCCGTTTTGTGAGAATTCCAAGTCTTTGCCAAGGGCGTCCCGAAGAAGTTCCTCATCCGGACACAAATCATCATACACTAGTGGATTACCAAGTATCGGCCAATTGATATGTAAAATTTCAACCAGGTATGCGAGAGAGACAGAGAAACTTTTTCTCCTAACCCAGCACTTGAGTTCATCACCTTCAACAATTGCATTTGCATAAAATTCTTTGACCAAATTCTCATAAGCATCATCAAGGTCAGAGAGAAGGTAATTCCAATCTTTGGAAGCAAACCAATTTGGAATGTCAGTGGCAAACAAAGAAGGTTGATCAACAGCCCTTTCAATTAATAGTGTAGCATCTCTGAAATAATTTTCATGAGTCTAAAAGGTAGCATAGGATCTGAACTTGTTAGGGTCGAAAGCACCTGATGGTGAACGGGTCCTCTTTGTGCGAGGTGAGGGATCATCGACATCAATGACAGGTTCCTTGCCTTTGCTGTTGCCCCCTTTCATAGCTGCTTTCTTGAATGGAGACATATCCACTCTGCATCATGGATTATGAAAGAACAGGAAACACCCAATACAGAAATACCAAAACAATATTAGCATAGGGTTAGAATCAAAACATGAGCATTAGGAGAAACCCTAAGAATTTGGGATTTTGGGCAAATATGACAATGGGTGTGTGTGGGTGCCAATAGTAACACAATGAACTCACACAAAGCAGTAAAACAAACTAAACCCAAATATTAACAACACCACACACATAGAAACTCAAAAACGAAAGACGGATATCCTAACTACACAAATCCACAAAAAAATCTTCAAAACAGCAACTCAGCTTACAGATAAACAATAATGTTCAAATCATGAATGATGAAGTGAAAATAGGAAAACCCATACCTTTTTCTTAAAGATTTAAGGGAAAATGTTGTAGAAATGGAGGTTTTTCAAGTTGAGTTTCAGAGAGAGAAATGATGAAGACAATGAACAGTCACAAAGGTACGAGAGAAAAATTGAAAAGTTTTTGAAAACTGACCTTAAAACGCAAAATACGCGTTTTTCGCGACTGGAATAAGTCGCCAGTAAGCTGCCAGGGTAAGCCACGAAACACTTTGATACTGAAAGTTTTGAAAATTTTTCTAAGTGTTTTTCACGACTGGAAGGTCTACCCCCGAGATAGTCGCAAGCTGAGCCGCAAAAATCTCTGTACCCTTCACAACTAGACCTTTCACCCGCGAACAAGTCGCCACATTGAGTCGCGAAAAATATAAAATTTCAAATTTTGAAAAATTTTCTAAGTTTTTTTACGATTAGGGCATTAACTCGCCAGTAAGCCGCGAAAAATCTCTAAGTGGGCTTGCAACTGGGACATGCGACTGGGCTAACCCACGACTTAGTCACCAAAATAGGGGAAACAAGTTTTTGAAATTTTTGATATTTTTGTAAAAACAAAATACTTTCCAAAAACAGCTAAAACACTAAAAAAACTTATTGTGTTTGATCAAACAAAGATTGAGCATGTGAAAACACATTTAATCAAGTACAATCACACAAATGAATATGGCATTTATTGAACATAAACTTGTGTGTTGTGTGTGGATATCTAAAATAAGATAATCCTTAGTCCAATGTGAAGCTTCAATGATCAATTCAATCAACGCATACACAACTAGCACTAGATAATGTGAGCTATCTCAATTATAGAAACATGCATATATGACCTCCCACATGAACTTGATTACATTCTTTGAAGCTTTTCATTTGGCTCCAATATACATCATATCATTTGCACTTTTTGAATAAAAAATCTCATTGTGAGATAGATGCCTGAAATTTTTGATATTTCAATTGATGAGTTAGCCTTTGGCTTTTTGGGCATTATATATTTTATTTTGATCGCTCTCCCTTTTTCCTAGTCAAATACTAGTATGTGCGACAGACTTTTGCAGCTCTATATCTCTTATCATTTGGAGATTTACATTTAGAGAGCTCTTTTAAGCAAAAACATAAAAAATAAAGAGTGGGAAGATATATAGGCATGAGTCTATGCATGTCTCAAGATCAGCAAAACCATTCACTAATCATTCATGACAAGGTTGAAGATCTATTTACAACAGTCACATAGATTTCAGAATTTCTCCCACAATGATATGAGTGCAAAGGGAACAAGCTAAGCTCGTAGATGCATAAAGCCATTAGTACAAAGGCACAAGGCAAAATATGTTTTGAGACAAAACTCAACAAAGTCGATCAAACTTTTTGGATTTTCTACTTTTTATGTGTTTTTGAATTTTTGACACAAAAAAAAATTGATCAAACACAACAAAAGAAATCATATGAAGGAGTGCTAAAAACAAACAAAATGTAGAACACACTACACAAAGCATATATGGAAGATAGAGTTTAGGGAATGATATCGACACCAATGGTCTTACGCAAGGATTCAAACCTAGGGCCATCAAGAGGTTTAGTGAATATGTCAGCCTTCTGATTTTCTATATTGATGAATTCCAGACATACTCTCTTGTCCTCTACCAAGTCTCAAATTAAATGATACCGGATCTCAATATGCTTTGATTTGGAGTGCTGAACTGGATTCTTTGACAGATTTATTGCACTGGTGTTATCACAAAACACACACATGGTGTCTTGAGAAATTCCACAGTCATGTAGTAGCTTTCTCATCCATAACAATTGTGCACAACAACTTCCTGCTGCAATATATTCAGATTTAGCTGTTGAAAGGGAAACTGAATTTTGCTTTTTGCTTATCCATGAGACCAAGTTATTTCCAAGAAAGAAACAACCACCAGAAGTGCTTTTCCTATCATTAATGCACCCAGCCCAGTCTGCATCTAAATATCCTGCCAAACACTCATTCGAATCTTTAGAATACCAAATCCCATATTCAGACGTGCCATTAACATAACGAATGATTCACTTGACTGCTATTAAGTAGGACTGTTTAGGTGCAGCTTGAAATCGAGCACATACCCCGACACTAAATGCAATATCTGGCCTACTTGCTGTGAGATAGGGAAGACTGCCAATCATGCTTCGATAAAGTGTTGGATCAACACCAATACCATTTTCATCTATGCTCAGTTTCGATGAGGAACTTATGGGAGTAGAAGTGTGTTTCTTCGAATCCAGGCCAAATCTTTTAACAAGATTTTTGGCATATTTCTCTTGAGAGATAAATATTCCATCTCCCTGTTGTTTTACTTGAAGCCCTAGGAAGTAGTTCAACTCTCCTACCATGCTCATTTCAAATTCCCATTTCATTTCTTCCAAAAACTCATGAGCTAGTTGATCAATTGTAAATCCAAAAACAATATCATCCATGTACACTTGAGCGACAAGGAGAGATTTTTCATCTCTTTTGACAAAGAAAGTTCGATCTTCTTGGCCTCTTTTGAACCCACGATCCAACAAGTAATTAGTAAGGCGGTCATACCATGCTCTTGGTGCTTGTTTCAGCCCATACAAGGCTTTCTTCAATCTCAGCACATGATTCGGAAAGTGAGGATCTTGAAACCCCTTTGGTTGTTCAACAAAGACTTCTTTGTTTAGGAAATCATTTAAGAAGGCGCTTTTCACATCTATTTCGTACAACTTGAAATCCATAATACATGCTATGGACAAGAAAATTTGAATGCACTCTAATTTTGCTATCGAAGCAAATCATTCATCGAAGTCTATGCCTTCCACTTGAGTATACCCCTGTGCCACCAATCTAGACTTATTTCGGACAACTTCACCATCTTCATCCGTTTTGTTCTTGGAAATCCACTTGGTGCCTATCACATGTGTATCTTTAGGCCTTGGGACCAATTCTCATACATTATTTCTCACAAATTGATGTAGCTTCTGGTGCATAAACTCTATCCAATTCTCATCTTTAAGTGCTTCTTCTACCTTTTTGGGTTCAAATTGAGCAAGATAACAGTTGTATGTCACATGGTTAGCAGTATACTTTGGTCCTTTTCTTAATCGAAGTCCCTTGTTTACATCCCCAATGATATTACTTGAAGGGTGATTGAGAGTTACTCTAGATGAAGGTTTCTTGGAAGTTGATGGTTTCTTATCACAAGAAATTGGGGGTTGAACTTCCGGTGGTGTGAGTGGACTTGAGACTTCTTGTGTTGATCTAGTCTCTCTTCTCGATATAGGGGGTGTAAGTTCCTTTCTTGGTGATTCTTTTTCGCCATCATCACTTGAGGACATATCATCATTCTCATTCTTCTTAAGATTTAACCCCTTTTCATCATCGTCAATCTCCTTTTCTGATATAGTGTCATCTATGACCACATTGATTGACTCCATCACCGTTTTAGTGCGTTTGTTGTACACTCTATAAGCTTGGCTATTTATGGAGTATCCTAGGAATATCCTTTCATCACTCTTAGCATCAAATTTTCTCGGATTTTCCCTGTCATTTAGAATGTAACACTTGCTTCCAAATATTCTGAAATACTTCACCTTAGGTTTCTTTTCTCTCCATATCTCATACGATGTCTTCTTTGTCTCTGCTCGGAAGTAGATTCTATTGCCAATGTGACATGCAGTATTCACAGCTTCAACCCAAAATTTTTGTGGAATGTTTTTGTTTAATAGCATGACTTTTGCCATCTCTTGGATCACCCGGTTCTTTCTTTCAACCACCGAGCTGAAAATTCTTTCTTAATGCCATGCTTCTCACAAAAAGCTTCAAATTTAGCATTCTCAAATTCCTTTCGATGATCACTTCTGATTTTAACTATGGGAACTCCTTTTTCATTTTTCAGTCTCTTGCATAGCCTTTCCATTTTCTCACAAGCTTCTGACTTTTCCCTAAGGAATTCCACCCAAGAGTACCTTGAGAAATCATCAACTACCACCATAATATATTTCTTTCCTCCTAAACTTTCAATTCTTATGGGCCCTATCAAATCAACGTGAAGAAGTTCCAAACACCGTGAGGTAGCAATTACATTCACCTTGTGATAACTTGCCTTCGTTTGCTTTCCCATTTGGCATGCTCCACATATAGTCTTCTCTACCTTTCCAAACTTTGGAAGACCTTCAACAGCTTCAAGTTTGGACACTTTTGCTACTTGTTTGAAATTTGCATGCCCAAATCTGTGATGCCAAAGTTCTAGTACATTTACACGAGCACTTCTACACGAAATAGGTGCTGTAGGTACTACTCCATAGCAATTGTCGGTAGTCCTATTTCCCTCCAAGACTTGAACCTCTTTTTCATCGATGATTATGCACCCCTTCTTTGAAAATTGGACAAGAAAATCCTCATCACATATTTGAGTGATGCTCAAGAGATTCGCCTTCAAACCTTTGATGTATAACACATCCTTCAGTAGAGGTAATCCAGGTATTTCAACAGTCCCTTTGCTGAGAACTTGGGCATGACTTCTATCACCAAATGTCACATAGTCACAGACTTTCTCTTTAAGAGTTTTAAACAGAGATTTATCTCCTGTCATATAGCGAGACCATCCACTATCAAGATACCACAAGCATGAGTTAAAAACCTTCAATGAGGTGTGCACATATAGACACGCATGAGACAAACACTCTTGACCATCAAACAGAAATTTATCTATATTTTCCATGCTTCTGCCAGATTGAATTTTCTTTTTCATCTTATCAACCTTTTCACACAACATTTTATTTCTTCTTTTGTATTTTTCAATCAAAGAATTAGACTCACATAAACTATTGTGTAAAATGTGACACTTATTTTCAAAGTATTTCAGCATGTGAACAAACATCCTAACATATTTCTTTGATTTTAATAACTCTGAGAGTTCATTGTTTGGATACCCTTCAAACATACTCATAGAGTCATTCTCACAAGCTTTTGAACCACAATTCAGCATGGCCTTTTTCATAGCTATATCCATATCCAAGGGGTCTAGGATTGCACTTAGGTAATCAAACCACACCCGCTCTGATACCAATTGAACGTTCAATATGGGTATGAAACACCCTTGAACGTTTAGACCCCAATTAACAAATTATCAATTCAAGCTTATTATCAAACAATTAATGTGCGGAACATGAACATAAGCCAAATACAGAATTGATAAACAATCTAAGGAAGGAAGATGCAAACACACGGACAACACACGATATGTTATCGAAGAGGAAACCGAAGCCCTCGGCGTAAAACCTCTCTGCTGCCCTCCAAGCGGTAAATAATCCACTAAAAAATGTAGTTGGGATACATGAACAGCAGAAGACCCTCCAAGCCTAATCTACCCAAGTACCTAAGCCCTCCAAGCTTCTTGCTCCAACGAGGTTACGCCGAACCTATTTCTTCTTTAGCTTCCCAGATTTCGCTACTAGACCATAGCATCAACCAATGTGAATTGGTTCCTTCTTAATTGCTTCCCAACAGCACCAAATAAACCTTCTCACGGATATGGGTATGGTGAGAAAAGGATTTGGCTAAAGACCTCTCAAGAATGTAACAATGGAGAGGAAGAGAGTAGAGGAATGTGAAGAGTCTCTAAGGTAAAGATTGTGGATGAATCAATCTTGTTTTTCTCTAGGGTTTCTCTCACAAAATTCTCTCTGGAAGCTCTCTACATTTGGTGGGTATAAGGGTCTATATATAGTGGGGTGAGAAAGGAATGCGAAGAGTCAGTTTTTCCCAAACAGGGCTGATTGGCGGCTTGGCCTCGCAACTGGTCTGAGTCGCGAGTTCAAGCCGCAAGATAACAGCCTAGCCAGCCTGGGACTTTTATCCTGTAGTGCGACAGCTGGCGCGACCCTTCAGCTCCCTTGTGTACATCTCATGTGCCTGCAGTTAGCGGCTTGCCAGTCGCGAGTCAGCCGCGACTTTCTGCCTTCTTGCACATACTTGAGCTTTTCTTCATATCTTCTCACACACTACTCTTACAATAATCCCACCTAAATATAGGGTTACTAAGTGTTTAAATTACAAGCAAATTGGCACGGAATAAAGCCAACAAGATGGTTGATTAAATTCAACCTTACAGTTCCCAACAGACTATGGTATCCCTTGGGATTTACTCATTATCAAAGATTTGATTATAAACTAATCAAATAATTACTTACCTGAAGGTGTTTACAATCATTACAATTATCTCAAACAATCAAAATCAGCATGAGAACAAAAGCATTAAAATTTTAAAACTAGGCTTTTATGTTAAATTATAAAAAGTAGATTACAATTCTTAAATAGCCACAATTTTCATAAATCAAATATTTTCAAAAGCATAAATAGATAACAAACCAAATCCAGTTTATCAAATTGTGTTAACGCTATAGGCAATAAGAATGCAACCCTGTAATCGATAAGTTTTTGGTAAGAATCAATTCATGGATAACAAATATTTCATCATTTGATGGGAGACTTCAACTAATCCAAACTTCCTGTAAATGTTGTATTTCTTTTTGGTATTCATGTTTATTGGACCAGCATTTTTGTTCTACCTACACAGAAAATCAAGTCGATTGAGAGCTAGTTCAACAAGTTTCTATGAAAAAGTACTGATTCCTCTACTTTAGGTATTAATTTTTTTGGGGGGGGGGGGGTGGGAGGGGAGTGTTTAATTAGTTTAATCAATAATTTTTCCAAGGTAAAAATAAAAAAAAAAAAAAAAAAATTGATCCCCATCAGCCTTTACTGGGTGCTAGCCAATCTTTATTTCTCTCATAAAAAGGCTGCACAACAACAATGCATATATAGTAATATAGACATTAAAAATGCTTTTAATCTAAGTATTATACCGATGTCAAGATGGCCTACAATTACATATACCACATAAAGGTTTTTTAGAGTTATTTTATTCCAAAAACCATAGATGCTAACCTTGAGATCAACATTGACAACATATATTGAAAGAGACAAATATATTGAGGAATGTGTAAAGTTGTGATTTAAACTATTTTGTGTTGGCTGTAATTTCGTGTCAAATTTGATTGTAATTTTGTTCAATCTTATGTACCCTGTATTTTATGTTGGATTTCATTGTATGGGTTATGTGTGAGAGAGAGTGTGAAGACTCAAGACAAATTGAAGATCAAAGGAATTTTCGTTGATAGCTTGCGAGAAGACTTCCCGCGAAGTGAAGCCATGTGCTCAACACATGGTTGGAATGCGAAGAATCATGACAGATGGTGACACCTAGTTTTTGTGAGTATTTCGCGGGTAAGTGTAATACCCCGATTTGATTTTTTATTTTTATTTTATCATCACCGCTATTGTCCTTATTAATATTGAGTTGAGGTACTATATGTGTGTGCACAGCAAGATGGGAGTAGACAATTTTGTGGTGTTACCAAAATAGGTGAGAAAATTAAAGTTTTAGTGCATACAATTTAGTGAGGCAATTACAATAAATAAATAAAAGAGAAAGATGTTTTATGGGCCTCTTGGAGACTGAAGAGATAAGTTCAAGTGGGTTTCAAACTCTAGCCCACTACCCCACTAAGCCCACATCTTTGATGTGTTGAATATAAGGTGGAGGAAAAGATAAATTAGGGTTTCATCACTAAGGTAGCTAAGAGGTGTTTTTCCTTGGAGTTTAGAGCACGTACAATTGAAAAGGTAGCCAAAGAATTCCAGGTATGATTTTCATTTGTTAGAATCAAAGAATCAAAGGTTTAGAATTTTATAATGGATCACAATCTTAATATATGTATAGGACTTTTACGTTTTCATTAGGATAAATATATATATATATATATATAATTAATTAATTAATAAGTCAACAATGTTGCCACCGTTTTCCTTGCCGTTGGGATCTTGCTATTAAACCATGAATAAGGCTGCATAGTGTTCACACTAGGTTGCTCACATTTTGTCAAAGTTCATGTTCTCTGATGGATAAAGTGATGGCCTTGGTAGACTTGCCTAGACTTTGACTACAATGAACCATTAGAGATCAACACGTTTACAATTCTTTCAAAGGTTAATGGCAGACTTATTTCTCTTACCCAAATTCTATTTTAATCTCAAAATAATGCTTAGATATTTAATACATTAGGGCCAATGATATTAAGTCCATGAACAAGTCAGATTAGTTTTGGCCCACGTTTCTCATTGGGGTTATATATTAAATCCTAGGTTTGCCCATAATGTGTATTTTAGAACAAAGTTTCAGTTATAGAGCCTAAATTCATGTTTCGGGTTTTATTTTTGTTTAGGACATATATTAAATCCTAAGTATTGGCTGCTAGCTCTGAGTTGTGATAAATTCAAGGAAACATATTCTTGGGTAGAGATGCTTTGCAATATAGTTATCATTTAGTTCAGCAAGTATAATTATAGTGAGTCAATTTGTATAAGTCAATAAGATTTATATTTTGTGGAGGATATTAAGTAATTTTCATGATTGATTATAGGTTCTATTTAAGAGTATTTTGGGACTATTTGGAGGGTATTTCAGCTGGACTTTCAGAGTGATTCAAGTGTTGTAAGTAATTATGCATAATATGCACAAGTTTTGTCGATTAGGTTCTTAGAAGTTAAAAGTTTTCAAAATTTTTGTATTTCAAACTTATATTTTCTAAAGTTTGTCAAAAGTATTTTTGCATCATTGAAAGAGAAATTTCGACTATTAAATAATGTTTTTAAAGAGAAACTTCGAATTTTAAATAATGTTTTGAATGTCCAAATCTCATTTAAAAGATGATTTCTAAGCTAAACTATTTTCTAAAAATAATTGAGTTTCAAAGTAAGTTTTCTAAAAAGGTTCTTGCTCTTTAAGTTTGTTTAAAACCAAGTGATTTCAAAGTCATATTCTTATTTTTCAAATGGTATTTAAGACGTTTCTTTTAGCAAATTGGGTTTTCAAACTTACTCAAGAATTGTAAAAATATTTATATAATCTCTTCAGTTCTTATTCATTCCCTAAGAGAGTTAAGCATCCTTTGATTTATGTTCTATTCGATATTGTAATCTTTGATATGCCTCTGTATTTGGAATAATTGTTAATATCAAGTAAATTATTATATTTTGTATAAACTTTGCTCTTGTGATATGTGACTCGAAAAATAAGTGTTTTTAGAATTGATCAAATACATCAAATATATGTGTAAATCCGCTCACAGGATTGTATGTGAGAATATGTGTTGATCCCTCACCAGCAGAGGTTAGATGTTGGTATCCGCTCACATGATTGTATGTGAGAATATGTGAAGTGTATATGTGACACTGTACTCTGATCAATTATATGTATGTGATTTCAAATGATTTTAAGATGTGATTACATATGTATTAAGTATATCATTATATGTTTTGTGGAATAATTATTTTTGATATCATTGAATGAGTTTGTGATAAAATAAAACACTCATGCCTTGCTTGACTCTATTCCGTTGTGTATTCTGTATAATTACACATTATGAATTCTATAAGTCTTCAATAGAGGAGTGCTTTTTAGAGAGAAAACCCTAGCCATAACCTTTGAGAGTTAGAGATTGTCATACCCACAATCATCTACATAATCCATTGTGTTTTTCCTCAACTCCTACCTCTCCATATCCAAATCATTGAGAGGTTGATAGCCCAAACACTTACCACACCCATCTTGAGTGTAAAGTGAGGTTTTGGTGCTGCTGGGAAGCACTAGAAGAAGCCATTTGTTTGGTGGATGCAATCGGGTTGAATTGCGTGATCTAGAGAGCTAGAAAAGACAAGGCTTTGTCAAGTCAGTTGGTAGCAGAAGCTTGGAGGGTTCAAGCACATGGGGTAAACTAGGCTTAGAGGGTCTTTTGTTATTCGTGTACTCCAACTCGTTCTCTAGTGGATCAATTTACCGTTGGGAGGGCGGCGAAGAGGTTTTTCACCAAGTTCTTCTGTTTCCTCTTTGATAACACATCGAGGTGTTATCTTGTGTTTGCATTTTTCTTCCCTACTCTTTTAGCTTTCATTTTAGTGTTGATATTTGATGAATATGACTTAGAGTAGTTATATTGTTTGTTCGCTCGCATTTACTCTATTCTGTACTTAGTTTAAGTTAGAGTAAAATCAATTGAGCAGTAATTTTTAATTTGGGGGTCTAAACAGCTCTTGTGTTTTCACACAAATTCGAGCTTTCAATTGGTATTAAAGCAGACGCACTTACTATGGTTTCATTACCTAAATGTGATCCTAGACCTTTTTTGAGATGGATCGATCTCAATTGCTTAATGCTCCTCCATACTTTGATGGGAGCAATTATGCTTTTTGGAAAGTTCATATGAGGGCATTTTTATGTTCCATTGAGGATAGTGTTTGGTGTTGGGGTTTATGCCCTAAAATCCAATTTATTGGCATGTCATAAATAATTAAATTGTTTAATTATATGAGACTATTTATAAATGAACTAATAAGACATTATCTTAGTCCATGAGATGCATAGTATGTGATTAATGTGAAAAGTCATATAAAGATATAAAACATAAGTTCTTTGTAAACTCATAATTTTAGTTCGTAGTCGGTGATAAAATTGGGCGTTTCATTTGCGAAGACTATAACATATCAACTAAAATGATTTGTCTTGATCATGGAAGTGAAGACTTCTAGTTGGTATGTTGATATGTTTTAAGAGTTAAGACATATTGAACTAGACCGCTGTGAGATTTATTATTCTCCTAACGATTGTCAAATGAATAATAAATCTCACGACTTCTATTTACATCAACTCTATATCCTGAGAGAATAATGGACCTGATCATGAGATGTAGGTTGCTTTGACATATCAGGAGTGAGATCTATAAGTCATGGTCAAAACCTCAGTATGTTGGGCAACCACATTTAGTGTTGATGGAACATATATTCTCAAAATGGAATTCATAATCTTTTAACGGAGATATAAAATATTCCCTTGAAATAAATTTAATGGGTTTGGTTATTCAGAGTGTTAGCCCAACCACTTTAGTAAGGAGTTACTAAAGTATATATTTATAAAATTGGATTTTATAAATATATAATGAATAACATAAAGGATTAAACCGGGTACTCAAGGATTAAGATGTAGTAATCTTCAAAGTGGCAGTCTACATTCATGACTTTGTATTACTACGAATATTTTAATGAAGGGGTTGCATGTATAATAAAGTCTTGGGATATAATTTATAGATAAGGCCTAGAGTTCAATTATATTCTTATAGTGGTATTGAATATAATTAATGGTAACTTTGGACTTGTCAAGAGTTGACGAAAAAGCTCAAGACCCATTGAAGCTAGTGTCTTATTGGTCCCTTTTGGTCCCACTCCAAGCCACACATTAGAGCCCAATTAGAATGGCCCAAAATGCTAGTCCAATTAGATAATCAGTTGTATACAAGGAGAGAAACATATAGAATTTCATAAGTCTTTTCAAGTGGTTTTTCATTTAGATCACATAAGGAATGCAATGATGTATGTGAGTGTTGGAAACTCTTTTATTCTCTTTTTGGAAACTAATTGAGAGACTACACTTCTTGGACATCAAGTGGAATTGGAGTGAAGATTAAAGGTATTCTCAAGTGGAATTGGTTTTGAAATTCACAGCATCAAGGTACATTTTCTATTCTTTGTTCTAGAATTCAAGGTTACATGTTATCTCACATGAATGAAGTAGATCCGTGTTTGTTGCTTTCGCTGTGTGTTTTGTATGAGATACAAAACCAGATTTTTCCAACATTTGGGACACTGTCGAGATAGGATGGACTAGGCTGCAAAATCTACATGGGATAAGATAGCTCTTGTGGCAACTAATGGTAATAGCAAGGCTTTAAATGCTATTTTCTGTGATGTTTTTCCTGACAAATTTCACAGGATCTCTCATGTTACAATTGCCAAGGAGGCTTGGCAAATTTTGAAGACGACCTATAAAGGCACCAAAAAGGTGAAGGACACCAAGTTGTAAATGCTTACCACACGCTTCGAGGAGTTGAAGATGAGTGCAGACGAGTCATTTGACTCAATTTATGGGAAACTAAATGAAGTGGTGTTTGGAAAATTCAACTTAGTCGAAAAGACAGAGGACTCCAAGATTGTAAGGAAGATTCTACGATCATTGCCAGAGAGTTTTTATGCAAAGGTCACTGCCATCGAAGAGAGCAAAGACCTTAATGAGATTAAAATTCAAGAACTCATCGGTTCTCTTCAAACCTATGAGCTATTTCTACCATCTCAAAGAAAGAGTAAATCTCTTGCTCTCAAGGCAATCAATGAGAGATTGGAAGCTCAAGACACCTTGGATAAGGATGAGGTTGAAAGGATGTGGCGTACCTTGCTA
Organism: Quercus gilva; assembly: GCA_023621385.1. Taxonomy (NCBI): domain Eukaryota; kingdom Viridiplantae; phylum Streptophyta; class Magnoliopsida; order Fagales; family Fagaceae; genus Quercus; species Quercus gilva. The sequence continues at coordinate 43,785,506 of CM042477.1, forward strand.
AGAACTTCTGTAAGTTCCTAAAGTTCAAGAGAGATGGAAAGTCTTTTGAGAAGGGAAAATTCTCAAATTTCAAGAAGGATAAGAAAGACTTCAAGAAGAAGGATTCTAAAGATTCCTCACCATCTCAAATGGTCACGTGCTTTCAGTGCAAAAGGCATGGGCATGTGAAGAAAGAATGCCCCACTTATTTGAAAGCAAAGGGTAAAGTCTTTGCAACCACCCTTCGTGACTCAAATGGTTCCAATTTTGATTCGGAAGAAAGTTGTGACGGAGAAGAAAATTACTCCGCATTTATGGCCATTGCACCTGTGGAATCATCGGAAGATTTGAGCCTTCTAGTGGAAGACTCAATGAGCACACTAAAGTAGAGTCTATGGGAGTTGGGGAAGAATCCGATGATGAAGATGAAGGAACCCAGGAATTGCAAGAATCTTATAATTCTCTTCTTGAGAAAACCAGAAATATGCTAGAGTGGCTAAGGCAGCCATTAGAAAAATGAAGAAAGCTGAACAAGACTACAAAAGTATACTCGTGAGGTATAAAGAAACGAAGTGTGAAGTTGAGGCACTGAATGGAGAACTAACGAAGGCCTACTCCAAGGTCAAGTTTCTTAAGCTTGAAGTGATTCAAGCTAATGCCAAAGTGGAGCACATTGCCTCCAAGAAACTTGACGAAGTGCTTGCACATCAAAAGTCTTTTTTTTTTTTTTTTTTTAACAAAAGCAACTTAGGATATTCTAGAAAAAGTAGTTTAAGTGCCAATATGTCCAAGGAGATGAAATTTATTAAAGGTAAGGAACCAATGGTAGCGACTCCTAGTGTTGAGAATGTAAAAGTGGAGAAGAAGCCAAATGGAACTACTCAAAAGGTTTTAACAAAACCTCAAAATCCATTTATGGCCAAACCTAAGGCTAAAGGGAAGTCTCTCCCAAAGCTTCAAAGAGGTCCTCAAGTTCAACATTTCTGCCACCATTGTGGAGTTCAAGGACACATAAGACCTAATTGCTATAAACTTCATGCATTGAAGAAAGCTGATTCTCAAAGGTTAAGAGGACAAGGAAAGGGGAATTGGAATGCCAAGCAATCAAAAGGGCAAGAAGCTGATTCCGAGTTTGGTGATGTGATGAAGATAATAGATACCATCACTTCTTGTTTGGCAAGCTTAAACCAAAGGTTTGAGAATCACAGCTCCATTACCCAATCCTCTAGGGATATCACCCTAAACGCACGTGTCATGTGGTTGAAGAATGGTACACATGCATAAGCATTAGACCATGTCTATGCATCAATTCTTCCTATATGATGTGACTTTGGTTGGTTGTTTGCTTATGTTTCTCATTTTAGCATGTTTCTTTTCAAGTTTGTTTTGTACTTGTAGTTTTTGTTGATCTTACTTTTCATATTCTGTTTTTGAGTGTGTTGAAAAATTCAAAAACCCATAAAAATTGAAAAATCTCTAAAAAGTTTGATCCCTTGTGTTGTGTATTTCACATGTGAATTTGGCCTAGTACCTTCATACAAATGGCGTAGTGCATTTTCGAGCTAAGCTTGTCATGTATGCACATCTATCTTTGTGGGAAAACTCTTGACATTTATGTGTGACTATTGTAAATCGATCTTCAAGCTTGTCATGGATGATTAATAAATGGTCTTGACGGTTTTGAAACATGCATAGACTTGTGCCTATATATTTGCTCACTCCTTTATGTTTTTGCTTTATAGCTCAACAAATGTCAAATGTCAAATCTCAAAAAGAGATAATGAGCTGCAAAGGTTGTCGCACATACTAGCATTTTACTAGGAAATAAGGAAAGCGGCTTATATTGAAATGTATGGTGCCCAAAAAACCAATGGCTTATTCTCAAAAATGAAATATCAAAAATTTCATGCATTGATCTCAAAATGAGATGTATTGTTCATAAATGATCAAAAAGTTTTGAGTTGAAAGAAGCCAAAAGTAAAGCTTCCAAGATATGTAATCATTTTTTTGTGGGAGGTCACATATGTTCATTTCTATAATTGAGATAGACCACTTGACTTATTACTAGTTGTGTATGACTTGATTGAATTGATTATTGAAGCTTCACTCTAGACTAAGGACTATTCCACATTTGATACACACACACACAACACACAAGACTTTTGTTCAATAAATGCTTATTTCATTTGTGTGATTGTACATGTTCAAATGTGATGTGTATACTCAATTGCTTGTTAATCAAACCCAAAAGATTTTTGAGTATTTTATATGTTTTTGAAAGTGTTTTTATGCTTTCGTGTTTTGAGTTTTTGTTCAAATTGCATTTTTCATGTTTTTCATCAAAAAGACCTTCAGAGGAATTTTTGCGAGAAGCTTGCGAGTAAGCTCTTCCCACGGAAATGGGTTAGGCAAAGAATGAAAGCACCAAATTTCAGACAGAAACTCTTGCGATTGTCTCGTGATTCTTTCGCGAGTAAAGACTACTTGCGAAGTTCTTTTGTGCTTCAGAGGCATTTTTCGCAAGTAACTTCGCAAGAAGCTAACCCGCGAAAAACGCGTGTTTTCAGGTTTAAAGGACTGATGTAGACAGTTTTTCAAACTCAATTGTTTTTCCCTCACTTTGCCTCCCTCGAGCCTTTCTCTATCCTAATCCTATTTTCACTCAAAAACCCAACCAAATCTCAAGTGCAATCTTCTCAAAATCATCTCTAAGGTATGTTTATTCAATCTTTTCTCTTTATTTCCTTAGATTATGTGGAAAATTCTAGGTTTTGCTTGAGTTCGGTTCATTTTTGAAAAAGGGTTGGAAAATTTAAATTTTGTAAATTATTTTTTTTCAATTTCTCGATTGTGCTTTGTCCCATTTGGTTTGTTTTTGTTTGTGTTGGCCCCTTGTGGCATTTTAACATGTATTTAGGCAAGATGCATAGATGTTCATGCATTGTTTACATGCTAGTGGTGTTGGTGCACACCAAGTGTTTGATAAAATGCCCAAATGTCATTTTGGTGTTGTTTTGGACTCCAATGAGTACCAAACTTTAGGGATTACCATGATTATACATGTTTATCATGTTTTGATCTTTGGTTGTGTTTTTTACACACTTTGACCCAAATGTGCTTAGTCATGCCTTGCACATGCATCACATATGCACACCACATGCACATTTGATGCATACACTTGTTCACTTGTCATGTTTTTGCATTTCAATCATGCTAGATTTATGTTATTACATGTTTAGCTCATACAATATGATTTTGTGACATTGTTTATGTTCTTTTTAGGGCTTTTGTGTTTATTTTATGGACTAACTTAGTACTAATCAATTTTGTGTTCCTGTCTTTGTGTTATTGCAATTGCTTCTTTGTTGTGTGACTATTCTTTTGCAGATATATCGTCGTTCCTCTTGTGGTAAAGACCATGTGATTGACCTTACTTCATCCCTTATATCAAAGAGGACTCGACATTCGTCCGATGACTCCGACAGCGAGAGATTCAAGACTTCCTTGGATTTTTAGACTTTCTCCAGCATTTTTAAGAATGCACCTACTGTAGTGGAACGGATTGTATGATTTGATACCTTGGGATCTACTTTTATCCCTAGGATTTTTACAGATAAAGATTGGACAAATTTATTTGGAAACTTCGAGGATCCGGTTGATGAATTGGTTAAGGAGTTCTACTCGAATGTTAGATTCACCGGAGTTGAACTAAAGTGTTGGGTTCGAGGAAAGGATTTTATCATCACTCTGGACTATCTTGCAAAGATCTTTCACATCAATTGACTGGAAAATGTGGACATCTCTCCATATGATGACAGACTTCCTCCAGTGATAGATATTCTTCAAATTCTAGGAGCTAATCATGAGGTTTTAACCAAAGGCACGTCCATTGGAACTGCCAAGTTTGGACCAAAACTAAAAACTCTCACATTGATCATGTTCTCCAACCTTTATCCACTGACCAACACTAGATTCATCAATCTTGGAAGAGTACAGTTTTTATGTGATCTCATCACATGAGCTCCAATTGATATTTCAGCTAACATTTTCCAGACTATTGGGAAAACCGTAGGACGGACAGCGGCACGGATGTGTCTTCCTTTCTGTAGTCTTATCATGAAAATCATAATACTTAAAGGAGTTCATCCACCAAAAGATGGAACTATCCTACTTCGTCAACGCCCAATATCCCTAGTGTTTCTCCAAATGAGCAAAAGTCACTCTTCTGTTGAACGAGAAAAGCAAAATCCCTCCAAAACACCAAAGAGTGAATCTTTCCCACATGCCACTCCTTCCGGTCATTGCTCAGCTGCTAACACTACCCCGAGGCATACGGAGACTGCATCTCCTCACACTTCTGAGCTGTAGTCTACTAGCACTCAACCAGGACCATCTAACTCTTATTCCGGCAAGTTGTCTATTTTGGTTGAGGGTTTGCATGATTGTATTTTAGGCCTTGCTAATGTTATCTACTTCACCAACAACCAGGTTCAGATGTGTCTAACAACCATTGAGACACAATTAGATGAGATTCAACGCAAGCTATAGGAGAGCCTATAGCTATTCGTGCCAAAAAGGGGGGAGAGCAACTCACTGCATATTTTGGACGATAGCATATAGTAAGGGGAGAAGGGCAGAGCATCACAAGAAAGGAAGTGTGCATATTGAAAGGGGGAGTTTTGTGAGCTCAAAAGGAGAAAGTTGACACATACTTTTGGATAGTCTAACCATTGTTTAGCTAGTCTAGTTTTATTAGTTTATTGGCTAGTCGAGTTTACAGTTTGTTAGTTTTCCTTTATAGTTTTTATAACTCTTGGATATTAACATTGCTTTATTTTAAAGCTTTTAAGTACTTTCATTTTAAAACTTTCAGTTTATATTCAGTACTTTGTTTTTGTATCCTTGCTTTGTAGCGTTTTTAAGTACTTTAAAATTTTGTTGTATTGTCTTTAGTACTATACACTTGTGCCCTTGTTGGATCTTGTATCCTTGATGCAAATACTTCTTGTATTTCGCATTGGTTGTGTGTTGGACATGCAATTGATTTTTGCTTTCCTCTTAATTGCATTGCGTGTTCGGATGATCATTTACTAGTTAAACAATCATTGTAGTCATCTTTTAATGACTACTCTTGTTTGATTAAGTTAAGCTTCATAGTTTATGTCATGTTTATTACCTTGATCGCATTTTACTTGCTCATATACGTACCGTGTATTCAACTTGTCATAAGCTTAATGAAAGTTTTGTTTGTGTGCGAGTGTTTTAGGTTACAGGTGTATATGTGCAAGTGCTTCACAGCTTCTAGATTAGGTGTAAGTGAATTTTATCACTATTTCCAAACTCACGTTTAAGTTTAAAGTCTGTTTTAAGGGTTATGTCACGGAATAGCCAAAGGGGGAGAATGTAAAGTTGTGATTTACAACAATTTTGTGTTGGCTGTAATTCTATGCCAAATTTGACTGTAATTTTGTTCAATCTTATATACCCTGTATTTTATGTGGGATTTCATTGTATGGGTTGTGTGTGAGAGAGAGTGTGAAAACTCAAGACAAATTGAAGATCAAAGGAGTTTTGGCGGGTAGCTCGCGAAAAGACTTCCATGAAGTGAAGCCATGTGCTCAGCACATGACTGGAATGTAAAAAGTTATGACAGATGGTGACAGCTAGTTTTCACGAATATTTCGCAGGTAAGGCCTTCCTGCGAGATACCCGCGAAACATTCTGTTTTACTATTTTGTCATATCTGATATACCATCTCTTTACCCACACTATATATACCCACATTACCTACATATTGAGAGGAGTACTTTTCAGAGAGAAAACTCTAGCCATAACCTTTGAGAGTTAGAGATTGTCATACCCACAATCCTCTACACAATCCATTATGGTTTTCCTCAACTCCCACCTTTTCATATCCAAATCCTTGAGAGGTTGATAGCCCAAACACTTACCACACCCATCCTGAGTGTAAAGTGAGGTTTTGGTGCTGTTGGGAAGCATTGGAAGAAGCCATTTTCTTGGTGGATGCAATCGGGTTGAATTGCATGATCATGAGAGCTAGAGAAGATAAGGCTTCATCAAGTTAGTTGGTAGCAGGAGCTTGGAGGGCTCAAGTACATGGGGTAGACTAGGCTTGGAGGGTCTTTTGTTATTTATGTACTCTAACTCATTCTTTAGTAGATCGATTTACCGCTTGGAAGGCGGCGGAGAGGTTTTTCGTCAAATTCTTCTGTTTCCTCTTCTATAACACATCGGAGTGTTATCTTGTGTTTGCATTCTTCTTCCCTACTCTTTTAGTTTTCATTTTAGTGTTGATATTTGATGAATATGGCTTAGAGTAATGATATTGTTTGTTCTCTCGCATTTACTCTATTCCGTACTTAGTTTAAGTTAGAGTAAAATCAACCAAGCCGTAATTTTTAATTTGGGGGTTTAAACAGCTCCTGTGTTTTCACACAAATTCGAGCTTTCAAAATGGAACATCAATCTAAATGTAGAAAGAAGCATTATCAATAGCAGTAACTTCGTCCACCAATTCCTTGCAATAGAAGTCCCATCTTCTAAACTTTGGTTGCTTCAAGAGGATTTATTTTGAAATAGAGCAGCATGAGAGTTGTTGACAACTATAATCAAACACATTGTAGGCAATCCATTAATAAACAATCAACACTCTTAGACGACTACCAGAGGCTTTCTGTGGGTATTTTAATTTGACACTGTGGGCTTTTAGGGCTTATTGGTCGAATCTCTAATACTGACACTATCTATTTCCCTATATATATATATATATATATATATATATTTTTTTTTTCTGCAACCTGAGCCACTGCGTTGGCTTGGATCATTCCCATGTTATACTTTTCATACTTTCTTTTTGATAGTAATACAATTTCTGCCTTTTCATCAAAATAATAATAATAATAATAATAATAATAATAATAATAATAACAATAATCGAAACTGAATTTAACTTCCAATTATTAAAACAAATTAAAATAGAGACTCACTTAAATAGCAAGTTCCATTCAATTACACATCATATGAATTTATTTCTATTTTTTAAAAGAGAATCCACATTACATTATTTAGAAACACCCTACCTTGTGGTGAAGTTTAAGACTTCCCCTAAAGTATTTCAAATTATTACCATTCTTCTATATCTTAGCAAATAATTTTTTGTACCAAATTATAAGTTAGTGTTTTTTTTTAAGTAAATAATTTTATTAGGAAAGGAAAAGAGAGGAAAAATTAAAAGATGTATACACTCCCATTTCAAAGAATACAAATCAAAGGGAAATAGAGTTTTTTTTTTTTTTTTGGGGATAATTTAAAGGAAAATAGAGTTGGAAAAACTCGATAAAAGACAACAAAGGGATGCTACTTCTATTATTTCCTTCACAACACATGTTCCAAATAACACATAATTGCATAGCTCGCCACACCTTGGCTACTCTATGGTGATGAAAACATCGCAAAACTACATACCTAGAGCTTGAGCTCTGCATGTTTGTGTCTCTTTGAATTGGGAAACTTGCTGACTTAGCCATGTACAAAAGGGTTTTCAATTAATTATATAACTTTAAGTCTAGGAAGAATGTTATTTTGTGAAAGATATTTCTCTATTGTTAATTGACCTGACCATATCAATTTGTTTGTTGATTTTTTGCATGAGCATAACTCTAATATCTTACCTGCTCAAAAGTTAGAAAAATAATTGCATTGGATGCTCCCATAAGTTATGTCATTTTCCATAAGTTACTGGTTATTACTAAAGCAGACATTTATGTAAGTTTTTTTTTTTTTTTTTAAATCACATAATGAGGAAACCTGTAGGGATGTAAAAGTTTTTATCACATATGTAAGGTTATTATTGAAGCATAGATTTATGTAAAATTTTATTTTTAAATCAGATAATGAGAAAACCTGTAGAGATGTAAAAGTTTTTATCACATTTGTGTACCTGATATTCAATGAAGACGAAAGGGAAGCATGAGAGAAGGATTGTATGTAGTGTTCTGGATAAAAGGGAGGAATTGGTACTTCAGTAGATGTATTAACAATTCGCCTACTTCTACTACTACTTTGGACTTGGCTTTTTCTCAAACACCTTTTATACGTAAAGCAGCAAATAGGTTGAAGTCCCTACCAAGTGAGCAAAAACATCCTTACCATGTGGCTAAGGACCATTCTAAGCAGTACGAAGTAAACAAAAGTAAACAAATCAAAATTGATGGCCTTTTTGTAAAAGAAGCAAGATGCAAACTAACATAAAAGTTGACATTCGTCAAGTATTAATGTGTGTGTGTGTGTGTGTGTGTGTGTGTGTGTAATGTATATATATATATATATATTTATCACAGACCACACATTATCAATTTATCATCAATAATAAGATCAAATTCAAAATCCCAAAATCAAGGCCTTCAAAGTAGAAATGAACCTAAATACCTAACTTCCTATACATCAGTAGCTACTTCATTAATTGAATCAAAGACAACAACCCAAACTATCCAAACCCCAATTTTGGTTCAAAATTGAGATGGAAAAATAAATTTTCCACCTTAAATCGCCAAAACCTAAAAGGAAAAAAAACCCCTTTTTATTCTGACAAACCAAAGGCCAACCATTTAGACACAGCAACCCAAAACACCAAAGCAGATTACCCACAACCACAAAAAAAAATTCCACGAACAATTGAAATGGAGAGAGAACAGTATATAGGAAGTAATAACTGATAGATTTTCAATTGAAGAGCAAATTGGACTTCTTAACTTAACAAATATGGTGAAAAAATTCAAAAACCCAAACCAAACAAAACCCTAACTCACAAATAGAGATAGAAATTTACAGAGTTATACCTCTTCGGTATGAGCGAAGCAGCTGATGAGGTAATTCTCTTAATCCTCAAGGGCTTTAAGCTTCCAAAGCTATTTCCAGCTAACATTAGGGCTTTGAGCTTCCAAAGCAATTTCCACCTAGTTCTTTGTTGCCACCGCTTCCTAAGTTCAAGAGGTGACCTGATGGTCTATCTGGGTTTAGTTCGAGTTAAGGGGTTAGGGTTAGTGAGGTCTGGGTTCATAGGGTATGGGTTAGGGAGGTCAGAGCCTTAGAGATTTTTTTTGTGGTTCTTTGTTTTTTGTTTTAGAGTTTGGCCTAAACGGTGATTTAGGTTAGAGGTTTGTTTTTTAAGTTTAGGCATAAGAAGATGTACTTTTGACTGTGCCAGCTTTTAACTTGGTCATCACTGAAACTACACAGTTTTGGGGTTGATTTGGCAAAAATAAAACATGTCAGCATGGTGATGTGTTAGTTAACCGTAGAAACTAATCGTGGGGGGTGAATTGCTAACGAAACCACACTTCAGGGTGTAAAATCAAGATTTTGAAATGTTAGGGGTGTAAAATCCAATCAACCCCAAACTTTAGGGGTATAATTTGCAATTTACCCTAATTTTTATCACGTATATTAGTAATGAGTTTCAATAAAAATATATTAAACAATACGTAACCATGTTTTTTAGGTTGCACTTCCATAAAAATAGAGTTAAAACTTCTTATTGGAAACATGAAAGGAAAAGTTGTTTAATTTAAGGATGAATATAAACAATTCTAACCTAAATATTGGATATAAAAATGTTGATATAACTATTAGAAACTTTCCTATACACAATGAATTCCACAATCATGAAAATAATAATAAATTTTTCGATCACAATTGGACAAAGTTATATGAAAAAAAAAAAAATATGAATGTCACCTACTAATTGATTCTCTGAACAGAAAAAAAAAAAAAAAAAAAAAAAAATCACCCACTAATCAAAACACCAAAGAACATATATATTTGCACTAACATCAAAATAATAACAACAATTTCTAGACAATAAAAATACATAAATCAATCTTTTGTCTTAAATAATGTTCAATCTTTAATTCAATGTGCAAAAAATAATATGGAAAATGAAAATTATTAAAGAAAATCAGAGAATAAGGTTAGATTAATATATTATAGATGTCTGTGAGTGGGTGTGTGTGTGTGTGCGTGAGAGAGAGAGAGAGAGAGAGAGAGAGAGAGAGAGAGAGGTACCTCTAACAGTGGAGAACAAAAACAAAAATGCAATTGTGGAACAAATTTAAATTTAGCTTTCACATGCTATATATATATATATATATTTCACATACTTTGATTGTAAATATTCTTTGATGTAAATATTCACATGTTATATTATATGTAAATAAGTACTCACACGTATGTGTGCGTGTGTGTGTGTGTGTATTGTTTGTGTTAAACCATTTTTGAAAATCAAAATGCCAAGTATCTAATTTTTTCACTAAAAAGATAACGTTTGAAATAAACTAAAATTGGGTACTATCCTTTGGATAGGTGGTGTGGGGAGCCTAACACTTTCTCCACACGTAACCGAACTTTCGAGTCCAAGATCATTGGTTCGAAACTTTTCGAAACTTTATGTTTACCTTAATTAATAAACCCTTAAAATTTGTTTAGTTAATTAGGTAATTTAAAATGAATTTGACCCATAAGTGACTAATCACACCTAATACAAAACTAATGGTTGGTAGCGACTCTAAAAGTAAAAATAAGAAAAAGGGACTCACACACACACACACACACACCTTATCCTAGAAACACAAGCATACAGAATCATGTCGCCAAGGACCCAAAGTGCAATAAAACAAAAGAAATAGGGTAAAAGCTCTTAGCCAGCTCCCCCCCCCCCCCCCCCCCCACCCCCCTGTTTTTGCAGTGTTCACAATAACCTATTTAATTTTTATATGGTTTTTATTTTTCTGTCTTTTAATAATAAATAAATGTTGTAGGGTTATTTATTTATTTTTTTTAAAAAAAAATCAATGTTACTAGGCTATTAAATATATATATATATATATATGTGTGTGTGTGTGTATATTTAATAAACCTAATTTAACATAATATGTTCCTCAAAAAAAAAAAAAAATTAACATTATACGTTGGAGTACCCTAGTGGCTAAGAGTGTGGTCTTAAAGTCTTTCTCTCATGTTTTAAGTTTGACCCTTGTAGACACTTAATTTCGCATCCATAATATAACCTTGAAAAATGACCAAATAACCATTCTAAGTACCCAAAAATCATGATTGCATTTCATTCATTAAGTTATTCATCACTTATCATGAAAATGATCTTGAAGTTCTAACAATCACAATGATACATTCGGTTCACAAATCGGGCGGTCGAATCAAAAGATATCACAAGATCAAGTTTGAATGGTGTACATACATTCATTTGGGTGGAACTAATTACACATGATTAATTGAAGTTAATTTTGATTGTTAACAATTAAAATTAATTAAATGAATTTCTGTGATTAGTGGAATATTTTTATTGAAAAGTGATTGGTTGCATGGGATTAAAACAAATAAGCTGATAATATTTAAAGACCGAAGATAATTAGATTTTTGGTATAATTATCTTCAAAATAATTATTTTAAAAATCCTAATTATCACTTTGGGATGAATTTTATCATGAAAATAACTCTAAAATTCATCCAAATACAGTTTAAGACTTGAAAAACACTTCAAAAACGTGCTAATCAAGTAGCAGTTTTAAGATTCACGTTCCTGGGCACTTTTGGCATAGTGAACTTCAAAATTCAGACTAGACTATTTCTGGCAAAGTTTTAGGGAATCAAATTTTCTTTTAGCTGTCAAAATATCAACTTAAGCCAAATTTGGAGAAGAGAGATATAGTCAAAATACTAAAACACGTTCAGATATGAAAAATCAACTTAGCTCTTATCAAAATCTCTTTTTTTTAGGATTTTCCCCTTACATTTTTTTTTTTTTGGCTTATTTTTTAAGCTGATCTGACTTATTTTTCAAGCAACTAACACCTCTATATATGCAGGAGACCTCCTAACATTCAACACCCCTCTTCCACTTAATATTAAAGAAATTCTGGAAGTTTTACTTTAAGATTTTCTTTTTTGTTAAGTGACAATTCTTTAGATCTTAGAGAGACCTATTCTCTTAGTTTTCTAAAGTAATTCCCCTTTGTTTTAATCATTCATGCAAGTGAGTAGTTAGTTTATGAATTTCTTTCTTTCTATATCATGATGGTTTACTTGTTTATTTTGCATGATTGTTTAAGTTTGTTCATGTCATTCCCTTATATGTTCATGACTAACCTGTTCATCACATGATTAATATGATTCATGTATTAAGTAGATCTAAGATGGGTTTTCGAAGTTTTCTCTATGAATCTACAGTTTTTTTTTTTTTTTTTTTTCAAATCTCTTGTTTCCTATTCATAAAAAAATAGATATAGCGTTTTCTCCAAAAATATCTTGTGGTTTATTAATAATAAAAAAACAGATCTAAAGTTCTCTCCAAAAATCTCATGTTTTTTATTAATAAAAAGCAGATCTAGAGATTTCTCTACAAATTTATTGTTTTCTTTCTAATAAAACTAGTCGCTAATCCATGTGATCCATGGGAAAATCTTATGAAAGTATAGTTTATACATTAAAACTTTTTAATTTTACATGAACTATAATAGCTTTAATAATATTTGAAAAATAAAATAAAAAGTGAAAACTCAAGCCAATTCAAGATGAACCACTGCAATAACAAGGGCAGTCCTCCCATTCATTCTTGCAAGCCAATAGCAACTGCAAGAGCTATATGAGGGCATTCATCAGATCGTTTTGACCTAAGTATGCTCCTCCTTTATTTTAATCCTATACATCAGCAATTTGAGGTGAGTTTTCAGCAAATGGTATCAAGTAAAATCACGTTTGCACAAAACCTAAACAAACATCGACAATTTTATCAAGTTTTTTGCTAACTTCATAATAATTATGGAACACATTGCAAGCTTTAATCACTGCTGGCACATCATTGATGTTGAAGTTTATACATGTTCTACATGTGGTATTAAGTTTTAGGCTTTTATAGATGTGGCAGCCAAATGATACATGAAAAGACTTTTATCACATAATAATGATGCAACAATCAATATATAAATATATTGTGTGTAACAACATTTGAAAGGAACAAATAAAAATTAAGTGTAATTATTGTGAATTATCCATTCATCTTAATTAGAATTTAACAAACTAAATTTGATAAAATAGTTTTCATATGAATTAAGCTTTATAAAGCTTAAGGATAGTTTCCTCTTATTTCCAAAAGTTTCCATATAATTTATCCAACAAAGTCTACAACTCTTCCTAAACCTTTTTTTGGAAAAGTGAACGACTCTTCCCAGACCTTACCAAACCTAGAAGAAAAGAATCAACGAAAACTTTAAATCAAATAATCATTCAGAGGAACAACTGCAAACAACCACGAAAAATTTATTACTTGAGTTTTTATTCATTGAAATTGAACATTTACATGTTTCCCATAAGGTTTTGATTTTGATCCAATTCCAAATGCCATGTCGCTTAATGTAAAGTTGTAAACTGTCAGCTTCTCATCTTTTTTAGGAATACATCACCTCTTCTCAAATGCATTATCCTAGCATGCTGAGCCTTCACCATCCCTGTTAAACTCTATCCCAAACAACTATATAAAGATGCTTGAATCCCAAACATGCTAAATAAAAATCCAAAACTTATCCCTACACTTTCTTATTAGCCAAACCAAAATTATTATTAAAACAAAAAATACAAACATGCACATAATGGTACAAAAAGAAAGAGAGTGTTTATAAGAAAACTCAAATAATACCCAATTGTGATAATCAGAGTCTACTGGCAGCCTATGTAAAAATACTTGTAGTCAATAACAATGCAATGCAGTATGCTACATAGATTAAGATAATTCACCCAAAAAAAAAGAAAAAAAAATGCAAAATGGGAAGGGACATAGATAATAAACTTGAACATCTTGATAAATACTATGAAAATTTCAAAGTAATCTGACTTTCAAATGAAAATTTGCTAGAGCACACATCAAGGAATTTAGAATTTTGAACAATATTGAGTCAAGATCTATAACAATGCATAGAATAGTCCATCAGATTTGTGTAAACGAATCATCAAATTTAAATAGGATTAATTCTAAAACTATTAACATCAATTGGAGGAGAAAAGATAACTTCATGAGAATGAAGATAAACTCACTCTTCTATGTTTTGCGCATCGCAAGTAATTCTGAAAACGATGCACACATCTTTAACTCTCATTGCACCTTTGCTGTTAGACATAGAAAAATAGAAGGAAAATGTTTAAATTAAAAACTTCAACAAATTAAAATAAATATATAGAATTGATTAAAAACCATCTTTTCTATAGGGGTAAGGTTAATTTAAAAACACAAGCTGGTCAAGTTTCAGATTCTTCCTAAAAACATATTTCCAATATTAATGTAGCAAGAATTAGTAGAGATCGCCATTGATATCGACAGCAACAACAGTTCCTTAAATCTCAACCATTTCAAATATAAAATATTCTCACACTTTGCGTAAACATGAAAAATTCGTACCAAAGTCAACAAAACGTTTAACTGGACATGTGAGAACTCTAAAAGAAAACTAAAAGAAGCACACTTAGCACAATTTTTTTTTTTTTTCAATTTCTCCCCCCAAAGGAAATCTTAGGATAGCTTTGATATGGTAAAATTTGACCACCCAAGTAGCCTATCACCACATATTGACTTCAATACATAAAGGCAAAGGCACACAATATGTAGAGGCTATAGGAAGGCATGGCTTAGTTCATGTACTCAAAAAATTTTATTATGAGAGGGATTTGACTCTAAATTAAGTACCTGTTCTCTCATCCATACAAAGAATATATATATATATATATATATATATAATTTGGGTATCCCCAAATTCATCAAAATTACAAAGTTTAAACCATTATTTTCCTATTAGATTCAATAATCAATATATCAACTTGGATCACAGTGAAGTCTCTCAAAATATGCTTCAAAAATAGATATGGAAGAAAAAATAACACAGCTCTACCTTTTCAATTTGCTATTACTGGAATTTGTAGACAACTTCTAAACTTTATAGGTTCAGTCCTTCGCTATGCATGGCAGAAAGCAGAAAATAAAAGTTAGTAGTAGGAACGAATCTTAGCTTCCATGGTTATACCAAAATTTAAAATACAAACCTTACCATAACTAACAAATAAAAGTTGTAGATAATCATTCAAAATGGAGACAATGCATACCCACATATAAATTTAGGGCAGGACAAACATTATGGGGTTTTTGAGCTAATCATAACATCACTCTCAAAAGAAACTTAAAAATCTTTTGCTAATGTCCATATCATAGTAAAACAGAAAACCTTCAAAACCCAAAACCACTATCACATTCACTTCACAATAAAAACATTCTAGTTGACCATGAATTACTAGTTTATGAAGACAATACATAAGGTAATATAAAATATAGCCCAATCATGAAACCATAAATCCCAGATAGGTTAAAGGAAAAAAAAAAAAAAAAAAAAAAAAAAAAAAAAAAAAAAAAAAAAAAAAAAACTGAAACACATGAAAGAAAAACCTATAAGATTGGGAGGCTAAGATCAAAACTGAATACTGCCACCAAGTCCACCAAGTATATATAATTAACCACAAATCCACATGAGGCTAAAATAATTCAATAATCTACAACAGAAAGTTAAATATTCAATAACTAAATTAATATACTTGCATTTGTATATAAACCTAGAAACTTAAATTAAATCCAAACACAAACAAATGACTTAAAAACATCAAGGGCATGCTGCTCCAATAACTAAATTAATATACTTGCATTTGTATATAAACCCAGAAACTTAAATTAAATCCAAACACAAACAAATGGCTCACAAAAACATTAAGGGCATGCCAAGGATGCTCATCTAATAAAAGGATAGGAATATCATTACAAAAAAGATAACAAAATTATTAACAATGAAACAGAATAACAACTCTAAAATCCCAAATGGATTTTCTCGTCGCCAATAATTGAAATTAATAAAATCCACTACGGGCTCCAAACCCATCAATCTAAACTAATCATTCAAAAGAAACACTCCCAAACGAAACCCTAAATCATATTTAACAACCAAAATTATAGAACAAAATAAAAAACTTACCAGTAATGTTTGCGAAGAGAATCTGGTTTAAAAAAAGAAACAGAGTACTAAGGATGAAACCCAGCTTGTGCGAAGGGTTTGGTTGAGTTGAATCCACCATTAGAAACTTATGAGAGAAACGAATTAGTGAGAGGTTAAAGGGGAAGGTCTATGTTTAGATGAGAACGAAGAGAGAGAGGAGGAATTGTCGAATGGTTAGGAAGGAAGAGACGTTGTGAGAAGAGAGAGTTTTTTTTATTTTTTATTTAATCGAGTTTTAGTTATAGAAGAAGTATTATCGGGTTTTGTTTTAAGTGGCAGAGAATTATTTTTCCAGTTTTATAGTAAAATTAGAATTTTTTTTTTTTTAATTTAAGTAATGCTGACGTGGAAAATTGTGGGAACTTCAGAAGTTTTGGTTTTATATATATATATATATATATATACTAGTTGCTAACCCGTGAAAACTATTTTGTATAAAGATGAAACATTAAGTTACTTAATGAAAAATAGAAATCAAACTTAAGTTTAAAATAAAATGAAGAATTAAATCTTAAATATCCTCAACTGTCCACAAAATGTATGAAACATAAAATCTTAAGGCAGTTATTCATTGCCTTACCATATACTGTCATGTATGTACTACAATGACCAATCACCACTTACCAAGAGATGCAAATAAAACATTTGCTTTGACTTCATCACCAGATTGCAGAAAAAGAGCAGCCAATACGAACACACTACAAAATCTAAATAATGCCTAGCCAAGCAATAAACTGAAAGAGACAAAAAGGCTTAATATCATATAATATATTATAAGCCAACTACATTTCAAAACCAAACAATGCAGCGCAGGCACAATAGGCACAGACCAGCAAATATATAGACCAATGCTTAGTCAAACAAAGATTCAAGAAGACAAATATCTTAATTTATTATAATTTAATTAATTCCACCACTACTGTCAAGCATCAAAACAACTTTATACAATGGTTGGAAAATATCTCAGACACAGAGCAAACACAGCAAATATGACAAAGGCAAAACACTTTACCGGCAATTGGTTTACTCTGTGCAAAATTTTCTCAAACACATGGTGTGCACAAATTATTTCAATGCCTTAATTATAAATGTTTGTTATTATAAAAATTAAAAATTAAAAACAGAAAATAATAGCATGATTGTGAAGAAAAGAATTACCAATAGCAGTAGCGTCAAGGGTGCTTTGTTTTTTGTCCACAACCTTCGATGGGTTTGTTCTCGCAGAGGAGAAAATAAATAGAAAACGGAAAAACGAAAAGAAGAAAACAAAAAGTAAACAGCTTATATAAACAATAATAAGTAGTTACCCACTAAAACTAAATAAGCAAACCACTGAAAAGATACAATTTTTTAGTGTTTTAAAGTGAACGTGTCAACAATTTATTTAGCCATGTGGCAGAATAAGGAGTAGTCAACGAAAAGTCAAACGTTTTGGCTATTAGTTATTATATAGATATATAAAGATCTGGAATTTTTCTCTCAAACCGATTGTTTTCTTTCTAAGAAAAAACTGATATTGAATTTTTCTTTCAAACCTACTATTTTCTTTCTAATAAAAAACATGTTAGGATCATATTTTGTGTAATTGGCTAATCCTTTGACAAAATGCACTTTACTTGTAATTGGGTAGATCTAAGATGGATTTAGTACTTCAAGAAACATGATGTTCAAGTCAAGTATTAAAGACATGAAGATAGGTCCAAGAAACAAGTGAAGAAAAGCTATTCATTAATTCTTGACAGATAGCTCGACGGAAGCCTGCTATCGAGACTTAATGTGAAGCTCGATAGATAGCTCGACAGCAGCTCGATTTATTGAGAATTACTATTTTAGAATTTCTAGATCTGAAATTCAGCCCAGCCTTGCATATTTGTTTGGAGTTTCTTTTCTCACAAACCTAGACATATATAAGGCTTATTTTAAAGGCCGTTACACATGGATATAGAGACCAAGAGACTTATTTTCTTTATGTGAAACTATTGCGTTTGTATGCCATAGGTTTTTGTAATAGAGTGCTTCCAAATCTTCAATGTTGACGAAGTGAAGAACTTTATAGCCAACAACATCTGTTCAAATTGTTGGAGTTAGTCATGTACTAGGGATCTGTGCAAAGGGTTAGTCACAAATTGGAGGTTTATGCATCAAGGGAAAGAAGACTACTAAAAGATCAAGTCTAATTGGGTATTGGAGCAAAGGTTCAACTGTAGGTTGGTATTTTAGTGCCTCCATGATTTGCATGCAATTGAACCTAATTAATCAACTTGGGTAATTGAATTAATTAACTGGGGTCAAGCTATCTTAACCCAACAAATGGTATTAGAGCGAGCATACTTTGATTAGGTTTTAATTTCTACTGTGTGATCCATTGAACCCTGTTGTTATGGATCATGGACAATCTTTGATTATTCCTCCCTTATTTGATGGGACTAATTATGCACACTGGGCAAGTATGTGTGAGAGCTTTTTTGCAGTCCTTAGATGAGAAAGTCTGGCTAGCAATTGAAGTAGGTTGGATAAAGGCTAAAGAGCCACACGCAACATGGGATGATACCAAGATTAAGGCTGCCAACTTTAACAGTAAGACATTGAATGCCTTGTTTAGTGCTGTAACAAATGAATAATTCAAGAAAATCTCTTCAATTGAAAATGCCAAGGAAGCTTGGACAATTCTTCAGAACACTTATAAGGGCAATAAAGCTGTTAAGAATGAAAGCTCGAAAATGAATTGAAAACACAAGCGCTATTCAGACCCCTAAATTAAAGTTACAGCTTGATTGATTTTACTCTAACTTAATACTAAATGCGAAATAGAGTAAATGCGAGCGGATAAACAAATAAGCTACTCTAACCCATAATCATTATAACATACTAGTAAAATGAAAGGTAAAAGAGTAAGGAAGAAGAATGCAAACACAAGATAACATGCCGATGTGTTATCGAAGAGGAAACTAAAGAACTCGGCGAAAAACCTCTCCACTGCCCTCAAAGTGGTAATCGATCCACTAGACAATCAGTTGGGATACGTGGTTTAGCAAGAGACCCTCCAAGCCTAATCTACTCGATGTACCTAAGCCCTCCAAGCTCCTACTCCAACAAGGCTTCTTAGAATCGTGTCTTGTCTAGCTCTCCAGATCCCGCAATACGCCCGATTGCATCTGCCAAAGCTTGGCTTCTTCCAATGCTTTCCAGCAGCACCAAAACCTCACTTGACACTGTGAAAGGGTGTGGTAAGTGTTTGGGCTATCAACCTTTCAATGGTATGGAAATGGAGAGGTAGGAGTTAAGGAAAATTCACAAGCAATTATGTAGAGAAATATGGGTATAACAATCTCTAACTCTCAAGGTTTGTGGTTAGGGTTTTCTCTCTGAAGCACTCCTCAACATATGTGGGTCATGTGGGTATATATAGTGTGGGTACAGATAGTGTGCATCAGATAGGACAATTTGGCAAAACAGAATGTTTCGCGGGTGTCTTGCGGGAAAGCCTTACCTGTAAGCTACTCGCAAAACACAACTGTCTCCATCCTATCCTGACTCTTCACATTCCAGTCATGTGCAGGGCAACATGCATCACTTTGCAGGAAGCTTAGTCAAGCTACCTGCGAAAACAGCTTTAGTCTTTATGCCTTGGGTCTTCACACTCTTTCTTTCTCTCTCTCACAACCCTTATAATGAAATCCGACATTAAATACAGGGTACAAAAGATTAAACATAATTTACAATCAAATTTGGCATGGAATAAAAGCCAACAAAATACATAGTTGTAAATTACAACTTTACAATCTCCCCCTTTGGCAATTCTGTGACAAAACCCCTAAAACAGACTCTAGACTTAGATGTGAGTTTAGGAACATTGGCAAAACTAACTCACACCTATTCTAAAAGCTGTGAAGCACTTGCATGTATATACCTGTAACCTAAAACACTCGCACACAAACAAAACTTTCATTAAGCTTATGGCTAGTTGAATACATGGTACGTACATGTGCAAGTAAAATGTGATCAAGTTTGTAAATACTATAAAACATGTAAGCATATCTTGATCATACAAGAACAGTCATTAGAGAATGACTACAATGAATATTTAGCTAGTAAATGCTCATCCAGACACGCAATGCAATTAAGATCAATCATAAGGATCAATTGCATGTCCAACACTCAACCAATGCAAAATACACAAAGTATTTGCATCTAGGAAACAAGATCCTACTAGGGTACAAGAGTGAGGTACTCAAGATATATAATCAACATCTAAAAGTACAAAAAAAAATGCTGCAAAGCATTGAGATAAACACAAATACTGAATATAAATTGAAATTAAAAACAGAGTACTATAGCTTTAAAGAAAAGCAATAAAGACAACTAAACAAGAGTTATAAACACTAAAACAGTTTAAACCAAACATAAATAAAGCTAAACCACCTGAATGAACCAATGTATCTAAGGTCTAAGCTATGCTCCCCCTAAGCTGTGCAAGCTCCCCCTAAAAAGTTTCTCCCCGTTTTTAACAGGAATGGCCAAAGAGGCTAGAACTGTTCGGACTCTAAATCTGATCCCTGTGCCATGGATAAACCCTCAATTTGTGAAGATACTATTGTGATTTGACCCTGGATATAGGCAAACTGGTCTGTGGTGTGTTGCACATGGGAGCCTCGTGCTAGTGCTGAAGATGATGACTGAGCTGAAGTCTCTGGAGCAGTGGTGAATCTATCAATCTCCTCATTTGTGTCACCACCCTTTTCCTCAACATGATCCCTTGGTATTGAAGACACACCGGTTCTGGATCCTCGAATGTGAGCTGTGCTTCGAGTTTTTGTGTGTGCACCAATAAGGTAATCTCTATGCACAATAGTGAGACTGCTCGGAAGTTTGAGCTTTGCCTTTGCAATGAGGCCCATAATGAGAAAGGGAAATGGCATGATTGTTCTAGAGTTCTGCTTCTCAATGCTCTTGGTCAAGAGTTGAAAAATGTGTCCATAAATATCAATCTCCTTGTGAGTGAAGAGATCATAAGAAGATTGTCCTTGGACCAGACAATGTCGTCAAGTTGGTGACCAGATACAAGTTATGAATCATTACATAAGCAAGAGCTTTCATCTTCGGAGTGAATGGAATTGTGTTCATGGACTTCTTGTTTGGTGTACCACCAAGAAGCCTTACCATTTCCTGAGTAGATTCTAGACGATCATCATACTGAATAGTGATTTGCTGTGAAGATGGACAAACGTCAAGGAAGTCTTGGATTGAATCTCTTGTAATCATAAATTTCTTGTGTCTCACCTAGTAGTTAATGTGGTCTCTGTCCACACTAGCATTTGAAAAGAACTCTTTAATGATTTCCGAGTATACATTTCCACTCAGAGTTAACAGCTTCTTCCATGTCCTCTCCTTGAACACATCAGGAATGAAAGTGTCTCCAAGGGTATCCAATTGGACAACTCTCTCCATAATTATTGTGACTTGCTTGTAGCAGTCATTGTAAGCCATATCTACCTAAGCAGACTTGAAGTTGTCAGAATTCGTTCGAGCTCGCTTGGTTGATTTCTTGGTCGCTGAATGTTTGGTAGGAGACACCTACACACATAATTACCAAGCAAGAGAAAAACAAGTGGAAAAACACAAAAAAGACCACAAAACTTGATTAGATTCAAGTTAGTCCAAAACAAAAGTAAAAATACTTAAAATAGAACACAACACAACAAACTTAAAACAACATGCTATAAGTGATAAGACATGAGAACATAAGCAAAATGTAGGTAAGTAAGCAACTATGCAGGTGTGTGTCCATGTGTTGTGCATGTGTGTGCAACACGTGTTGCATGGGGTATGCCTAATGGGTGCCTAGGTGATTCATAGGTGGTGCAAGGCATGGCATTAAGGCACAAATTGGGCAAAGTGTGTAAAACACACCCTTTGACCAAAACATGTCAAACATGTTCAATCAAGAGTAAACCCAAGCTATGGAACTCATTTGAGTCCATTACAACACAAAAATGTCACATGGACATTCTGTCAAACACTAAGCTTGCAACATTACAAAACACCAATGGACAATGCATGAACACATGTAAAACTGCCTTAATACAAGATTAAAATGCCACAAGGGGCCAACACAGATACACACAAACCAAATGGGACTCAGCCCAATCAAAGATTTGGAGAAATTTTGCTTAAAATTAAAAATCCCAACCTTTTTTTGAAAATCCCCAAATTTTGAAAACCTAAGTTAATTTCTACATAATCTAAGACAAAAATGAAAAGAATTTTTTAGAAAACATACGTTAATGTTGATTTTACAGAAAACACTCTTGAAAATGATGGGGTTTGAGTAAAAATTAGTTTTGGGTTGAGAGTGGTTTGAGATAGACAAGGAGAGGGAAAATAAAGAGTGTTTGAAAAACTGTCACATATGCCTTATAAAACTGAAAACACACGTTTTTTGCGAGTTAGACAATCTTGAGAATAGTTAAGCACAAAAACTTTCGCGAGAAGCTTTTAGTCGCAAAACAGTTGTGATAGCCTCTATATGAAACTTGTGTTTTCCAGTTTTCGCCTAAAACTCATTTCGCCAAAAGGGTCTAGTCATGAAATACTCGTGAGACAGTCGCGAGACTCTCTATATGAACTTGAAAACATTTTATTTCCCTTAAGCTAGTTTTGTGGGAAGCTCTAAGCCGCGAGCTTCTCGTGAAACTGCCTCTGAACCAGTTTTTGAAGAAAAATATAAAAATGCATTTTGAACAAAAACTAAAAATATGAAAGTATAAAATCACTTTCAAAAACTTAAAAAAATACTCAAAAATCTTTTTGGATTTGATCGACAAGTACTTAAGCATACACATCACATTTGAACATGTACAATCACACAAATGAAATAAGCATTACTTGAACAAAGTCTTATGTGTTGTGGGTGAGTATCAAATGTGGAATAATCCTTAGACCAAAGTGAAGCTTCAATAATCAATTCAATCAAGTCATACACAACTGGTACTCAGTCAAGTGGTCTATCTCAATTATAGAAATTGTTAGGTTCTAAGGAATTAGGAACTAATGTATTAGAACTCTAATTTGTATTGTTGGCAAATCGTGATCAAAACGTTTTAGTCTTTTTTAAACTTGCTCAAAGTATATTTATATGTAAAGTTGGAATCGAGTGTTCTGCAGGATTTACTGTGTAAATCTGCCTAACTCGATTGATCAAAAATTAGACTCGATCGATCGAAAGTCGTGCATATTGTTTTTCTGCAGAATTTTCCAACTTAGCCCAAGCCCATTATTGATTAGGGTTTCAAATCTACTTCTCTCTATATATAAAGGAAACCCTAGCCACGTTTTTAGTAGAGCTCTTGTTGCTCATATTTTCTGTTTTATGTAAATCTCTTGTGAGATCTAGAGGAGCTTTCCTTTACACAAAGCTTAGAGTTTTCAAGGAGAAGATTCTATCTATACCTTGATGATCAACTCAGTTGCTGCCACTGGAGCTTAAAGAAACACAAGCGGGGAGCTTGTATCTTGTGGAGAATCCAAGAAAGAAGGAGTCCGTGGATTCAGAGCTTGCACGTGGTCGTGTCAGTAAGTTCTACTAGTGGGTAGCATTAGGAAGTCAAGCAAGGAGCTTGTAAGTCCTTTTGTATGAACTTCGATTCTTTCATAGTGGATTCAGGTTTACCTTGAGGATAGCTAAGTTAAATCCTCCCTAGGTTTTTACCGTGTGGTTTCCTAGATCATCATATCATTGTGTTATTTATATTTCTGTTGCTTTATATTTTGATATGATTGTTTGATTGTTTTAACCTAGAATTGCATAATTTGACTAAGTTAATCACTTGGCTAATTAACTAGGTTAATCCAATTGTTGTTTTAAGGGGTCTAAAAACCAACAAGTGGTATCAGAGCAGGTTGCTCTCTTGTTGTAGATCTTTTGATCTTTGAGCTAATCCTTGACCTCTGTTGTCATGGATTCTTGGAAAATCTTTTTGCTTATATGTCATCACACCTACTTGTTATTGTTGTCTCTTGTTGATTTTACTAAATCTTTTCTTGAGCATCTTGATCAAATCACATGTGCTAATAATTATCTGTGTTATACTGCCTTAACCACCTTAAAGGCACATGATTCTTGTCTATGGTATTTGGATAGTGGTTGTTCCAGGCATATGACAGGAAACAAAGGCTTGTTCAAGACACTCTTTGAAGGAAAGATTGGGACAGTCACCTTCGGAGATGGAAGCAAATCTATAATCAGAGGCATTGGAACCGTGGACATTCCAGGGTTACCAGTCTTTGAAGATGTTTGGTATGTTGATGGTTTGAAGGCCAACTTACTCAGTGTTAGTCAGATTTGTGACAATGGGCTAAATGTTCTCTTCACTAAGTATGAATGTGAGATACTTGATGGAGGAGGTGACTATATGTGTGTTGGTGTAAGGACAGCTGACAATTGTTATGGTATAACACCAAGTATAAACAACAAGTGCTTTAGTGCTAAGATTGATCAAGTTGAGTTGTGGCATCAACGGCTAGGGCATGCAAGTCATAAGCAATTGGAGAAGATTTCCAAGTGTGATGTAGTTATTGGTTTACCTAAGTTTGAGAAGATAGAAAAGAGCATTTGTGGACCATGTTAGATAGGTAAACAAGTAAAATCCAAACATCCATTTGTAGCTGGTGTTCAAACTTCAAGACCTCTAGAATTACTACATATTGATCTTATGGGTCCTGCCAGAGTTCAGAGTTTAGGTGGAAAGAAGTATATTCTAGTTGTTGTGGATGACTTTACTAGATATACTTGGGTTGTGCTTTTGAAAGATAAAGCTGAAGCTCCTGAGAAGATGATACATTTGTGCAAGAAACTACAGGTTGAGAAAGATACTGTGATAGCCAGAATTAAAAGTGATCATGGAAGAGAATTTGAGAATACCAAGCTGGCTACTTTCTGCAATGATCAAGGCACACATCAAGAGTTCTCTTCACCCAAGACACCTCAACAAAATGGAACAGTAGAAAGGAAGAATAGGGTTGTTCAGGAGATGGCACGAGTCATGTTACACAATAAGAAGTTACCTAAATCTTTCTGGGGGGAGGCTGTGAACACTGCCTGCCACATACTCAATCAAGTGTATTTCAGACCTGATTCCAAGAAGACTCCCTATGAACTCTGGAGAAGGAAGAAGCCTGTTGTCAAATATTTTAGAATATTTGGCAGTGACTGTTATATCTTGCGTGACAAAGAGAACCTAGAAAAGTTCGATGCCAAAAGTGATAAAGGATACTTTCTAGGATACTTTCTAAGATACTCTTCCACTAGTAGAGCTTATAGAGTGTACAACCTAAGAACCAAAACAGTCATGGAATCTTCAAATGTTGTGATCAATGATGAAGTATGTTTAAAGGCACATTCAGAAAACACTGTTCAAGATAAGCCTTTAGAAGTTGATGATTCACTTCCTGCTGATTATGTGGGGAAACATAGTGAGGAAGAGCTGTTACTATTGAATGATGCAGTCTCAGTACCATCGAGTTCAGAACCATCCACTCCAGTTCGTGAAACTCAACAAGCACACAATGAACTTAGTTCTTCTTCAGAACAAAAAGGTACCTCCACATCTCTGGTAAAGGGTCCATCCTCTAAAGTCAGATTGAATCATCCCTCCACTAATATATTGGGTAGTCTGAATGATAACATGAGATTGAGATCAAAAGCCTTAAATGTGATTACTCACTCCTGCTATCTATCCCAATTTGAACCAAAGAAAGTGGATGAAGCACTTTAAGATGCTGATTGGATAAATTCCATGCATGAAGAACTTCACCAATTTGTTCAAAATGATGTGTGGGAATTAGTTCCTAGACCAAAGGGAGTAAATGTAATTGGAACAAAATGGATCTTTAAGAACAAGTCAAATGAACATGGCACTGTCATTAGGAATAAATCAAGACTTGTTGCTCAAGGATACACACAAGTGGAAGGAGTTGACTTTGATGAGACTTTTGCACCAGTAGCAAGACTGGAATCCATTAGAATACTGTTGGCCATAGCAAGCTATCTGAACTTCAAGCTGTATCAAATGGATGTCAAGAGTGCTGAAATTAGATTTCATAAATATATGATGAATAACTTAAAGGATTAAACCGTGTACTCAAGGATCAAGATATAGTAATTTACAAAGTGGCAGTCTACATTAATGACTTTGTATTACTACGAATATTTTATGAAGGGGTTGCGTGTATAATAAAGTCTAGGAATATAATTTATAGATAAGACCTAGAGTGCAACTATATTTATATAGTGGTATTAAATATAGTTAATGGTAACTTTAGACTTGTCAAGAGTTGACAGAAAAGCCCAAGGCCCATTGGAGCAAGTGTCTTATTGGTCCCTTTTGGTCCCACTCCAAGCCACACACTTAAGCCCAATTGGTAAGGTCCAAAAGGCCAACCCAATTAGATAAATTGGTTAGATACAAAGGGAAAAACGTTCAAAATTTCACGTGGAAGAAACATCATTGTGAAATGGTGTGAATGTGAGTTTTTGTCACTCACTAGTCATCCCTTGGTTACCAATTGAGAGACCACACATCTTGGGCGTTAGTGGAATTGGAGTGAAGATTAAAAGTATTCCCAAGTGCTTTGATCTTTGGTTTTGAAATTCACCGCTTCAAGGTACGATCTCTTGTTCTCAAATTCTGAAATTTACTTATTGCATGTTATCAATATCGAATGAAGTAGATCCGTTTAAAACTTATTTTTCCGCTGCGTTTATCTTTAATTCCATCAGGGGGGGCTTACACTTAATTTCTCCACAATTGAGTTCACCAAAGGACCTCGATTCTTTAATGTGGTGATGACCTTTGTTCTCACTCCACGGTTACACTATAACATTATCATCGAGTCTCATGCTCGTTTTCTTCTTTCTCTTATGGAACGTCTCTCCATAGACTTTCCTTTACACATGATAGAGTCTATCATTGACTACTATCGTGACATGGCTACACATGATAAGCTCATCTTTCCTTCGACTATCACGTGTATCCTCACACACATGCACATCATTATCCCTCTCACTCCTTATTTCTATGTCATGGGTGCCATTAGCAAGAAGTCTATTCGATGAAGTGCAGCACAACTTGCTACAAAACGACCGCGAGTGGAGCCTTCCAATGCAGCCCCAGCTGATCCAGCAGCTCTTTCCTCTCGACCTTCTTCATCTTTTGCCCCTTCTTCCTCATCTCGGGCCATTGTCTCCCTTGTTGATATCATTGAGCAGCTTTAGCACATACGTGCTAATTTTGGTAGTCGTCTGGACCATCTATCTGATGAGATGTATCAGATGAACACCAGAATCGGTTGCATCACTCTTCGCCAATCTCGGCTTGGTGGTTTTGTGCCCCCACCTTCACTAGAGCTTGTTGAGGAGTCTTCTTCTTTAGGTGGTGGAGATGATGATGTTGATGCTTCTAGCTTGAAGTATGATTATGAAATGATGACCTCTCAGTAATACACCTTTTGTCACTAGTGACAAAAAGGGGAAGTAGTTTTGTAGATGAGAGTAGTTTAGGTGTTAGAGGGAAAGCTACTAGATAGGGGGAGAGTAGTACTTGAGGGTTTTTTTTTAGGGATATAGTAGGCTTTAATGTATTCTTTTCTCATTACATGTACCATGCTTTTGTGACCACTTTTTACATACATTGTATTCTTTGATATATATATATATATATATTAAGTCTCGATAATTGGGTAGATCTAAGATGGGTTTAGTACTTCAAGAAACATGTTGTTTAAGTCAAGTATTAAATACATGAAGACTGGTCCAAGAAACAAGTGAAGAAAAGTTATTCATTAAGTCTTGACAGATAGCTTGACAGAAGCCTATTATCGAGACTTAATATGAAGCTCGATAGATAGTTCGACAGCAGCTTGATCTATTAAGAATTACAATTTTAGAATTTCCAAATCTGAAATTTGGCCTAGCCTTGCATATTTGTTTGGGGTTTCTTTTCTTACAACCCTGAACATATATAAGGCTTATTTTAAAGGCCATCACACACGAATACAAAGACCAAAAGACTTATTTTCTCTGTGTGAAGCTACTGCATTTGTATGCCATAGGGTTTTGTAACTGAGTGCTTCCAGATTTTCATTGTTGATGAAGTGAAGAACTTTGTAGCCAACAACATCTGTTCAAGTTGTTGAAGTTAGTCGTGTAATTGGAATCAATGCAAAGTGTTAGTCACAAATTGGAGGTTTATGCATCAAGGGAAAGAAGGCTACTACAGGATCAAGTCTAATTGGGCATTGGAGCAAAGATTCAATTATAGGTTGGTATTTCGGGATAGGCCAAGGGTAGTTGGTAAGATTCCTTATACTTGTAACCGCTTGATTGTTGATTAGTGTATTATTGGGAGTGGCGACCTTAAAATCACTGGGTGAGGTTTTTGCCTTGCGAGGTTTTCCCCATTTGTCAACAAATCACCGTATCAAATTTATTTTCCACTGCATTTAGTATTTTTGGTGATTTGTTGGTGCCTTCACAATTTGCATGAAATTGAACCTAATTAATCAACTTGGGTAATTGAATTAATTAACCAGGGTCAAGCTATCTTAACCCAACAAAACAGATCTAGAGTTTTCTTTACAAATTTCATGTTTTTTATTCATAAAAAAGCGATCTAGAATTTTTCTCTCAAATCTATTTTTTTCTTTTACTAACGGAACAGATCTGAAATATTTTCTTTAATCTATTGTTTGCTTATAATCTAAAAAAACTTATCTAGAATTTTTTTTTTTTCCAAAACCACTTGTTTTAAAAAGGATATGCAGTAATAGGAATAGAAACCCATTTTGGCTTCTTATGTTTATGGCATGTACTATTTTTTTTTTTTTTTTTTTTTGAGGGATAATGTAACTTGTTTGATTAGGAAAGCCCAGCAATGTCAACTAGGACAACCGGGAAAAGAGGTGGTGGAACATCCTCCACCCACACTACAAAATCTGAAATACATAAAGCATGTCGAGCTAAGAAATTGCATGTACTAGACCCAACCTAATCAGTTGAGTAACCATTTATTAATTTTTTTATGGACTCATTTTCAATGTATCTTAAAAAATATATTAAAGTTATATTAAATTTTCTATATTGTAGATAAAAATACTAATAACATTAAATATCAACTTGGTTAGCAATTCTCAAATATAAATGTTTTTATTGCTAACTCTATTATTGACATTGAGTAGTCTTTTTGTAAGTTCATAATAGGTTTTCTTCCTAATTATTCACTTTTAACTTTGTCGACCATGTTATATTATATTCTTAAGATTGTATATATTGTATGAGTGTAAATTGGTGTTTTTTTTATTATTATTAAAAAAAAAAAAACTTATTTACTTATGTACAACTTTTTAAAATTTTCAAATATTATTAAGAACTACTACAATTTTCCAACTTTCAACAAAACAACAAATAAGACTTGAGTGAAAATTCAATTTAAAAGCATATTTAATTTATAGGTGATTTAACTTTATTTCATGTTTTATGGCTCTAATATATAGGCAATTGCCTTAGGCTCCCAAATGAAAGAAAGTCCTATAATTTTGGTTCTAGTAACATATTTTTATATAGAGCAACTTAAAATAAAATATGTCTCATATATATAGTCCTTGTTTTGTCTTTAAAAAAAAATGAAAGAAACCCATATTTTCTTTTTTCTCTTTTTGTCTAGAAGTATCTCTTGACAAACCCACTACTTGTCCCTTTTACTCCCAAACTTATTAATTTGATTTTTAGCTAACACGTCTTTACTAGTGAAGGCTGAAATTATTGTAGATTCTAAAGTTAAATGAAGTCATAATATTGTTTTATAAATGAGGCCTATTATTCTATGTTTTAAAAGTTATTTTATTTTAGTTATATTATAATTTTATAGTGTAGATGGCATTTCTTTTAAATGTGCACTAAAAACTTATCCCTCTAGATATGAATTTTTTTTTTTAAAAAGGAGATTAAAAAAAAAAAAAAAGAGTTACTAACAAAACATGTTACATTTGTATCTATTAAAATAAGTTTTTTAAAAATTAACATCAATACAACATTGGTATTTTATATTTATGCATTTAATTTTCTTCTTTTGTGACATTTTTAGACTAATAGACTTAAGGACAGACCCAAGCATAGGCTGGGGGTGGCTAGGCCCGCTGACCCCCCAAACTCTCTCCCTCTCTTTAATTTTTTAATTTTTAATAGTATATATAGTTTTAAGATTTTAAATTTTACACCCAAGAAAAATTACTTTTTGGCAATTTATTTTCTTCTAATTTGCATAAGTGTTGGTCTTGGGCTTGGGTTTGGGTTTGTTCCAATCTATCTTGGGTCTTATCTTTTTCCTTTCTTTCCTTCTAGCCCAAATTAATGCCCAGCTCATTCTTAATTTATTGTTGTCAGTAGTCATTGGGCTCTTGGCGTTGGAAGCCTACCCTTAGGCAACCTGTAGACACTTTATTTTGTACCGGGTTAATAAACTTTAGTTCCTAGCCCCAATAATGAGCTTGACATGTCTACAAAAGGTAATTGAAGTTATTTTGATAGTTTGGAAGTAATCACAACTCAAAAGTGCTCAAACCGCTTTGAAAACGATGCTGAAAAATGACCTTTGCACACCGTTTTGACAATAACTTTTGATCCACAAAGCATTTTTTAGTGAGGCTTGTTTCATTGAAAAGTAGACATCAGGTGTTCACTTTGAACACAAATTTTTCTTAATGTGGATTTATATTGAGTGAGGTATGGCCATTTGATGTTGGGCCACCTGAATCATGCATACATACGCAAGCCCTTTTTTTGGGTTCTAGAACTTTAGTTTTAGGGGCCCAAAACACCATTCTTTGATGTGGGCCAACCCCTAAACCATTGGGAAAGTCTAAAGATGTCTAAAAGGCCCCGAAAACCCTAGTTTAAACATATAAGTACAACCTTGTGCCTCCAAATTCAAACGTTAGCTAGAGAGAATGGATTATTGACCTAAAGTCTTCCGAAAATGCTTTCTTTCCTCCGCATATTCTGCACACAGCCACCAAGCACTTTTTTGGTTCTTCAAAACCTCTCTCAATTACTCATTAGGGCAAAAACTATCTATCTCAATCCAAGAAACGTTTTTCAAGAACACCTTTTGTGTAGGCACTGAGGGGCCAGTTAAATATCAACCAAGTTGTGTTCCATAAGCAAGGTAAGTCTCTCTCCATGACTGCTCCCTAATTTGGATTTTCATAACTTATTTTCTTGTTGTTCTTATTTTATTTATATGTTATACATGCTTAGAAATATGATTCGATTGATTTGGTTTTGCTTTGTTGTGTCTCACCATGTTTTGAATGAAGGGTTGGATTAATATATTAGAAGCATGTTAGGTTTTGTTTGATTGTCGTTTTATTGCTTGCTTTAAAATTGTGTTTCTGGAAGTGTATGCGTGCACAAGCTCTATGCATGCACATGCATACTCATTCCTAGAAACATGGATTTAGGGTTCTTGCTATTTTGTTTATTTTGATTAGTTTTAATCACATGTTTAGGTCTTCTTGAGTCTAGTTTTCACATGTTTAGGTCTAGGGTTAGTAGAGTAACATGTTTCACATGCTTTGATTGTTGACTTGATAATTAGGGTTTATGCTTTGATGAACCACATGAAAATTCATGAGAACTTGAACATGCTTTGATGTATAGGTGTTGTGGTGTAGCAAGGAAAGTGAAGTTAAGTCATGCATATGAATATGAATATGCATCTTTGAATATTATGACTGGTATCCTTGATTGATGAATACCATGATGCTAGGTTTGAATGATTGAATATGCTTGATTGAATGCCTTGTTGATGCTGCTGTTTTGTGATGTGCTTGTTGCCCTTGGATATGTATTTTGTTAGATGAATGGTAGGGTTTTTATGATATGCATGAGTGTGGGACATTTGCCATGTTTTGCATATTATGTGTGTGAGTTTGAAATAACATGTTAGAGGACCCTTTAATGGGATTAGGATTTGGAACACAATGAGCGGAGGTTGGCCTACGAGTCAGGTGGGGTTGGGTGCCTAACACCTTCCCATCCCCATACCTAAACTCTGAACATATGCTATAGTAAAAATCAGTCCTTCCACAAGGGCGCAAGATTTATGGTTCTTAGACCTAATCCAGGTGGCGACTCCATTTTCTTCTCCATCCTGGTCCACTCGATCGTGGCGTACTCCCCTCATTGTGCCCATAATGGCAACTCCATTGGGGATAGAAAGTTTAACTGCAATATGTTCCATCTCCTAATCTTCTAATATTGTTTTGCAGACACTTTTACTTGGTTCGTTGTCCCAAACACTGGTTGGTGATGAGTGGAAAGGTGGAGGTTCCACTCAGGCTAAAATCTTCTTGACTTCATCCCACCAACTCAAAATTTGTGTTATTGCCTATAATGGGCTTTGAGTATGTTAACGGTTTGCCACTAATCCACTATAGTCCATTTAGGCCTAAGTTTGGAATCATGGCCCACTTAGTTGTGAGTGACCTTTTGATCTTGTCCCTTTAGCATTAAATGCCTTACCCACACATAGTGTAACCCTAGATCCAATTCATAGGGAAGTCTAAGTGCATGTGTTTGATCTTTGTTTAATTTGACCCAAAAGAAAAAGTTTTAAAAAAAAAAATCAAGAAAAGAAGAAAGTCTTTTTGAAAGAAGAAAAGTTTTCAAAAAGAATCTTTTGTAAATAATTTTTTAGAAGTGGTATGTTCAAAAAAAAAAAAAAAATCTTTTGTGAAGAAAAAGAATTCAAGAAAAGAAATGTTTTGCAAAGAAAAAAATATATTTTTCAAGGAAAATAATTTTCAAAAAAAAAAAAAAGGAAAAGTTTTTAAAAAAAATGGAAAAAAAAATTTGAAAAGAAAAATTCGAAAAGAAGATGAAAAATGATCCATACAGCCATGATATATCCTAAGTTTTGGGCCCATTCAAAAAAATTTCAAATCAAGAGAGCCCAAGATCATTAGTATACCATAAACTTTGGAGGAAGACATTGGGTTGTAAAGTCCTAATATATCTTAGCTTTTGGATCAAAATTCAAAAATATTTTTCAAAAGGAAGAGAGCTCAAGATCATGAGTATGTTATAGACTTTATTGAAATGTTGTGAACCCATGCATACGTTGGAAACTTTTGAAACCCTAAAACCCAAAGACATGGGTAGGCTCACCAAGAGCCCAATGAGGATTAAAAGAGGAAATCTTTTTGAACCAATTGACCAAACCCTTTGAACTAGGGGCAAGACCCATTTAAGAATGAAAGATAAAAATGGTTCAAACTTTTGAAACTAGGGGCAAGACCATCATGAAAGAGGAGAGTGAATATTCAAGATGGGCTTTGTAATGGGACAAGTAAAAGTATTTGATGCGTTGAGATAAAATTTGGTCATCTTTTTTATCTTTAAAAAATCCAAAAAAAGAAAAAAAAGATGTGGACTTTTAAATGTCATGGTTCATTTCAATTATAAGTTCAAATAGGTTTCCATGAAAAAAAAATTTCAAAATATGTTGGAATCACATTATAAATGGGGCATTGATTTCCATTTCAATTGTTTGATGAGACCATTTTCATAAAGCCTAATAGAGTACAAGATATGGACCAACCTTGCAAAATTCATGAATAACCTATGCTTAAGCCCAAATGAGGATGAGAGGGTGAGATTAGTGACTGGTAATTAGATTCAAAGCCCAAAAGGAAAAAAAAAAAAAATGGAAGAAGAAGAAGAAGAAGAAGAAAAGAAAAGCAAAGAAAAAGAAAAGGAAAGAAACAAAATAAAATTGAGCTCAAATCCAAATGAGGGGAGGAGAGAATGCAAGATGTGTGAATGATGTAATTGGGCTTTAAGTAATAGGGGAAACATGAATTTTGAAAGATTGATGTAGCTCATTCTATTTCTAAGACGAAGATAATAAAATGATACAAGACTTAAAATACAAATGGGGCATACATATAGTCCACATTTTGATGCAAGCAAGAAAAGTTGATTAAGACGTTGGGTCCAAAACTTTAAAAGACATTGGGAGCACATATTTATTTGATCAAATTTTATTTCAGCACAATAATACTCCCGACTCAAAAGAGCTTCCTAAGCTTACTTGGTTTCGATCACCTACCCCTAGTGGCCTAAAGGAATTTGACACTATTGTACTAGAAGACATGGTTGGAGCTACTAGCAATTGAGAAGATTACCCAAATGTTGGCTAAGGTTGTTTGGAAGAAGGGAGAAGGGAGAAACCCCAACAAGATAAGGAAGGTAAGGAAGATGAAGTTAATCATGACAAGAATGGGAAGATAGAAAAGATAGCTATTAAGACCACCATGATGAAGGAGAAGATGGAAAAGATGCAATGAGTCTTTCACAAGGCCCAAAGGATGGATGACTTCAAGGATAAGTGAGTCAGGAAATGAGGAAAAGAAAGAGGGTAGGGAGGTTTTTCTAGAGAGAAAAAAAGGAAGAGTTGTGGAGAATGTGAAGAGGTAAAGGAGATGAAGAGAATGAAGAAGAAGAAAAAAAAAGAAATGGTTGGTAACTGTTGGTAAAAATGGAAAGGCGAGAACACACCTGATGGCTAAACTACGTGTAGTTTAGTCATGAACAGTTAAAAAAAAAAAATCTTCTTTCTTTCAAAAAAGGAGGAACATCTCAAGATTAGGCATAAAATTATCAAAAGACTCCCCAGTGAGCAGTGAAGGAAGTAAAAGCCTCTTCCCCCATCAAGCACATCAAGAACAATCCCCAGTGGATCAAGCATATCAAGAACCATCTTCAGTAGATCAAGCACATCGAGAACCATTTTCAGTGATTTAAACACAGTGAAAACACCATCCCCATAAAGGAAGCAGAAGACTCTTCCTTAACGGATCAAACATATCAAGAACACTATTCTCAGTAAGTAAGCAAAAGATTCTTCCTCAAATGGATCAAACCTATTAAATATCATCCTCAGTGAGGAAGCAAAAGAGTCTTCCTCAATATTTAAAGCATCACAAGTAATGTTCCCGATGAGGAAGCAAAAGATTCTTCCTCAAATGGATCAAACCTATCAAACATTGTCCTCATATAGGAAGTAGAAGACTCTTCCCCCAATAGTTCAAGCATATCTAGCATCATCCCCATAGAGGAGGCAGAAGATTCTTTCTCGATGGACCTAAGCACATTAAAGAAATCCCCGATAAGGAAGCAGAAGATTCTTCCCTAAAGCATCCCAAGTAAGGAAGTAAAAGATTCTTTCCTAGTGAGTCCCATACCCAAAAATCCTAGCGAGGAAGCAGAAGATTCTTCCTCAAAATCCTTCGTGAACCGTAAAGGAAGCACAAGATTCTTCCCTAGTGGATCATACTCCTCAACGAGTCTATCCATACGACTCCTTAGTGAGTTTCTCACCCCAAGCAAGTCGTGGGAGGCGTAAGATTCCTTTTTATGCACATCCACTCCTTAGCAAGTTTTTCACCATCCTTAGTGGATCCTACTTGTGCACATATCCCCGGGGAGTTGAACATGCAGGCATTGTAGAAAAAGGTAGAGATAGTGATAGAGAAAGATGCCAAGGCCAACCCGAGGTAAGAGCCTCACCAGAAAAGGTACAGAAAGGAGTGAAAAAGACAAGAGAAACTAGTCACCTAGAGAAGTTTGAGGCAAGAGCCTCGGATGAACACCACAGAGACTATATCTTTTTGTTGTTTGTTGGGTTAGCTCGTAAGAGCACCTTTGCATGTTTTTCTTTTTTCTTTTTTAGTGACTCTAAGATAATGAGTCACTCGCCATTTGCTTGCAAGTGGAAAAACAGGTTCTGGGATAGTGAACCTATCATTGCTCGTTTCCCGAGCAACAAAGGTGGGACTTCGAACATACGAATCCCACGCAGTTCTTCGAAGTTGCACCCTGCCCCATGTACACATAATCTTGCCTACGTACACAGGCATGATTATGCACACGCCTGTTCTAGCATGCGTGATGCTGTTGCCCAGAATCCCTAAAATTTTTGTTTGTTTGTTTTGTCTCTACCTTCACATGTTTTCTCTATCCACTCCCATTTTAGGCTCTATAGGTTTATGCTTGCCCTTTTCACATGTTTGTTTGCTATCACATGTTTAGATTAGGGTTTGTCTTATGTTTTCTTGCTTTAATACCATGCCATTCATTCACATGCCTATGCATTGATGCCATAGGTGCTGTGTTGCTGCAAGGTAAGTGAGGTAAGTCATGTATTCACATTCCCATGCACCTTTGAATGTGATTTTGCCTTGATGATAGAGATAAGCATGCTTGTTAGGTTGAGTTCTTCTTAAAGTGTAGATGCAATCACATATTTGCTTGGATCTTTCCTTATGCTCATGCTTATTCTTATGCTTCTGCCTTGATTTGATTATATATGTTGCTTTGGTGAATGCAAGGATTGTTTCTGTGTGGGTTGGTTTCTTATGCTTTATAGATGGATGTGTATGTGTTTGTTTGGAATGAAAGATATCAAGTTGTATGCTTAGATGTATGCTAGTGTGTGTGTGAGTATAGATGCAAGTGTTGAACATGTTTTTAATGAGGTTAAGATGTAAGACACAATGATGGTAGGCCAACCTTCAGGTTTGGCAATCTTGGGTACCTAACACCTTCCCAAGAACGCACCTAAACTCTAAACTCATATCTCTAGTAGTAAGATCAAAAGGTCCTCCCTCAAGAGGATGCTATATATATGGTTCCTAGGCCATTGTAAAAACTTGGTGGCAACTCCCCCCTTGCGCCTACACCACCTAGTTTTGCAATAGTCTAAGAATCATATATATAGCATCCTTTCGAGGAAGGACCATTGATCTTACTACCAGAAATATAAGTTTAGAGTTTAGATATGTCCTTGGGAAGGTGTTAGGCACCCAAAACCGCCCAACCCTAAGGTTGGCCTCTCGTCATTATGTCTTACATCTTAACGTCGATAAAATCATGTTCAATACTTGTATTCTAACTCACACACACACTAGTATACATCTAAGCGTACAACATGGAATCGTTCATCCCAAAATACATACATATCCATCCATAAAGCAAAAGAAGCCAAACCACACATGCACAACCCTAGCATACACCTATCATGGCATCTCATTACATTCAAGGTGGCAACATATATAATCAAATCAAGGTAGAAGCATAAGCATAAGAAAAGATCCAAGCAACATGTGATTCATCCAATCATTCACATCCATCTCTAACACGAAAACAAGATCATATCATAAATGCATGAACATTTCCAACGCATGACTTACCTTTTACTTACCTTGTAGCAACTTAGAACCTATGGCATTTATACGTGAGCATATGAATGCATGTTCATGTCATACAAACAAGGAAAACACTAGACAAACCCTAATTCTAAACCAAGTAATTAAACATGTGAAACAAGTCATTGGAAGCATAAAAGCATGGAAAAGAGGCTAAACAAACACACATGTGAAAGCAAAAGCAAAACAAGGAAATAAAAATTAGGGTTACTAGGCAATGGCTCACGCACACAAGAACGAGCCTGTGTACACTTATTCAAGCCTGCGTACGCAAGCAACTTGCTCAAAAACCCTAAGAACACAAAAACAGGGCAAAACCTCAAAATAGAAATTCTAACAACCTAACATGCATTTAAAACACAAACATATAAACCTAAGCTAGATAAACATGTTAAACCATATTATAAGAAGAAATAAAGCAAACAGAAGATTAAAGTGAAAAAAGAAAGAAAAGAAAAAGAAAGGTTCTAAAACTAATACCTCAAAGAAAAGCTCTTCAAGCTTGATTTTTAACCGTTCCCCTCAATCAATTCTATTTACAGACCAA
The DNA here is from genome assembly GCA_023621385.1 of Quercus gilva. NCBI lineage: Eukaryota > Viridiplantae > Streptophyta > Magnoliopsida > Fagales > Fagaceae > Quercus > Quercus gilva. The sequence continues at coordinate 43,823,468 of CM042477.1, forward strand.
TAAGAAAGTGATTAGCAACGTTAAAGTAAAAGGATTGGGGCCAGAAAAGGTCCTAATCAAACAAAATTGACCTGAGAGTGTTTTGTGAAAAGCTCCCTTTTGATTCATTATTTTCTAGTGAATCATGTATTTTTCCTGTGGAATTTATGTGTGTTTTGAAAATATACCATGTAAGGCTTCTAGACAATGTGAGATTCATTCCAAACCTCAACCATTATTATAGAAAACTTATCATTTTTATGTCTATGAAACCCTAGCTGCATACGTAGGAGAGTGCTTGTGTATGCATGCTTTGGCCCACGTACGCAGGCTACTACCTATGTACGTGGGCTGAGGGCCACTTTGGTCATTTTATTTCCAAAAACAGATTTTTGCTTGTTTAAAAGGTTATATTTTCCCTTTTAACACTCCTCAAGTCAATTTGATATCTAATTGAGCTCTAAACTAGCCTTGGGCCTTAGAGTTTGGCCATCATTGAGGAATGGGGGCCTGAGTCGTGATGACAGGCTTGTGAAGAGAGAGAAGAAGGATTGACACTTGGACAACCTTTGAGAGACATTCAAAACCCTCCGCCCTTACAACATGAAGCTTAATCCTAGCAAATGTGTGTTCGAAGTATTTTGAGGAAAGTTTCTGGGCTTTACGGTGTCATAGTGAGGTGTAGAGGCCAACTCTGCCATGCTTATAAAGAGCGAGAAGGAGGATTGACACCTGGACAACCTTTGAGATACATTCGAAACCCTTCACCCCTACGACATGAAGCTCAATCCTAGCAAATGTGTGTTCGAAGTATTGTCAGGAAAGTTTCTAGGCTTTATGGTGTCACAGCAAGGTGTAGAGGCCAACTCCAACAAAATTCAAGCCATATAGAGATGACGCCTCCACAGAACATCAAGGAGGTGCAAAGTTTGAATTAAAGAGTTGCAGCTTTCAACATATTTATCTCTAGAGTGATGTACAAATGCTTACCATTCTTTAAAACCCTGAAGAATGCCTTCGAGTGGAACAACAAATGTTAGAAGGCCTTCGAGGAGCTGAAGGTGTACCCAACGTCCCCACCACTACTTAGTCCAGCTAAGCCCGAGGAGGAGCTCTCCTTCTATTTGGTCGTGTCCCCAACGGTCGTCAGCTTAGCCTTCATTTAGGAAGAATACCACGCACAGTTACCTGTCTATTACACTAGCCGAGTGCTTTGAGGGGCAGAAGAAAGGTACCCTCCTATGGAAAAGCTAGCCTTCGCCTTGATCACGGCTACATGCAAGCGCAAACCATATTTCCAAGCAAACACTGTAATGGTCCAGACGGACAAACCATTGCCAAAGGTGATGAACAACCCGAAGGCAACCGAACAATTGGTCTTATAGGTGATAGAGCTTGGCAAGTTTGACATACTATATCGACCAAGAATTGTGACCAAGAATTGCCTTGGCCAACTTTGTTGTCGAATTCACAACAAAAGAGGATGATGACAAAGGACCGACACCAGGGGTGATATGGATAGACGGCTCGTCCAACCAATGCGCTAGAGGAGTTAGAGTTGTCCTACAGTGACTAGAAGAGGATTTGATAGAATGTGCAGTCCATCTCCAATTTCCAATGACCAATAACAAAGTCGAGTATGAAGCAATCCTGACAGGTCTCGATCTGGCTAAAGCAACGGGGGCCTCATTAGTAGTCATACACGGTGACTCTTAAGTTATCGTCGGACATATCAATGGAGACTATGAGGCCAAAAGGGAACAGATGAAGGAATGCCTAAGCATGGTCAAAGAAATGGTAGGCTAGATGTTCATGGTTAAATTAGTGCAAATCCTGAGGGAAAAGAATAGGCAAGCCGACCATCTGCAAAACATATGGTCATCAACGGTTAGGTATTATCCTTTGTCTAATACTTACCTGCCACTAATAAAATAAATGTACAGGTGATCCCCACAGGAGCCGATTGGACGACACTAGTTATCTCCTACCTCGGGAACGAGACACTTTTGGAAGACCACAATGCTTCCTGAAGGCTGAAGGTGCAGTTGTCACACTTTCTGCTGATTAGAGATGTCATTTACAAAAGAGGCTTCTCTCATCCATACCTTAGATGCTTGGTCCCCAACAATGTAGACTACATCAAAAGGGAAGTCCACGAAGGAGTGTGTGGAAACCATTCATGTAATACACCCCCCCCCCAAAAAAATAGATTTAAAAAGAGGGGTATTTAATTAAATCTTTTTGTGGGGTCAATTTTTATAATTAATATTATTAAGGGATTTTTTAGAAAATTAGGTAGAATCCCTAACTATATATATAAGCTAATTAAGTTAGAGTATAACAATAGATATTTTTTAAGGAGGACTTCTGAGTTTGTTCAAGTAGAAAAAGATTGATGACACACTTGAGGTAAGAGCCTAAGAAATCTCATATTTTGTCAAATCTATATTTTATATGAAATTATAATATTTTTATATGGGTATTTTTGGCTAGTAGTAAAACTATCTAAATATCCAATAAGTTTTATGCTGTAAACAAAGAAGAAAGGATTTAGATTTATATCTTTGCTATTTTGGATGCTAAGTAGTTGTTCCTATCTTTAAAATTTGACATTTTCTATGACTTTTATTGCGTTAAACTGCGATAGAAATTGCAAGTTTTTTTGTTGTGTTAAGATTTGTTCTGGTTGGTGTGAAGTTTTTGCACAATTTTTCTTTAAAGAATAGTGACCTAAGTACTAGACTTGATGATATAAAGAAGCCTTGTAGTCTAGGCATGCTTGGAGGTCTGACATAGACTCACATGTTTTTGAAAAAAAAAAAAAAAGAATGGTGTGGTGTATTCATAAATGTTGGGAAATTTAGACCCCGGTTGATAGAATTAACAAGTTTTAAACCCAAGTTGTTAATTAGATTTATTATGATTAAACCTTGTTAAAACAAACTAACATTAATATCATGTCAATATCATGTAGCGGAAAAAATAAATAAGACAAGATATGATGACCTAGGAAAACCAATGAAACAAACTAGTTTCACAGTAAGAAACTTGGGGGGAAACCTTCCCAAAAAGCAATCCACTATAGTAAAGAGAAGTTTCAGATCTAGTACAAAACCTTTATTCCTAGACTCTACAATCCCCGTAGATGAACTTACAGCAGAAACCTTCTACCGCTTTAGAACCTCTGAACTCTTCAATATATGAATGCCACCCTTTTTGCAGGGATCCCAGTACGTGACTAACCAAAGATGCACGGCTCCTAGTACGTGACTAACTCACCAACTAGAGAAGGTGTTGGCTGCAAGGTTCTTCACTTCATCAACAATGAAGATCAAGAAGCACTTGGTTATAAAACCCTAAGGCGCAAAGACGTAGTAGCTTCTTTTAGAGAGAATAAGGCATCAGTCACTTTTTGCATGTGTTCTCCTTGTATTCTCTTATGTGACGGCCTCTAAAATAATCTTTTTATATGTCTAGGGTTGTGAGAAAAGAAACCCTACACAAATACATAAGCATGGGCCGAAAATTAGATATGAAAAACTAATTTTCAGAATTCTCGATAGATAGTATCTGTCGAGCCTCCTTAAACCTCGATAGATAGCTATCTGTCGAGCAGCTGTTGAGCTATTTATCTAGCTTTAGTGAGCATCTTTTCTTCACTTGTTTCTTGGTCCAATCTTCATGGATTTAATACTAGACTTGAACAACATGTTTCTTGAAGTATTAAAAACATCATAGATCTACCCAAATACAAGTAAAGTGCGTTTTGTTAAAGGATTAGCCAATTACATAAAGTAGTGACATATGTTCCTAACAAGAGAATCACATATGTCCTAACAATAAATGTCCTAGTGCTTTGATCTTTGTATCATATGGTACTTAGTTTGTCCTCATCTCCAAAGAACAAATGGTGGCAGGAAAAAAAAAGAAAAAAAAAAACACATGTATAGACCCTATATGGCTATAAGTATAGTGTGTTCCATAGGTTTTATTCCTAGGGAACTATTTGTGGTAAAAAGTAAAGAAACAAAAATATTATGACTATGTGAGTTTGGTGTAAGAAACAGGAAATTATTGCTAGGGTTAGTGAGGAGACAAAATTTATATAGATAAATTAATGATAGTTCTGAAATATATAAGATGGATATTTTTAGTAGTTGCTCTCCTGGCTAGGTACCATTACAAATTGTTCTTAAATTATTTGATTATTGAGTAAATGGTACCTGCAAAATTGTTTTAGGTGATGTCTAAAGATTTTAGAAGAAGTGTTAGGCAGAAGTTATTTTGGTATGGCTTTTGGAGGAAAGTAACCTTATCCTAATTGAGTTTTATTTTGCTTATATTAATGTATTTTTAACGGCTTAAATTTTTTTATAATTGTTAGAATTTTCATTTCTATAGTATCACAGATTTCAAGTAAGGGATTATTACAAATATATTTTAATACTAAGTATATGATTTTTATATACATGCTTGAATAAGATATATTTTTGTTAGAAACTATGATTTCATATATATGATTATGGACAATTTGACTATGAATTGATTCTGATACCCAGCCAATGGGGATTATTCATTGGTACTCTGATACCAAAACCAATGGGGATTATTCATTGGTACTCTGATACCCAACTAATGGGAGTTATTCATTGGTATTCTGATACCAAAACCAATGAGGGTTATTCATTGGTGCTTTGATACCCAGCCAATGTGGGTTATTCATTGGTACTCTAATACCCAACCAATGAGGGTTATTCATTAGTACTCTGATGCCTAGTCACGGGGATATAGCATGACCATAGTCATAAGATTGTTAAGATATGAATTACGTTTGAATATTTGAACTATTTTGAGTCCTTAAAACTACATATGTGATTTTGGAAATGTTTGAGTATTTGAACTATTTTGAGTCACTAAAACTGCTTATGTGTTTTTGGAACCTATTGTAAGTTATAGCTTCGATATATGAAAAACTGACTATTTTCTAAACCATCTATGATATATTTTTAAGATTAAAGTATGTGATCTATGTGCAACTTATTATTTTAAAACTATGAAACTTCTTCAGTTATTTTGAAAACACATAGTATTGAAAACACATATTACATCTTATACTTTACAGAGCTATTGCTTGATAGAACTTATTAGGACTTTGGTTACTTATTGAGTTGTCAACTCAACCCCTTTTCCCTCCAGTTTCGGATTGTGAAGAATAACAAGTTTTGGGAGTTTTGATGTTGTGTTGTGAGCAGGAAAAGAAGATTAGTGATTTTGGGATTTGATGGTCTTTTAATAGTTTTATATTTATTGGCCAATTGGCATTATGTACATGAGGTTTGGATTTTATTCCTATTAAATTATTGGAGATCTATTCATAAAGAAATTGTTGAGGTATTTTGGATTTATTTGATTTAATTTTTTAGGATAAATTTTAGTTGCTAAGAAGGCCTTGCGCACTTGTAGGGCGCTTACTTTATAAACATGAAGCGGTTGTCACGTGCCTATCTTTATAGCTGGGTTTAGGGTATGACAATTCGGGAGTATGATTGCTGGTTCACAAACTCATACAAGCAGGGTACTATTGGCCCACTATGCAAAAGGACACCTAGTCCTACATGAAGGCGTGCGACAAATGCCAACGCTTTAGCAATATCATACGACAACCGATAGAACAGCTTACCTCGATGAACTCTCCTTGGCCATTCGATCAGTGGGAGCTCGACATAATGGGACCTTTCCCCATGGTAATGTGGTAGCTCAAATTCCTTGTTGTAGGGATTGAATATTTCATTAAATTGGTCGAGGCAGAACCTTTGGCCACTATCATTGAAAAGAATATCTAAAGCTTCATCTAGAAAAAATTCATTTACCGCTTTGGAATCCCTAAAAACTTCATCTCTGATAACGGGAAACAATTCGTCAACGACGCATTCAGGGACTTTTGCCAACAGTTGGGAATCAAAAACCATCACCCGCTCACCCACAAGCCAATGGTCAAGTTGAAGTTACAAATCAATCCTTACTCAAAATAATCAAGACTCCGCTCGAAGGGGCAAAGGGGATATGGCTGGACGAATTACCAAGTGTGTTATAGGCACACTAGATGACAGCTCACATGCCTACAGGCAAGACACCCTTTTGCCTTGTATTTGGGGAAGTAAAGTTGTTATCCCATTAGAAGTTGGATTAACCAGCTATAGGGTAGCCCACCATGATGAAGGAAGGAACGAAAAGGGAATTCACCTATAGTTGGACCTTTTAGATGAAATTAAGGTGACAGCTGAACAACGGATCACGCGCTATCAGGACCTCATGGCTATGCACTACTACACCAATGTTAGGCCCCGACGCCTTGAGATCGGAGACCTTGTCCTGAGGATGGTAACGACGGCCACTAAAGACCCCACACAGGGTAAGCTGGGCCCCAACTGGGAAGGACCTTACAAGATCGTTGTCTGCTATAGGAAAGGCACCTACCACTTAGAAACGTTTGACGAACAAAGGCTACACCACCCCTGGAATGCCGAGCACTTAAAGAAGTACTACCAGTAGCACTACTAGAAGCTACAAACCATTTTTTCTTTAAATTCTGTTAAGTTTTCAAGTTTTAGGCCTTAAAGCCTAACGGGTGAAGTTATCTACATTTTGTATTCAAGTTATCTTTGATAAAGAGACTATTCACAAGAAATTATGTCTATAAGCAATAAAGGCTTCAAAAAAAATTGCAAAGTCCTACCTACGGGGTGGATGGATCCCCAAGGATATCGATGGGTACCTTTTAAGTCCTACCCACGGGATGGACAGATCTCCCAAGATACCGATGGGTACCTTCTATGTCCTACCTATGGGGTGAATAGATCGTTAAGGATACCGACGGGGACCTTGCTAAAAGAAAAAAAAAAAAAAAACAAAATCCTAAGTCCTACCTACGCGGTAGACGGATCACCAAGGACACCAAAAAATTCCTAAGTCCTACCTACAGGGTGGACAAATCACCAAGGACACTAATGGGTGTCTTGGTCCAAAAAATTATTAAGTCCTACCCATGGGGTGGATGGATCATCGAGGATACCGACAGGTACCTTGCTTTAAAAAAAATTTCTAAGTCTTACTTATGGGGTGGACGGATCACCAAGGACACCAACGGATGCCCTGGTCAAAATTTTTTCTAAATCCTACCTATGTGGTGGACAGATCCCCAAGGATATCGATAGGTACCTTGGTCCAAAAACTTCATAGTCCTACCCACGAGGTGGATGGATCACCAAGGACACCGACGGGTGTTTTGGTCCATAAAATTAAAGTTCTACTTATGGGGTGGACGGATCACTAAAGACACTAACAGGTGCCTTGGTCACCTACGGGTGTTTTGGTCCATAAAATTAAAGTTCTACTTATGGGGTGGACGGATTACCAAAGACACTAACGGGTGCCTTGGTCCAAAAAGTACTAAGCCCCTTCCATTGGGTGGACGGATCAGAGCACCAAAGGGTGTCTATTCCGAAAAAACTCCTAGGGGAAGATGGTAATATATATATATATATATATATATATGTATGTATGTATCCTGAGTATCCCAGACAAGTGACAATGGAAGAAGAAAAATCTTGCACAAGAACTACAGTAACAGTAAAAACATTTATGCAATTGTATTAAAAAATATATATAAAAAAAAAAGTGACGATTGTTCCAAATAAAAACTTAAAGAAAAATGTTATATGCCGAAATAGGGCATCGAAATTGTTCTTGAAATAGAATTAAAATTTTAAAAAAAAAAAAAAAAAAAAAAAAAGGGAGAAGTAAACATAAAGCTTTTTTCAGGCGGTGGGAGTAGGCTTAGCTCTATCTTCTGTCTTCTCTTCACCTTGAGGCAGACCGTTGCCTTGGACCACCTAGGGAGCTACGACCTTTTTAGACGCGACCTCATCATCGTATTTAGGGGACTGTGATCTGGATCTAGATGGAGGAAAAGTCCACATCTAGGTAAAGGACGATGGCTTGCTTTTTAAAGTCCTTAAAGCCTTCGCTATTGTCGACGCTCGGCCTCAATCAAAACAAGGCTGAAAAACAGCCGCTGTCATCACGGGCTCTCATTCGACCACCCACCGTGGTGACAGCTCCTACGCACGCAAGGCCCTGTTGGAGGGCCCCTTTCGGTAATTATGGTGTGTGGTACATGCGGGGCTTTGGGTGCTCTCTCTCTCGGTGGAGAAGTGTATTTTTCTACCTTTGGTGTTATGGCAGGAATCTGGGCCAAATTTTAAGGGATTACTAAAGGTAAGTGGAGTTGCTGCCAATCATTGGGTTTTTCTAAGATGTGATTGGTCACTTGTTTCTAGTTGATTTTATTACCAATCCTAGATTAAGCAAAAGAGCATTATTTCTAATCTAATGTGGATGGAAAAAAATCTTGATTCTTAGGTCTGGAAGTTTGGCTACGTGTGGAGAAGGTGTTAGGCACCCCACAATGCCTGTCCAAGGATAGTCCTTTTTTTTTTTATAAGACCTTAATTTTCATAAATTGGCAGTAAAAACATGATTTTGGCATTGGCTTTTGGGGCTTTGCATATATGGGGGCTTTAAGGTTTGGCTTTTGAAAGGGTATGGTCTCAATCTATGCTTTCCTATGGCATTCGAGCCGAGAACCAGATTTCCACGGTGAAAATTCGGCGACATGCCACTTTACTTTTGCGATGGAAATTAGGCATCAGTTCGCCTTAAGTGACATGGACTGTGACAATCACACCGGAAAGGGCGAGCAGGCATATATATATATATGCATACATCATGCACAATGAACGCACACAGAGCAAGAAAGTAAATGCCTACATCCCTAGAGCATGGCCCAAAATATAGGTGCATGAAAGTAAACAGGGGTTGTCATACTCTAGAGATGAGGACAAATGGTACAAGGCATGATATACCTAATATAAACCATCTAAAAGAGAAAGGGAGGAGGAAGGAAGGGGTTTAAAAGAGTACATAACCAAAGGGAAAGGCTAAACTCCTAACCCTACTGAACATAGCCGCTTGGCTTATCTACATGCTTGTGCCTGTGCCCTTTTTGCTTGCACCTGGGAAACCGTACCCTAGCTCCAAGCGTCCTCACTCCATGTGTGTACATGCAAAGGCAAAGACGAGAAACCAACAGACAAGCAATGGAAGGAAAAGATGCAAAGAGCAAAAAAGGCATAAAGTAGATAAGCATGATAGACATGGGAAGCAAAGAAACAAGAAAGTAAGCAAACAAGCGAGAAAGCAAACAAGCAAGAAAGCAAACAAAGGGTGGTGTCCACGAGGGGTAAATGTAGGTTTGGATCGAATGTCCATAACTTAATTGTGTTGAAGCATAGACAACACACTGGCAAGCAAGACTCATGCATAAACATGTAAGTAAGTGTGCAAAGATGCATAAAAAGCCAACGGGTGGCACAAACAAGCATGGCAAGCATATCGTCGCACAGAGTGGAAAAGGGGAAAGGTATGCAAAAAGCAACCGGCATCATGGCGATGCCTCCCAAGTGGTTACACCCACACAAGGCCTCATGGGCATCGGGTGTAACCACATAACCACAAACCTGCTAAGGGTGTCAAGCATGTATGGACAATGACCAAGACCATAGGGTCTAGATCGGGTCCGAACCAATAGGCCAAAACACAATAAAGTAAGACAAAGCGACAAAAGAGCTACAATAGCACATGGCATGACAAACATAGTCTAGGTCTATGCATGCGAACATCGTACATGGAAAATAACATGAAGTGTGTAGAGAGCATAGAACATGCATACAAACACCTAGATCCAAGCAAGACATAACCATAGATGTGATATCAAGTATGTAAGCATGTAACCCTAATGTCAACATAGAGCAAAAAGAGGAACAAAACATAGAAACACATGGCATAAAACCCTAAGCATGTAGATCTAAACCTATGAACATGTGGGAACATGGATCTAAGCATGAAACATGGCATAAGACATAAAAGCAAAGGGATTTAAGCTAGAAACACAAATAAAGCAAGAAACATGCTAAAGAAAGCAATAAATCAGGTTATTCAAGCAAAAAGAGAAAGACAAATGCTAGAAAAAGATTTAGAAGGTTAGGGGTGTGGATGTTAGATAAAAAGCTTCATCCACACCCGTAAACCCCAAATCCCAAGTGTAGAATCAAGGGAAGGAAGATTCGGTATAAGAACAATACCTTGTATTGTTAGTGAAGAGAGAATAATTAGGAGGCTTTGATGTGTTTTATGGGTGTTTTGTGTGTGCTTTTTGGAGTTCTGAAGAGGCAAAAACAGGTAGGGAAACTAGGCAGATAGTAGAAATTCAGAAAAATGACTTCCTCCTTTGGTCGAGGGGTGCCTAGGGCTACTTATAGCACTGGCACGTTATTCGAGGTGGCCCGCCTCAAAAGTCATATGATTGGATTGATCTTGACACCCTTGGAAAGATCTTTATTTTCAGTTTCTAAAAAGGTGTGGAACTCAAAAATCCAACGGTCGGATCAATTGGTGCGTTAACCTAGTTTTCGTGATATCTTGGCCATTCTAAATCCGATTTCAACTCATGAATAGTTGTTGGAATGAGAATTTGATAATCTTCACAATGACATTGGTTTCAACTCGTTCTAATGGCCAGATCAAAATTAGGGTTTTTGCGCCCACCTAAAGTCAACTTCAGGTTAAAGTGGCTAAAAATCTCCAAGCAGCTCGAGTTTGATGAAAAACTATGAAAGGTTTTATTTTGTGTGAATTTTGACCTTGTTTAACCTTCGTTCAACCATAGGTTAACTAGGGGGATTTTGGTTATTTTAGCTGGAAAAGGAACTTTGGGTGCTCCAGTGTCCAAACAGGTTGCGCCACGTCATTCTGGAGGTTTTTGCAACTGCATGGGGAGAAAATAATATTTTTGGATTTTTTGAAGTCCAGCACTCAAATCAAGGGCGAACAAAATACGATATCAACAGCTGCTCCTTCTTTATCTGACATCTGGAGTGCATATATTTTTGCCATGATTTATGCCATGCTATCTTAGGAAAATATGCGTATATTTTTTTTTTTTTTTGATATATGAGTGCGTGAATATGCGAGAATTTAAATGTTGAAAATAAAATGTAGGATATAGGTAAGGGGACTTACCTGATAGTCAGGAAATGTGAGTTTGGGGCGCAGCCCCTAGTTTGCTCATTGTAAATTAGGAATTTGGAAAACTCTTTGAATGAATACGAGTCCAGAGATGCTTGTCATTGGTTCACCCACTGTAGAATGCGAGTCCAGAGACGCTTGTTGCTAGTTCACCCGTTGTAGATTGTGAGCTTGAGGACGTTCGTCGTCGATTCAGCCATTATAGACTGTGAGTCTAAAGACGCTTGTCGCCGGTTCACCCATTGTAGAATGCGAGCCCAGAGACACTTGTCACTGGTTCACTCACTGTAGATTGTGAGCATGAGAATTCTTGTCGTCGATTCACATAGTGTAGAATGCAAGTCCAGAGACGCTTGTCGTCGATTCACCCACTGTAGAATGCAAGTCTAAAGACACTTGTCGTTGGTTCACTCGCTATAGATTGTAAGCTCGAGGATGCTTGTTGTTGATTCACCCACTATAGACTCTGAGCCTAGAGATGATTGTCACTGGTTCACCCACTTTAGAATGCAAGTCTGGAGATGCTTGTCACTAGTTCACCCACTATAGAATGCGAGTCTAGAGACTCTTGTCATTGGTTCAGCCGTTGTAGATTGTGAGTTCGAGGGCGCTTGTCATCGATTCACCCACTGTAAACTGTGAGTCTAGAGACGCTTGTCACTTGTTCACCCACGGTAGAATGCATGTAAGAATCTGCTTTTTTTTTTTTTTTTTTTTTGGTGAGATCATATGCTTGACATAAACCTGCATAACATGTTTAGGAAAAAGTGTTAGTTCATCTATATTGCCATTTAACTTATGGGCTTACCACTTATGTTTGGATTTCTTGCTATTTTGTAGATCATGTACTAGAGAGCTGGTTTTAGGAGAGACCCGAGGAAGGCCCCGATGTATGCCATGTCCCACAAGGACGATTCTTCTGACAATGAGATCGCTTCAACTGGCGAGCAAGTGGCTCGATGATGATGATGTTGATGATGATGTTGATGATGATGATGATGATGTTGCAGACCAGTTTATCAGGGGTATGATTCTCCATAAGGTTAGCCAGTTGTTGTAGCATGATGTAGCCCCTGTGTGGGTATGTATTTTTCCATGTATCTTGTAGACATTGCCCCATGATGGGCCAGTTATGTATGTATATTATTCATTGCCTTTTAACAGGCTTGGACATGTTTGTATTGCGTTGCCCCACAGTAGGCTTTGATGTATGACATTATCTCTTTGCTTCATGGTGTAAATATGGAACAATGCCTTTTGCTAGGTCTTGTATAATTCTACAAAAATGCCTTTGAGAGGGCTACCGATGTATGTGTAGAACAATGCCTATGATTAGGACTTACATGCATAACTCTAGATAAATCGCCTTTAAGAGGGCTACCGCTGTATGTGTAAAAAACAATGCCTCTGATTAGGACTTACATGCGTAACTCTAGATTAATTGCCTTTGAGAGGGCAGCTAATATGTACAGAAGAGATAATGCGTTTGATTAGGTCTTATATGTATAACTCTGGATAAATCGCCTTTGAGAGGGCAGATGTATAACTCTAGGAAAATGGCCTTTAAGAGGGTCACTGATGTGTATGAAAGACAACGCCTCTTTTTAGGACTTACATGCATAACTCTAGGAAATTGCCTTTAAGGGGGCAATTGATATGAGAAAAACAATGCCTCTGATTAGGACTTACATGTACAACTCAGGAAAAAAAAGCCTTTGAGAGGGCCGCTGATATGTGCAAGAAACAATGCCTCTGGGTAGAACTGTATGATTCTAGAAATTGCCTTTGAGAGGGCTACTGATGCATGCAAGAAACAATACCTCTAGGTAGGACTTACATGTACCATTCTGGGTGTCACCTTTAAAAGGGCTACTAATGTATGCAAGAAACAATGCCTCTAGGTAGGACTTACATGTACAATTCTGGATGTCGCCTTTAAAAGGTCTACTGATGTGTATGAAAAATAATGCCTATGGTTAGGACTTACATGTACAACCATAGAAAAATCTCCTTTGAGCGGGCTACTGTCGTGTATGTGAAACAATGCCTTTAGCTAGGACATACATGTACGACTCTGGAAAAAATGCCTTTGAGAGGGTTGCAGTAGGATTCTGGAAATTGCCTTTGAAAGGGCTGTTGATGTGTGCAAGAACAATGCCTCTAGGTAGGACTTACATGTACAACTCTGTATGTCGCATTTAAAAGGGTTGTTGCTGTATGTGTGACACAATGCCTCTGGGTAGGAGTTACATGTACGACTTTGGAAAAAATGCCTTTGAGAGGGCAGAGATATGATTCTGGAAATTGCCTTTGAAAGGGCAACTGATGTATTCATGCACTATTGCATTTTATTGCGAATGGTGGTTTTGTACCAACTTATGTCACACTCACTTGTTTTGCACTGCATTTTCACAAGTTCGTTAGTAGGTTTTGAACAATGATCGTCCTATTAGAAGGAGAGAAAGTAGACCGATTACGTGAAATAAACTGCCCCAGTTTAGGGTTTCATATGATTCTCAACATGAGAGACACATCCTCAGTGGGATGGACACATTCTTGTATATTAGACAAAGGGAAAGAGAACTACGTAAAATAAACTGCCCCAGTTTAGGGTTTTGCGAGGTTCCAAGCTTGTGAACTGGCTAAAAGTGGCCTCGACTTTGTAGACCATACCATAATGCTGATAACGAATGTGGACACTTTGAATGACATCTCCTTAGACACGCCATGAGGCGATATGCATTGGTCGCTCCTGTTATTACCTGAGCGGGCTAAAAATCCAAGGATAGGTCTCTTGAGGCAACATCGTGAGATATGACTCCCTTTGTCCTCCAAATAGGCAACATGAGCTATGTAGTTAGTATCCCACCATGTATGGAAAGGTCCTTCATAAATTGCTAGGAAATTGCATAAGGCCTTCCGCTTTTTGTTTGAATTCTTAAACCACAGACTAGTCTATTAGGCATCCTTAGAAACTGAGAGATGGTGGAGAGAGATGTTTACGATGGTACAATACAGGTATGTTAATGAATATGCGGTCAAATGCTTTGAAAATGCAAGATCATACAAATAAGTGATAAATGTAAAATCCATGCATATCAATATCTTATTTTGCCAAGGATACATCCTGTTCTAGATGGATCTCTTCTTATTCCCATTAAGGTACATTTCCCATTAGCATAAGCCAGAACATCTTGAGCGGACCACTAGGTTGTGGCCGTGTTGTAGACAGAGAGCGATCTCAGAGGTGTCTTTGTATCTTAACTTGGACGCTGGATCCCTTTAATTTCTGAACTTGAGCAGACATTCAAACAAGCCAAGCTGACTGATTTTTTCTTTTAGGATGTGATCAGACCGAGATGGCTGCCTACATACCTCCATGAGGAAGGATCAGGTCATCACGTAGTTCAACTGACCTTTTGGTCGCCTTAATTTTTGCCTAGACCGCCCTTTCGGATTTTCAATCTAGTAGGCTCTCTCACACTCTTTCTTTTACTCTCCTTTTGCGTAGACCACCCTTTCAAGTTTTTGATTTGCCTTTTAATATATATATATATATATATAGATTTTTTTTTTTTTTTTTTGGACAAAAAATGTAGAAATGAGGTGCACTGATAGGCTCCTTCATGCAAAGTACTGTATGATGGCATTAGAATTGGTGGGCATATTGAAGCCATGCCCATCCATGTCGACTAGAATCAAGGCTCCTCCAGAAAAGGCCTTCTTTACCACATATGGACCCTCGTAGATTGGGGCAAACTTTCCTTTATGATCAAGCATGGCTTGGTTGTGCTTTTTCAAGACTAGATCACCGCTTGCTCTACGCAGCATTGGTACAGCTGTCCATGCACTTTTCATCTATCATGTTCAGTTGTTCATATCAGAAACGGGCCCATTTAGCTTTTGATAGCTCTATTTAAGATAAAATCCTGAGAGACGGGATTTCTACCTTCGCATGGAGTAAGGCCTAACATGCCATATACAAATGAATACGAGGTCGCACCCGTGCAAGTACAAACAGAAGTGCGATATGTGCATAGAGCAAATGGCAAGTACTCATGCCAATCCTTGTATGTGTCTGTCATCTTCACCAAGATTTTCTTTATGTTCTTGTTAGCAGCTTCCACTGCACCATTCATCTGAGGGCGATAAGGAACCGAATTTCTATGATCAATCTTGAACTGTTGGTAAAGTTGCTAGATCATTTTCCCGTTTAGGTTTGTCCCATTATCTATAATGAGCTCTCCTGGCATGCCGTAGTGGCAAATAATGTTGTGTTTCAGGAATCAGGTTACCATTGCTTAAGTGGCGCTCTTATACGAAGCGACTTACACCTACTTTGTGAAATAATCAATGGCCATCAAAATGTACTCATGGCCATTTGAAGCTTTTAGAATCACGGTGCTGCCAAGGAATGCAAAGGTTGAGGAGCGTTCTTCCTGTCTTGATAGGCTTAGCAATGGTGGCATGTCCTCACATGTTTAATGCAATCATTTTCTATGGTAAACTAGTAATAACCGACTCTCATAATCTTACGGGCCAATAGGGTTTCACTGGCATGAGCCCCAAGTAAGCCTTCATGCATCTCTTCCATCAAGTGATTAGCCTCAGAGGCATCTACACATTGAAGCAAGGTAGAATTGTGGTTCCTTTTGTACAAGATTTCTCTACTTAAGAAAAATTGGCAGGCCATGCGCCGAATGTACTTTTCGCTATTTGTTGCACCGGGCGGGTATTCACTGTTCTTGATATAAGCCTTGATATCATGGTACCATAGCTTTCTGTAAGCTTCGACTTCGACACTCATGCATTCTTCAATATTCGTGCAATAGGCTGTAATGCCATGGGCTTCTATGTGCAGTTGCCACATATCATCTCCTTCTGATAACTTGACCATGCTAGCCAGGGTAGCCAAGGCATCTGCAAACTAGTTGTGTGCTTGGGGCAAATAGGCAAATGTGATGTTTTAGAATTTCAGAATCAAGCGGTTGACACATTTCTGATACGAAATCAACTTGGTGTCTCGGGCCTGCCATTTTCCTTCGATTTGGAAGATGATCAATAGGAAATCTCCAAAAATACTTAAGTCATAGGTGCCGAACTCTAGGGCCACTTGTAGGCCGACTATGCATGCTTCATATTCTATGACATTGTTGGTGCCATCAAAATTCAGCTTGACCGAAATAGGGATTTGCTGGCCCCTGGGGGAAACTAAGATTACTCCCACTCCATTTTTAGTAGAATTGGCAGCTTCATCGAAATAAAGCTTCCAACGCCACAATTCCACATTGTCCGGTTCTAGCTCTAGTGCCATGACATCCTCATTAGGGAAGAGGGATTCTGAAAGTTCTAGATAGTTTAGCGACTAGTCTGCTAGGTAGTCGGCTATTACCTAGCCCTTGCTAGCCTTCCTTGTCATAAACACGATGTCAAATTCGAAGAGTAAAATTTGCCAATAGGAGATCTTCCCCGTAGGGGCTGGCTTTTCAAAGAAGTACTTAATGGGATCCATGCAGGAAATTAGCCGTGTGGTGTAGTAGAGCATATACTGCTACAACTTGTGCGATGCCCACGCTAGGGCGCAACATGTCTTCTCAATGGCGATGTAGTTCATCTCACAACTGGTGAACTTTTTGCTTAAGTAGTAAATCGCCCTTTCTTTCTGGTCGGGCTCAACCGATTGGCCTAACATGCAGCCCATGGAGGTTTCTTGTACTGCTAGGTAGTGGGTCAATGGATATCCTAGCGTCGGGGGAACAAGAACAGGAGGGTTCAACAAACACTGCTTGATCCTGTCAAAGGCTGTTTGGCACTTGTCTGTCCATTCTATCTTTGTGTCTTTCTTCAAGACCTTGAACAACGAATCACATATGGCAGTCAACTGCGCTATGAAGCGAGCTATGCAATTGATTTTGCCTAAGAAGCTGTAAATCTATTTCTTAGTTTGTGGTGTCGGCATATCCCAGATGGCTTGGACTTTGGCTAGGTCCACTTCAATTCCTCTTTGGCCGACTATAAAGCCAAGTAGTTTCCCTAAACTAGCTCCGAAGACACACTTGTTAGGGTTTAGTATCAATCTGTACTCGATAAGGTGCTTAAACAGCTTTCTCAAATCTACCAAATGATCCCTGGCAGTGCGGGATTTGGCAATCATGTCGTCTACGTAGACTTCAATCTCTTTATGTATCATATCATGGAACAAGTTTACCATGGCTCGCTAATCAGTAGCACCTGCATTTTTTAAATACCTGGGGCTAGCCCGGTTTAAATACTTGTAATCAACACACATGCGCACTTTCCCATCTTTCTTGGGCACAGGAACAATGTTGGTGACCCAATTTGAGTAGGCTATCGCAATAAAGGAAACCGGCTTTCAACTGTTTTTCCACTTCTTCTTTGATCTTCAAATTAATTTCAAATTTCATCCTTCGAAGGGCTTGCCACACTAGAGGGCACTCAGGTTGGACTGGAATTCTGTGCACGACAATCTCAGTATCTAACCTTGGCATATCTTGGTAAGAACAAGCTAAGATCTCTCTGAATTCCTTGAGTAACGCTATGAGCTCATGTTCCAAATCCTTAGGAAAGTTTACCCCAATCTTGATTGGTTTTTCATTCTCACCTTCGTCAGCAAGGTTATCCATTTATGTCTCTTGTATGTTGGACTTAGACCCTTCGCTCTCTCTGTTTAGAGCTTCCAAAATATCATGAGGCAAACTCAGAATTTCCTCTAACCCTTCAGTATCATGTTCCAAGTTTATTGTCTCATTCGTGTCATCAATACCCTCGTTATAGCAACAGGACGATGTACCCACTTGGGATTTAGAATAGATCCTATAAAACGAAACATATACAAGAAAACATAAGACAATTTGCGCATACATGTTCATAGGAAAGCAAATAAAAAGATAAATGTAAGGATTTCCTGAATAATATGCTAGATAATTTCATTAGTGTATTATAGATAGGGGGAATAACAAAGTTCATACCTGAAATTGATAAAAGGGAAAACACATTTTTTGGAAAATAAATTAGGAAAATGCAGGAAGTAGGAAATAAAAATGCAAAACAACTAGATATGCTTATGCTATTCTAACTCTTTCGGGCAATTGGAGGACCCAACCACACGATAATGGAATACTCCTTACTTAGCCAGTGCAACCACAAAGTAAGGCTTGGCAGTCCAATGGCCTACTATCTCGCTTGGCATGTAGGTCTTAATGGTGGCAATCGGATCATCCCCTAGGGATATAATGGTATTCAATTCTTCTGGACAAAGTCGGATGAGACATGCTAGATCTGATTCTTCCTTACATGATTCTTGTGCTACTTCTGATTTGATGACCTTGGCCGGAGCTGGAAAGGTAACCCTGATGTGGGGAATAGACATCCCTTGGCCAATGCACTTCCTTTTCTTTCCTCTGGAAGCTTGAAAAAATTCTTCATCGGAAGGGTCATAGCCCAGACCGAATCCTCCTTTGTTACTTGGGAGTTCAATCAAAGAAGCCTTCCTATGTCCTACAGCACCAAGGCCTTGGCTTAACTTATATCCAAATTTGAGCATCTCCTTGGCAGCCATTAAAGTAATGGAGGGCCATGCTGACTCGAGTTTTAAAGCTCTAGAAATCATGGAGACTAGCTCGAAATTGTGAAAAGTTTCCTTCGGAAAGGCATTGGCACCAATGTAGGGGACATAGGTCTCCTTGAAGAAAGTCAGGGGTTCCTCAGCCAAAATAGTGATCAACAAATCCTCGAATAGGAACTTGAGTCTCTGATGAAGGGTAGAAGCAACTACGCCCGCGGCATGTAGCCAAGGCCTCCCTAAGAGCATATTATATAGGGAATCCACCTTGATAACTTGGAAGTTGACCATGAAAAACAAGGGGCCAATTCCAATGGCTAACTCAATCTTGCCTTGCACCTCCTAGAGAGTGCCATCAAAGGCTCTAATGATCATGGTGGTAAGACAGATAAGGGATGTATCCATATTCAAACGCTCTAAAGTAGACATTGGGTAAACATTCAAGGCTGATCCATTGTTGATTAGTACTCTAGAGATGATCATATCTTACACCTTACCATAATGTGCGTGGGCAAAGCATGATCTTTACCTTCTGGTGGTAGCTCATCATCTATAAAGGAAATCTAGTTTGTGGCTAACACCGTCGAGACCATATCCTCAAAGGAAGATTTTGTGGCACTTGTAGGAACACATATCTCTTTCAAGACTTTCAAGAGAGTGTACGGTGGACATAAGAGGATAGCAATAGCACTAAGATGGAGATCTGAGTTGGAGACTTGTTTAGCTGCTAAATCACACTATACTCTAAGTTTATGATAATTTTCTAGAATTCATCAGCTTCTTTGGTTGTGACCCTATTCCTAACGGGTTCGGTGGTGCCCTTGCCAATCTATTTTCTTGTCTTTTTTAACTCCTCGTGAGTATAGCAACGACCATTCCTAGTGAGCCCAAATAGACTTGAAGAGATATTCGAACAGACCTCCTTTTTATCAATTTGAGTAGAGATCAAGGACACATTGTATTTCCAGGGTACACGATGACTATCATCATAAGGGAATGACTTTGGCATGCAAATGATAACACCCTCCTGAGTTTACAAATTGAACACTATAAGAGAACGTCTTCGGATTAATGACCACCGTGGTTGGCAAAATGTCTTCGAGGGCCTTTGAGCCGAATACCCAGAGATTCCCAAGGCAGGCTTTAGTAGAATAAGAGGATCGAAACCTCAGATAGCGGGAATGATGGCGACCCCTTCCTGTACTAACGATGGAGCTAGTCCTATGACTACGGGCAATGCAAGAACTAAAGAAGTGAATCCTTCGATGGCTGGTGGGGCTTTCCTTTTTCCTGAATCTGATGACCCTGGATCCACAAGCGTTTCTACGATCTCCTCAATGACTACTGAAGAAGGAGGTGCTGAAATAGCCTTACCAAGGCGTTTCTATAAATATTCGTCCCAATCCTTCCTTGACCCAACTAATGTAGCATTACAACTGGCTCCTAACTAGGCGATTGGAGGACATAGGCTGGTCACCATGCAATCACCTCTTCGCACAATTTCCCTTTCAATCTAGATGACTAGACTCTGCACCTATGCTCAGAGCACTCTACAATTAAACAAGGTATGATTGTCTTCACTGTCACAAAATGAGCAAATCCCTCATTTAAATCCCGGGGTTTCTATACCCTTAAGATCAAGGTGGCTCTCTTGGACCAAGGCTTGCCTTCCATGGGAATGACGGTGAGGAGAAATCCAGAACCCTTTCTACCACTGGGATGATGGCATTCACATTCCCTTCTTGATGGGGAGGTAAAGGGTTGGTGATGATATTCAAAGCTGTTGTATTATTAAATTGTATTAGTTTGTTGTTAATGAGATCTTGGACACGGTCTCTCAACTGGTAACATTCTTCCAGAGTATGCCGAGAAATGCCTCTCGGCCCCGAAACGGTGTTTGCACTTCTTGGACAGATCAAATCCCGGTGGGAAAGGACCTTCTCTGGGCCTCTGAAACATTGGCGTCACTAGCTTCCTTTCCAATAGGTAAGCATAGAGAACTGCCATGGGCATGGTAACAGAGTGTACTTCCGATTTTCCCTCCTAGAGGAACGAGGTGTTGGAAAATCTAGTTTTGTATCTCATACAAAACACACAGCGGAAGCAACAAACACGAATCTACTTCAATCATGAAAGATAACATGTAACCATGAGTTCTAGAACAAAGAATAGAAAGTGTACCTTGATGCAGTGAATTTCAAAACCATGACTTGAGAATACCTTTAATCTTCATCTCAATTCCACATGGTGCCCAAGATGTGTGGTTTCTTAATCAGTCTTTCGTACGTTGATTCTTAAAGAAAATTCTTCTTGTTTTCCTTGTGGAGAAAAAATGATTTCTTTTCTTTTCATCATACGTATCTCTTAACTACCTTAGTAGTTCTTTTATTTAATAACACTTATTAAATAAAAAATGATTATCTAATTAGGTTAGCCTTTTGAGCCTACCCAATTGGGTTTTAGTTTGTGGCCTGAGGTGGGACCAAAAGGAACAAATAAGATTTTAGCTCCAATGGGCCTTGGACTTTTCTGTCAACTCTTGACAAGTCCAACGTTACCATTAATTATATTCAATAACACTATAAGAATATAATTGCATTCTAGGCCTTATTAATAAATTATATCCCAAGACTTTATTATACATTCAACCCCTTCATTAAAATATTCGTAGTAATACAAAGTCATAAATATAGACTGCCACTTTGAAGATTACTACATCTTAATTCTTGAGTGCCCAGTTTAATCCTTTATGTTATTCATCATATATTTATGAAATCTAATTTCATAAATATATACTTTAGTAACTCCTTACTAAAGTGGTTGGGCCCAACACTCTAAATAACCAAACCCATTAAACTTATCCTAAGGGAATATTTTGTATCTCCGTTAAGAGATTATGAATTCCATCTTGAAAATATATGTTCCATCAACATTAAATGCGGCTGCCCAACATACTGAGGTTTTGATCATAACTTATAGATCTCACTCTTGATATATCAAAGCAACCTACATCTCATGATCGGGTCCATTATTATCTCAGGATTTAGAGTTGATGTAAATAGAAGTCGTGAGATTTATTATTCATTTGACAGTCGTTAGGAGAATAATAAATCTCACAGCGGTCCAGTTCAATATGTCTTAACTCTTAAAACATATCAACATACCGACTAGAAGTCTCCACTTCCATGATCAAGATAAATCATCTTAGTTGATATGTTATAGTCTTCGTAGATGAAACACCCAATTTCATCACCGACTACGAACTAAAATTTTGAGTTTACAAAGAACTTGTAATTTATATCTTCTGTGACTAAATCACATAAATCACATACTATGCATCTCATGGACTAAGATAATGTCCGATTAGTTCATTAATAAATAGTCTCATATAATTAAACAATTTAATTTTTTATGACATGCCAATAAATTGGATTTTAAGGCATAAAACCCAACACGAGGTAGGTCTAACCTCCCTCTCTAATTAAAGGCTTGGTTAACTGCTTGAGTAGACTAAGCCTGTTGTAGATAAGGTCTAACAGCTGAGGTAGCGTAGGCAGAAGCAATACCCCTAGGCCTTTCTAATGCATTGTCAACTATATGAACATCGACTTCAACCATGGAACTCAATGACTCAGGACCCATGATCTTCTTGTTCCTAATACCTTCGTCAATACGCTCCCCAATAGGGATAAGGCTAGCAAAATTAGTGACTTGGGTGCTAATCATCTTCTCATAATAAGGAGGCTTGAGGTTGTCAATAAACCATTTGATCATCTCATTTTCCATCACAGAGGATTGAACTTGTACGGCTAGCTCATGCCATCTCTAGGCGTACTCATGGAAAGATTCTCCACTCTTCTTTTTTGTTCTCTAAAGAACTATGTGGTCGAGAGCTATCACGGTGTTGAACCTGTAGTATTCTAGGAAAGAGTTGACCATTTCCCTCTAGTTAGAGGTCTTTTCCAATCTCGCATACCATGTGGCCACGGGGCCAGTCAGACTATCAGGGAAAATCTGGCAAAGCAGAGGGTGATTATCCCCATAGGGGGCCATCTTCCTACAGAACATGCGTAAGTGCATGCAAAGGTCTCCCGTACCATCATACTCCGTACCATCGTACTTGACAAACTCTAGTGCCTTGAACTTGGGAGGCATAATGACCTAAGGAAAATTGGTCAAACTGTCTAGATCAACACTTCCATGGGCACTGGAGCCCTCTTTGATACGAAGCTTCTCAGCTAGAGTTTCCACTTGTTTCTTGACTTTGCCATACCCAGATTTAGGGTCTTTTCCTTAGAAGGATTTGTTTCCTGGTGATTGCCCTGGGGCAATACATTGTGGCCCGATCCTGTACTAGTAGAGGCTGATTTTCATTCTCAGTTTGGCGGCCTCCTTGATTATGTCCAAAGGGGTTTAATCCTCCTCCTATAGCCAGTTGTTGCACCATGCACATCAGTTCTGACACTTGCTCTTTCAGAAGAGCGGCTTCCTGAACAGTTTCCTCATAGGGAGAAGTACCACTAGTAGACATCTCTCTTGCATGAGACCTAGTGACAATGGGATCATGGTGTGGTGATAGCTTAGCCTGTTTCTTTTTAGCAATCTTTTGATCCTTGAGAATGAATGGGACGTGAAGGAAATGGGGTGCATTTGACAAGGTGGAAACACAACACCAAAATTAAGTTAGTTTATGTCCTTGCTATTTAACATGCACCTACCATTTTTAGAAAAGTTTGGCTTTGCACCCTTGATTAGGTACTTATCATGGTGAGTTTCTACTATGATGCAAGATTAATGCACAAGATTGGCAAGTAACCAAAACTTTCATGACATGCTCAACAATGTAGGAATGACCATTCCTTTGATTACATGCTTGTACAAGACTTGTCTTTTTACAATGCTAGGTTCATTGGCTCCAATAATGGGCATTTTACAAGAAATGAAACTACAAGAGAGAACTTTTGATAATGTGGACTTCTCGGGGAAGCTCTTGGATACTTGGATCTTTTGGTAACTTGGACAGCATGGATCTCTTGGACCTTTGGATCTCTTGGGAGAGCCCTTGGATTCTTGACATCTAGGATCTTTTGGCAATTTTGACATCTTGGCGATTTGGATCCCTTAGCAACTTGGACAACATGGATCTCTTGGACCATCTTGGCTTCCTAGCAATCTTTTTTCGATCTTCCTTGGGAAAATTCTTGAACTCTTGATGCTTTGGAATTCTTGACAGCTTTTTGGCAGCATTTCCTCCTGACCAGAGTTTCAGTTACTTGCCACAAATTTTATCGTTGCATAATTAGGTGATGGAACCAATTACTGTATGCATGAATGCCCTTGTAGGGTTGTAAACCCTTAGGGATAGGGTATGATCTAGCATGTACAAGCGACGGGGTTGCTTTTTCGAGGGGTATAATCATGGATGTTGTGCAAGTAGGATAGAAGGAACCTGGAGTAGAGCACAATTTCTTTGGCATAAGCAAAAAGGGCATACTTGTTACAAAACACTTTCCCCTGACCTTTAGCCTTATACGGGTGTCCTTTCCTAGGCTCGAATGTTTACTCTTTAGGTTTCACCTAGTCCTGATGGGCTCTCGACTTGATCTAGACCTCACAGGTTTGACATAACTAGGCCAACTGTATGCAAAAGCTTAACTAGTAGGTTGTTCCTATCCTAGGGTACTCAATTGCCATAGCCCTCCCTTCATGGAAGTTACGGGGTAGGAAGGATCAAGGGGGCCTTTTCAGCTACTCCTGTCCACCCATGGACCCAGAAGTGCCTACAGCATCAGCCCCGAATCTAACTATGGGTAACACTACCAATGTTTCCATCTAGGCATCTGTAGATGGGGTGATGAAATCCCCAAAGAGATGTGACTACGCCAGCAATGCGAAGACCGGGTTCAGCTCAAAAAGAGTGTATATGTCATGCAATTCATAATGAAGGGGAAAGACTTTTTCAAAGCACAATAAATATATATATATATATATATATATGAAAGCGGATAAAGGTGTAGCGGAAATTAAATTTTGCTACCCTATGTTTACATGTGAAGGAAAGTTGTAAAGCATGTGGGGAAAGCTGTAAAGCATGTGAGGAAAGTTGTAAAGCATGTGAGGAAAGCGATAAAGCATGTGAGGAAAGCGGTAAAGCATGTGAGGAAAGCAGTAAAAGCCCCATGTGAAAATACCTTAGAGTCCCCCTTTTGAAAAGGATTTTTTTGGAAAATGATTTTTGCTCTTTTGAAAACAGTCTACTAGGATATAGTAAAAACCCTTTTCAAAAGGAAAGCCCTGGAGGCCAATGCCAATTTCTATGTTTTTAAAGCCAATGTTCAAAGATTATAGTTTTATCATGAAAGCTTGAAAATGTGTTAAAAACACAAGAGCTATTTAGACCCCCAAATTAAAAATTACGGCCCGATAGATTTTACTCTTATACTAAGTGCGGAATAAAGTTAATGCAAGCGGATAAACAATATAACTACTCTAAGCCATATTCATTAAAACACAACAGTAAAATGAAAGTTAAAAAGAGTAGGGAAGAAAAATGCAAACACAAGATAACACGCCAATGTGTTATCGAAGAGGAAACCAAAGTACTCAATGTAAAACCTCTCCGCCGCCCTCCAAGCGGTAAATTGATCCACTAGACACAGTTAGGATACATGAGTAGCAAGAGACCCTCAAAGCCGAATCTACCTGATGCACCTAAGCCCTCCAAGCTCCTGCTCCAACAAGGCTTCTCGGAATTGTGTCTTGTCTAGCTCTCTGGATCCCGCAATACGCCCGATTGCATCCGCCAAAGCCTAGCTTCTTTCAATGCTTCCCAATAGCACCAAAACCTTACTTGACACTCTAAAAGGGTGTGGTAAGTGTTTGTGCTATCAACCTCTCAAGTGTATGGAAATGGAGAGGTAGGAATTGAGGAAAATTCACAATGAATTATGTAGAGAATTGTAGGTATAACAATCTCTAACACTCAAGGTTTGTGGCTAGGGTTTTCTCGCAGAAGCACTCCTCAACATCTGTGGGTAATGTGGGTATATATAGTATGGGTACAAAAAGTGTGTATTAGATATGACAGTTCAGCAAAACAGAATGTTTCGCGGGTATCTCGAGGGAAGGCTTTACCCGTGAGACACTCATGAAAACCAGCTGTCTCCATCCTGTCTAGACTCTTTGCATTCCAGTCATGTGCAGGGCACATGCATCACTTTGCGGGAAGTCTACTCGCGAGCTACCCGTGAAAACATCTTTAGTCTTCAATTGCCTTGAGTCTTCACACTCTCTCTCTTCCACACAACCCTTACAATGAAATCCTACAAATAATACAAGGTACATAAGATTGAACATAATTACAATCAAATTTGGCACGAAATTAAAGCCAACAAAAACTAGTTGTAAATTACAACTTTACAATCCCCCGCTTTGGCTATTTCATGACAAAACCCCTAAAACAGACTCTAGACTTAAACATGAGTTTGGGAACAGTGGTAAAACTAACTCACACCTAATCTAGAAGTTGTGAAGCACTTGCATGTATGTACTTGTAACCTGAAACACTCACACACAAACAAAACTTTCATTAAGCTTATGACAAGTTAAATGCATGGTACTTATAAATGCAAGTGCAATCAAGGTAATAAACTCTATGAAACAGTTAAGCATATCTTGATCATACAAGAACAGTCATTAAAGAATGACTACAATGATCATTTAGCTAGTAAGTGATCATCCGGACACGCAATGCAATTAAGACCAACATGAGGATCAATTGCATGTCCAACACACAACCAATGCAAAATACAAGAAGTAATTGCATCAAGGATACAAAATCCTACTAGGGTACAAATGTGTAGTACTCAAGATAGTTTAGCAACATCTAAAAGTACAAAAAATATGCTACAAAACAATGAGATAAAAGAAGTACTGAATATTAAACTGAAATTAAACCAAAGCACTTAAGAGTTATAAAGGAAAGCAATAAAACTATCCAAGAGTTATAAAAACTAATAAAGTTTAAACCAAACATAAAACATGCTAAACGCCAACAATAAACCAATGACTATAACTATGCTCTACTCCCCCTCAACTGTGCATACTCCCCCTCAAAATTTTCTCCCCCTTTTTGACCATAATGGCTAAAAAGGCTAGAACTTATCTGACTCTGAATCGGATCCCTGCTCCATTAACATATCCTCAATCTGTGAAGATAGTGCAGTAATCTGACCCTGGATGTATGCAAACTGGTCCGTGGTGTGCTGCACATGGGAGTTAAGCATGGTATACATCTGCTTTACCCTAGCAATGAGGCGATCAAGACGATTGGGTCCCCATGCTTGTGCGTGAGAGGATGGTTGAGCAAAACTTTCTAGTGCTAAAGTGAATCTGTTAATCTACTCCTCAGTATTTCCACCCTCTTCCTTAACATGAGTCCTTGGTATTTGTGAGACGCCATGATTTCTGAGTACACATTTCCACTAAGATCTGAAGTTTCATCCATGTCCTCTCCTTGAACACATCAGGAACGCAAGTGTCCTCAAGAGTCTCCATTCTAACAACTCTTTCCATGATGATTGTGGCTCGTTTGTAGCAATCGTTGTAAGCCATGTCTGCCTCAATGGACTTGAAGTTGTCAAAGTCCGTGTGAGGACACTTAGAGGATTTCTTGGAAGCAGAATATTTGGTTGGAGACATCTGCACAAGGAAACACACATAAAAAAGAAACAAGTGCAAAAACACAACACAAACTTGATTAGTGTCAAGTTAGTCCAAAATATAAGCACAAAGACATAAAACTGAACACAACAGTGTTAAAACAACATACAATAAGAGTTAAACCATGAAAAAAAAAATATTAAATGCAAAAATATATTGACTGTGCAAGTGTGTGCATCTAGCATGCATAAGGTGTGCATGGTGTGTGCCTTGGTGATGCATGGCAAGACATGGTGATGCACACTTGGGTCAAAGTGTGTATAACACACACCCAATGATCAAAACATGTTAAACAAGGGTAAACCCAAAGATTGGAACTCATTGGAGTCTAAATCAACACAAAAATTCCACATGAGCATTTTATCGAACACATGAAATGCACCATTACACTACACATATGAGCATTGCATGAACAAATGAAAATATGCCTAAATACAAGATCAAATTGCCACAGGGGGCCAACACAAATACAAACAAGACAATAGGGACAAAGCCCAATCAAATTTTTGCCCAAAATCATAGTTCCCAACCTGTTTTTCGAAAATCCCCAATTCAGGAACCTTAAAACAAATTATGCATAATCTAAAATGAAAAATTGAAAAGAATGTTAAGAAACATAACTTTGAATAGATTTTGCAGAGATTTATACTTGAAATTGAGGGTTTTGAGTGAAAATCAAATTTAGGTTAGAGAGGTTCAAGTGAGGCAAAGGAGGGAACTCAAGAGTGTTTTAAAAAACAGTCACATCAACCCTATAAAACTGAAAACACGCGTTTTTCGTGGGTGAGATGGTCGTGAAATTACTAGCAAAAAACACCATTGAAGTACAAAAACTTTCGTGGGAAGCTTCTAGTCGCAAAACAGTTGTGAGACATTCGCGAAAGTCTTTGTATGAAATTTGTGTTTTCTAGTTTTTTCTTTAACCTCTTTTCGTGGGAAGTGCTTAGTAACGAGCTTCTTGCGAAAAGGCCTCTGAACAAGTTTTTGAAAAACAACACAAAAATGCATTTTGTAGAAAAAACTTAAAGCACAAAAGCATAAAATCACTTTCAAAAACATATAAAATACTAAAACATATTTTTGGGTTTGATCGGTAAGCAATCGAGCATACACATCACATTTGATCATGTACAATTACACAAATGAAATAAGCATTAATTGAACTAAACCTTGTGTGTTGTGGGTGAATATCAAATGTGGAATAGTCCTTAGACCAGAGTGAAGCTTCAATGATCAATTCAATCAAGTCACACACAACTGGTACTAAGTCAAGTGATCTATCTCAATTATAGACATGAACATATATGACCTCCCACAATAAAATGATTACACAACTTAGAAGCTTTTCATTTGGCTCCTATACAAATTATAACATTTGATCATTTTTTACCAATACATCTTATTTTGAGATCGGTACTTGAAATTTTTTATATTTCAATATTGAGAATAAGCCTTTGGCTTTTTGAGCACCATACATTTCAATAAAATGTCACTTTCCCTTTTTCCTAGTCAAATACTAGTATGTGCAACGGCTTTTGTAGCTCATTATCTCTTTTCATTTTGAGATTTACATTTGGTGAGCTCTTTAAACAAAAACATAAAAAAGTAAAGGTGGGAAGAGATATTGGCACAAGTCTATGCATGTATCAAAACCAACAAAATTATTGACCAATCATTCATGACAAGTTTGAAGATCGATTTACAACAGTCACACATAGATTTCAAGATGTTTCCCACAAAGATAGATATGCATACATAACAAGCTAAGCTTGTAAATGCACTACGCCATTAGTACGAAGGTATTAGGCCAAACTCACATGTGATATACAGAACACAAGCAAACAAAATTTTTGGAGATTTTTCAATTTTTATGAGTTTTTGAATTTTTCAACACACTTAAAAACAAAACAAGTAAAGTAAGATCAACAAAATAACAAGTACAAAATAAAACTTTTAAAAGAAACATGCTATAAATTGGAAGCAATGACAAGGAGTATTATGTATGACATGATGCATGAACCTATGACCCTAAACAACGAAAGTATTAATGCATGGGCATAGAGAACGATCATGCATAAGTACCCTTCTTTACCCACTCTTTACGAGTGTTTTAGGTGAGAGCCTTAGACCGGGGGGGGGGGGGGGGGTACGACCAACATAACTTTCAAACCTCGGAGTGAAGCTAGCAAGGTATAGTGATATGTTCTTCAACATTTCCATAACGTCTCCAATGAGATGTCCCTCACTGTCTCCCCTAGCTTGTGCTCCATTTGGTCTTCTCTTTGAAATTTCTTGGCCACGCATAGAATTATCCTTCTTGAGTGCATGAAGCTTGAAACAATTCGGCCTTGTGTGCCCTTGTATGCCATAATGATGATAGGCATGCTTCACTTGAGGTCCCCTTTGATTTTTGGGTAATAACTTCCCTTTTTCCCTTGGTTTTGCACCAATGGTTCGTTTTACAACAGTAGAGGTCTCAATCTCAAGCTTCACTTCTTTAAGTTTCTCATCATTCTTGGCTGATACGAACCTTACTTCCTTCTTGGGTTCGCTGCTAGAGCTTCCTTCTCCAGTATAGCCCAAACTGATCTTATCATATGAAGATTTTTGAGAGGACAGCACGTTGTCAAGTTTCTTGGTGGAGATGCGCTCAACCTTGATATAAGCTTGAATAATTTCAAGTTCAAGTAACTTGATCTTAGAGTAAGCTTCAACCAACTCTCCCTTGAGTCTTTCTACTTCACACGTTGCCTCTTTGTGTTGCACAAGTATACACATATGCTCTTCTTCAACCTTTTTCATCTTTTTCACAGCCAGGTTAGCAACTTTCGTGTATTTGCCACAATCTTCCAGCATAGAATCATATGCTTCTTGAAGGTTGTTTTCGCCTTCATTTTGGCATACGTCTTCATCTTTCGATTCTTCAAATTCCTCATCCTCAGAAAGATTACCAAGTTCATCAACCAATTTGCTCAAACCATCCTTTGAATCAATGGAGGCAATTGCCATAATTTCAGAATCGCTAAGGGTAGTGGCAAACACTTTACCCTTCCCTCTCAAATAGTTGGGACATTCCTTCTTGAGATGTCCATGACCGTTGCATTCGTAGCACATGATTCCTTGAGGCGATTGAGAATCCTTCCCATCTCTCTTCTTGAACTCCTTCCTATTACCTTTAGAGGATGAAAACTTTCCTTTGCTGAACAGTTTCCCATTGTTTTTCATCTTCAGAAATTTGCGGAAGTTCTTTGCAAGGAATGCTACCTCATTCTCCACATCATCTTCTTCGGAGGAGTCATCCATTCTCTTGATGATGGTTTTGAGAGCAAGAGATTTGCTCATCTTGTGAGAAGGTAGTCCTAGCTCATATGTTTGGAGAGATCCAATGAGTTCTTGGATTTTGATCTCATCCAAATATTTACTTTCTTCTATAGCTGTGACCTTTACACGGAAGCTCTCCAGTAAAGACCCTCAAAATCTTTCTCACCACCTTGGCATCCTCAATCTTCTCTCTGAGATTAAGCTTAGCAATTACAATTTCATTGAGCTTTCCGTAGAATGAATCAAAAGACTTATCATCACCCATCTTGAGCTCTTCAAATTTGGTGGTAAGCATCTAGAACTTTGTGTCCTTAACTTTCTTGGTACCCTCATAGGTAGTCTCAAGAATCGTCCAAGCTTACTTGGCTGTCTCCACATTCGATATCCTATGAAATTCATTAGTAGACACACCACAGAATATAGCGTTAATAGCCTTACTGTTTGCATTAGCCAAAGCAAGAGCTACCTTGTCCCATTGGGACTTGGGTGTTATGGGTTTGACATACCCATTCTCGATAGAATCCTATACCAACTCATCTATAGCACACAAGAATGCCCTCATATGGACTTTCCAAATTGAATAGTTGCTCCCATCAAAGAATGGTGGAGCATTGAGCGATTGTGATCTGTCCATCACAAAAGGGTTAAGAATCACACTCAGGTAATAAAACCACAGCGAGTGTACCCGCTCTGATACCAACTAAAAGCTCAAAAATGTGTTAAAAACACAAGAGCTGTTTAGACCCCCAAATTAAAAATTACAGCTCAATAGATTTTACTCTAACATATACTAAGTGCGGAATAGAGTAAATGCGAGCGGATAAACAATATAACTACTCTAAGCCATATTCATTAAAACACAGCAGTAAAATGAAAGCTAAAAGAGTAGGGAAGAAGAATGCAAACACAAGATAACATGCTGATGTGTTATCAAAGAGGAAACCGAAGTACTCGGTGTAAAACCTCTCCACCACCCTCCAAGCGATAAATCGATCCACTAGACAATCAGTTGGGATACATGAGTAGCAAGAGACCCCCCAAGCCTAATCTTCCTGATGCACCTAAGCCCTCTAAACTCCTACTCTAACAAAGCTTCTTGGAATCGTGTCTTGTCTAGCTCTCCGAATCCCACAATACGCCAGATTACATCTGCCAAAGCCTGGCTTCTTCCAATGCTTCCCAGCAGCACCAAAACCTCACTTCACACTCTGAAAGGGTGTGGTAAGTGTTCAGGCTATCAACCTCTCAATTGTATGGAAATGGAAAGATAGGAGTTGAGGAAAATCCACAATGAATTGTGTAGAGAATTGTGGGTATAACAATCTCTAACTCTCAAGATTTGTGGCTAGGGTTTTCTCTCAAAAGCACTCCTCAACATCTGTGGGTAATGTGGGTATATATAGTGTAAGTACAGAAAATGTGTATCAGATATGACAATTCAGCAAAGCAGAATGTTTCGCAAGTATCTCGCGGGAAGTCCTTACTCGCGAGACACTTGCGAAAACCAACTGTCTCCATCTTGTCCTGACTCTTCGCATTCTAATCATGTGCAGGGCACATGCATCACTTTGCGGGAAGCCTACTCTCAAGCTGCGCACGAAAACATCTTTAGTCTTCAATTGCTTTGAGTCTTCACACACTCTCTCTCACACACAACCCTTATAATGAAATCCCATAAATAATATAGGGTATATAAGATTGAACATAATTGCAATCAAATTTGGCACGAAATTAAAGCCAACAAAAACTATTTTTAAATTACAACTTTACATATCATAAGCTCTAAAGGCTAAACTCTTATCGATCCTTAGCAGAGTTGCCAGTCTGTCAACGCCCGGCCTCGATCAGAACAAGGCAGAAAAACTACCGCCATTGTCGCGGGCCCTCGTTTAACCACCCGCCATGGCGACAACTCCTTCTCGTGCGGGGCCCCGTTGGAGGCCCCCTCTCGATAATGATGGTGTGTGGTTCGCACAGGGCTTTGGGTGCTCTCTCTCTCGGTGGAGGAGTATTTTTCTACCTTTGGCGTTATGGCAGGAATCTGGGCCAAATTTTAAGGGATTACTAAAGGTAAGTGGAGTCACCGCCAATCATTGGGTTTTTCTAAGGTGTGATTGGTCACCTATTTCTAGTTGATTTTATTACCGATCTTAGGTTAAGAAAAATGGCATTTTTCCTAATCTAATGTGGACGGCAAAAAATCTTGATTCTTAGATTCAAAAGTTTGGTTACGTGTGGGGAAGGTGTTAGGCACTCCACAACACCTGTCCAAGGACAGTCCTTTGTTTTGATAAAACCTTAATTTTCAGAATTGGCAGTAAAAACATGATTTTGGCATTGACTTTTGGGGCTTTGCATACATGGGGTCTTCGAGGTTTGGCTTTTGAAAGGGCATGGTCCCAATCTATACTTTCCTATGGCATTCGAGCCGAGTACCAGATTTCCACGGCGAAAATCCAGCGACATGTCACCTTACTTTCGCGGCGGATATTAGGCATCGCTTCGACTTAAGTGACATGGACTGTGACAATCACACCAGAAGGGGTGAGCAGGCATATACATATATATATATATATATACATACATCGTGCACAATGCATGCACACAGAGCAAGAAAGTAAATGCCTACATCCCTAGAGCATGGCCCAAAATATAGGTGTAGGAAAGTAAATAAGGATCGCCATACTCTAGAGATGAGGACGATACCTAATACAAAGCATCTAAGATAGAAAGGGAGGAGGAAGGAAGGGGCTTAAAAGAGTACATAACCGAAGGGAAAGGCTAAACTCCTAACCCTACTGGACACAGCCGCTTGGCTTATCTACATGCTTGTGCCTGCGCCCTTTTTGCTTGTGCCTGGGAGACCGTGCCCTAACTCCATACGTCTTCGCTCCATATGTGTACATGCAAAGGCAAAGACAAGAAACCAGCAGACAAGCAATGGAATGAAAAGATGCAAAAAGCATATGAAAGAGGCATAAAGCATATGAAAGAGGCATAAAGCAAATAAGCATGATAGACATGGCAAGCAAAGAAATAAGAAAGCAAGCAAACAAGCGAGAAAGCAAACTAGCAAACAAAATGTGGTGTCCATGAGGGACAAATGTAGGTTTGGATCGAATGTCCATAACTTCATTGTGTTAAAGCATAGATGACACATTGGCAAGCAAGACACATGCATGAACATGTAAGCAAGTGTGTAAAGATGCATAGAAAGCCAACATGTGGCACAAACAAGCAAGGCAAGAATATCATCGCATGAAGCAAAAAAAGGGAAAGGTATGCACGAAGCAATCAGCATCATGGTGATGCCTCCCAAGTGGTAACACACAAACAAGGCCTCATGGGTGTCGGGTGTAACCACACAACCACAAACCCGCTAAAGGTGTCAAGCATGGCAAAGCCTAGAACAAGAGAGACTAACACAAGCATAGAAGCATAAAAGCATAGAAGCATAGAAGCAAGCAAGCATAAGCATCCAAAATGGGTGATCCAAACCCTTTGATATGGGCCAAGGTGTATGGACAATGACAAAGACCATAGGGTCTAGATTGGGTCCAAACCAATAAGCCAAAACACAATAAAGAAAGACAAAGTGACAAAAGAGCTATAATAGCATATGGCATGACAAACATAGTCTAGGTCTAGGTATGTGAACATTGCACATGGAAAATAACATGAAACATGTAGAGAGCATAGAACATGCATACAAACACGTAGATCTAAGCAAGATATAACCATAGACATGATATCACGCATGTGAGCATGTAACCTTAACGTCAACATAGAGCAAAAAGAGGAACAAAACATAGAAAAACATGGCATAAAAGCCTAAGCATGTAGATCTAAACATATGAACATGTCGGAACATGGATCTAAGCACGAAACATGGCATAAGACATAAAAGCAAAGGGATTTAAGCTAGAAACACAAATAAAGCAAGAAACATGCTAAAGAAAGCAATAAATCATGTTATTCAAGTAAAAAGAACAAGATAAATGCTAGAAAAAGATTTAGAAGGTTACGGGTGTGGATGGTAGCTTCATACACACCCCTAAACCCCAAATCCCAAGTGTAGAACCAAGGGAAGGAAGATTGGGTATAAAAACAATACCTTGTGTTATTGGTGAAGAGAGAAGAATCAAATGGCTTTAATGTGTTTTTTGGGAGTTTTTTTGTGTGTTTTTTGGTATTTGGAAGAGGGAAAAACGTATAGGGAAACCATGTAGAGAGAAAAAATTCAGAAAAATGTCTTCCTCCCTTGGTCTAAGGGGTGCCTGGTGCTATTTATAGCCCTAGCACATTTTTTGAGGCGGCAGCTCTTCAAAGGCCACTCGCCTCAAAAGTCCTTTGATCTGGTTGATCTTGACATCCTTGGAAATATCTTGATTTTCAGTTTCTAAAAAGTTGTGGAACTCAAAAATCCAACAATCAGATCAAAAGTTATGGCTCCAGGAAGTTAGCGATGCATCAATTGGTGCGTTAACCCGATTTTCCTGATATCTCGCCCGTTCTAACTCCGATTTCAACCCATGAATAGTCATTAGAATGAGAATTTGATAATCTTCACAATGAAGTTGGTTTCATCCCATTCCGACGGCTAGATCAAAATTAAGGTTTTTAGGCCTACCTAGAGTCAACTTCGGGTCAATCTTGGTCAAAGTAGCTAAAAATCTCCAAGAAGCTTGGGTTTGGTGAAAAACTATGAGAGGTGTTATTTTTTTGTGGATTTTGACCTTGTTTGACCTTCGTTCAACCCTAGGTTGACTAGGGGCATTTTGGTCATTTTAGTTAAAAAAAAGGCACTTTGGGTGCTCCGATGTCTGAACGGGTTGCGCCATGTCATTCTGGATGTTCTTGTGACCCCATGGGGAGAAAATAATACTTTTGAATTTTTTGGGGTTCGGCACGCAAATCGAGGGCAAACAAAATATAGTATCAATAGCCATACTGAGACCCTAGCAAGTCAAAGAACAGCTGCAAGTCCTTGAACTCTTCAATGGCATCGGCTTTGGCCTCATCCACACTCTCTCGAAGGGAAGTCACCTTGGCCATCAGGATAGCATTGGCCTCCATCAGCTCCTCAGCCCGATGGAAAGCACCATCGACCTATTTCACTTGCTCCGTTAGAGTAGTGACTTCTCCTTTAAGGTTGCATATCCCTTCCTTATACTTCTTCAACTAGTCTGCCTCCTCCTCTAGACAACTCCTTAGGCGTTTGATGACAGCCTCCTTGGCAACACACCTAATCTGGAGTGCTCACATCCTCACCGAAGCCTGATAAAAACAGACGATTAATGTGTTTATACTATGCGACGGAGTGAAAATTGTAACTTAAAATAACTCACCCTCATCAAGTCAAAGAGCCTAGAGTCCCTAGAGTCTCCATCTCGTGCTCAGAACACTCATTAAGGTCCACATCCTTGACAATGGAATGAGCCATTTGAACAATGTGCTGTTTGTCCCTCACTAAAAGGGGGACCTCCAGGGCGACTGCTTCATTAATGACGGGGCCACGAGCCATCATTAAACTCTTACCCACGCCATGATAGGGAGGGTTAGGAGTGCCCTAAGAATTAGTCGGATCCGAAGTGATGGGTTGGTTGACGATTTTCTTTGGTGGTCACTTCCGGTCACCTTGATTCTTCCTCTTTTGGTTCATCCTGGCAGCAGGGGCAGACGTACTGCCAGCCTTGAGTTGAAGGGCTGCGGCCTTCTTCACTGCCAAAGCCCTTTTTAGCCCTAACTCCATCTCTGCAAACACTAAAAATAGGAATAAGATAAGAACAAATGAATTAAAATAAAGAAAGTGAAGGATTAAAAAGGGATGGAAAAAATACTTACGTCGACGAGATTGAGCGTCCAACCTTCTCGCTTCAACTATTGGCAGTGGTCCTCCACAATATGCGTGGAGAATGTCAAGAGTGACCAACTTCTTCCAACTCCTTTCTACTAAAGGAATTTTACGACGAACAGTCTATTATACTACGGACAACTCACCAGCAGTATCTAGGACTCCCCAAGTACAAGGGCGGCTCCAGAATTTTTGTCCAATAGGGTCAATAAGAAACATAAATTATATAAAATCTAAAACAAAAGAGACTTGAATATATCAATATCACCACAAAAAAAAAATTCTACTAAACATATTAATTATTGTTGTTAAGTGATTTTTTTGCAATTCTTTAATTTATAAGTTTACAAGTCTTTAAATGTTTTATGTTTTTATTGTCCTTTAGTGTTAATGTATTGACCAATTCACATAGCCAACAACCACTCAGAACTCACAAGTTACATTCAGCAAAATTAAAATACTACTCACAAGTCACAAATTTAGTCAAATAGTAAGTCACAAATTAGTCAAATAGTCAAAGTGCAAAAGAAAACTCATAACTCAACTTTATATCAAATCAATACAAACACTTACAGTGTTGTTGCAACAATAAAGAAACTTAAAACTCAACAATAGTAAAACACTAAGTTCTATAACCCATTAACCCCCACAAGCCCATACACCACTGTCAAACTTAGAGACTTAAAACTCAAGTTTAGTTACTCAACAACAAATATCAGAACACAGTTCTTAACCCCACAACCCCCACTCACATGCACACGGTCCAAGATTCAAAACTCAACCAAAAAATAAATAAAAAAATCAAAAGATAACTCCACACACACACGGTGATTTACTCACATAGATTAAGTGAAATAGCATATCAAAACACTATAAACACACTCACGGTGAAAGAAAGAGAAAAAGAGAGAGCTGAAAAACTAGATCAAGCGATGGTGGAAGACAGACTAAGTGGCAGTGGTGGCAGCAAATTAGGAACTATCATGCGACAATAGATCATGGGGGTTATGCGGCGGCAGATTTTGTGTGTGAGAAGCAAAGGCAGCCTTTTTCCATTGGGTTTGGACTTTGGAGAGTGAAAAAGGATAATGAGGGATTTTTTAGGTTAGGTAGCTGCAAATTCTTAGGTTTTATTTGACCCTTTTTTTTTATTTATGATTTTTAAAATTTTGATTTATGGGCTTTTTATTTATGAGATTAAAAACCAATTTTTTTTTTTTTTTTTCGGGAGCTTAAGTTGGGCTTTAAAAAAAGGGGGGGGGGGGGGTCAGGTTCGTGGTGAGGGTGTGCAAATTTGTATTGCAGGGGGTTCAAAACAAATTTTTTTAAAAAATATTATATATATACATATATAAAATTTCTGGGTCAAGGGGGTCATTTGAACCCCCTGACTATAACATACCGCCGCCCCTGCCCAAGTATTATCAAACTCAACTACATCCATCCATTCTTCGAGTCTACACACCCAGTCTGTCCCTTGAATAAATAAATATCTACCCTTCCAATCATGATTGGAATCAGACACATCCATTACTAGTTTCAAAGTCGCCTTGCACGTCACAAAGTTGTAAAAACCCTTTGACAACGCTATTTGTTGGGGTTTGTAGCAATAGAAGAACTCATCCAAAGTAAACTGATGGTGACCCCTACTCCTCTACCCCTATAACACTTTGGCACCAATGAAGATCCTCTATGCTTTGGGATAGATTTGGTTGACAAACACACCTAGGTAGTTTGCAAGCCAATGTTGCAACCCGGTAAGGGGCAGCCTTAGCCCCGCAACGAAGACAAACTCATAAAAACCAATGTCTGTCGTCCGAACCAAGTAGCACTTCTTGTTCTTACCTAACAGCCTTAAAGTTATATGGCTAGGTATCTGGAAGCGAGTTTCTTGAATACCTTCTTTGACATTTTAGGGAGAAAATTATTCACTGACCAAATCATAGGAAGGATAAAGGGCTTGAAATCGTCACCCAATGACTCGGAATCCTCTCTGTCTCCTTCCCCGTCCCTTTCCTCTCCATCCTCTTTATCTCCTTCTCCCTCACCTTTGTCCATCTCCCCTTCCTCTACCTCTTCCTTTTTTACCTTCATCTCTTCTTCATCTCCCTCCACTTCTTCTTCTAAATGGTGAGCCGATGGCTCCCATTCTTGAAAATCCATCTAGTCTCCCGTCATAGGGTCATTGCCTGACGATTTGACATCTTCGTCATCTAAATGAATCAATGGAACATGACCGCTCATCGCTTTACTATCACCTGACATCCTCTCACCTATAAGTGACGAATAAAAGCTAAGCGGTCACTCACACATAAGCTAAATACTAAACCGATGATCGAGAAGGGACAATTGAAAGAAAGAAATAAAATACATAAGGAATAAGGGGTTACCTTGCAAAGATGATGATAGAAAGTGGAGCCAACAAAGCATAAGGACGAATAGCAGGTGACAGGCAGGCAAGATTAAAGCTAAAGCTCTGGATATGTTTTGAAGTAAAATAAAAAGAAAACCTCAAAAGGGCATGGGCATATTTATAGAACGAAGGAGCACAATAAATGAAGCGACACGACACTTCCTATCAACAAATCAAAGGATGCCACATGTCATCCCATGAAATGCAAAGACCTTTTTGCCCTTCATTTATGGCAAAGAATGCCGAGATGAAAAATATTAGATGATGGGAATATTCTATGTACTCCGCAACCCTTCAGTTACCCCAACGGGTCACAGAGTAAGTGGCAGCTGATAAGGATATTTTTGTCCAGTAAGGATTTTTGTTGTTTATCAGTCCTTAGGACCCCGTTGGGCACAAGGTCTCTCTTTTGTCGGTCTAGCTAGGTACTCACGGGGACCGACGACATTGTCCTCACCATCCCGACGGACAAGCCAGAAGGCCTACCAACCATAAGCCCGTCGCGATAGAGGCCTCGGGTTCGTCATGATAAATGCCCCATTTCAAATCCTATGGTGTAGATGGATGGATATGACATCCCCTAGGAAACTCATTGGGTAACTTTCATATACTACACACGGTCGATTTTCACCTCAACACTCATGTACCAACAGACAGATGACCATACCGAGGGGTAGGCATGGTAGGTCCTGCAATCCTTTACGTGGACCCCACATGTATATCCTTACATGGAAATAACTTGTGCACCATGCCCAAAGCCCCTACTACACGCCCATATCTCCTTTGTATGGAAAGAGAACCCTAAATTCTTGGAGTCTTAACTCAAAATCTCCTCTACAAGGAAAAACTCCTACATTCAAGGGATCTTAGTTTGCTCTTCACCATTATATAAGCATAAGACCTCCTCTTCTCGCAGATACGTAGAAAATCCCTAGCTCTCTCACTTTAGAGTTCTTGGAGATCTTTCATCCACAAATTTAACCTTTAGAAGGGGCTTTGACTGGCACCCCACCAGTGATCTCTATTGGTTCTTAGTTCTTATTCTTCAAGTACCCATTGAAGCGTTTGAGGACAATCAGCTCATTGACAATTTTTGTGCATCATCAGAAATCAAATTAAAACACAACCAACTTGCATCAACCCAAAGTAGAGTTCAATACAAAAGTTCATCAATATAAGATAAAGATGTAATAAAGAATTAAAACTCCACAGAGAGAGAGAGAGAGAGAGAGAGAGAGAGAGAGCATTCACATTTTTTGTGTGAGAAACTTATGAATTGAACTAAAGAAAGAATTAAAAAAAATTTAGTAAATAAAATGGGAAAAAGAAGAGTCAAAATAAAAGAAAGATGAAGGGATAGAGGGATTGTAACATTAAGGTATTGAGTAGTGGGGAAATAAAAAGATAAAAGTGAGAGGAAAATGTTGAAATGTTTTTGTAAAGTGAGAAGTTAATAAAGGGGAAAATATTTAAAAATGAGAGAGAAAGTTATGGGTGTTAGGGCCATATTTTTATGTAATTGGCATATCCTATGACAAAACACATATTACTTGTAATTGGGAATATCTAAATGGATTCAAGATCATCGTGAAGTACTATGAAGAAGTATCACAAGTGGTAGACATGAAGATAATTCAAGAAATAGTACAATAAAAATTGAAACAGGTTATCTTGGTACCTATTTTGACACCTACGATCTATTGAGTTTTAATGAATTGTTATACCTTTGTTGATAATCTATCGAGGTTTATAGATTCTAAACATACAGACTTGTTTTTGGCCCATGATGACAAGGCTTTTCTAGGGTTTTGTTTTCTAGGATTTCAAATGATATAAAAGCATTATTTTATAGTCGTTATTTGATATATAGACACACACAGAGAAACTCTTGTTGAGATACACGCTTTTTGTGCGCCTTATGGTTTCGTAAGCATGTTGCTTTCAAGTCTACAAGTGTGGATTTAAGAACTTTGCATCAACAACCACCATCAAGTTGCTTGGCTGTTAGTCACAAATTGAAAATTTGTGCAAAGAAGAAGTCTCTACAAGATCAAATCTAATTGGAGATTAGCATAAGGGTTCAACTGTAGGTTGGTATTTTGGAATACGGCGGGTAGTGGTATGATTTATTATACTTGTAACTGCTTGTTCTTAATTAGTGGATTCTTATGAGTGGCAACTTGATATTCACCTAGTGGGGTTTTTTTCTTGTGAGGTTTTCTCCATTAATTAACAAACCACTGTGTCAATTTATTTCTCACTGCACTCTAGTTCATGGTGATTTGTTCATGCCTTAACAATATTGCATGTAATTTGAATAATTAATCAACTTGGGTAGTTGAATTAATTAACCAGGGTCAATTTATAACTTAACAGTGGAAAGAAGTGGATGATATGGCCACTGAAGTAGCTCAACAGAAGTATAGTAACAATAAATGTTATGTTTCAGCTTTTAGATATAAAATATATAGAATATACAGATATATACTTAGATGAGACACCTTTCTCAACACACACACACACACACACACACACACACACAGACTTAGATCAGACATGTGACATAAAATTAAACTCTAATGGGAAATCTGATTGGATTTTCGTTAAACTTTGGTTTTATATATATATATAACTTTTTTGAAATCCACCAAAAGTCTTATAGCTCAACTAGTATTTCTTCGTATTTCAAGTGAAGACATCCAATGTTCAAATCCTCTGACCCCCAACTATTTTCATATCCAAGAAAAAAAAAAACATATATTACATTCATTGCTACATAAGTTTATAAGTTTTTTCTTTTTAATAATAATTTTCATTATATGCTAATTGCTAATTGCAATTATAATGATATCCTGAAAAGTGAGTTGGAGGTTGTTGTATGCTAGTTGGTGGTTATTGTCATGGATTATGTTAGGTTCTAAGTACTTAGGAACTAATGTATTAGAACTCTAATTTGTATAGTTGGCAAACCATGATCAAAACAGGTTTTTATTCTTGTTTTGGACTTGCTCAAAGTATGTGTTTTATGTAAAGTTGGAATCGAGCTACTACAGAATTCATTGTGCAATTTGGTCTGGCTCGATTGATTGAGAATTAGACTCGACTAATCGAAAATCAAGCAGAATGTTTTTTCTGTAGAATTTCCAACTTGGCCCTAAGCTCATATGACGTGTAGGGTTTTATGTTTTGCCTTAGGTATAAAAAGGAAACCCTATCCACGTTTTTTAGATTGCTTTATTTGCTGTATGTGTGAATCTCTTGTGAGATATGAGAGGTGGTTGCCTTCACACTTGCTTAGGATTATCAAGAAGGAGATTTCATTGAGAACTTGATGATCATTCAGTTATTGAACTAAAGAGCTTAAAGATACATAAGCAGGAATGCTTGTACTTGCTAAAGAATCCAAGAAAGAAGGAGTCTGTGGTCTCAGAGCTTGCACGTGGTCGTGTTAGTAAGTTTTCTACATGAGGTAGCAATAGGATGTTAGTGGTCTAAGTCACTATTGTAAAACTTCGATTCTTTCATAGTGGATTCAGTTTTACCTTGAGAATAGCTAGGTTAAATCCTTCTCATGTTTTGTACCGGTTTAGTTTTCCTAGGTCATCATATCTTTGTGTTCTTTGTTTTCCGTACTTTACATTGATATGATATATTTGTGTTAACCTAGATTTGATAATTTAACTAAGTTAATCACTTGGCTCATTAACTAGGTTAATCTAGTTGTGTTTAAGGGGTCTAAAAACATACAAGTGGTATCAGAGCAGGTAGATCTCTTGTTGTAGTTCTTTTGTTCTCTGAGCTAATCCTTGACCCTTGTTGTCATGGAACACAGACACTTTCTTGTTATTCCACCTTACTTTGATGGGAATAATTATGCTTATTGAAAAGTAAGGATGAAGGCATTCCTGAAATCAATTGATGAGAGAGTCTGGAACTCCATTGAATTCGGATGGGAGAAGCCCACTACTCCTGTTAGTGAGTGGCAAACTTCTCAAAAAGAAGCAGCCGCGTTCAATAGCAAAACTATGAATGCTATCTTTAACGCTGTTTCTATGAAGGAATTTAAGAGAATCTCTAATGTTGAGATTGCTCGCACTGCTTGGAATATCCTCCAGACTATGCACGAAAGCACAAAGGCTATCAAAATTAATAAGTTGCAGCAATTAACATCTAGATTTGAGAGCATTAGGATGTTTGATGATGAATCCTTTGATGAATTTTATGCTAAACTTAATGACATTGTTAATTCTGTATACAACTTGGGTGAAGTCTATGATCAACCGAAAATTGTTAGGAAGATTTTTAGATCTTTAACTGAAGATTTTAGACCCAAAGTAACTGCCATCACCGAAAGCAAGGATGTGGACTCCATCCCTGTTGATGAACTTGTAGGATCTCTTCAGTCCTATGAGTTGAACCTACCCAAAACTAGCAAATCCAAATCAATGGCTCCTAAGTCAGTTGATAATGTTGATGTTGGTAGATTTGATGATGAGCTCTCTGCTATAGAGATTGCTTACCTTGCCAAGAACTTTAGGAATTTCCTTAGAAACAACAACAGAAAGGCAAGAGGTAAGAACAATGCTGAACCTAGAAACTTTAGGAAGAATGATCCCACTAAGGTTAACAACACTGAAAAACCTAGAGAAAAAGTAGGTCAATCTTCTAATAATTCTATAGGTCCTCAATGTTTTGGATGTTAAGGGTATGGTCACATGAAATATGAATGTCCTACATACTTGAGGTCTAAGGGTAAGGCTATGGCTGTAACCTTCAGTGATAATGAAGTTTTCAATGATGAGTCTGGTTCTGACAAGTATGGAAACTTTATTGCTTTCATTGCTACTATTGTAGTCAATGAAAACTTGTTTGTTGAAGAGAAGCCTTCTGATAGGGAACTCTATAAGGATGCAGATCTTCAAGAAGCCTACAATAAACTTTGCAAAGTTGCTGCAAAGGATGCTATGAGTGTTGAATCAGGCTTAAAGAAAATTGCATCTCTTGAGCTTGATAAGAAAAATTTGCTTGTGAATTTGTTTGATGCTACTGAACTTTTGAATAATGTGAAGACTAAGAACACTCTTTTACTGGAAAAAGTTAAGAATTTGGAACATGAACTATATGTTGCTAGAGAACAAACTAATAGGTCTGCAAGCTCCAAACTTGATTACATGCTGAGTGTTCAAAAATCCACCTCTGACAAAACTGGCTTAGGTTTTGTAGAAAGCATTTCTGTGCCTGCATCTAAAAAGTTTGGGATGCAAAAGGCTCAATCTAGT
This sequence comes from Quercus gilva, assembly GCA_023621385.1. Taxonomy (NCBI): domain Eukaryota; kingdom Viridiplantae; phylum Streptophyta; class Magnoliopsida; order Fagales; family Fagaceae; genus Quercus; species Quercus gilva. The sequence goes on from CM042477.1 coordinate 43,867,762, forward strand.
TGAGTCTTTTTAACATGGTCCTTGTGCTTCTTTGCTCTACTCTTTGTGACCATTGTTCTTTGGTTTTTTGTTTTCTTTGTTTCTAGGATTTGTATTGCATTACATTCATGCATTCCATTCTAGATTTTTTTTCTTTTCAAATAAAAAAAAAAAGTAAATTGTGCTTTGCATTCATTTTCTTGGTTTTGAAAACAAGGTTAGTCAATTTATTTTCACATAACATGTCTTTGTACCTTGTTTAGCTTGGATGAGCTTATTTATTGCACTTTACTAGTTGAAGCTTTGTAGTGCATGTTATGTGGAAAATATGTTTATAGTTTTTTTTTTATCACTTTGTCTTGATCTTGAAGTCACAAGTCTTTGACTATCGGACTTGAACCTTTTGAGAAAGGCATAAATAATCATCTCACCACTGTTCACTAGCCAATCATGAACACCTTAGTGCATATCGTAAGATTTTGTGCTCGAGAAAGTGTAGCACATGCACAAAAAGAACATAAGGTGTAGCCTCGGTTTAATTGCTTAAAATTGGTGTGTACATTATTGGACTTAAAGTTAAATCAATCAAATAAAATTGGTGTGTACATTATCCTGGTTATTTTAATAAGTTTCTGCTAAATTAAAATTTGTATGTACAATATGAGGCAAATCAAGAAACTTACATAATTGCAAGCTTATGATCTAGGAGATGTGGGAGTTATATGATATAACTCTTTAGGTGATATCTCTTACAAACTCTATGTGATGAATTTTGTAGACTTTGTGTTTGATTTCTATTCACATATCACCACACATGTATCTCAAGTTTTTGCTAGTTGCACACACTACACAAGCTACTCTTTGCTAAACTTTGCACGTATTATTATGTGCGTTTTTGGTTTGACCAACCAAGTATGAAAATTCCTTGAGTTTTATCCAAAACATATTTGATGGTTGAGATTTTAAGAGAATGGATTGAAAATCTTAATTTTGGGAAAACTGGGTTCCAAAACATGTGTTTTTGAAAAGCATTTTATTTCATACTCATGCATGTGATTCATAAAATTCAATGCTTTGAGGAGTTTCTGCATTATTTTGCTTTGTTTTTTCAAAAATCTAATTTTTCCAGAATTTTGACCGATCAAATTTTTTTTCAATCAATCGAAAATTGTGTAGAGAATTTTTTAAAAACTGAATTTCACGTTTTCAAACTCATTTTTTCAAAAGTTTTTCAACTTTTTCTCTCTCTATACAACTCGGTCAAGGCTCCAATCTGATTTTTGTCATTTTCCACCATTCTTTTTGCAAGGTTTTTCTCTCCCAAGGCCGATAAGACCTTTATACCCTTCCTTTTGCATTTATTTTCACTTTTCGTGCATAAAATCATGCATTATTTGGGAAATTTCGAACCTATGAAATTTTTGGGGTTAGTTGATGAATTAAGCCTTTTCTTTCACAATTGATCAATGGGTTTTTGTTGGGCGATGTTATAAACATGAACTATGGTGTTTAATTTGATCAATTGGATGTATTGTGAGAAATTGAAAATTCTAGGGCTTGAAACTACCCGATTTGGGGATTTTGTTCAAATTGAGTTTAATTGATGAAATTGGCTTGTTGGATTGATTAATTTGATCATTATAAACTGTTTTCTAACTTGTGTGATGATCAATTGGTCGATTTAGTACAAATTGAACAAGTGGATTTTCAAAATTTTGGGGTTTTTGTTATAAATTCTATGCTCAAGCCAATTTTGTGATTCTAAACTTAAATTGAACTTGTTATCACTACATTAGAGCATGCATCATGACATTTATCTTTTCATGGATCATATAGATTGTTATTTCTATATTTTTTTTGTGCTAACTTGCAGTTTGCCCTTTGTTTGTTTGTTTGTTTTTTTTTTTTTTTTTTTAATTCTTTCTCTTGTGTCTTTGTCCTTACCCTAGCATCATGCCTAAGAAGACTAGAGCCCATAGGACATCCTCCTCTTCTTCTGCTCCTTTCTCTGTGGGCACTTTGTTTTAGAGTGAGAAAAACTGAGAGCTTTATGAAACACTAAACCTTAAGAGAAAGATTTGGGCTGAGCGTAAGGTTTTGTTAGATGAGCTTGATCCTGCCATTAAGGCAAACTTTAAGCGTCGAGGCTGGTTGCCACTTTTGGATATTGATTATCCTCCTCCAGTTACCCTGATTAGAGAGTTCTACTCGAACCTCTCTATCCACGTCTGAACGGTTTAGACCCCTTAAACAAACAACCAGATTGCGTAGCCTAGATTAATTAGCCAAGTTATTACTTAGTAAAATTAAACAATTCTAGGTTAAAACAATCAAATAATCATATCATGCATATAAAACATATAAAGTAGCGAAAATAATGAAGAACACAAGATATGATCACCCAGGAAACCACATGGAAAAACCTGGGGAAGATTTGACCCACGGATCCTCAAGGCAAACCAGAATTCACTATGAAAGAATTGAAGTTCTTACAAAAGGACTACAAGCTCCCCCGTTCGACTTCCTAATGCTACCAACCAGTAGAACTTCCTGACACGACCACGCACAGGTTCCGAATCCACGGACTACTTCTTTCTTGAATTCTTCAATCAGCTACAAGCTCCCCGCTTGTTTATCTTTAAGCTTCAATGGCAACAACCAAGTTAATCATCAAGATGTTGAAGTAATCTCAATCTTGAAAACCCTAAGCTTTGTGTAAGGGAAAGCTCCTCTAGATCTCACAAGAGATTTACACAAAACCGCAATGTATGAGCAACAATACAACTTGTGCAACTCTAAAAACGTGGCTAGGGTTTTGCCTTATATACCTAGGGCAAAAACATAAAACCCTAAACGTTTAAAAGAGTTAGGGCTGAGCTGGAATTTCTGCAGAAAACGCATCTGGGCCGATTTTCGATCGATCGAGAATTACATTCGATCGATCGAGCCAGGCTGAAATGCACCAATGTATCTGCAGTCACTCGATTCCAACTTTACAATATTTTACCAACTTTGAGCAAGCCTAAACTAGACTAAATACATTGTTTTGATCATGGTTTACCAACATTACAAATTAGAGTTCTAAATACATAAAATCCTAAGACCTTAGAACCTAACAAACTCCCCCTTTGGCAATCCGTGACAAAACACAAATTAAAAGCTCAACGTTTACAATTGAAAAGCCCTTTACAAAAATAATGCTCATAAAGACTAGAATTCAATCCTAACTACTATCCATCGGTTGCAAGTGTAGACAGCAGCTCAATTGAAACAACCTATATATTCCTGAAATACTCAACAAATGCATAAACGCATGTGTGACAGAAAATAGTATATAAATAGGTATAACATTCTTGTAAGATTCACACAACACAAAATAAAGATATATATTAATGAACAACTCATAAATATAAATCAATAAGCAGTGAATCATGAGACAACAAGAATCAAATAAAAATCATGTATATCAATATATCAATGTTACTCCCCCTAACATGAATATCCCCAAAAAAATGATATACAAAGTGAAGCACCTAGATACAATCTAATAAACTCCACAAAACAATATCTCATGCTAACAAAAAATATCTCCCCCTAACTACAAAATCTCCTCAAAAAGTCAAAACCTCCTCTACAAGTCAATATATCCACTCCTCCTTTTTGTGACGGAATGCCAAAGGGCAATCAAGAGTCGCCATCAAAAGGTGGTGGTGAGGGTGAATGAAGATGCGCAAGGTCAGCTCGGAGAGCACGAATCTCATCCAACAGGTCCACCAAAATCTGACCATGAGCCGCCTGAACGGTCATGACAGTCTCCAGAGTACGACGAACATCGAAGTCGGCCGAAGGAGGTGGAGGAACATCAGCAGCAGCAGCATCATCACCAACTGGATCAGGAATATCCTCACCAGCAAGACCTGTAAAAGATGAAGGAGGAGGAGGAGCGCTACTAGATGGCTCAGACCTAGGGTGTTTAGAACCAGCTCGAAGATGAGCGGCCCTCTATCTAAGAAAAGACGCACCTATAGGACCAATAACATGTACAGGCTCAGATGAAGGGAAGTCACTAAGAGCTAGATAAAGTAAAATCCTATGAATGAAAATAGGATGAACATGGGCATGAGCAGTAGAAGAACTCCTATAAACTTCGTTCAAAGAACGAAGAAAAAGATGAGGAAAACTAATAGGAGCATCGGTAACTAGAGCATACAAAAATACACACCTCTCGAGAGGAATGGTGTGAACATGAGAAATGGGCCAGATGGAATGACAGGCTATCATAAAGAAAAGATAATGTAACCCGGAGAGCTCAGCAGAAGTGATCCTAGGATCAGAACCCCATTGGACAGTAGTCCCAGTGATGTAAGACAAAACGTCACTCAACTCGGGAGACTCAGAATAAGGATAGACAGGATGACTAACCAACGGTACCCCAAGAGCATCAGCCACTACCTGAGGAGTAATGGAGTACTCTACGCCTCGTATCCAACTCCTAACTAGAGTGTTGGAATCATAGACGCAGATAGAGATGTTCGAGAAGAACTCTCTAATCAAGGTAGCCAGAGGAGGAGGGTCAGACACATCTAACAAAGGCAACCAGCCCCTACGCTCAAAGTTTGCCCTAATGGCAGGATCTAGCTCATCTAGAATAACCGAACGCTCAGCCCAAATCTTCCTCTGAAGATTTAGCTTCTCATAGGTCTCTTGGTTTTTCTCGCTCGGAAACCTCTCTCGGTCAAAGGAAGGGGGGGAAGGAGAAGGAGAGGGAATAGTCCTACGAGCTCTAGTCTTCCTAGGTATGGTACTAAGGAAAGGACAGAGACACAAAGACAAAACCAAAAGAACAAAAAACAAAACCAAGGGCAGACTGCAAGTTAGCACAAAAAAACAAGAGAATAACAATCTATATGATGCATGAACAAATGCAATGCCATGATGCATGTACTAATGCAGTAAACATGTGCAAATTAAGTTCAATTACACAAAATTGGCTTGAACATAGAGTTTCTTAACAAAAACCCTAAAAATTTGAAAACCACTTGAAAAATTTTGCAACAAATTGATGAATTAAGCATTACAAAACAGAACACACAGATTATAATGCCTAATTTCATCAACACAACAAGCCAATTTCATCAAATTCAACCCAATTTCACAAAAGCCTCAATTCGGATCAAATAGAAACCCTAGAATTTTCAATTTTTCATCAAACTCAAAATTGATCAAATTAATCCATTAAGAATAAGTTTATAGTGTGTCCCCACAAAAACCCAATGATCAATTGCAAAAAATAAGCCTTGAATCAATCAGAAAATCCCATAATGCAAAGTCCGAAAATCTCCCTTAAAATGCATGAAAAATGCATGAAATCATGAAAATAAAAGCAAAAGGAAGGGCAAAAGAGTCTTACCGGCTTGAGGAAAGAGATTTCTTGCAAAAAATCCGGAGGAAAACGACAAAAAATTGGAATAGTAGAGCTTGCCAAGTCGGAGAGAGAGAAGAGACTTGAAAAAGATTTGAAAAAGTGTTTGAAAAAGTCAGAATTGATCTTTTTAAAAAGCTTCTCCACGATCTTCGATCGATTGAAAAATACATTCGATCGATCGAATGAGACAGTCGTTTTAGAACAATTTAGGGGACTTTTTCGATCGATCGAAAAACACAATGGATCGATCGAAATGGGCAGAAACTCACAAAAATTTTGAGAAAAATCACAATTTTGAAAAATGCAAGCCCAATTTTAAAAACAACTCCTCAAAGCATTTGATCAATGAAAACAAAATGCATGAGTATGAAATGGAATGCTTTTTCAAAAACCCAAATTTTTAAACCCAATTTCCTCAAAAACAAGTTTCAATCATCCTCCCATTTAATTTTCTCAAGCAACAAATATGTTGTGCACAAATCTCAAGATATTTTCAAACTTGGTTGGTCAGACCAAAAAACACACACACTAGCATGTACAGTGTTTAACAAAGAGTAACTTGTGAAGTGTGTGATACTAGCAAAAACTTGAGATACATGTGAGGTGATATGTGAATAGCAATCAAACACAAAGTCTACACAATTCATCACATAGAATTTAAAAGAGACTATTACCTAAAGAGTTACATCCTATAACTCCCACATCTCCTAGAACAAAAGCTTGCAATCATGTAAGTTTCTTTCATTTTTGCCTCTTATTTATATATGAATTGGCATTCAGTCTAATAGTACACACCGGATTGAATTAAGTGAATTAGCATCAAGCCTAATAGTACACACCAGTTTTAATTTTAAATAAGGCTACACCTTATGTTTTTTTTGTGCATGTGCTACACTTTCTCAAGCACAAAATCTTATGATATGCACTAAGGTGTTCATGATTGGCTAGTGAACAGTGGTAAGATGGTCATTTATGCCTTTCTCAAAAAGATCAAGTCCGACAGTCAAAGAACATGTGACTTCATGATTAAGGCAAAATGATTAAAAACCACACATATCTTTCCCACACAACATGCACTACAAATTTTCAACTAGTCAAGTGCAGTAAATAAGCTCATCAAAGTTAAACAAGGTACACAGGACATGACATATGTAAAAAGATTGACCAACCTTGTTTTCAAAAATCAAGAAAAATTGTGTCAAACATAGTTTTTACTTTCTCCTTTTTTTTTCTTTTTTTTTAATTATTATTAAAAGAGAAAACAAATAAATCCTAGAATGAAATGCATGAATGTAATGCAATGCAAGTCCTAGAACAAAAAGACACAAAAACCAAAGAACAATGGTCACATAGGATAGAGCAATGAAGCACAAGGACCATGGAAGCCAAAACAACTAGGGACAACGAAGCACACCAATCACTTGACGAAGTGTCTCAAACTTACTTCCATCAAGCGGTTTGGTAAAGATGTCAGCGTTTTGGCAATCAGTAGGGATATATTCAAGAACAACTATTTTCTTTTCAACCAAATCCCTAATGAAATGATACCTAAGCTCAATGTGTTTGGTCTTAGAATGCTGAACCGGATTCTTAGATATATCTATAGCACTAGAGTTATCGCAATAGACAACCATGGTATCTTGAGGAATCCCATAATCACTCAACAGTTTTTTCATCCAAAGGAGCTGAGAACAACAACTCCCAGCAGCAATATATTCTACCTCAGTAGTGGATAGAGAGACAGAATTTTGCTTCTTACTCATCCAAGCCACAAGGTTGGCTCTAACATAAAAACACCCTCCAGTGGTGCTTTTTCTGTCATCAGCATTCCCAGCCCAATCAGAATCAGAAAAACCAGCAAGAGACAAATTTGACTCCTTGCTATAGAATAAACCATAATCACAGGTTCCACTCACATATTTTATAATTCTCTTAACAGCATTTAAATGAGAAACCTTAGGATTATACTGGAATCTAGAGCAAACACCAACACTAAAAGATATATCAGGACGACTAGCAGTCAGATACAAAAGACAGCCTATCATGCTTCTATACAAAGTAACATCAACAGACTCACCTGATGGATCAACTGTCAATTTTGCATTAGCAGCCATCGGTGTTCTCACATGAGCAGCCTTGTCCAGTCCAAATCTTTCAACCAAATTTCTTGCATATTTAGCTTGATTGATGTATATTCCAACCTCTGTTTGCTTTACCTGCGATCCCAAAAAGTAAGTTAATTCTCCAACCATGCTCATTTCAAACATCGCCTTCATTTCATCTGCAAAAGAATGAGCAAGAGAATCATTAGTAGCACGAAAAACAATGTCATCAACATAAATTTGAGCTACAACAAAACTAGTCTTATCCTTTCTTATGAAGAGGTTTGTATCTGCAGATCCCTTTTTGAATCCATGCTCAGTGAGATATGCAGTCAGTCTATCATACCAAGCCCGAGGAGCTTGTTTCAACCCATAGAGAGCTCTCTTCAATTTGTAAACGTCATCCAGTCTGTGAGGATCTACAAAGCCTTTAGGTTGTTCAACATAAACTTCTTCTTGTATCATTCCATTCAAGAAAGTACTCTTGACATCCATTTGATATAGCTTGAAGTTTAGATGACTTGCTATGGCCAACAATATCTGGATGGACTCTAACCATGCCACTGGTGCAAATGTCTCATCAAAGTCAATTCCTTCCACCTGTGTGTACCCTTGTGCAACAAGTCTTGATTTGTTTCTGATCACCGTTCCATGTTTATCTGACTTGTTCTTAAAGATCCACTTAGTTCCAATCACATTTACATTTTTCGGTCTAGGAACTAATTCCCACACATCATTCCGAACGAATTGATAAAGTTCTTCATGCATGGAGTTTACCCAATCAGCATCTTGAAGTGCTTCATCCACCTTCTTCGGTTCAAATTGTGACAGATAGCAAGAGTGAGTGATCACATTTAATGCTTTTGATCTCAATCTTATGTTATCATTCAGACTATCCAATATATTTGTGGAGGGATGGTTCAGTCTCACTCTAGAGGATGGACCTTTAACTAAAGAAGTGGAAGTGCCTTTAGATGAAGGACTGAGCTCACTTTGTGCCTGTCGAGTGTCACGTACTGGAGTGGATGGTTCTAAACTAGATGGTATTGAAACTGTATCATTCAACACCAACAGCTCTTCCTCACTATGTTTCCCAACATACTCAGTAAGAAGAGAATCATTAACTTCTAAAGGCTTATCTTGAGCAGGAACAGTGCTTTCTGAAGATGCTTCAGAACATACTTCATCATTTATCACAACATTTAAGGATTCCATGACTGTTTTGGTTCTTAGATTGTACACTCTATAAGCTCTACTGGTGGAAGAGTATCCTAGAAAGTATCCTTTGTCACTCTTGGCATCAAATTTTTCTAGGTTCTCTCTATCACGTAGAATGTAACAGTCACTGCCAAATATCCTGAAATATTTGACAACAGGTTTCTTCCCTCTCCAAAGTTCATAGGGAGTCTTCTTGGAGTCAGGTCTAAAATACACCCGGTTGAGTGTATGGCAAGTAGTGTTGAATGGTTCTCCCCAGAAGGACTTTGGCAAATTTTTGTTGTGTAGCATGACTCGTGCCATCTCTTGAACAACCCTATTTTTCCTTTCCACAATCCCATTCTGTTGAGGAGTCTTGGGAGATGAGAACTCTTGGTGAGTGCCTTGCTCATTACAGAAAGTAGCCAGCTTGGTATTCTCAAATTCTCTTCCATGATCACTTCTGATTCTGGCTATCACAGTGTCTTTCTCAACCTGCAATTTCTTGCACAGATGTATCATCTTCTCAGGAGCTTCAGCTTTATCCTTCAAAAGTACCACCCAAGTATACCTAGTAAAGTCATCCACAACAACTAGAATATACTTCTTTCCACCCAGACTTTGAACTCTGGCAGGACCCATGAGATCAATGTGTAGTAACTCTAAAGGTCTTGACGTTTGAACACTAGTCACAGATGGATGCTTGGATTTTACTTGTTTACCTATCTGACATGGTCCACAAATGCACTTATCTATCTTCTCAAATCTAGGTAAACCGATAATTGCCTCACACTTGGAAATCTTTTCTAACTGCTTATGACTGGTATGCCCCAACCGTTGATGCTACAAATCAACTTGATCTATCTTTGCACTAAAGAACTTGTTGTTTACACTTGGTGTTATCCCATAACAGTTGTCAGCTGTCCTTACACCAACACACATACAGTCACCTCCTCCATCAAGTATCTCACACTCATACTTGGTGAAAAGAACATTTAAACCATTGTCGCAGATCTGACTAATGCTGAGTAAATTGGCCTTCAATCCATCAACATATCAAACATCTTCAAACACTGGTAATCTTGGAATATCCACAGTACCAATGCCTCTGATCACAGATTTACTTCCATCTCCAAAGGTGACTGTCCCAATCTTTCCTTCAAAAAGTGTTTTGAATAAATCTTTATTTCCTGTCATGTGCCTGGAACAACCACTATCCAAATACCAAAGACAAGAATCACGTGCCTTTAAGGCGGTTAAGGCAGTATAACAAACATAATTCTTATCACAAATCATTATGCCAAGATACTTAAGGAAAGATTTAACAAAAACAACAAGTGGCAAAGACAGTAAGTAGATAAGTTGACTAATAAGCAAAAAGATTTTCCAAGAATCCATGACAACAGGGGTCAAGGATCAGCTCAGAGATAAAAAACTCAAACAAAAGAGCAACGTACTCTGATACCACTTGAACGGTTTAGACCCCTTAAACGAACAACCAGATTGCGTAGCCTAGATTAATTAGCCAAGTTGTTACTTAGTCAAATTAAACAATTCTAGGTTAAAACAATCAAATAATCATATCATGCATATAAAACATATAAAGCAGCGGAAATAATGAAGAACACAAGATATGATCATCCAGGAAACCACATGGAAAAACCTGGGGAGAATTTGACCCACCTATCCTTAAGGCAAACCAGAATTCACTATGAAAGAATTGAAGTTCTTACAAAAGGACTACAAGCTCCCCCGCTCGACTTCCTAATGCTACCAACCAGTAGAACTTCCTGACACGACCACGCGCAGGCTCCGAATCCACGGACTACTTCTTTCTTGAATTCTTCAATCAGCTACAAGCTCCCCGCTTGTTTATCTTTAAGCTTCAATGGCAGCAACCAAGTTGATCATCAAGATGTTGAAGTAATCTCAATCTTGAAAACCCTAAGCTTTGTGTAAAGGAAAGCTCCTCTAGATCTCACAAGAGATTTACACAAAACCGCAATGTATGAGCAACAATACAACTTGTGCAACTCTGAAAACGTGGCTAGGGTTTTGCCTTATATACCTAGGACAAAAACATAAAACCCTAAACGTTTAAAAGAGTTAGGGCTGAGTTGGAATTTCTGCAGAAAACGCATCTGGGCCGATTTTCGATCGATCGAGAATTACATTCGATCGATCGAGTTAGGCCGAAATGCACCAATGCATCTGCAGTCACTCGATTCCAACTTTACAATATTTTACCAACTTTGAGCAAGCCTAAACTAGACTAAATACATTGTTTTGATCATGGTTTGCCAACATTACAAATTAGAGTTCTAAATACATAAAATCCTAAGACCTTAGAACCTAACAACGTCTATGATTCCAATACTTTAGTCAAGAGTTGGATACGAGGTGTAGAGTTCATCATTCTTAGAGCAGTGGCTGATGCTCTTGGGGTACCTGTGGTCCAGCATCTTGTTTTCTCTTATGATGAGTCTCCTCCCCTAGATGACATCATGTCATACATCACTGGTACTTCTATTCGATGGGGTTCTGATCCTCAGATCACTTCTGCTAAGCTCACTGAAACTACCTATCTTTTCTTTAGGATAGCGTGTCATTCCTTGTGGCCTATCTCTCATCTACACATCATTCCTTTGGAGCTATGTGCATTTTTATATGCTCTTGTTACAGATGCTCCTATTAGTTTTCATCATCTATTTCTTCATTCTTTGAACAAAGTTCATAGGAGTTCCTCTACTGTTCATGCTTTTTTTCATCCTGTTTTCATTCATAGGATTTTGTTGTTTTTAGGTTTAGATAACTTCCCAGCTTCTAAGCGCGTACACATAATTGCTCCCATAGGTGCCACTTTTCTTAGGCAGAAGGCTGCTCAGATGAAAGAGAGCTCTAAACGCCCTCATGTTGAGCCTTCAGGTACCGCACACCCTCCTTCTTCTACAGGTACTACTTCTGGTAAGGCGTCTACTGATCCTTTTGGTGCTGTTGTTCCTCCACCATCTACTTCGGATGACTTTGACATTCGTCATACATTAGAGACTATCATGACCGTTTAGGCGGCTCATGGTCAAATTTTGGTGGACATGCTTGATGAGCTCCGTGTTTTAAGAGCAGTTTTGGTGCATCTTAGACGTTCGCCTTCACCACCTCCTTTTGATGTGGATTCTGATTGCCCTTTGGCATTCCGTCACAAAAATGAGGAGTACATTTGGGCACTTGTAGAGGATTTTTTGTAGTTAGGGGGAGAGATTTTGTTTGTTGGAGCTTGTGGAGTTTAGATTGTATCAAGGTGCTTCACTGTGTATGTATCCTTTTTTGGCTCTTGATGTATTGTTTTTGGGCTATTCATGTTAGGGGGAGATACATTGTTATCTATGTTTCTTGTTTCACTACTCATTGATTTATATTTATAAGTTATTCATGATATATGTCTTTGTTTTGTGTTTTGTGAAGTCAAGAATTTATTTTTGTTTTACTTGTATATTCCACACATGCGTTTATGCGTTTGTTGAGTATTTCAGGAAACATACAGATTGATTCAGTTGTGCTGCTGTCTACACTTACAACTGATGGATAGTAGTTAGATTGGATTATTTTGTAATGGACATTATTTTTGTAAAGGGTTTTTACTTGTAACTTTGAGCATTGTGTTTGTGTTTTGTGACAGATTACCAAAGGGAGAGTTTGTTAGGTTCTAAGTACTTAGGAACTAATGTATTAAAACTCTAATTTGTACTGTTGGCAAACCATGATCAAAACAGGTTTTTAGTCTTGTTTTAGACTTGCTCAAAGTATGTGTTTTATGTAAAGTTGGAATCGAGTTGCTGCAGAATTCATTGTGCAATTCAGTCTGGCTTGATCGATTGAGAATTAAACTCAACCGATCGAAAGTCAAGCAGAATGTTTTTTCTGCAGAATTTCCAACTCAGCCTTAAGCCCATATAACGTGTAGGGTTTTATGTTTTGCCTAGGTATAAAAGGGAAACCCTAGCCACATTTTTGAGGTTACTCTATTTGCTTTGTGTGTGAATCTCTTGTGAGATCTGAGAGGTGGTTGCCTTCACACATGCTTAGGATTATCAAGAAGGAGATTTCATTGAGAGCTTGATGATCATTCAATTGCTGCACTAAAGAACTTAAAGATACACAAGCGGGAGTGCTTGTACTTGCTGGAGAATCCAAGAAAAAAGGAGTCTGTGGTCTCAAAGCTTGCATGTGGTCGTGTTAGTAAGTTTTCTACATGAGGTAGCAATAGGATGTTAGTGGTCATGCCGCTATTGTAAAATTTCGATTCTTTCATAGTGGATTCAGTTTTACCTTAAGGATAGCTAGGTTAAATCCTCCCCATGTTTTTTACCGGTTTGGTTTTCCTAGGTCATCATATCTTTATGTTCTTTATTTTTTGCACTTTACATTGATATGATATATTTGTGTTAACCTAGATTTGATAATTTGACTAAGTTAATCACTTGGATAATTAACTAGGTTAATCTTGTTGTGTTTAAGGGGCCTAAAAATGTACAGATTACATTTGCCTTGTCCTTCTAGTTAGGGGAGTGTAGTCAACCTGCCAAAATCGACCTAATCCCTAACCCGCCGAGTTGGGTCGGTTAAGGGAATGGTGGATTGTGAAATTTCTTTTATAGTAAGTCAGGTTGGATTTGGGTCATAAGATTCACAAATTCACCTAACTTGACACCCACCTATATTTAATATATATTTAAAAATATATTATACAATTTTGTTATTTATTTTATGTTGTGTTGGAATGAAGAACTATTAAAATTTGTTGTTATTTGTGTTGACTTAAACTTTAAAGTAGTATTAAAATTTAAAATAGTTTTTGGTGTTGTTGTTATATGATTAATTTAATAATAATAAAAAAAAATTCCAACCCAATCCATCTAGGTTGGGTTGGACCCTTGTGATAGTTTGGGTTATGTTGGATATTTTTTTAAACCACCATAGTAAGTTAGGTTGAAAAATCCCCTTAACCTGATCCAATCTCATTCATGCACACCACTACTTCTAGTATTAGTAGAAACATGACTCTTGGTGCTATTTCATATCCAGGGTAAACACACAACCACGATGTCCTCTACTCTCAAGCCTAAGTTGGGAGGTATTATGTTGTCACTACACGAGAAGAAGATATATATATATATATATATCATCATCATCAGTGAGTTGATTGCCCTTAGTCGTACCAATGGGTACCTGAAGAATAAGAAAACGAGAACCAAATAGAATGCACTGGTGGGATACCGGGCAAAGACCTTCCGAAGGTTAATTTAGTGAATGAGAAATCTCCAAGAACTCTATAGTGAGAGAGCTAGGGATTTTTTGTGTAACTTGGAAAAGAGGAGACCTATGGTTTATATAGTGATGCAGAGGAGACCTAGATCTCGAGAATATAGGGTTTTTCCTTATAGGGAGGAGGTGAAGTTAATGACATCAAGATCTTAAGGATATCTTCCATACTAGGAAGGCAAAAGTCGTGGGGTAGGGTCTTTGTGCGTGATGTGCAAGATGTTTCTATATAAGAACGTGCGTGGAAACTACACAAGGCCACGTTGGATCTGTCGATGTGCCCATCCATTTTTTGATAGGATCCGTCAGATTGATACGGAAATGTATCCATCAGCTTTTAAGGGTCTGTCTACTCAGCCATCAGCTTCTTCTAGTTTAGGGCTTAAGGTTCCAAATGGACCTTTCTTGAGACCGACGGCTCCTTTGTGGATTGGTGTTACCGATTTCACCCTTTGCAAACGGGCTCTTTATTGTTTAATTTCTTATTCCAAAAATACCCTTATCAACTGCCTCTTACTCCGTGGGCCTGTCAGCTATGCTCAACAGGTCTCGGAGTAAATAAGGTTTTTATTTTTTATTTTTTTATGGATATTAATTTTTTTATTGGGAAGTGTGTATTGATGGGGGTAGGTAGCTTTTGTAATGAATGCTAGCTGACACGTGGTACTCATTGATTGGCCTCCTTTCTAATCAGAAACGTCGCTTCGCATACTGCACTCCTTTGCCCTATAAATAGTTCTTCTTCCTTAGTTTTATCTTTTTAATTTTGTTTTCATCTCTTGCTTGCTGTGACTTCAAGCCACTCTATCACTGCTCTCATATTTTTCTGCATCCATCATCTTGACCACCAAACCACCGTCATCTCCTTTCTACGTAAGTATTCTTTACTTTATTTTAATTACTGTCCTTTGAACTTAGCTAGTCTTTATTTTTAGAGGCCTACCATACGAGTAGGTTCTTAGTATACATCCATCGCGTGTAGGTGAATAGATGTTAGGTGATAGAAAAGCGACAAGTGAACAATTGTCATTAGTCCATGAGGGTACGAGCTATGACGAAGTCTATCTGTCTACCCATGCTCTTACTAAGGAGGAAGAGGAGAAAGACGAAGAGGATGAGGAAGTATGACCAGGAAGATGATGGTAAGGAGGGGGAGGACCATGTAGAAGGAGACAGGGCCGTAGGCGAGGTAGAAGGTGATGGCCATAGGCCCTTCATCCTTCCCTTGATATGGACGGTGAATAACTTGTATCTAACCATGTCGTTAAAGGTTTTCAACACCCTTTATGCCCGTTACCAAATCCCTGACCACATCCCTATGCGTTTGCCATGGAAATTCTAGAAGTGTTATTCAGGCAAGACAACGAATGTCGGCATGTACGACACTACGTTCATTGCTAGGTTAAGGTTGCCGCTAACGGAACTACATCATCAGCTTGCTAACTATTTAGTCTTTTCTATCAACCAGATCGCCCCAAATGCATAGAGGATGTTTATTGGGGCCAAGGTGATATAGGGCTAGTTGAGTGAAGGAAACCATTGCTTTACACTTGAAGAGTTTTTCTATTACTACAAGCTTCAGCAGATATACTCATTAAAGGGTATCTACAACTTTGTGTTGAGGAAGCCATTGTTTAGGTTGGTGTTAGACATGCTTGACTCCAATAGGAACTGGAAGAATAGGTACTTTTTTGTACAAGGGATGGACTGAGTGTGTAAACCTGAGGAACTGAGGAGCAGCGTAAAAGGCTTCACTATGTTCAAAATAGAGTTGGCCATGGCCAAACAGCAAGTCCTGGAGCTGAAGGCAGATTTAGAGAAGGTCAAGGAGGCTACTCGAACGGCCAAGGAAGCTGCAGAGGCTTTGGAGCAAGCATCCTATGATCGTAGGGTGTAGCAAACCGAGGTCCATTTGGCAAAGGAGTTGGCAGAGGTCTGCAGGGACTACTGCTAGGAGGTGTGGGCAAAGGCGCTCAACCTGACAAGTGTCCCTACTACTTCTGAGTTGAGGAAGGCTGAGAACATTTATTACTCTGCAGACATCCGGGAAGTTCTAGCTGCACTCCCTCCTCCTATTGCCCTTGCACCAACCTCCTCTGAGTAGCCCTTCGTCACCCAAGCCTCTCTTCCTCCTGCTGAGGACTCCAAAGGGTCTAGCAAGGCTAGTGACCAAGGCTAGGGGCCTGAGGTGGCCAATGGAAAGGGGGTTGGCCAGGGTGGTCCTCGACCAGAGGACAAAGGCAAGGGCAAGGAGGTCAAGCCCCTACCAAGGGTCAAGGATCTAGAAGCTACCTTCAAGCTCAAGGATGCCGCTCCAAAGGCCAAGGATGCTGTTCCCAATGAAAATGAGGCTGATCCTCAATCCAAGGAAGCTGATCCCAAGGCCACTAATCCTCCTATCTCCTAGTCGGGCAGCAAAGATGACCCTCCTCCAGCCAAGGCATAGCTTTAGGATATTTTCCTTTTACTTATTGTTATATTTTCTTTTTCTTTTTCTTTTTCTTTGTATGTCACTTTCCTTTGTTATGGCAATTTGCCCTTGTTCATAATGTACTTCTCTTTTGTTCAATGAAAAGATGTCAATTATTGCTTTATGAGTCTTTATTTTTCTTGCAATATTTATCTCTGGTTGGCTGTAATCATTGTTTTGCCCTTTGCTGAGACTTTTAGATTGATGATGCTTCCAAGGGTGAACACCCACACTTTAACAAAAGTAAGTTGTAATAATATGTTTTTAGCTTAAATAAATTAAACCTATGTAAACGGTGAGGAAAAAAAAAAAAAAAAAAGACTATGTGCTAGTACTGAAAACTGTGTAATCAATAGAGAGGTCTAAGTCTTTAGAGATAAACAAAACACTTAGTAGGAGAAGGGATAAACAAGTGTTAATTTATCCAAGGTGTGTGATTCGAGGAACCAGACATAGCCCAGGTTCTGCTCAACACTTAAACAAATAACTAAAAATATTAATTTACCCAAGATATGTAGTCCGAGGAGCCAGGCATAGCCAAGATTCTGTTCAATATTCAAACAAGTAATAAAGAGTGTTAATTTACCCAAAGCATATGGTCTGAGGAGCCAAGCATAACCAAGGTTCTGTTTAACACTTAAACAAATAATCAAGAATATTAATTTACCCAAGGTATGTGGTTCGGGAAACCAAGCATAGCCAATGTTTTGTTTAATATTCAAAAAAGTAATAGAGGGTGTTAATTTACCCAAGGCATGTGGTCTGAGGAGCCAAGCATAACCAAGGTTCTATTTAACATTTAAGCAAATAACCAAGAATATTAATTTATTCAAAGTATGTGGTCCGAGGAGCTAGGTGTTGGATATATAAATGTTCGTAACGGAAAAATAACGAATCTACTTCATTCGCAATTGATAACATGCACTATGTAAGTTTCAGAATATAGAACAAGAAAGTATACCTTGGTGCGGTGAATTTCAAAACCAAAGATCAGAAGTTCTTGGAAACACTTTCAATCTTCACTCCAATTCCACTAATGCCCAAGATGTGTAATCTCTCAATCAATTATATGTGTATGTTCTAGAGAGAATGAAAGAGTGTCCAACACTTACATACATACTATTTCATGAACTTGTTGTTCTTACAAAAATTTTGTATGTTTCTCTCCTAATAACTGATTATTTAATTGGGCTAGCCTTTTGGGCCTTTCTAATTGGGTTTTAATATGTGGCTTGAAGTGGGACCAAAAGGGAACAAGTAAGACACTAGCTCCAATAGGCCTTAGGCTTTTCTGTCAACTCTTAACAAGTCCAAAATTACCATTAATTATATTTAATATTACTATATAAATATAATTGTACTCTAGACCTTATTAATAAATTATATCCTAAGACTTTATTGTACATGTAACCCGTTCATAAAATATTCGTAGTAACACAAAATCATGAATGTAGACTGCCACTTTGTAGATTACTACATCTTAATCCTTGAGTACCCGATTTAATCCTTTAAGTTATTCATTATATATTTATGAAATCCAATTTCATAAATATATACTTTAGTAATTATTTACTAGAGTAGTTAGGCCTAACATTTTGAATAACAAACCCATTAAACTTATCTCAAATGAATATTTTGTATCTCCATTAAGAGACTATGAATTCTATCTTGAGAATATATGTTCCATCAACACTAAATATGGCTGCCCAACATAGTGAGGTTTTGACCGTTACTTTAAATCTCACTCTTGATATATCAAAGCAACCTACACTTCATGATCAGGTCCATTATTCTCTCAGGATTAAGAGTTCATGTAAATAAAAGTTGTAAGATTTATTATTCATTTGACAGTCGTTAAAAGAATAATAAATCTCACAGCGGTCTAGTTCAATATGTCTTAACTCTTAAAACATATCAACATATCAACCAGAAGTCACCACTTCCATGATCAAGACAAATCATCTTAGATAATATGTTATAGTCTTCGCAGATGAAACGCCCAATTTCATCACCGACTACGAACTAAATTCTGAGTTTACAAAGAACTTGTGATTTATATCTTCTGTGACTTTTCACACAAATCACATACTATGCATCTCATGGACTATATGATAATGTCCAGATATTCATGTTACCATTATTTCACATAATAATAAAACAACTTTATTAAACACAATATTAAGTCATACATAATGTCATACTTAATATCATACATAGCATCATAAAATAGAATTTAAGGACACTAATCCTAACACCAGGCAGAGCCAATGTTCTATTTAACACTTAAGCAAATAACCAAGAATATTAATTTACCCAAGGTATGTGGTCCGAGGAGCTAGGCATAGCCAATGTCCTGTTTAATATTCAAACAAGTAATAGAAGGTGTTAATTTACCCAAGGCATGTGGTTTGAGGAGCCAGGCATAACCAAGGTTCTGTTTAACACTTAAGCAAATAACCAAGAATATTAATTTACCCAAGGTATGTGGTCCGAGGAGCCAAGCATAGCCAATGTTCTATTTAATATTCAAACAAGTAACTAACGCAACACATAATGTCATAAATGAAAACATGGTAGAGCTGCCTTCATTAATAATAGTACCTTTGCAAGTTATTTACATTCCAAGGTCGCAGTACAGCTTTTTCAACTAAATCTTCTAGGAAGTATGCTTCTATGCCTACTATTGTGATGATATGGTATAACCCTTCTCAATTGGGCCCTAACTTCTCCCATGCTGGGTTTTTTGTTGTACCCACAACCTTTCTTAATACCAAGTCCCTAAGGGCTAATGGTCTTAAATTTACATTTGAATCATACCCTTGTTTAAGCCTTTGCTGATAGTATGCTAATTGAACCATGGCATTTTCTCTCCACTCCTCGACTAGATCTAGGCTCTTTTCTAGTAGGTGGTCATTGTTGTTTAGAGCGAACAAGCTAGTCCTCAACGTTGAGAATCCGGTCTCTAGAGGAATCACAACCTCGACCCTGTAAGTCATTAAAAAGGGTGTCTCCCCTATTGACCTACGAGGGGTAGTCCGATATGTCCAGAGAACATGTGGAAGCTCGTCCACCCATTTGCCATTTGCATCATCCAACCTCTTCTTGAGTCCATTCACTATAACCTTATTGACAGCCTCGGACTACCCATTCCACTAGGGGGTAAGCTACAGTGGAATATCTATTCATGATACCCAATTTACAATAGTACCTTCTAAAAGCCTTGCTATCAAACTGAAGTTCGTTGTTCAAGATAAGGGTATGAAGGATCCCAAATTGAGTGACAATGTTCTTCCACTCAAACTTTTTGGCATCTATATCCCTAATGTTTGCCAGTAGCTCAGCTTCAACTGATTTGGTAAAGTAATCAGTGCCGACCAAAAGCCATTTCCTATTTCCTGCTACTTTGGGGAAGGACCCTACAATGTCCAAGCCCCACTGAGCAAAAAGCCATGGGCTAGATAGAGAATTAAAAACGCCTCCTAGCTAATGAATGTTAAGAGCAAATCTCTGAAATTAGTTACACTTCTTCACATACTCTTGTACTTCTCTTTGTATATTAGGCCACCAATATCTCTGAGTAAGGGCCCGATGAGACAAGAATTTGCCTCCTATATAGCTACCACAAATCCCTTTGTGCAACTCTTCTAGGAGTAGCTCCATTACTTCAGGATGGATGCACAGCAAATATGGTCCCGAAAAAAAGTGCTTGTATAGCTTTTGGTCCTCGGACAATCAAAATCAAAGAGCCTTTCTTCGCACTTTGTCAGTCTCCCCCTTCTCCTCGAGCAAGATGTCAATCCTAAGGAATAGGACAATAGGATCCATCCAACTAGGTCCCAACCTGAGTTGATGAACCTGGACATTTTCCTTCTTCATCTCAGTAGGGTTGCATAGATCCTCGACTAGGATGACCTAAGGTAGACTCTGCACTGAGGAGGTTGCAAGAGTGGCAAGGGAATCAGTATGCATATTTCTACTTCTAGGGATTTAGTGTAAGGAAAAAGAGTCAAATCCTGATTGCAAATGCCTAGCTTGGTTTAGGTACTCTTGCATTCTCACATCCTTAGATTCCAGTTCTCCCTTTATTTGGCTTACAACGAAACCTTGAATCCAAAAACATCTCCATTGCTCTTCCTTCCATTTTCTGAACCATAGCCATTCCCACCAGCAAAGCCTTGTACTCGGCCTAATTGTTCGTGGTCAAGAAGCCCAGCCTTAAGGATTTCTCAATGATGATCCTTTCAGGAGATACTACAACTAGCTCCACTCCTAATCCCCTTTGGTTTACTGCGCCGTCAGCATACACCTTCCAAGATAAAGGCTCCTTCAAGGAGACCATCCCAACTGATTTTTCATCCATGCTCGGCCTTTCACCGTTTTCTTCAAATGAAGGCTCAGCAAACTCAGCTACTAAATCGGCGAGGACCTGGCCCTTTATAGAGGTGCGAGGCATGTATTTAATATTGAAGACTCCTAGAATCGTTGCCTATTTTGCAACCCTCCTTGTGTAATTAGCTTTCCGAAGCAGTGATCAGAGAAGGAGTTGGGTTAGAACCACAACAGTATGAGCTTGGACGTAATGTGGGAGCTTCTGCGTAGCATGCACTACTGCTAAGATGGCCTTCTCCAGTGGTAAGTAGCGAACCTCTGCCTCATGTAATGATTTGCTCACATAATAAACTGGTCTCTACATCCCATTATCATCTCGTACCAGTACCAGACTTACCACATGTGAGGCTACAACAATGTAAGCAAACAAAACTTTATCCACCTCAGGTTTGGACATAATAAGTGGCCGAGAAAGATATTCCTTCAGTTGCTGGAAGGCCGAGGAACACTCCTTCGTCCATTCCAATCCCTTCCACTTATGCAACAACTAGAAGAAGGGCTTACACCTGTCCACTAATTTAGAAATGAATCGATTCAAAGCAGCAGTCATTCCTGTCAACTTCTGGACCTTTTTGGGATTCCGAGGAGGCTGCAGGTCATTGATTGCTCTAATCTGATTCGGGTCGACTTCAATTCCGCAGTGGGTAACCATATAACCCAAAATCTTGCCCAAGCCTACCCCAAATGAACACTTAACGGCGTTGAGGCGTAGTTTGTGTCTCCTCAATATCTCGAAAATATCTCCGAGATCATTTATGTGGTCGGACTCCATCTTACTCTTTACCACCATATCATTTATGTAGACCTCAATATTTTTTTCCCAATTGTGGTTCGAACATCCTGGTCATCATTCTCTGATAAGTAGACCCCCATTCTTCAGCCCAAAGGGCATCACTTTGTAATGATAATTCCGTGTGAGCGTAACGAAAGAAGTTTTCTCTTGATCACCTAAAGCCAATGGTATCTGGTGATATCCTTGGAAAGCATCCAAGAAGCTCATTTGGGGATAGCCCGCGATTGCATCCATCAACTGATCTATCCGAGGCAGGAGGAAATGATCCTTTAGGCAAGCTTTATTTAAATTCGTGAAGTCTACACACACCCGCCATTTCCCACTTTTCTTCCTCACCACCACCGTGGTGGCCAACCACTCAGGGTAAAACACCTCCTTTATGGCCCCAGCCCGCTTAAGTTTGAGCACTTCTTTCTTGACAGCGTCAGAATATTCTTTGGATGAGCGCTGAGGTGGTTACTTTTTGGGGACGACAAATGGATTGACTTTTAAATGGTGACAAATGAAGTTTCGATCCACCCTGGGGGCCTCGTAAGCACCTCATGCCAATACATTAATATTTTTTCTAAGAAAATTTATCAGTTCTTACTTCTCCTGAGGAGGCAACAGAACACCGACCTAGAAGAATTTTTCCTTGTCGTTACCAATAGCAACTTTTTCCAATTGCTCGCATTTAGCCTCTTCTGCCACAGCCTCTGTAAACAACACTGGCACCTTTGATTGCTATAAGTCCTGCTTGGCGGAAACCGAGGATTCACACATAGACTGGCTTCTAACTAGCTCTTCAATCCAGTCCCTTAATGGGTACTTCACTTTCAAATGAAGGGTAGAAGACATGACTCCCATGGCATGAAGCCAAGGTTTTGCCATAAAAGCAGTATAGGGGGAGTAGGCATTGCTCGCATTTAGCCTCTTCTGCCACAGCCTCTGTAAACAACACTGGCACCTTTGATTGCTATAAGTCCTGCTTGGCGGAAACCGAGGATTCACACATAGACTGGCTTCTAACTAGCTCTTCAATCCAGTCCCTTAATGGGTACTTCACTTTCAAATGAAGGGTAGAAGACATGACTCCCATGGCATGAAGCCAAGGTTTTGCCATAAAAGCAGTATAGGGGGAGTAGGCATCTACTACGATGAAGTTCACTTCCACGACTTTTGACCCTGCCTGAACAGGCAGCCTACTCTGGCCCCTCGGAAAGACAATCTTCCCATGAAACCCTAACAGAGGGGAGTCATAGCAGGTTAGGTCTTCGGGCCTCAGCTTTAGTCCCCTAAATAGATCAGGATACATGATCTCTGCGTTGCTACCTTGGTCTACTAGCACCCTCTTCACATTATACCCTCATATCCTGAAAGTAACTACTAGGGCATCATCGTGTGGCTACAAGGTCCCAACTTTGTCCTCATTGAAAAAGCTTAGAGCTAGTTGGACCCCCACTCTACTCCTCTTCAAATCAGAGGGCAAGTCTTCGATAAATGGTTAAGCTATAGACAGCACCTTGGATGGCTAAGAACTAGTCATTCCTAAAGCAGCAAGAATAACATTAATTGTACCTAAAAGTGGTCTTGTAGAAGTGTCTCTATAAGCTCCTATCCCCGCTTAACAACCCTGCCCACTGGGCTGATACAGGAATTGCTTTAACTTTCCAATTTTGACCGATTACTTCAAGTGACTCCACAACGTCCTACAATCTTCAATAGTGTGCCCCTGCTCCTGGTGGTATTGGTAGTGAAGGCTCTAGTTGTGCTTTGTGAGGTCTCCTCCCATCTTGTTTGGCCATTGAATGTATGGCTCATTCTTAATTTTATCCAAAATTTGGTGTACTGGCTCTCCGAACACGGTGCTGACTACCTGAGTAGTAGTAGATCCAGAATGCCCCGTAAAATCTCTCTGAGGTCGGTTGTTATTATACCTATCCGACGTGAAATCCCTTCTATCCTAAGGGACCACTTTGGCTTTCCCCTTTCCCTGTTGCTAGTCCTTCTCGACCCGCTTATACTTATTAATACAGTCCATGAGCTGACGCACACTCCTAACCGGTTTCCTGGTCAGAGTCTCCCTCTATCTCGTTGAACATCTCCTAATACCTGTTAGAATACGTCTTCAGGGTCTCCCCCTCGCGCATGGTCATAGATAGCAAGGAATCCAAGGGCTAAGGAATCCTACTGCAAATTACGAAACGAGCCCCAAACTTGACCCGCTTATACTCATTAATACGATCCATGAGCTGACGCACACTCTTAACCGGTTTCCTAGTCAGAGTCTCCCTCTATCTCGTTGAACATCTCCCAATACCTGTTGGAATACGTCTTCAGGGTCTCCCCCTCGCGCATGGTCATAGATAGCAAGGAATCCAAGGGCTGAGGAATCCTACTGCAAATTACGAAACGAGCCCCAAAGGCCTTAATAAGCTCCTTGAATGAGCTAATAGAACCTTCTTTCAGACCGTCGAACCATTTCATCACCACGGGCCCCAAACTGGATGGGAACACTTTACACATCAAGGCTTTATTCCTGGGGTGGACGGCCATTCTCTAGTTGAAATGGTTGACGTGCTCCACAGAGTCCGTTCTACCATTATACGTGGTGAATGTTGGCTAAGTGAACTGCCGAGGAAACTTTCCCCCTTCGATTCTATGCGTAAACGGTGATTTAGAGATCTGGTTAAGAGCCTTGCTCATAGCATCATTCCTTATACCTTTGTGAGATGGACTCTTACTCCTTCGCTTGTAATAACGGTCCTCATCATATGAAAAAGACACACTAGGGAGAGTCCTGGACTTGGGCCTGTAGCTACCATCTCTATCATCATCAGAAGAGGGATCAGAGTCTGAGGGAGTCCTTCTTTGCCACTCGCGGCATAGCTTTCTGTGAAGACAATCAATCTCTAATTGCATGCTTTTGGTATTTTTGTCATGAGAGATGTAACTCTCGCCTCGAGATTGGCTCCTACTAGTATGCGTGGTGTGCACACTAACTTCGTAGTCCTTCCTTCGCTCAAGGTTGAGGAACTAGTCCTGACATCGGGAACCAATGGACTCCTCCTGGCCTTGCCCTGATCCTACCATGGTTAGAAGCTGGCCTTACTGAAGCTCAAGCCTTCTCACAGATGGTGCCAATTGTAGGGATAGGTTTTTGGCTCTTAAGCCTAAATGATGAACGGGTTAAGGCCCAAAAAGCCCACACAATGAATTTGTAGAGAGTAGGCTTAAAAGCTAGGCCTCAATGAATCAGGCAATGCGCACAATGGGTTGGGGATATTAAGACAACAAAGAAAGACAAGTTTAAAGCAAGGAAATCCTTCCTCAGCAAAGTCCGAGGAGAATGATTCTTGAATTTAGTTCTTTTGGACTTGGATACAATTTTAGCTTTTGTTGCTACAATGTGTTCTCTATAGATTTTTTTCGATCCCCTCTCCCTAGAGGGTTTCTTACATTATATAGCTCCTTTTAGATGATCTTGGCCCTCCATTTGTTGATCGTCTAGGCCACTACTTGAGTGCTTGTCCCATCAGACACCTTCCCAAGTCCCTTATGAGTTAGGGCAGCCAAGGTAGTACTGTTTAGGGGTCTTCTCCACATAAATATAGCAACTTCCTTAAGTTTATTAAATGGCTTTCTCTATCCTTGGATTTCACTATCATAAAACCGACACACACCTCTTCCTCATTATGCATCATATCATGTAACAAGGCTGTGGTTATCCTTTAGTAAGTTGCCCCTGCATTCTTGAAGCCAAACGGCATTACCTTGTAACAATAGATTCCTCATTCAGTAGTGAAAATGGTTTTGGTCATGTAATACCTGGAAAAAAAAAAAAAAAGGATTAAAAGGAAGGTTATTTAAGTAAATTTGTTATGAGGTCAATTTTGTAATTAATATTACTAAGGGACTTTTAGAAAATAAGGTTGAAACCCTAGTTTATATAGTCTAATTTTAAGTCAGCATATACTGACAGATGCTTTGAGAGAGGAGACTACCCAAAATACTGAAGTAGAGAAGATTTGACTACATAACTGAGGTAAGAGCCTAAAAATCATTGCTTGTCAAATCTAAACTTTATTTAGAATTAGAGTATTCTATTTATACGGATTATTTTGACTAGTAATGAAATTATTTATTTATTCAAGAGTTTTAATGATGCAAACGAAGAAAAGTTAGAATTATATTTCGGTCAATTGGACGCTACTGCTTACAGATTTTTTTGTGCTTAGCATCTTAAATATATATATATATATATATATATGTATATATATATATATACACGCTTTGTGATAAGCGCTGAAGTTGTAAAATTTTTGGCGTGATGGGTTAACTTTCTGCATAGTTTGCACAGTTTGGTTGTCTAAGAGACTGTGCCGAATTGATGGAAGTGAGAAAAAAAAAAATTAAGAAGAAGGAAGCTGTAAAGTAAGTAAGTACACGTCCTTGTCATTCTTAGAGTGACATAGTACCCCTAGGTGCTAGCCTCATCTTGTAAGGCAAAAGTGGTGGCAGAAAATATATATATATATATATATATATAATATTATGATTAGGTTGAATTTTGGGGGTGAAATGAGCAGACAATTACGAATATTTTAAATAGTCTTTTTGGTTGGGTACAATTATAAGTATTTTTCAATTATTTGATTATTGAGTAAATTGTGCTCATAAAATTTTTAGGTGAGATCTAAGGATTTTAAAGTAAGTGTTAGGGAGAAGTTCTTGTGGTGAGCTAGCTAAGGTAAGTAACTTTATCCTAATTAGTTTTATTTTGCGTATTTTAACTACTGAAAATTTGTTTACAGTTGTTACAATTTACTTCTATTGTATTTCTGATTTCTAGTGAAGAATTATCACAAATATATCTGATTACTGAATATATGATGTATTTTATTTAATTGTCTTTAGCTATACTTATTCAAAGTAAAGAGTTACGAATGAAGAATTTCCACCAATGAATATGAGCATTGAATATAAGATTTATTTTTATTTAATTGTGTTTTTAGCAATATTGAATTAAAGTGAGGAATTTAGAAATATCACAAATATATTTGAACATAGAATACATGATTATATATATGTAATTGAATAAGATAGATTTTTATTAGAAACCATGACATATATATGATTCTGAACAATTTGACTATGATTTGATTCTGATACCCAAACCAATGGAGGTTATTCATTGGTATTTTGATACCCAGCCAATGGGGGTTATTCATTGGTACTCTGATACCCAGCCAATGGGGGTTATTCATTGGTACTCTGATACCCAAACCAATGGGGTTTATTCATTGGTACTCTGATACCCAGCCAATGGGGGTTATTCATTGGTATTCTGATGCCTAGTCACGGGGACATAGCGTGACCATAGTCATAAGATTATTAAGAATAAGAATTACATTTGAATATTTAACTATTTTGAGTCATTAAAACTGCTTATATGTTTTTTGGAACCTATTGTAAATTATAGTTTTTAATATATAGAAAAAAAAGAAAAAAAGAAAAAAAAGAAAAACTAACTACGTTCTAAACCATCTATGAGATAATTGTAAGATTAAAGTATGTGATCTATTTGCAAGTATTATTTTAAGATTATGAAAGTTCTTAAGCTATTTTTGAAAACCCATAGCATATTATAACCTTTGAATATTCATATTACATCTTATTACCTTACAGATCTATTGCTGGATAGAACTTATTTGGATTTGGTTACTTATTGAGTTGTCAACTCACCCCCCCTCTTTCACCTTTCAGATTTTGATCAAGAGGAGTAGCATATGTTTGGGCTTCTGCTGGGATGTGCGCATGAGTGAAGCCTAGGAAATCAATGGAATAAGATTTGAACTTTTATGCTTAAGATGACCATTTGTGTTGTCCTTTGGATTTAAAGGATTTAGATTTATTTTTATTTGATGTTGGAAGATTATTATTTGGAGATCTTTTAAGAATTGCTTTATTGAGGATATTTTTAAATTTATTGATGAAATTTTCTTGAGGATAATACTTATTTGTTAAGAGAGCCTTACACACTTGTAGGGTGTAAACTTTATAAGTGTATGGTTGTTGTCACGTGCCTAGCTCTTACTTGGGTTCGGGGCGTGACAATATTTATGGTATCAGAGCTCTAGGTTGGATCCTTAGGCATTGATTTATGAAACTAAATAGTGAGAGGGGTAGAAATTAGGCATTTGGGGATACGTTGTATGATATATATACTAGATGAGTTTTTGATCTGTTTTTATTTTTATTTTGTTAAATTAGAAGTTTGATAACATGTTAGTCTGTCATGTGCATAATGAACAGAGGTTAGGATGCCACCTCGCAGCAAAAATACTGGGAACCAAGACTTTAGGCACGACCAAGGCCAGCCACCAGAGATGATCTAGATGATGCAGACTTTGGTTGGAGTGGTCCAACAACAGGTCACTACTGGAGATAACTTGGCTAGGATGATGGAGCAACGCCGAGGTCATCATGGTGGGATGATTGAATTCAAGAGGTTGTCTCCTCCAACTTTTGAGGGGACTACTGAGCCTATGGAAGCCGAAAAATGGATCATTGAGATGGAGAAAGTATTCAGAGTTCTTGAATGCTCTGAGGGTGAGAAAGTGGTTTATGCAGCCTATATGTTGCGTGGAGATGCTTATGACTGGTGGCGGCTGGAAGAAGACAAACGTGGCCAAGAGACTGAGCCTTGGACTTGGGAGCTATTTAAGTCTGTATTCTATGAGAAATATTTTCCTAAGAGCATCCGCTTTCAGAAGGAAAAAGAGTTTATCAAGCTGACACAAGGTAACATGACAGTTGCTCAGTATGAAACAGAATTTTCTAGGTTAGCCAAATTGCTCCGACAATGGTAGTGGATGAAGAAACTAAGGCTCGAAGGTTTGAAGATGGATTAAGGTTCTGAATTAAGCAAGGAGTTGTGCCCTTTGAGTTGACTACCTTTAGGGCGGTGGTGAGTAAGGCTTTACTAGTGGAGATGGGGCTTAATGAGGCTCAAGCAGATAGAGATAATAACCAGAAAAAGAGGCCTAGGCAAGGAGAGCAAAGCTCTAGCTTTCAAGCTAAGAAACAAGGAACACAACGTGCTGATACCAAGACACTGCCAAAGTGCTCTCGATGTGGTAAACCTCATGCAGATAAGGATTGCCACTGGAATACTGGAGCATGTTTTTCATGTGGACAACGGGGTCACAGGATTGCTGAGTGTCCCCAACGGAAGGAGGTTCAGACCATTCCAAGACCAACAACAGGACAGAATCAGCGAGCAAGCCAAAGGCCCAAGATCCAAGGAAGGGTTTATGCACTCACTCAACAGGATGCTAACACTTCTAATGCTGTGGTAACAGGTACTATCCCAGTTTCCACAACTTATGCTTATGCATTGTTTGATCCTGGTGCCACTCACTCCTTCATATCTTCTAATTTTGCAAAGAAACATAATTTTAAATTTGAGCCTATGGAGTCTGAATTATGTGTGGATACCCCAGTTGGGGGTGTAGTAGTTACTGATAGTGTTTGCAAGTCTTGTATTGTCAAAATAGCAGATAGAGAGTAACTAGCAGATCTAACCTTGTTGGAGATGCGGGATTTTGACATAATCTTTGGGATGGATTGGTTGGCTGCCCATTATGCCATAGTTGATTGTCATAGGAAGAAGGTAATTTTCCAAATACCTGGTGAGATTGAGTTCTGTTTTGTGGGAAGTGGGGCATATACTTCTCCACAGGTGATTTCAGCTTTACAAGCTAGACGTATGATGAAGAAAGGGTGTAAAGGATATCTGGCCACTGTGAGAGACACACAACAAGGTGAATTGAAGCTGGAGGACATTCCTGTAGTGAGAGAGTTTCCAGATGTGTTTCCAGAAGACTTGTCAGGGTTACCACCAGATAAGGAGATAGAGTTTTCTATTGATCTACTACCAGGTTCTAGCGCAATTTCTAAAGCCCCATACCGAATGGCACCTACTGAGTTAAAGGAATTAAAAGCACAGCTGCAAGAGTTGCTTGACAAAGGCTTCATCAGGCCTAGTGTTTCCCCTTGGGGTGCACCTGTGTTATTTGTAAAGAAAAAGGATGGGAGCATGCGACTTTGCATTGATTATAGGGAGTTGAATAGGGTGACAGTGCGAAATAAATACCCTTTACCAAGGATAGAAGATTTGTTTGATCAACTCCAAGGAGCACAGGTTTTCTCTAAGATTGACCTTCGTTCCGGTTACCATCAATTGAAGATTAAGACTGCTGATGTGCCCAAGACAGCCTTCCGTACAAGATATGGTCATTATGAATTTTTGGTGATGCCTTTTGGCTTAACCAATGCACCGGCAGCCTTTATGGACTTGATGAATAGGGTGTTCAAACCCTTCTTAGATAAATTTGTTGTGGTTTTTATTGATGATATCTTGATATATTCCAAGAGTGTGGAGGAGCATGAGAATCACTTGAGGCTTGTGCTACAACTATTGCAGGAGAAGAAGTTGTATGCTAAGCTTAAAAAATGTGAATTTTGGTTAGACAGTGTTGCATTCCTTGGGCATGTTGTATCCAAAGATGGGATTGCTGTTGACCCTAAGAAAGTGGAAGCAGTAGTAGAATGGAATAGACCAAACAGTGTGACAGAGGTTCGTAGCTTTTTGGGGCTGGCTGGTTATTACAGGAGGTTTGTTGAAGGATTTTCTCACTTAGCCATGCCTTTGACTCGCTTGACCCAAAAGGGAGCTAAGTTTGAGTGGACCGGAAAGTGTGAAGAAAGCTTCCAGGAATTGAAGAGAAGGTTGGTGTCAGCACCTATTCTCACCATACCTTCAAGTAGTGGAGGTTTCACCATTTATAGTGATGCCTCTAGGAAAGGCTTGGGGTGTGTTCTTATGCAGCATGGGAAGGTAGTGGCTTATGCCTCTAGACAGTTGAAGCTGTATGAGCAAAATTATCCCACACATGACTTGGAGTTAGCTGCAGTGGTTTTTGCTTTAAAAATTTGGAGGCACTATTTGTATGGAGAACAGTGTGAGATATTCACTGACCACAAGAGCCTCAAGTACCTCTTTACTCAAAAGGAGTTGAATATGAGACAAAGAAGATGGTTGGAGCTATTAAAGGACTATGACCTGACTATTAGTTACCATCCTGGAAAAGCCAATGTGGTAGCTGATGCCTTAAGTAGGAAGTCTACAGGAAATTTGGCAGCATTGTTGACTACACAAAAACACATCTTGGAAGATTTGAGGAAAATGAGGATAGAAGTACGGTTTCATGAAGTAGAGGCACATCTGGCAAACCTCAGAGTTCAGCCTACCTTGATTGAAAGGATAAAGATTGCACAAAGTAATGATCCACAGTTGCAGAAGATAAGAGATTTGATAAATCTAGGCTCTCAATCTGAGTTTTGCATTCATGAGGATGGATCCTTGAGGTTTGGTAATCGGCTTTGTGTACCAAATGATCCAGACCTTAAGGCAGAAATTTTAAAGGAGGCTCATAACACGAGTTACACGATACACCCAGGAGGCACTAAAATGTATCGGGATTTAAGGGAGACTTTTTGGTGGAACAACATGAAGAGGGAGATTGCTCAATATGTTGCTCAATGTCTAGTGTGTCAACAAGTCAAGATGGAGCATCAAAGACCAGCTGGATTTTTGCAACCTCTTCCCATTCCAGAACGGAAGTGGGAGGACATTACTATGGACTTTGTGACGGGGCTTCCTAGAACCCCTACTGGTAAAGATGCAATTTGGGTGATTGTGGATCGGTTGACAAGATCTGCACACTTTTTGGCCATTAGGGTGGATTTCTCACTCGAAAGGTTAGCTAGATTGTATATCAATGAAATAGTGAGATTGCATGGTGCACCTGCATCCATTGTGTCTGATAGAGACCGAAGATTTGTGTCTCAATTTTGGGAGAGTGTGCATAAGGCAATGGGTACTAACTTGAAGTTTAGCACAGCCTTTCACCCTCAAACAGATGGACTTTCAGAAAGAACTATACAAACATTGGAAGATATGCTGAGAGCTTGTGTAATTGATTTCAAAGGTTCATGGGATGAACAACTTCCTTTGGTAGAGTTTGCATATAATAATAGCTACCAAGCAAGTATTAAAGCAGCACCATATGAGGCTTTGTATGGTAGGAAGTGTAGGTCTCCTATATGTTGGGATGATGTTGGAGAAAGAAGATTGTTGGGTCCTGAGATTGTACAGCAAACAGTAGATAAAATTCAAGTGATTAAAGAGCAGCTCCAAACAGCTCAGAGTAGGCAGAAGAGTTATGCAGACGTTAGAAGAAGAAAATTAGAGTTCCAAGTGGGTGATCATGTGTTCTTGAAGATTTCACCTAGTAAAGGAGTTATGAGATTTGGTTTTCGAGGTAAGTTGAGCCCTCGTTTTGTAGGACCTTTTGAAGTCTTGGAGAGGATGGGTAAAGTTGCTTATAGGCTCGCCTTACCACCTTCTTTATCAGGGGTACATAATGTTTTCCATGTTTCAATGTTGAGGAAATATGTTCCAGACCCTAGTCATGTAGTGGATTATGAGCCTCTAAAATTAAAAGATGATTTAACTTATGAAGAGCAACCAATTAAAATTGTGGACAAGAAGGAGCAAGAGTTGAAGCGTCGTACCATACATTATGTCAAGGTTCAATGGAGGAACCAGTCTGTAAGGGAGGCTACATGGGAGTTAGAAGATGAAATGAAGGAGAAATACCCATATCTTTTTGAGGACACAGGTATGTCAAGTTTAGAGGACTAAACTTCTTTTAAGGGGGGGGAGAATGTAATACCTGGAAAAAAAAAAAAAAAGGATTAAAAGGAAGGTTATTTAAGTAAATTTGTTATGAGGTCAATTTTGTAATTAATATTACTAAGGGACTTTTTAGAAAATAAGGTTGAAACCCTAGTTTATATAGTCTAATTTTAAGTCAGCATATACTGACAGATGCTTTGAGAGAGGAGACTACCCAAAATACTGAAGTAGAGAAGATTTGACTACATAACTGAGGTAAGAGCCTAAAAATCATTGCTTGTCAAATCTAAACTTTATTTAGAATTAGAGTATTCTATTTATACGGATTATTTTGACTAGTAGTGAAATTATTTATTTATTCAAGAGTTTTAATGATGCAAACGAAGAAAAGTTAGAATTATATTTCGGTCAATTGGACGCTACTGCTTACAGATTTTTTTGTGCTTAGCATCTTAAATATATATATATATATATATATATATATATATGTGTATATATATATATATATATGTATATATATATATATATACACGCTTTGTAATAAGCGCTGAAGTTGTAAAATTTTTGGCGTGATGGGTTAACTTTCTGCATAGTTTGCACAGTTTGGTTGTCTAAGAGACTGTGCCGAATTGATGGAAGTGAGAAAAAAAAAAATTAAGAAGAAGGAAGCTGTAAAGTAAGTAAGTACACGTCCTTGTCATTCTTAGAGTGACATAGTACCCCTAGGTGCTAGCCTCATCTTGTAAGGCAAAAGTGGTGGCAGAAAATATATATATATATATATATATATATAATATTATGATTAGGTTGAATTTTGGGGGTGAAATGAGCAGACAATTACGAATATTTTTAATAGTCTTTTTGGTTGGGTACAATTATAAGTATTTTTCAATTATTTGATTATTGAGTAAATTGTGCTCATAAAATTTTTAGGTGAGATCTAAGGATTTTAAAGTAAGTGTTAGGGAGAAGTTCTTGTGGTGAGCTAGCTAAGGTAAGTAACTTTATCCTAATTAGTTTTATTTTGCGTATTTTAACTACTGAAAATTTGTTTACAATTGTTACAATTTACTTCTATTGTATTTCTGATTTCTAGTGAAGAATTATCACAAATATATCTGATTACTGAATATATGATGTATTTTATTTAATTGTCTTTAGCTATACTTATTCAAAGTAAAGAGTTACGAATGAAGAATTTCCACCAATGAATATGAGCATTGAATATAAGATTTATTTTTATTTAATTGTGTTTTTAGCAATATTGAATTAAAGTGAGGAATTTAGAAATATCACAAATATATTTGAACATAGAATACATGATTATATATATGTAATTGAATAAGATAGATTTTTATTAGAAACCATGACATATATATGATTCTGAACAATTTGACTATGATTTGATTCTGATACCCAAACCAATGGAGGTTATTCATTGGTATTTTGATACCCAGCCAATGAGGGTTATTCATTGGTACTCTGATACCCAGCCAATGGGGGTTATTCATTGGTACTCTGATACCCAAACCAATGGGGTTTATTCATTGGTACTCTGATACCCAGCCAATGGGGGTTATTCATTGGTATTCTGATGCCTAGTCACGGGGACATAGCGTGACCATAGTCATAAGATTATTAAGAATAAGAATTACATTTGAATATTTAACTATTTTGAGTCATTAAAACTGCTTATA
Source organism: Quercus gilva (assembly GCA_023621385.1). Classification (NCBI taxonomy): domain Eukaryota; kingdom Viridiplantae; phylum Streptophyta; class Magnoliopsida; order Fagales; family Fagaceae; genus Quercus; species Quercus gilva. The sequence goes on from CM042477.1 coordinate 43,901,877, forward strand.
TGTTTTTTGGAACCTATTGTAAATTATAGTTTTTAATATATAGAAAAAAAAAGAAAAAAAGAAAAAAAAGAAAAACTAACTACGTTCTAAACCATCTATGAGATAATTGTAAGATTAAAGTATGTGATCTATTTGCAAGTATTATTTTAAGATTATGAAAGTTCTTAAGCTATTTTTGAAAACCCATAGCATATTATAACCTTTGAATATTCATATTACATCTTATTACCTTACAGATCTATTGCTGGATAGAACTTATTTGGATTTGGTTACTTATTGAGTTGTCAACTCACCCCCCCCTCTTTCACCTTTCAGATTTTGATCAAGAGGAGTAGCATATGTTTGGGCTTCCGCTGGGATGTGCGCATGAGTGAAGCCTAGGAAATCAATGGAATAAGATTTGAACTTTTATGCTTAAGATGACCATTTGTGTTGTCCTTTGGATTTAAAGGATTTAGATTTATTTTTATTTGATGTTGGAAGATTATTATTTGGAGATCTTTTAAGAATTGCTTTATTGAGGATATTTTTAAATTTATTGATGAAATTTTCTTGAGGATAATACTTATTTGTTAAGAGAGCCTTACACACTTGTAGGGTGTAAACTTTATAAGTGTATGGCTGTTGTCACGTGCCTAGCTCTTACTTGGGTTCGGGGCGTGACAGGTCATGTCCTTGGAAACCATCTTGATTTGGTTGTTTCCCAAAAAACCATCCATAAAAGAGATCAAGGCATTTCCCATCGTGTTATTTACCAAGACATCAATGTAAAGGAGAGGAAAGTCATCCTTTGGGCATGCCTTGTTCAAGTCTCTAAAATCCACACACATCCTCACATTTCCATCCTTCTTAGGTATGGGCACGACATTAGCTATCCATTCGGCTTGGTGTACGGGTTTGATGAACCTTACCTTTAATTGTTTAGTGACTTCCTCTTTGATTTTTAAAAGCCATTCGGTCCTCATTCTTCTCGACTTTTGCTTGATGGGCACCATGTGATTATGAGTATCAATGTGATATTGAGCTATCTTGGAGTCAATTTCGGGCATATCTTCATAGGACCATGCAAACACCTCTTAAAATTCTATGAAGAGTTCTTGAAGATCTTGTATGTTCTTTTCATTTAGAGTTGAACCAATTTTAATTAAGCTTGGATTCTCATCATTGCCCAAATAACTAGTTTCAAGATTTTGTTCCATAGGTTCAATTTTCTTTTCCAATTGTTTATTAATTTCATTTTCAAATTCATTTGAATCATTTAAGTTCAGAATTACAATGTTATGGGACACATTAAAGTAAGCCAAATTAGAATTTATCTTATTGAAATTATTGAAAAGTACATTGGAATTTGCATGACAAAACTTTTTTCCCATGTTCTCAGAAAACCCAACCCAAGTCCAATTATTAATAGGCCCCACAATAGGCATGATAAATTTTTTTTTCTTTCTTCTTCAAGGTTTGCCACTCTTCCCCTTGTCTTTCTTCAGCTTGGCAGACCAGTCTTCCTTCTTTAGAGGCTTCCACACATGCATAGCTTCAGTCATGTTGTACAGATCCTTGCCCTTATTAGGGAAGTCTCTTCCCACCTCGTCAAGGAACCAGTCGCCATCGTCCCCACTCCAACAACTAATCATTTCATCATCTCCTTCTTCTTCTTTATTCATCACGAGATATTGGTCGTCATCAGAAGAAGGGTCCATGTTGCGTTCAAGCATGAGGCAAGCTCGGGTGACTTAAGTTGTCTCCACTTTTGAGGTCCATTTTGGCCAATCGTCATCTACCCGCAATCCTGCATCTCCTGATTCAAAAAAGTCATTGACATGGGCCCTCTTAAAAGTCCATGGTCTAAAAGCACTCTTTAGTTGTGGCTTAAAGTTGGGTAGAAGTAGGCAGACTTTCTCTTTTGTCATCATGTGGTTGATGTCTTCTTGAGTCAACTCGCTTGGTTCACGATTAGCCTTGAAAGCTCGAAAATGTGTCAAAAACACACGAGCGGTTTAGACCCCCAAATTAAAATTACGGCTTGATTGATTTTACACTAACTTAATGATAAGTGCGGAATAGTGTAAACACAAGCGTATAGGCAAAACAACTACTCTAATTCATATTTAAAGCAACACAGCAGTAAAAATGAAATGAACAAGAGTAGGGAAGAAGGATGCAAACACAGATAACACCGAGACGTGTTATCGAAGAGGAGACCGAAGAACTCGGCGAAAAACATCTCCGCCGCTCTCCAAGCGGAAATCGATCCACTAGACAATCAGTTGGGATACATGGGTTAGCAAAAGACCCTCCAAGCCTAGTCTACCTGATGTACCTAAGCCTTCCAAGCTCCTACTCCAACAAGGCTTCTCGAAACCGTGTCTTGTCCTAGTTTTCTGGATCCCGCAATAAGCTTCATGTTGCATCTGCCATTCCAGGCTTCTTCCAATGCTTCCCAGCAGCACCAAAACGTCACACAGCACTCTCAAGGTGTGGTAAATGTTTGGGCTATCAACCTCTCAAAGATATGGATAGTGGAGAGGGAAGAGTTGAGGAAAATACCACAAGCAATTGTATAGAGAAAGGTAAGGATGACAATCTCTAATTCACAATGTGTTTGGCTAGGGTCTTCTCTCTAAAGCATTCCTCAACATTTGTGGGTAATGATGGTATATATAGGATAGGTGCAAAATGTGTGAGTCAGTCAGTACAGGCTGGCAGAGCAGCATGTCTCGCGAGAGACAACTTGTCTCCACCTGGCCTGACCCTTCGCATTCCAGCACATGCAGGGCACAGCCTGGAGGATTTTTATGAGTGACCTTCTTACCCTTCACCCACTCTATATATATATACCCTTATTACCCACATATGTTGGTGTGGCTATTCAGAGAGAAAAACCCTAGATAGGTTTTCTACAACTCACCCACCCATCTTTTGAGAGAGAGCTACTCCTCCTTAGTGAGAAATCATTGTAGCCTCTTCTCCATCCCTCTTCAATTATCATACCTTGAGAGGAGATTTGTACCCAAACACAACCCACACACATTCAGAGTGTAGAGAGTGTTTTGGAGCTATTGGGAAGCATTAGAAGAAGTCAAGGATGACAAATGCAACATGGAGCTTGTTGCGGGATCCGGAGAACTAAGACAAGACACGGTTCCGAGAAGCCTTGTTGGAGTAGGAGCTTGGAGGGCTTAGGTATATCGGGTAGACTAGGCTTGGAGGGTCTCTTGCTAACCCATGTATCCCAACTGATTGTCTAGTGGATCAATTTCCGCTTGGAGGGCGGCGGAGAGGTTTTTCGCCGAGTTCTTCGGTTTCCTCTTCGATAACACGTCTCGGTGTTATCTGTGTTTGCATCCTTCTTCTCTACTCTTGTTCATTTCATTTTTACTGCTGTGTTGCTTTAAATATGGATTAGAGTAGTTGTATTGCTCATGCAAGGCACATTCTAGGACTGCCACTGCTGAATGACGTGTTGTATATTAAGGGATTAAAAGTGAACTTGCTGAGTATTACTCAAATCTGTGATGATGACTTCTTAGTTCAATTCTCAAAGAAAGGATGTCTAATCTTGAATGAAGAAGGTGTTCAAATTCTGAAAGGACTTAGAACCACCGATAATTGCTATGGAGTCATTCCTAAACCAAGCATAGCATGTCGGAGTGCCCGAGTGAATCTCTTGGAATTGTGGCATCAACGATTTGGGCATGCCAATTACAAACAAGTGGCAAAAGTTTTGAAGCTTGAAGTAGTGGTTGGTTTACCCAAGTTTGGGAAAATAGAGAAGAATGTTTGTGGTCCATGTCAGTTAGGAAAACAAACAAAGTCAAGCCATCCGAAAGTAAATGTGGTTGCAACCTCTCGCCCTTTAGAATTACTGCATGTGGATTTGATGGGCCCAACAAGAACAGAAAGCTTGGGTGGAAAGCGTTATATTATGGTGGTGGTTGACGACTTCTCAAGGTATTCTTGGGTGGATTTTCTTAGAGAGAAATCAAAAGCATGTGACAAGATGGAGAAATTATGCAAGAGACTAATTAATGAGAAAGGAGTTCCTATAGTCAAGATCAGAAGTGACCATGGGAAGGAGTTTGAAAATGCAAAGTTTGAAGCATTTTGCAATGAACGTGGCATCAAGGAGGAATTCTTAGCTCCAAAGACTCCACAACAAAATGGAGTAGTTGAAAGGAAAAACCGGGTGATTCAAGAAATGGCTCGAGTGATGTTACTCAACAAAAACCTTCCTCAGAAGTTTTGGGCTGAAGCAGTGAATACCTCATGTCATATTGGTAATAGAATTTACTTTTGAGTAGGAACGAAGAAGACATCTTATGAAATTTGGAGAGAAAAGAAACCGAAGGTGAAATACTTCCAAATATTTGGGAGCAGATGTTATATTCTTAATGATAGAGAGAATACTGGAAAATTTGATGCTAAGAGTGATGAAGGGATATTCCTAGGCTATTCACTAAATAGCCAAGCATATAGAGTGTTCAACAAACGCACCAAAACAGTGATGGAATCAATAAATGTGGTAATCGATGATACCATATCTGAAAAAGATATTGATGATGGTGAAGGATCTGATCTGAAGAAGAGGGATGCTGAGGACAACATGTCACAAGAGGATGATATTGAGAAAGAATCACCAGAAAAAGATTCCACACCCCCTATACTAAGAAGGGAAACCAGATCGACACAAAGGACTTCTAGCCCTCTCACTCCTCCGGAAGTTCAACCTCCAATCTCTAGAGATGAAGAACCTTCTACCTCCAAGAGACCGTCATCAAGGGTAATTCTCAATCATCCATCAAGTAATATCATTGGTGATATCAATGAGGGACTTCGGTTAAGAAAAGGACCAAAATACAGTGCGAATCATGTGACATATAATTGTTATCTTGCTCAATTTGAACCCAAGAAGGTAGAAGAAGCTCTTAGAGATGAGAACTGGATAGAGTCTATGCATCAAGAGCTACATCAGTTTGTTAGAAATGATGTATGGGAATTGGTTCCAAGGCCCAAAGATACTCATGTGATCGGCACCAAATGGATCTTCAAGAACAAAACTGATGAAGACGGTGAAGTTGTTCGAAACAAGTCCAGGTTGGTAGCTCAAGGATATACTCAAGTGGAAGGCATTGATTTTGATGATTCGTTTGCACCAGTAGCAAGACTAGAGTCGATCCGAATCCTATTGTCCATAGCATGTGTTATGGATTTCAAATTGTACCAAATGGATGTGAAAAGTGCCTTTCTGAATGATTTTTTAAATGAAGAAGTATTCGTTGAACAACCAAAGGGATTTCAAGATCCTCATTTTCCAGATCATGTGCTAAGATTGAAGAAAGCACTGTATGGGTTAAAGCAAGCACCAAGAGCATGGTATGATCGTCTCACAACATATTTGTTGGATCGTGGATTCAAAAGAGGCCAAGTTGATCGAACATTGTTTGTAAAGAGAGATGAGAAGTCTTTCCTAATTGCTCAGGTATATGTGGATGATATTGTGTTTGGATCCACAATTGATCATTTGGCTCTTGAATTCTCCAAAGAAATGAAAAAGGAGTTTGAGATGAGTATGGTGGGGGAGCTGAACTACTTCCTAGGACTTTAGGTGAAACAACGGAAAGATGGGATATTCATATCTCAAGAAAAGTACGCCAAGAATCTTGTTAAAAGATTTGGTCTAGACTCTAAGAAACACACGTCCACTCCAATGAGCTCCTCATCAAAGCTGAGCAGGGATGCTGCAGGTGTAGAAGTGGATCCAATGCTCTATCGAAGCATGATAGGCAGTTTCTTATATCTCACTGCGAGCAGACCAGACATTGCCTTCAGTGTAGGCGTATGTGCTCAATTCCAGGCAGCCCCTAAAGAGTCACATTTAACAGCAGTCAAAAGGATTATCCGATACATAAATGGGACATCTGATTATGGAATTTGGTACTTAAGAGATTCCAATGAATGCTTGGCCAGATATTCTGATGCTGATTGGGCCGAGTGTGTTGATGATAGGAAGAGCACCTCCGGTGGATGCTTTTATCTTGGAAACAACCTAGTGTCATGGATGAGCAAAAAGCAAAATTCGGTCTCTTTATCAACAGCCGAAGCTGAATACATTGCTACTGCAAGTGCTTGTGCTCAATTACTGTGGATGAAGAAACTCCTTCATGATTACAGAATCATTCAAGACACGATATGTGTATATTGTGACAATACAAGTGCCATAAATCTGTCAAAAAATCCAGTTCAACACTCGAAATCAAAGCATATCGAAATCCGGGATCATTTCATTCGAGACTTGCTGGAAGAAAAGATGGTGTACTTGGAGTTTATCAACACTGACAATCAGAAGGCAGACATATTCACTAAACCCCTCGACGGCCCGAAGTTTGAATCTTTGCGTAAGACCATCGGTGTCGGTATCATTCCTTGAACTCTATCTCTTGTGTGAAACTACACTGCTCTTTGTTGCATATATGTTGTTATGGTTTCACATGTTCTATTTCAGATGTTTTTTTTTTTTGTTTCTTGTTTAGGTTTATACCTGTTTTAGTTGATCTTACTTTTCTTGTTTTGTTTTGAGTGTGTTTCAAAAATTCAAAAACCCATAAAAATAGAAAAATCTCAAAAAGTTTAATCACTTGTTTTATGCATATCTCATGTGAGTTTGGCCTAGTACCTTCGTACTTATGGCGTAGTGCATTTATGATCTTAGCTTGATTTGTATACACTCTTTTCTATGTGGAAGAAATCTTGAAAACTATGTGTGACTGTTGTAAATAGATCTTCAAGCTTGTCATGAATGATTGGTCAATAGTCTTGTTGGTCTTGATACTTGTATAGACTTGTGTCTATATCTCTTCCCACTTTATTTTTATATTTTTGTAAAAAGAGCTCACCAATTGTAAATCTCCAAATGAAAGGAAATATTAAGCTGCAAAAGCCTGTCGCACACACTAGTATTTGACTAGGAAAAAGGGAAAGCGACTCTTTTTAAATATGTTTTATATGGTGCTCAAAAAGGCCAAAGGCTTATCATCAATATTGAAATATCATAAATTTCAAGCATTAATCTCAAAAAGAGATGTTTTTGTCCAATCAAAATGAAAAAGGACCAACTGTTATGAGTTATGTGAAGCCAAATGAAAAGCTTCCTTGTTATGTTTTCATTATGTGGGAGGTCATATATACTCACTTCTATAATGGAGATAGTCCACTTGATTTCGTATCAGTTGTGTATGACTCGGTTGAATTGATCATTGAAGCTTCGCTCTGGTCTAAGGACTATTTCACATTTGATACTCACACACAACACACAAGTTTTTGATTCAATCAATGCCTATCTCATTTGTGTGATTGTATATGTCCAAATGTGATGTGTATGCCCATGAACTTGTTGATCAAATCCAAAAAGATTTTTGTGAGTTTTATATGTTTTTGAAAGTGATTTTATACTTTCTTGTGTTTTATTTTTGGTCAAAATGCATTTTGTATTTTTTATCAAAAAACTGGTTCAAAGGCTGTTTCACAAGAAGCTCGCGACTTAGAGCTTCCTGCGAAAAGGGGTTGAGGGAAATATTTTTTCATCCTGTCACACAGAAACTTTCGCGACTGTCTTGCGACCAACAGCTTCTCGCGAAATGCTGTTTGGCAAAAACTGGAATTTTCTCAAAATCATACAGAGAGTTTCGCGACTGTCTCGCGACTGTTTCGCGACTTAGAGCTTCTCGCGAAAATTCTGTGCTTCAATGGCCCTTCTCGTGACTGTCTCGTGACTGTGTCGCTACTCCTTAACCCGCGAAAAACGCGTGTTTTCAGTTTTATATTGCTGATATGATTGTTTTTCAAATCACATACACCTTCCCTCGCTTAACCTCTCTCGAACCTTCTCAACCCAAATCCCTATTCCATTCAATCCCCTTCAAAACCTAGCATCTTTTCTGCATTTTATTCTTCAAGGTATGTTTTATAAACAATTCCTTTTAAAATCTTCACTTCGATTTTGCAGAATTTTATGTTAGGGTTTTGCTATTTGGGGATTTTCGAAATTTTGGGTTGGTTTGCAAAATTTGGTGAATTTTTGTCAAATCTTTTGATTGGGCTGTGTCCCATTTGTTGTTTGTGCTTCTGTGTTGACCCCATGTGGCATTTTAAAGTGTATTTTGGCATCTTTTCACCATGTTCATGCATTATTCATGTCATATGTACATTTGTGCATGTTAGGTGTTCGACAAAATGTCCGAATGACATTTGTGTGCCAATTTGAAATCAAGTGATTTCAATCTATGGGTTCTCTTTTGTTTGACCAATTCTCACTCCGTTTGGTCATTGTTTGTGTGTTTCATACACTTTGCTCATTGTGCACACCCTTGGCACACTTAGGCACCCCTCATGCATCTCACACACGCACGCATCAGCCTTTGCACATGTATGCACACACATGCACAGTTACTTAGCTTCATACGTTATAATTATGTTTAGCTTCGTACACAGTTTTTACTGTTTCTTTGAACTAACTGGAATCTAATCAACTTCTGTGCTTTGTTTTGTGTGCTGTGCACATGTTTCCTGTTATCTTGGGTGTTCTTTTGCACAGATGTCTCCATTTAAGACTTCAGCTGTGAAAGGTGGCAGCAACAAAGGGAAAGAGCCAATCATTGATGTTGATAACGATTCCCCTCAACCAAAGAGAACTCGCTTTTCAACAGGAACCTTTGATCCTAACCTATTTAGGTCTTATGCTGCCTTTGAATCCTATAAAAATCACTTTCAAGATGCTCCTTTGTTGGCTGAAAGAGCAGTTGATCAGTCCTCTCTTCTGGATACAAAAATTCCTACTTGGTTTGCCACAAAAGACTGGAATTTTCTTCTTTCCGATCTTGAAGATGCTTATGAGGACATGGCAAAAGAATTTTATGCCAATGCTATTGTACAAGGACAAGAGATCAGGTGCTGGGTTAGAGGAAAGCGCTTCTTGGTAACTCCTGTGTACTTGTCTGAAATCTTACACATAAACCGACCGATTCTTCCTATACCACCTGTGTATGATGATCTCAATCCGGATGAAGACTTACTCCGGGGACAATTAGGAGCAGATTTGGAATTCTCTTCTAGTGGAAAGTCAATCAGTGTGGCTTCACTTTCTCCAGAACTAAGGCTCATGTCAACAATCATGTGCAGCAACCTCTATCCATTGTCAAGCACCAATTTCATCAACCTTGGTCGAGCATTATTTCTTCATGATCTGGTATCTGATGTGGAAATTGATGTATGCTCTCACATCTTCCACATTTTGGCTAAAACAGTCAACCGTACTGCCTCAAGGAATTGCATTCCCTTTGGTCGTCTCATTTCTCGGATTTTGAAGCTCAAAGGTGTGCGTCCATCTGCAAATGAGCGCCCTTATCCTAGGCCAAGTCCAATTAACGGTCGTACCTTTCAAGCAAGTATAAGTCACACCAAGAAGACTGTCAAACAAGAACATCATGCTCCTCATGGAACCTCAAGTTCTACTTCTCATTCCTATGATGACAAGTTTGACACCATCATGGTTGCCCTTCAAGATCTTAGCACCAAATTTTCAGGACTTACTCAGATCATGTACTCCCAACACTCCCGTCTTGATAAACAACTAACCTCCCTCGAAACTCAGATGGATAAAATTCAAAGGAAGCTAGAAGAGAATGACAACTAGCTATTCCATAACAAAAAGGGGGAGATGATGTCATTGATAGGGGGAGTGTAGTGATAGGGGGAGATGACGTCTTTATGTTTACTAGCTCTTTTGGTTTAAAGCTTTGATACTATGCTATTAATTTCAGTATTAATTTCTGAACCTTCATGTTTATTCTCTTTGTTTTGTTTTATACCCATGTTGCTTATGTAAGCTTTAAGGGTTTGTTTCATGCATAGGTTTGTAGGTCTTTGTGGTTTGTGCCATGCATTTGCAATACCATGCTTATGCAACCTTCATGCATGTTTGCTTGTTATTCAATGTCATGCATTTTACTTCAAGTACATCACTCTTGTGCCCTTGTAGGATTGTTCCTAGATGCATATACATTCTATGCATTGGTTGAGTGATGAACACACTTGTGCCCTAGTAGGATTGTTCCTAGATGCAAATACTTCATGTATTTTGCATTGGTTGAGTGTTGGAGTTACAAATGATATTTTTCAAATAAGTTTATCATCTTGCATATCCGGATGTTCATTCCTTATGTGAATGAGCATAGTAATTGCTTCTTTATAATGATTACTTGTTTGATCTTGCCATGATCTAGTGTTTCTATTTCATTTTGCTTAATCATGCTTTTATTGCTCCATATGCTTTTCAAGTTTTTTGCATACAATGATGTTATTGTGTTGTTGTGTTTCAGGAGTTACTTGTTCATATGTTTCAAGAGCACTTTAGAATCTAGAATTAGGTGTGAGTGAGTTTTGCCTTTGTTCCCAAATTCACGTTTAAGTCTAGAGTCTGTTTTAGGGTTTTGTCACAGAATAGCCAAATGGGGAGATTGTAAAGTTGTAATTTACAACTGTGTTTTTGTTGGCTTTTATTCCGTGCCAAATTTGATTGTAATTATTATCAATCGTTTATACCCTGTATTTGTTGTGGGATTTGTTGTAAGGGTTGTGTGATAGAGAGTGTGTGTGAAGACTCAAGCATGTGGAGGCTGAAGGATTCTCGCGGGTATGTCGCGACCTAGCTTCCCGCGCGAATCCTTCAGCCTCCACATGCTTGAGTCTTCACACACACTCTCTATCACATAACCCTTACAACAAATCCCACAACAAATACAGGGTATAAACGATTGATAATAATTACAATCAAATTTGGCACGGAATAAAAGCCAACAAAAACACAGTTGTAAATTACAACTTTACAAGCCTTATCCTTTTCAGCTTCCTTTTTCTTAATTTCGGAGAGGTGGCTTATTATCTTCTTAACGACTTCAACTTGCGCCTCCGTGCACTTGAGCATCTTTTGCATTAGGACCTTCTCACTTGCAGCATCCATCTTTCCTTCTTGAGGAGTCTTCCCTTTGGATGTCTTGCCTTCCATTGGACTTGGATTGGAATGATGTCTGAAAGAAGCCCCAATAAGTTTATGCCCCAATTAAAGGTTCCTTTTAACTTTTAGATATCCTTAGAAAATTCTTAAGTCCATTTTAATGAAAGCCCAATTACAATATCACTCCCTTCCCTCTCATGGATTCTTGCCCCTTGTTTCATTGGGCTTTGGCCCATTTACAATAAAGCTTTTATCTTACTCTCATAGGCTTTCATTAGAACTCACTTAGGAATTTTTCAACCCTTTGTCTCAAACTTGGGCTTACAATGTATTCATCACTTTTGAGCCTTTCATTCTTTATTTATCATTTTTTTTTAAATAGCCCCAGCTAGAATATATTGTAGCCTTCCTCTCAAAGTCCATGAAGTTCCCATCATTTTTAGCCTAGGCATGCAACAAGGAGGCCCAAGATTAGGAAAGTTCATATTAGCTTTGTAAGATTTTAGATGCTAAGTCCATATCATATTTGTTACTTTAGGCCTAAAGTCCTTTTTTTTTTCAAAAGGGTTTTTCCCACATGGGCCTATGATAGCAATTAGACTATGGTCTTATGAACCTTTCAAGTTAAGATATACCTTTGGATCTGAGGACAAGCCTCTTATATGTGAGAGCTTCTTTTCTTTTATCCCACAACTTCTTAAGGTATACCATAACTTTAGAGTCATCCCTTTTCATTTTTAACATCCTTATTTGTTCTTTAGAATTAGGTGAACACATGATATATGGTTGAACAAACAAGAGATATAAAGGGTATCCTTTGTGATAGGGTCTAGTATCCATAGTGTGGGTAGGCTCCCTAAGGCTAAAAGGATAAATAAGTAGGTCACTCACAACTAAATGGGTTAAGATTCCAACCGAGGGCCTAAGTGAACCCCATAGTGGATTTTTAGAAAAGCTTTAACATACTCAAAGCCCGTTATAAGCGATGGCACCGATTGTGAGTCGGTGGGATGAACTTCGGAATATTTAGGCCCGAATGGAGCCTTCCACCTTCCTACTCATCACCAACCAAGGTTAAGGGACAAAGAGAACAAGTGAATGTGCGTGCAAACAAGTATTGAAAAAGTTTTTATTAAGGTTAAGAAATAAGACACATAGGAATTAAACTCACAATCTCCTACGGAGTCGCCATTGTGATGGTTTAGGAACCATATATATAGCATCCCTTCGAGGAAAGGCCTTTGATCTTACTACCAGAGTATGGGTTCATAGTTTAGGTACGCTCTTAGGAAGGTGTTAAGCACCCAAGATCGCCCAACCCTAAGGTTGGCCTCCCATCATCGTATCTTATGTCTTAACTCTATTAAAAACTAATTCAACACTTATATTCTAAACTCACACACACACTAATCATGCATCTAACATACAAAATGACATCTTAATCCCTAAACAAGCATACTTATCTATCCACAAAGTAAAAGAGAGCCAAACACACAGAAGAAACCCCAGCATTCATCTAGCATGTGAAAACCCTATCATACATCTAAGGTAGCAACTTGATCATGGCAGCAAGGCATCAACACATTACAATCCCTAATCATACATCTAAGCATGCTCCATCATATCATTAAAATAAAACCATGACACAAATGCATAACCATTTTTAATGCATGACTTACCATTTACTTACCTTACAGCAACACAGCACCTATGGCATTGATGCATAGACATGTGAATGAATGGCATGACATCAAAGCAAGAAACAAATATAAAAACCATAATCTAAGCATGTTAAAGACAACAAGCATAGAAGACAGAGCACAAATACGTATAAACATATATAAAAAAAAAAAAAAGGCTTTAAAAAGATACAACATGTGAAACAAACTAAACAAACAACATGAGGAATCTGGATTAGGGTTTCTGGGCAAGCACCTGTGTACGCAGCTAGAGGCCTGTGTATGCAGGATTTAACCTGCATACACATGCTCATGACATGCGTACGTGGGGCTTGTTAAAAACCTTAACCTAGAAACGAACAAGGCAGAAAACAGAGCATGAACTAAAACCCTAATTCTAACAAACAAACATTCATTAGAACATAAAAGAATCGTAAAACTACCCTAAACAAACATACATGAATATAAACTAAGCAAGAAAAACATATTAAAAAGATAAAAATAAAGATAGAAAAGAAAAGAGAGTTAGAAAGAATACCTTAAAGCAAAAAGCTCCTAGACTTGATTTTTTACCGTTCCCCTCAGTCAAGTCTATTCATAAACCAATAATAGAGTGATTAGCAATGTTAAACTAAAAGGATTAGGATCAGAAAAGGTCTCAATCAAACAAAATTGACTTGAGGATTTTTTGTGAAAAACTCCCTTTTGATTCACTATTTTCTAGTGAATCTTAGTTTTTTCCCATAGAAATTCTGTGTGTTTTGAAAATGTACCATGTAAGGCTTTTTATAGTAGAAAAAATGGAATTTGTATTGGCTCCCAAATGATGTGGGATTCATTCCAAACCTTAGCCATTATTGCAAAAAACTTGTTTTTTCCATGCTTCTGAAACCTTAGCTGCGTATGCAAAAATGTGCTTGCGTACGCATGCTTTGGCCCATGTATGTAGACCACTACCCACATGTGTGGACCGAGGGCTACTTTGGTCATTTTATTTCCAAAAATAGAGTTTTGCTCATTTAAAAGGTTATATTTTCCATTTTAACACTCTTTAAATCAATTTGATATCTGATTGGGCTCTAAACTGGCCTTGGGCCTTAGAGTTTGAGCATCATTGGGGAATGGGGGCCCTAGTCGTAAGGGGTACAAAATGTGGTGTCTACACTAACCCAATTAAATAATCAGTTATTTATCTAGTAAGAGTTATTATATAAAGTAACTGCTAAGGTAGTTAATATGTATGTATGATAAAAAAAAAAAAAAAAAAAAAAAACCATTTTTATTTGCAATATCTTTTTAATACACTTTTCTTTTTAGAAAATCAATGTACTTAAAAACTAATTAAGAGACCACTCATCTTGAGCACCATGTGGAATTGGGATGAAGATTGAAGGTATTCTCAAGTCTTGTTTTTGAATTTCATTGCATCAAGGTACGCTTTTTGTTCTTTGTTTTAGAACTCAAGGTTATATGTTATCTCTCATGAATGAAGTAGATACTTGTGTTGCTTCCGCTGTGAGTTTTGTATAAGATGTAAAACCAGTTTTTTCAACAATTGGTATCAAAGCAAACTTCAATATCATGCTTGTATAACATGTGAATGGGTTTTAGAATTAAAGAATTAAAGAAAACCACTTGCATAAAGTTTTTGTTCAATGAACCCATGTGTCGTGATTAATGTATGAGATACATTAATGGTTGCTTCATTGGATGAGGCCACGGTTTAAGTTTTTTGTTTTGAATTGTGTTTTAATGTTTGTAATAGAGTTGGACTCTATCTATACATCTTCTTGGGTTTAAAGAGATAAAAACTGATGGGTATTGAAATTTTATTTTCAAGGGTTTCTAGAATTATTAGGGTTCTTGTTCTTGATCTTGAAACCCTTAACGTTTGATCTATAAATCTTTATTTATAAAAATCAAAAGTTGTTTTTGATGGAAAATAATAAAAACATCAAAAACAATTACTAGAAAATTATTAAAAAATTCAGTTTTACGAGTCTCGATCAATCGAGAATTCCTTTCAATCGATCGAATGTTCTTTTTAATTGATCAAACAGGAATCAAAATCGATTAAATGAGGCAGTGACTTTATGATGAATTTCTTCACTTCTTCGATCAATTGAGAGAAAGGTTCGACCCGTCAAAGGTACTGAATTTTGAATTTTCACTTGCTTTTGACTAAGTGTTAAAATTTTGATAAAAAAACAAGGCTGTGCATAATGAGATTACACACGATTCTATATAGAGTGATAAATTTTTATAGTCCTTAAAAGTTAAGGACATTTATTAATCATTATCTAACTAAGAGGTCTAAATGAGATTAAAGATATTAGTTAAATAGAACTCTTAGTCCTAAATTGTTTAGAACTTGTCCTTTAAGAAACATCTCTAATGAGATTGGAATTGTTGTATTATTAATAGTCCTTAATTTATTTTAATTAGAAGTTTTAATGAGATTAAAGCTCTAATTAAAAGTTATATAGTTTATAATGAGATTAGAATCCTTTATCAAATAAGTTAAGGATAGAGTTCTTTATAACTAAATTTTGATCCATTAGAGTATAAGGAATCCTAAATAGTTTAGGACTTCCATTTTAGTTAGTGATTCTAATGAGATTAACGTCTTTTACAAATGCAAGGTTATAAATTGTGATGAGATCACAATAGTCTAAAGAAAACCCAAATAACATGTGGGAGTGTTGAATTCAAAATAACCATTTTGTAAAGTTTATTGTGATGTAAGTAGGTACCTTGTTTTGGCCTTGGGCCTTGCATTCCATGCGGAGGATATTTACTTTACGGGTTATGTGATTAAACTTTTTTGTGATTATGTGAATGTTCGTTACCCTATTGTGACGTGACTTAGTCAGATCATATTGAATTTAAACAATTAAACACATTTGAAGTGTATGGTTAAAATTGCAATAAGATCACAATGATTTCAAGACAATTCACTTGTTTTAAAATTTCTAGTGGGAAAGAGATTCAAGAGTTGAGTTTCACAGCCTTTATTGTCGGCTCATAAGTGGTGTGGTGTAAACATCTTGTCTTGGCTTCGAGCCTTGCATTCCATGCGGAAGGTGTTACAATATGTGCCCTTTAAATCCTATTGTATGATGCTATGTATGACATTTTGTTCTAATTAATAAAGTTGTTTTATTATTATCTAAAATAATGGTAACATGAATATTTGGACATTATCATATAGTCCATGAGATGCATAGTATGTGATTTATGTGATTTAGTTACAGAACATATAAATCACAAGTTCTTTGTAAACTCAAAATTTTAGTTCGTAATCGGTGATGAAATTGGGCGTTTCATCTGCGAAGACTATAAAATATCAACTAAGATGATTTATCTTGATCATGGAAATGGAGACTTCTCGTTGATATATTGATATGTTTTAAGTGTTAAAACATATTGAATAGGATCGCTGTGAGACTTATTATTCTACTAACAACTGTCAAATGAATAATAAATCTCACGACTTCTATTTACATCAACTCTTAATCCTGAGAGAATAATGAACTTGATCATAAGGTATAAGTTGTTTTGATATATCAGGAATGAGATCTAAAGTTACGATCAAAACCTTAGTATGTTGGGCAGCCACATTTAAAGTTACGATCTAAAGTTACGATCAAAACCCATTGGAGCTAGTGTTTTATTTGTCCCTTTTAGTCCCACTCCAAGCCACATACTAAAACCCAATTGGAATGGCCCAAAATGATAGCCCAATTAGATAATCAGTTATATATAAGAAGAAAAACATACAAAATTTTCGAAAGTATGGACAATGTGTATATGAGTGTAAGCCATTCTTTTATTCTCCATTGAACACATACATATAAACTGACTAAGAGACCATACTTCTTGGGCAAAAGTAGAATTGGAGTGAAGATTAAAAGTGTTCCCAAGTACTTCTAATCTTTGGTTTTAAAATTCACCGCACCAAAGTACGCTCTCTTGTTCTTGAATTCTGAAATTTACATAGTACATGTTATCAATTGCAAATGAAGTAGATTTGTTAATTTTTCGTTGCGTGTGTTTTGTATGCAATACAAACCATGTTTTTCCAACAGAGGGTGTTTATTTCATAGAACCACAAAATTGATCTTCCCGGCTAATAGTGGTGTAGGCAAGCACCTCGTCTTAGCCTCAAGCTTTGGGTTCCATGCGGAGGGTGTTTTGCATCATGGTATGACAAGATTAAGCCTTACAAGGGTAGAGTTATGTGGCTACACATAAGTCTAGGCAATGATGTACACTAGACTAAGTTTGATAGTATCCTCTATGCTAAGTTCTTGCTATTATTACTTAGAGGCTAAGGGAAGAGCAACAAATTATTTTTGTTTAGTAAGAGTTGCCATGATAGCATTAATAATGAGAATATTTATCGCCTGATCATAGGGGTTGGTATGCACTCTATGCTGAGGGATATCAATTGCAAGATTGGGTTATCGTTGAACCTAATATAATATGGTTTTAGGGTTCCATATTATATGGTTGTGGATGCAAAATTATAATGTCCTTGTAATTATGTTCATAATCTCAAATTAAAGTTGTCATAAATTTTTATTCTCTAACTTCTATTTTAATTGAATCACATTGACTAACAAATAATTTTGGACATTGTGCTTAAAAGAGTTGAAGTACATAAATGTTTCGATTCAACATGGTCATAATTTCTTATACATGATGCATTTTTGGAAGATAGCTTATGATGGAATCATAGTCTCATTGAGATGCTAAAATGTTACATTAGCTTTTGTCTCAATTGTGCTACAGCATTAGATGCAAAAGTTAGCACTAAGTTTAGACTTTATATTAAGTCTAAATAAGATTGGTGCGAATCATATTGAATGCTAAGAAAGGCTTAAGGAGTTCCAATTCTATATCATTTTCTGAAAATGTTTTCATCTTTAAATGAATTGGAATCCTTGGATGTAGAGATTAATCGTTAATCTTATATAGTTATGATCCATAAGTCCTTATTAGAATCATTTGATCAATTCAGATTGTTTTGAAAATAAATAAATTCTTTTTATATTATCTGAGTTGATAAGTGAGTTCTATGCAACGGAAGACATCCTAAAAGTTAAGGTTAGGATCAATATGACTTAATTCACCACTGTTGCCTGCCAATCATGAAATGACATATGTATGATTCGACATAGCAAAAATGCAATGTCAATGACATTTGTATGCTTCAGCATAGCAAAATTGGAATGTCAAATGCTTAACATCACTGGGTACTTCTTTTCTATCTTTTATATGCCCATGCATGATATGCTTATTAAAAGAAAAATATGCAAAGAAAAATAAAAAGCAAAAAGAACAAAAATGCTTTATATATGATTGCAAGCGTGTATTCTAGGAGATGTGGGAGTTATAGGATGTACCTCGAATGTGACAGTCTCTATTAAACAGTTATGATTGTGTATGAGTTAAAGTGATTTTCTCATATCTCAAATTGTTATAACATGTAAACGCTTATGCAATCTTGCGATATTTTTCACACACAACACGCAATATTCTTTACTACTCTTGATACATGTGCAGGTACAATGTGATTTGGCCATCACAAGGTTAACATGTGTTAATGTATGTTCACTAAACTGTCTTGACTTGTTTTTGAAATATAAAATTGGTTAGACTTGTTTAGTGTGTGTGTGTGTGTGTGTATGTGTATGTGTGTGTGTGTGTGTGTGTGTTTTTGGGATCTATGTGCTTAACTTTCTTGTTGAGAAATATTTTTGAGAGTTTAAAATGTTGTTTGGATCCTTGGTTGAGTTACATGCTTGATTGCATTCATATTTTGTGTTTTCCCTTCTTGAAAACTGTTTTAAAGCAACCTCAACAGATCCTCGACACCTCTCGATGCCTAGCTTATCTATCAAGCTCTTCAGTTGATTTTTATCACAATCTCGACACCTCTCGATAGCTAAGTGGATCGATAGAGAAAGTTTTTGTCCCCTCGATAGCTCCTCAACAGATCCTCGATCCATCGAGCTTCCATTTGCCTTAGACACATGCTCGATAGATGCTTCTGTCAAACCCCTTAAAGCTCGACAGATCCTCAACACCTCTCGATCTATCGAGATTTATTGATGGACTATATAAGGGGCGCTTGCGATTTTTGATCTCATTTCTCTCGATCTCTCTCAATCTATCTAACCTCTTCACCTCCCAAAACCTCTCTCACTCACCTTCAACCTCTTCCTCAAGGATTCTTCAAGCTTATTCAAGTTTTTCTTGACTTGGTAAGTTTCAAATCCCTCATTTTCAAGCATTTCATGCTTTGTCACCTAAGTTTTTGGGGTTTTTCAAAATCAAAGAGGTTTTTGTGAAATTTTTGGAATGGGTTTTGAAGATTTGATCTTAAAAACTTCATGCATTGCATCTCATGAGCATTATAACAATATTGTCATGCATTTAAATGTGTGCAATTGATTGTGTGCTGGTAGGTTTGGATTGAGCTGAGCCTATGATGCTTTTTATATTGCATGTCACATGTTCATGCATTCCTATCCATACGTTCTTTCCTTTCAATATATTCTTGATATATTTCGAACTGTTTTGGGACTTTTCTGATTGTCTTCTCTCTCTCTCTCTCTCTCTCTCTCTCTCTCTCTCTCTCTCTCTCTCTCTCTCTCCGTTTACGTTAGTCTACTTCTATGGCACCCAAATGTAAATCTGTTCTGTCCTGGAACCCTCTTCATTTCGAGGCATCCTCTTCTGCTGACCCTACTCCTTTCTCTGTTTGGTTCCGTGATGAGAAGGCCAAATCGAACTTCTTTGAGAACTTTTCTCGACGAGACATTCATTCTGAACGCTAAGTCATCTTGTTGGATTTTTCTGAGACTGACCTTCCCACTGTCATCTACCGTAGGGGATAGGGGTCACTATATGACATCCCAATCACTTGTCCATTCGTGCTGATCCAAGAGTTTTACTCCAACATGCATGGATTCGATTATTCAGTATCTCATTTCATTATTAGCGTTCAAGGTATGCGCATAGTTGTTACACTGCAAGTTGTTGCGGATGTGCTCCGTCTCCCCAGGATTGAGTTTCCTGACTACCCTGGTTGTGATCGTCTTAAGACAGTGTCTAAAGACGAGCTCATTTCTACTTTCTGTGAGTGTCCATCCGATTGGGGTGAACACCAGTTCACTTACTGTTTAGGCTTTGCAAAAGGCCCTCGGTATTTCAACATGGTCATGACTTTTGTTTTACACCCTCTCTCTCACTATAACTCTATCACAGAGCCTTGTGCTCGGTTTTTGCTTTCCCTTATTGAGGGTTTTACCATAGATTTTCCTTCTCACTTCATTCTTTCTATCATAGATGTCTATAGGGATATGGCAAACCGTGATAAGCTCATCTTCCCTTCAGCTATCACGAGGCTTTTACACCATTTTAAGGTTCATTTTCCCTCTTCAGATCCCTTTCCTGTCATGGGTGCTATAGATGCTGGTACTGCTAAACGTAGTGAGGCGCAGTTTCGTTCGAGACAGTCCGGATCGACAGCCATTCCGACTCTTTTTGCTCCATCCACATCCGCTCCCTCCTGTCTACGAGCGGAGTGACACTCGAGGACATTATGATGCAGCTTCTACGCATGGATGCTCGTCTTGACACTCTCACTGATGAGTTGTGTCAGGTGAACACCCGTGTCAGCCGTATTGCTAGACGGCAGGCTCGCCTTAGTGGCTTTATGGAGTATCCCTCTCCTCCTCCCAAGGCATCTAAGACATTCGAGGACGATGACAACGATGATGATGATGATGGAGTTGCTAGCTCTTCCGACACTGACGAGATGTCTACTTAACACTTTTACCCTTTGTCACCCGTGATAAAAAAGGGAAGTAGTTTTGGTTATGAGAGTAGTCATAGTTAAGGGGAGGGTTAGCATAGGAGATTTTTGACAAGGGGAGTGTTCTTATTGAGGGATGTAGTGAGGATTATTTGTATCTTTTTTTTTTCTCCATTTTAGATACATTTATATCTTATACATGGGTCTTGTGACTATTTTTGACATACATTGTACTTATATTCTTTATATATATTGATGTATGTCTTTCTTTCACCTATCCTTGCATGTGTTGTTTCTTTTCTTTCTTTATACACATGTTTCTTATTACTTATATGTAATCTATTATTTCTATTTCACACAAAGATGTCTTGATGAGTTTTGTTTAAAGTTTTTCAGAAATACAAGTTGCTAAAGTCTACTTGCCATAAACTTTCTTCTTGCAAAGTTTTTCAAGAGTTTGTGTTAGGATAGATTTTATTGTATTCAACAAGTGAATATAAGTTGAGTGATTTATGACTTCTCTCATATGTTCATTTGTTTGTTGTGGTTTTGTCACAAATTGCCAAAGGGAGAGATTGTTAAGACATATGTGATTCACTTGTTAGGAACATATGTCACTATTTTATGTAATTGGCTAATCCTTTGACAAAACACACTTTACTTATAATTGAGTAAATCTAAGATGTGTTTAATGCTTCAATAAATCTTATTTCAAGTTCAAGTGTTAAAACCATGCAAGTTTGTCCAAGATTCAAGTGTGAAAAGTGTTGTTCATTAAAGCTCGACAGCTAACATCTATCGAGACCTACAGAGCTGTTCCAGCCTATGGCTCGACAGCAGCTCAATAGATAAGTATCTGTCGAGGTTTATGAAAAACCAAGTTTCAGTTCTGTTTTGACTCCAATCTGTGATTGTATGTTTGAGCTTTCTTTTCTCACAACCCTAGACATATAAAAAGATTATTTTAAGGGCCGTCAAAGATGGAACAAGTTGCATAAGTGTTGAGAAAAATTTGTTCAAGCAAATTATGACTAGAGACAGAATTTGCCCTAATTCATCTTTCTTGTGAAGAAGTTGCTGTGTTTGTGCATCGTAGGATTTTGTGACCAAGCATCTTCTCGATCTTCATTGTGTGATGAACTGAAAAACTTTGCAGTCAACAACCTTCTCTAGTTGGTGATTGAAGTCGCATACTGGGATCCACGCAATTGGTTAGTCGAGTACTGAGAACCGTGCATTACAATGAGAGATTGTCACTACAGAATAAGTCCAATTGAATATTGAGGTAAGGGTTCAACTGTAGGTTGGTATAAGATACTGAGATTCCTTTACTTGTAACCGCTTATTGTGATAATAGTGGATTCCTAGGAGTGGTGACCTTAAAATCACTTGATGAGGTTTTTGCCATGTAGGTTTTCCTTATTCGTAAACAAATCACCGTGTCAATTTATTTTCCGCTGCATATTTAGTTATTTGGTGAACACCAAGCATCTTCTTGATCTTCATCGTGTGATGAACTGAAGAACTTTGTAGCCAACAACCTTCTCTAGTTTGTGATTGAAGTCGCGTATTGGGATTCGCGCAATTGGTTAGTCACGTACTAGGAGCCGTGCATTACAAGGAAAGATTGTTACTACAGAACAAGTCTAATTGGATATTAGGATAAGGGTTCAACTGTAGGTTGGTATAAGGTACTGAGATTCCTTTACTTGTAACCGCTTATTGTGATAATAGTGGATTCTCGGGAGTGGTGACCTTAATTTTTGTCGTGTAGGTTTTCTCCATTCGTAAATAAATTACCATGTCAATTTATTTTCCGTTACATATTTAGTTATTTGGTGATTTGTTTGTGCTATCACGCATTTGTATGTCAATTTAATTAATTAATAAACTTAGTTAATTAATCAATTAATTCATCACAAGTGGTCAATACCTTTGTGGCCTATTAATTTAGTATTTTACGTTTTGGCAATTAAATCTAGGTCTTATTAAATTAAATGATTTTCTAGACTGATGAAAGATGGGCTTTTAAAACCATTAGTTTTTTGTTATATTCGCAATTTATGAATTCTATTTAGAGGATAATATGACCTAGGGCCCCTTTATTGTAAAGGAATATAGTTCCAATGACTTCTTTAAGTCAGTGCATATATGAAGGAGGAATATGACTCTTTTAGAATGGTAAAGTACATGATAAGTATTTTCTATTTACTTATTTCTTTTGAAGATATACTCTAATTATTACTATACATTTTGTAAAGTTGTGTTTTACAACTATTTTGTGTTGGCTTTAATTCCGTGTCAAATTTGATTATAATTTTGTTCAATCTTATGTACCCTGTATTTTATGTGGGATTTCTTTGTAAGGATTGTGTGTGTGTGAGAGAGTGTAAAGACTCAAGGCAAATTAAAGACCAAAGATGTTTTCGCTAGTAGCTCATGAGTAGCCTTCCCATGAAGTAAAACATGTGCTCAACATATGACTAGAATACAAAGAGTCATAACAGATGGTGACAATTGGTTTTCGCGAGTGTCTCGCAGGTAAGGCCTTCCAGTAAGATACCCGAGAAACATTCTGTTTTGCTATTTTGTCATATCTACTCCACTACATCCTCACCTACACTATATATACCATCATTACCCACATATGTTGATGAGTGCTTTTAGAGAGAAAACCCTAGCCACAAAACTTTTGAGAGTTAGAGATTTTCATACCCATAATCCTCTACACAATCTATTGTGGTTTTCCTTAACTCCTACCTCTTCATTTCCAAATCCTTAATGGTCTGTTTGGAAGTTTAGAAAGGGAGGAGAATAGAGGAGAGGAGAGTAGTGGAGAGGAGAGTAGAGGAGAATGGTTCCCCTCCACCTTGTTTGGATGTTTTTAAAATTAGTAAGGGGGAAGGGAGTAATTAGCCTTTCCCCTTGTTTGGATGTTTTAAAAATTAGGATAAAGAGGAGAGGAAATGATTAAAATAGACAAATTTACCCCAATTTGAAAATAGACTTGCAACATTGGTCTATGATTAATTTGTTAGAAATGGTAAATTAGGAAATTTACTTGGACAATAATTTATCTACTCTACTTTCCCTCCAAATCTCTCCAATTTGAAGGAATTAAAAATGAGGGGTTAGAAGGAGTTGAAACCCCTCCAAACCCCTTCCCCTCTTTCCTTAAAAAACTTCCAAATAAGGTAATTGGATTACTCTCCCTCTCTCTACTAAACTCCCCCTCCTTTTTTAAACATCCAAATATGCCATAAGAGGTTGATAGCCCAAACACTTACCACACCCATTCTAAGTGTAAAGTAAGGTTTTGGTGCTGCTGGGAAGAATTGGAAGAAGCCATTTGTTTGGTGGATGCAATTAGGCTAAATTGCGTGATCCAGAGAGTTAGAAAAGACAAGGCTTGGCGAAGTCAGTTGATGGCAAGAGCTTAGAGGGCTCGAGTACATGGGGTAGACTAGGCTTGGAAGGTCTTTTGTTATTCGTGTACTCTAACTTATTCTCTAGTGGATCGATTTACTGCTTAGAGGGCGACGAAGGGGTTTTTCGCCTAGTATTTCGGTTTCCTCTTCGATAACACATCGACGTGTTATCTTATGTTTACTTTCTTCTTCCCTACTCTTTTAACTTTCATTTTACTGCTGTGATTTGATGAATATGATTTAGAGTAGTTTTATTGTTTGTTCGCTCGTATTTACTCTATTCCGCACTCAGTTTAAGTTAGAGTAAAATCAATAAAGCCGTAAGTTTTAATTTGGGGGTCTAAACAACTCTTGCGTTTTCACACAAATTTGAGCTTTCACATTTTTTAAAATTGATTCCAAAAGTTTTTTCCTAGGACATTTGTCAAATTGTGGATTGGGTGAAAACCTAATATATGATACTTCTACTTTTGGAGATGTCCAACACTTGTGCTAGAAAGGAATCTGACAAATTGGAATCAAAAGGTAGAAAAATGTATGTTTATGTTGGGTATCCAAAAGGAATTGTGGAAAATTATTTTAGTAGTCATAAAGATAACAAGGTGTTTGTATAGTACAAATACAAAGTTTCTAGATAATGACTATGTGAATAATCTTAAAGCTAAATGTAGAACTATTCTAGAAGAAAAATGTCAGATTCTGTTGTAGGAAAACTATAAAATACATTTAGAAATGAGATACTATTCTAGAAGAAAAATGTCAGATTATGTTGTACGAAAACTATAAAATACATTTAGAAATGAGATGGTTGTATTAGATACTCCACAAGACACTATTCTGTAGATAGCTAGTACACTAGTATAATATCGTAGTGGGAGGATTATCAAATTATCTAATAAATTCATACTTTTGGGATAAACTTGAGAAGTTACACAAGAATATGAATTTAATCGTCGATCCTATGTAGAAGCAATAGATGAAATAAATATAGATTACTGGATCAAAGTTATGTAAATAGAATTAAATTCTATTTAAAAGTCTAGAACTTGTAGAGGCACCTAATGTCATTAAGCTTATTGTTTTCAAATAGGTCTACATGAAAATGAGATTGATAGATTAGAAGGTGTAAACCTTCAAAGTCAAAACTAGTGGCAAAAAGATTTATTCAGAAAGAAATGGATTGATTATGAAAAGATTTTTTCACCAACAGTCATGTTTGGCTCTATCTAGATTCTCTTATCCATTATATTTCATTTAAGTGAAATATGACAATGGATATCAAGAAATTTTCTCTTAATGGAAATCTTAAGAATGACATCTATATGATGTAGTTAGACTAGTTCATAGCAAAGAACCAGTTATATTTAATATGCAAGTTGCTTAAAATCGATTTATGGACTACAGCAAGCATCCAGATCATATTTGATCAAGCAATCAAATTGTTTGATTTTGATCAAGTAGTGATAAGCCTTATGTGTGTAAAAGCTATATAAAGTAATAAATCTCTTAATGTATGTTGATGATATTCTAATAATTTAGAATGATGTATAGATATTGTCATCAATAGAGTTTTTGTTGTCAAGACCAGTTTGATATAAAGTACTTGGGTAAGATTGGTCACATCCTAAAAATTAAACATTGGTAAGATTCAGAAATTAGGATGTTGGGTTTTTCTCAAATTGCTTAAATAGATTAGATTCTAGCCAAGTATAGCATGTGATACTTCAAGAAAGGATTCTTACCTTTTAATTTTAAAGATCTTTAGTAAAGGACTATAGTCCTAAGACTTATAAAAGAAAGGGCATATGAAAACTGTTCCTTATACCATGTTAATAGGAAGTCTCAGTTATGCTATACTATATGTTAGGCCAAATATCTATTTTGCAGTGGGCATAGTAAGCAAATATCAATTAAAATCCAAGATTACTTAATTTAGTGGGAGCAAAGCATATACTCAAATATCTTAAGAGAATGGGAGATTATGTGCTTATCCATGAAAGTGAGGATTTGATAATTACTGGTTGCATAAACACTGACTTGTAGTTTGATTGTGATTCATGAAATTTGACTTCAAGATATGTGTTCATCCTAGGTGGTGAAGATACACATTAAGCGTAAGTATTATCTCATTAGAGAAATATGAGTACGTGGGATATAGTAGTAGAAAAGATAATTTATGCAATAAATCTGGCTAAAACTTCTTTCCAGACCTTGCCTTAGAGTGATTATGATTTACTCTAAAGGGAAGTAAATGTCAGATATATGCAAAATTGTCTTTGAGGACAAGTGGGAGATTGTTAGGGTTTATGCCCTAAAATCCAATTTATTGGCATGTTAAATAATTAAATTGTTTAATTATATGAGACTATTTGTAAATAAACTAATTGAACATTATCATAATCCTTGAGATGCATTGTATGTGATTTATGTGATTCAATTACAGAAGATATGAATCACAAGTTTCTTGTAAACTCAAAATGTAGTTCGTAGTTGGTGATGAAATTGGACGTTTCATTTGTGAAGACTATAACACATTAACTAAGATGGTTTGTCTTAATCATGGAAGTGGAGACTTCTAATTGATGTGTTGATATGTCTTAAGTGTGTAATTATTAATAAGGCATAGAGTGAAATTATATTTCTATAGTGGTACTTGTTATATAATTAATGGTAACTTTGGACATGTCAAGAATTGATAGATAAGTCTAAAGCCCATTAGAGCTAAAGGCTTATTAATGATTTTGGTCCCATCCCAAGCCACACACTTAAGCCTAATTAGGCTGGCCCAAAAGGTTAACCTAATTAAATAATCGATTATTTATTTAATAAGAATTATTAAATAAAGTAACTGCTAAGGTAGTTAATATGTATGTATGATAAAAAGAAGAGAAAACAGTTTTCCTCTGCAGCGTCTTTTGAATACACTTTTCTTTTTAGAAAATCAACGTACTTAAGAACTAATTGAGAGACCACTCATCTTAGGCACCATGTGGAATTGGGATGAAGATTGATGATATTCTCAAGTCTTGTTTTTAAATTTCACTGCATCAATGTATGTTTTCTGTTCTTTGTTCTAGAACTCAAGGTTATATGTTATCTCTCATGAATGAAGTAGATCCTTATGTTATTTCCGCTATGGGTTTTGACGAGATGCAAAACCAGTTTTTCCAACACCATTATCAAAGGCTACTCTCACTAATTAGTAAATTAATTTTATATTATTTGTTAGGAAATATTTCCTTAAATTAAGGGATAATATTTAACAACTATTTAATTCAGGTAAAACTTTATGATTTAAATTTCAACAAATTTAAATTCGATTCAAACCAAAAGTCTGTTATAAAAAATTCTAAACTTAAATCCCAAACAACAACCCACATTTTCTTTCTTAAAAAAAACCCCACGTTTTGCCTTTTACTTCGACTAAAAGTTTATTATTAATATTTTAAGAACAATTAATTAGTAAATTAATTTTATATTATTTGTTATGATATATTTCCTCAAATTAGGGGATAATATTTAACAATTGTTAATTTAGAAAAAACTTTATCATTTAAATTTCAATAAATTTAAATTCTATTCAAACTAAAATTTTATTATCAAAAATTTCTAAATTTAAATATTTCAATAAATAAGAATTCTATTCAATCTAAAAGTTTATTATAAAAAATTCTAAACTTAAATTCTAGACAACAACCCACATTTTGACTTTTACTCCAATTAAAAGTCTATTATCTACATTTTAAGAATAAGTAATTAGTAAATTAATTTTATATTATTTGTTATGATATATTTCCTCAAATTAGGGGATAATATTTAACAATTGTTTAATTTAGACAAAATTTTATCATTTAAATTTCAACAAATTTAAATTCTATTCAAACTAAAATTTTATTATAAAAAATTTCTAAATTTAAATATTTCAATAAATAAGAATTCTATTCAATCTAAAAGTCTATTATAAAAAATTCTAAACTTAAATTCTAGACAACAACCCAAAGTTTGACTTTTACTCCAATTAAAAGTCTATTATCAACATTTTAAGAATATGTAATTAGTAAATTAATTTTATATTATTTGTTATGATATATTTGCTCAAATTAAGGGATAACATTTAATAACTGTTTAATTTAAATAAACTAAAATTATGTTAAATTAATATATATATATATATATGTGGGTGAGAAAGCCCGACGCCACATGATGGGCCTGAGGCCCAGTTCAAATACGACTCACTGTCCGAAGAGGTTAAATGTATCAATGCTCTGCCATCCTGGCGGAAGCACAGCCCGTAGATAAAAAAAAACGCTCCGTCCGAAGACAACCTGGTATGGCCGAAGAGATCCTACTTAATGGAGTAGCCCAGAACTTGATCGGGTAGCTGTGCTGAAGGTCTCCCTCCCAGGACGGAACTTCGAGCATGTCTAACTGCGTAGCTATCACGAAATGTCTTGCCAATAAAGCTGTCACTGCCACATTTAATGCACTGCAGAAACTTTCCTGGCCGCATTTATGTGGAGAAGACACCTGAACAGTGCGTCTTCACCCACCACCACTCACTGCAGGTTAAAGCAGACGGCTGCTGTAACTAGTACTCAAGTGGGTGTCTGGATGGAGGACAAGTGTGCGGTGAAGATGGGAAAAGGGGGTCTATATAAGGGAAGCAAGTCTCGCAGAGTGGAGGGGGGAGAAAAAAGGGTATTAACTTAGCATTTAAATAGAGAACCTCTTCGGACTACAGGGGTTCATCCCGTTAAAGGCTTGACTCAATCCATCTCTTTGTTATTAGTTTTTGTTCATTTGGACCGTTGCTAAATCCACCATTAGCCCAGTTGTTTGGCCCATTCTCTACAAATTTATTGTGGGAAATTTGGAGGGCTCATCATATAAAGTTTTGGTGCCTGGCCCAACAAATTTTGACCCTACAATTGGCGCCGTCTGTGGGGACAGCTGGAGCAAAGGTGGAAGCAACACCTCAGAAGATGGCCGAACCAAGGCAACGACCAGCTGAATCAAGGTCGTCTAAGCACACCGATCCTTTTCTTCGTCTGGAGCGAAGGCAGAATCGTGAGGAAAGTGTACACACCGCACGTGACGACCAAAACCAGTCACATGGGGAGAGCCACATGTCTCATGCAGAGAAGAACGAAGGCATGCAAAGAGAAATAGACAGGCTCAAAAGGGAGTTGCGCCATACAAAGAGGAAGCGTAGCCCCTCGTATTCTGATGAAGATCTTGAGGACGAACAAGATGCTGGCTACAAACAGAAACATCGGACGCCGATCAACGAATCCTTTACCTATGAAGAACTGCGTCATGATGGGAGGAGCTTTCAGGATCCCTTACTGAGGGGCGCAGGGAACGATGCTATGAGCAAAGCTCTAGATCAGATCTCCCGGTCTCCTTTTACACGAAATATCGAGGGTGCCAGACTTCCCAGACGTTTCCACCAACCTACATTCACCATCTACAATGGCAGGACCGACCCAGTGGAACACGTGAGTCATTTCAACCAGCGAATGGCAGTTCACTCCAGGGACGAAGCCCTGATGTGCAAAGTTTTTCCATCCAGTTTGGGACCAATAGCCATGAGATGGTTCGATAGTCTGAAGGCAAACACTATTAGCTCTTTC
Source organism: Quercus gilva (assembly GCA_023621385.1). Lineage (NCBI taxonomy): Eukaryota > Viridiplantae > Streptophyta > Magnoliopsida > Fagales > Fagaceae > Quercus > Quercus gilva. Next base: position 43,931,450 of record CM042477.1, read on the forward strand.
CAAGAGCTAACCCAGGCCTTTGGGTCTCGTTTCGTCACTTGCCGAAGGGTGCCCCAGTCCGTGGCCTCGCTGTTGTCTGTCAGCATGAAAGGGAACAAGACGCTGAAGTCATATTCAGATAGATTCTGGGAAACATACAATGAGGTAGAGGAAGACTGTGAATCGATGGCTGTTAGCTCTTTTAAACTAGGCCTCCCCACTGAACATCCCTTGAGAACGTCTTTGACGCGCAAGCCTGCCACCAGCATACGCCAGTTGATGGACAGGATTGACAAGTACAAAAGAGTTAAGGAGGATCAGCAGCAGAGTAAGGGAAAGGAGAAGGTTATCCCTCAGGAGGGGAGGGATTTCAGGTCGGACAGGCAGAATCACAATAGGCCGAGGAAGGACTGGGCCGGGCAAAGCACAGCGAACTTTCAGACGGTCAACGCAGTTTTTCGCGAACCGGTGCACCAAGTCCTGGATAAGATAAAAAATGAACCATTCTTCAAAAGGCCGAACAAGATGGTGGGAAACCCTGAAAGGCGCAACCACAATTTTTACTGTCATTATCACCTGGACCACGGCCACACCACTGAGGACTGCAGGAGCTTGTGGGATCATTTGGACCAGCTGGTTGGCGAGGGCAGGTTGAAGCACCTCCTACACCCCTCATATGGTCAAGGAAATCAAACCAGCACGGGGCCCAGAAGGGGTGATTTCGTAAAACCTCCTTTGGGAACGATCAATGTCATTTTTGCCGCACCAGGAAGGACAGGGTCTTGCCCATCCAGGATATTGTCAGTTGCTCAGATACCCTCGAATAAGGTTAACAGAGAGCCGAAGAGGCCTAGGACAGACGTCCCGGTTTTGGGTTTTTCGGAGGAAGACAAAATAGGAACTGTACAGCCGCATGATGATGCACTGGTAGTCACCCTGAGAATAGGCGGATACGACGTCAAAAGGGTGATGGTGGATGAGGGCAGCGCTGCAGAAATAATGTATCCAGATCTATATAGGGGGCTGAACTTGTCCCCCGAAGACTTGACTCCATACAGTTCACCTTTAGTCAGTTTCGATGGAAACGTGATCATGCCGAAAGGGCAGATTAGACTGCCTGTGCAAACTGGTGCTGAGATTGTGGAAGTAGATTTCATAGTGGTGGATGCCTACTCACCCTACACCGCTATTGTAGGCAGACCTTGGCTTCATACCCTTGGGGCTGTGTCTTCCACCCTACACCAGAAGGTTAAGTACCCCTCTGAGGGGGTAGTTGAAGAAATTCGAGGGGATCAGGCTATGTCCAGGCAATGTCTAGTGGCAGCCATCCAGCACGAGCGGCATGCCGAGCCCTCAAATGGTGACAAGAAGAGTTTATAGCAATTAAGGTCTTCGGCGACGGAAACCAGAACCTCGGCCGGAGAAGCAGAGTGCGAAAGCTTGACAAGAATAGTTGTTGATAATAATCCAGAGAAGTTCTTTCAGGTCGGATCTATGCTGCCTCCTCAGGAGAAGGGAGAGTTGATAGAGTTCCTCAGGGGAAACATTGATGTATTTGCATGGGATCCTGCGGAGGCCCCGGGGGTAAGCCCAGATTTCATTTGCCACCATCTAAACGTAGATCCCACCATCATCCCCAAGAAACAATCGCTCCGGCGACCATCGAAGGAACACGCAGATGCAGTCAGGGAGGAGGTAACGAGGCTCAAGCAGGCAGGGGCTATTAAGGAAATTTTTTACCCCGAATGGCTGGCCAACACAGTGGTGGTAAAAAAGAAAAGTGGGAAATGGCGGGTGTGCGTGGACTTCACTGATCTCAATAGAGCTTGTCCGAAGGATCCGTTTCCCATGCCGAAGATAGATCAACTAGTTGACGCTACCGTTGGGCACCCTCGGATGAGTTTCTTGGACGCCTTTCAAGGCTATCATCAGATACCACTGGCACTCGCCGACCAGAGCAAAACGGCTTTTGTAACCCCTATAGGAAATTACCACTACAAGGTAATGCCGTTTGGCTTGAAGAATGCTGGGGCTACCTATCAGAGAATGATGACTAGGATGTTTGAACCACAGCTGGGCAAAAGCATGGAGGTTTATATCGACGACATGGTGGTTAAAAGCAAGGTTATCACGGAACATATTGGGGACCTTCGGGACATCTTCGAGATTCTGAGGCGACACAGACTACGCTTGAATGCCTCCAAATGTTCGTTTGGCGTGGGATCGGGCAAGTTCCTGGGGTATATGGTCACTCATAGGGGAATCGAAGTTAACCCCGACCAGATAAAGGCCATCAACGACTTGCGAGCTCCTCGGAACCCCAAGGAGATCCAGAAGCTGACTGGGATGACCGCTGCCCTTAACAGATTCATTTCCAGATCAGCCGATAGGTGTAGGCCTTTTTTCTCGTTAATCAATAAGTGGAAGGATTTCAAGTGGACGGAGGAATGTGCCGTTGTTTTCCAGCAACTTAAGGACTACTTGGCTAGACCTCCCATCATGTCCAGTCCCGAGCCAGATGAAATCCTGTTCGCCTACATTGCTGTGGCTCCTAGTGCTGTTAGCTTGGTGCTGATCCGAACAGACTGTGGCGTGCAAAAACCCGTCTATTATGTGAGCAAATCGCTGCAGGAAGCTGAGACTCGTTATTTGCCCCTAGAGAAGGCCATTCTGGCTGTTGTGATGGGTACTAAGAAACTGCCCCACTATTTTCAAGCTCATACCGTCATAGTCCTTACCCAGCTCCCACTTAGAACAATACTCCGAAGTGCGGACTACACAGGGAGAATCGCCAAGTGGGGGACGATGCTGGGGGCTTTTGATATTAAGTACATGCCCCGCACGTCGGTGAAGGGCCAGGTCCTTGCAGACTTGGTCGCGGAATTCACAGAGCCCCCTTTAGACGAAGTAACCCCAACACTGACCCCTGAGAGTAGGACCGTTGGCATGGTCTCCTCACTGAGCCCCTTGCCCTGGGAGGTGTACGTTGATGGCGCATCAAACCAAAGGGGCTCTGGAGTGGGGCTTGTGCTGTTAACCCCAGAAAGAATTACCATCGAAAAAGCTTTAAGACTGAATTTCTCAGCAACGAATAATGAGGCAGAATATGAGGCTCTACTGATGGGGATGAGGATGGTACGAAGGTTAGGGGGAAAGTCGCTTGAAGTACTCTCGGACTCGAGATTAATCGTCGGCTAAGTACAGGGAGAATTTGAGGCGAAGGACGAGAGGATGCAGGGGTACTTGAGCCTAGTTAAGTCCTTGCAATCAGAGTTTGAATATTTTAACCTGCGGCACATCCCCAGAAGTGGCAATACACACGCAGATTCATTGGCCACCCTCGCCACCTCTTCGGCACAGGCATTGCCGAGGGTTATCCTCATTGAGGATATGCAGGAGCCTACGGAAACAAGAAAAGAGTCACTCCAAGTCCACTGCGTTAGAGCCGACCCGTGCTGGATGGATCCCATCATCAAGTTCTTGAAGGATGATGTGTTGCCCGAAGGAAAAGAGGAAGCGGACAAAATACGAAGAAAGGCCACAAGGTTCTGGCTGTCCGAGGAACGGAAACTTTATAAACGTTCCTATTCGGGTCCGTACTTACTGTGCATGCGCCCTGAAGCGGCAGAGTCACTACTGGAAGAATTGCATGAAGGGATATGCGGAAGCCATACAGGAGGTAGGTCCTTGGCCCACCGGGCCATCACTCAGGGTTATTGGTGGCCGTGTATGCAGAGAGAGGCCCACGAATATGTAAAGAAGTGCGACCAATGCCAACGGTTTGCGCCAAACATACACCAGCCAGGTGGCAACCTCAATCCACTATCCAGCCCGTGGCCTTTTGCTCAATGGGGTCTGGACATCGTAGGCCCATTCCCTAAGGCAGCGGGAAACAGGAAGTACTTGCTGGTCGGGACGGACTATTTCACCAAGTGGGTAGAAGCCGAACCTCTTGCAAATATCAGGGACGTAGACGTGAAGAAGTTCATTTGGAAAAACATCGTCACCAGATTTGGAGTCCCACATACCCTCATCTCGGACAACGGGCTTCAGTTCGATAGCAAAGCTTTTAGAAGTTATTGCAATGAGCTGGGAATCACAAATAGATACTCCACCCCCGCCTACCCCCAGGGAAATGGGCAGGCCGAAGCTGTCAATAAAGTCATTGTTAACGGGCTAAAGAAGAGGCTGGATGATGCGAAGGGTAGATGGGTAGAAGAACTACCCCACGTATTGTGGGCATATAGGACTACGCCTCGTAGGTCCACTGGGGAGACCCCCTTTTCGATGACCTATGGAGCTGAAGCTGTTATACCTCTCGAGACTGGGTTCCCTACCTACAGGACTAGCTATTTCAACCAAGCCGACAACGATGGACATTTGGAGAAGAGTTTGGATCTGATTGAGGAACGAAGGGAAAACGCAATGGTCCGATTGGCACATTACCAGCAGAAACTCAAACAGGGCCATGACGCCAACGTGAGGTTGAGACCCCTTGAGCCTGGTGATCTGGTCCTGAGGAAGGTGGTAGGCAACGCAAAGAATCCAGCATGGGGAAAACTGGGGCCGAACTGGGAAGGTCCATATCGCATCACCTCAAAGGCCGGTATTGGGGCATACTTTCTAGAAGACCTGGACAATAATGTAGTGCCCAGGCCGTGGAATGTAAATAACCTCAAAAGGTACTACTATTAAATGAATTCTTCACTCAGCCATGATTGCATTTTTGTCAGGGTAGTTTCTCTCTGGTGTTTAAACTTAAATCCAATCATGCCTGTAGTCCTCGGACCAGATGGTCTGGGTTAGTTAACACTCCTTTACGCTTCTCTCTAGTGTTTAAACTTAAATCCAATCATGCCTGTAGTCCTCGGACCAGATGGTCTGGGTTAGTTAACACTCCTTTACGCTTCTCTCTAGTGTTTAAACTTAAATCCAATCATGCCTGTAGTCCTCGGACCAGATGATTTAGGTTAGTTAACACTCCTTTACGTTTCTCTCAAGTGTTTAAACTTAAATCCAATCATGCCTGTAGTCCTCGGACCAGATGATTTGGGTTAGTTAACACTCCTTTACGCTTCTCTCTAGTGTTTAAACTTAAATCCAATCATGCCTGTAGTCCTCGGACCAGATGATTTGGGTTAGTTAACACTCCTTTACGTTTCTCTCAAGTGTTTAAACTTAAATCCAATCATGCCTGTAGTCCTCAGACCAGATGATTTGGGTTAGTTAACACTCCTTTACGCTTCTCTCTAGTGTTTAAACTTAAATCCAATCATGCCCGTAGTCCTCGGACCAGATGATTTGGGTTAGTTAACACTCCTTTACGCTTCTCTCTAGTGTTTAAACTTAAATCCAATCATGCCTGTAGTCCTCGGACCAGATGATTTGGGTTAGTTAACACTCCTTTACGTTTCTCTCTAGTGTTTAAACTTAAATCCAATCATGCCTGTAGTCCTCGGACCAGATGATTTGGGTTAGTTAACACTCCTTTACGCTTCTCTCTAGTGTTTAAACTTAAATCCAATCATGCCTGTAGTCCTCGGACCAGATGATTTGGGTTAGTTAACACTCCTTTACGTTTCTCTCTAGTGTTTAAACTTAAATCCAATCATGCCTGTAGTCCTCGAACCAGATGATTTGGGTTAGTTAACACTCCCTTAAGTTTCTCGTGTTTAAACTTAAATCCAATCATGCCTGCAGTCCTCGGACCAGATGATTTGGGTTAGTTAACACCAAGTTTCTCAAGTGTTTTCAACTTTAGTTCAATCATGCCTGTAGTCCTCGGACCAGATGGTTTGGATTCGTTGACACATTTATGTTCCTCTTAAGTGTTTAGACTTTATTTTAATCATGCCTGTAGTCCTCGGACCAGATGTTTTGGGTTGATTAATATATTCTTCGAACAATTCTCAATAGTGTTTAGTTGACAACCGCCCACATAATTAATTGGTTGACGGAGTATGTAGACTTAGGTAAACGTTACGTCAAACATAATTATCATTGTTAACCATAAAGACAGAAACATATTCTAAAAAAAAAAAAAAAAAAAAAAAAAAAAAAAAAAAAAGAAGCAACAAAGAACAAAAGCAAACTATTTCATTGCAAGGGCAGTTTCATTACAAAATAGGCGATACAGGGTCCTAACTATTACACAGCCCTAACATCCTAAGCCTTGTCTTGAGACATCGGATCCGTTGTTGGTAGACTACCCGCATCTCCAATCTGAAGGGGTGCTGGGTTTGCCTCAGTCTGGACTGAGAGATCCTGACCGGCCGAGGGAGCTTCCGAGGCATCTGGCAAGTCACTTATATCAGGGTGGTAATAGATGCTCTCGGGTTGCCTTAGGGCAGACTCCGCGGGGACTCCAGCCGCATCAAGGCATTTGCCCCATGTAATTGCGCAGTAGTCTCTGCACACTTTGGCTAACTCCTCGGCCAGCCTAGTTTGGGTCTCTTGCACCCCCAGCATGTAGGCAGCCTGTTTCTCGGCCTCAACCGCTTCCTTGGCCAACTGAGCGTCCTCCTTGGCCAACTTAGCAGCATCCCTGGCTTTGGCTAGCTCGGCCCGCAGCTCCTTCACCATCGCCCTCTCTGTTTCCAGATTGGTCTCGGTGACGAATAGTTTCTGCCGCTGATCCTCGGCCTGCTTCTCGGCATTCTTCAGGCCTGCCTCAGCGCTTCTCCTTGCCTTCACCTCCTCCTTCAGCTCCTCGGAGATGCGGGCGTAGTCGTCCTTCGCCTTGCCCAATGCCTTCTCCATCTCCTCCCTTGATCGAGCCTCAGCCTGCACTTTAATCTCCTTTTCCTTGTTCCATTCTTCCGCCACAAAAATTTGCTGAGCGATCTGCATGGCAACCAAAGAGTTTTGCGTTAAGTAGCGAAAGCACATAAAGGCTACGAAATAGTCACTTATCTCACCATGCCTAAATCCCTTTTTAGGGACAAGAAAAGCTCCTGTTCGAAGAAGCGCCGATAGGACTCCATGTCCTTCGGAAGGAGGAGAGGCTTCTCCAACGCATCTGCTATGCGCCCTGCTTTCCCCCCAGCATAGTTTCGCAGGGACGCATCGTGTGGGATGGCGGCGCCATCCAATGTGAGCTTTGGAGACCACGCCCGAGTCCTTCGCCGCACGTCTGCGACCTGGTCTTCTTCTCGGCTCTCCGTAGAAGACGCCCGTTTGCCCCTAGTATCATGGGACGTCTTCTGTTGTTTGGGGCCCTTCGGAGGTACCACCTCCCCCTCCTCAACGTCAGTCACCTCTGTTACCACCCTTTTCTTCTTCAGATCGGGTAGCGCTTTTAGCCCAAGATCCTTTGGGGCTGGAGGAGGGGGTGGTGGTGGAAGGTTGACCTTAGGCTGGGAGGAGCCAGCGCCAGTACCTTTGGCCACATCCTTTGACTTCCGGTTTTTCAACAAGGACGATAGGCTCTGCATGTCTTCGTCAGAATCGTCTGGCAGGGCTAGATTTAAGAGCGGAGCAGCAGAATGCCTATCAAGTGCCTCTCCGGCAGACAAAATTTCGACTTCCCCCGAGTCTTCCTCTTCGAACTTGAACTGGTCGATCTGCTGATCAAGCGAGGGGGTAGAGGAAGCCCTTTCCTCCTCTACTACCGGTTCAAGGGGAACTTGTCGGACGGGCTGGACGAGCACCGGTATATCTTGCGGATTAGGATGGGGCACTGGGGCAAGGTCGAAGGGGGCTAAAAAGGTCTTTCGTGCCACGTCAATGCGGTTTATTCGGCGATCCCCGAATGTTATTGCGTTGCCTCTCGGCTGGATTTCAGTCTTTGGGGTGTAGTTGAGTATGAGGGGAACAAACCTAAGCTCACCGTCTTCACTCACGAAAATCTCTGACCGAAGGAGGTAGTTTAAGGCCGCAGTATTCGTGAGACTCAGCCGAGGAGCTACGTACCTTCTATCTGTAAACATAGCAATAGAACTCAGAGGATTGCAATATGGCAAAAGAAAGTCCGAACAGCTCAAAGAATTTTTTTTTTTAACTATTAGAAAAGCTCAAGGGGGAATGTCCCACCTGGCGCTCCTAGCTGGGTTGGGCAATGAATCCCATCATGCCAGGCGCCCGAGACGATCAGGTAATCGTCCTTCATCCCTTTGTTGGACTTGGGGAGACCAGAGAGGAGTCTGACGACATCGGATCGGGACTTTAGATAGTATCCCGCCCCTTTTTGTTTATGACATTCGTACATGTGTACCACATCATGCCAAGTCAGTCCCAAACCCAACTGGCGGTTTAGCTCATCAACTGCACCTAAAATTCTAAATGTGTTGGGTGCGCACTGGTCAGGACTAAGCCTATGGGCGATAAGGTAATTTCTGGTGATTGGACCCATGGGAATGGTCATCCCTCCCTCCAGGAAGGCGATAATGGGGATTATCACCTCACCCTCCTCGCGGTCCAGTAATAGCCCCTCCGTGGAGCAATACCTTAAATCCACTTCCCGAGGGATGCGATACGTCTCCCTAAATTTCTTTATCTGGGAGGGACTGTTCACTAGGTATTCAAATCTACCCATTGATTAATAAGTTTAAAGTGAGGGAAACGCGGAACAGCGACTGAAGAGAATCTACCAATGGCCGAAGAGGCAAACTGAGTAGATTTCAATAAATCTCGAAGAAAGGAACTTACGTCGGTTTGGATTGGAGAATGTTTTTCCTTGGCCTTGCGGAAAGATCGTAGTGGATTCTGGAATGAGTTGAAGCAGATGATAGGTAGAGCTTTGAGAGTCTGAACGCTTGAGTTCGCTGAGGGTCTGACGCTTGCAAAGTGAGAAGACAGTCCCCTCCAGGACTTTATATAGTGGCAGGAAAAGTAGTGGGACTTATCCCGCCCGAAATTTTGAGGACAATCTCGACCGTTGATTTGAAATGAGCCGCTAGATTTCAGGGACAAGACGCCGCCTGGAGCAATTAATGATGCTTCGGAAACAGCGCGACAGCAGCGGTTATAAAGAAGGCGCCCAAACTCATGCGCACACGTGCGGAATCAAAATCCAGTGCCTCCATTCGTCAAAAGGTCAAAACCCCACTTTTTCTCTTCGGATGCGAGGTAAAAAGTGAAATTTTGAGGGGCTATTGTGGGTGAGAAAGCCCGACGCCACATGATGGGCCTGAGGCCCAGTTCAAATACGACTCACTGTCCGAAGAGGTTAAATGTATCAATGCTCTGCCATCCTGGCGGAAGCACAGCCCGTAGATAAAAAAAAACGCTCCGTCCGAAGACAACCTGGTATGGCCGAAGAGATCCTACTTAATGGAGCAGCCCAGAACTTGATCGGGTAGCTGTGCTGAAGGTCTCCCTCCCAGGACGGAACTTCGAGCATGTCTAACTGCGTAGCTATCACGAAATGTCTTGCCAATAAAGCTGTCACCGCCACATTTAATGCACTGCAGCAACTTTCCTGGCCGCATTTATGTGGAGAAGACACCTGAACAGTGCGTCTTCACCCACCACCACTCACTGCAGGTTAAAGCAGACGGCTGATGTAACTAGTACTCAAGTGGGTGTCTGGATGGAGGACAAGTGTGCGGTGAAGATGGGAAAAGGGGGTCTATATAAGGGAAGCAAGTCTCGCAGAGTGGAGGGGGGAGAAAAAAGGGTATTAACTTAGCATTTAAATAGAAAACCTCTTCGGACTACAGGGGTTCATCCCGTTAAAGGCTTGACTCAATCCATCTCTTTGTTATTAGTTTTTGTTCATCTGGACCGTTGCTAAATCCACCATTAGCCCAGTTGTTTGGCCCATTCTCTACAAATTTATTGTGGGAAATTTGGAGGGCTCATCATATAAAGTTTTGGTGCCTGGCCCAACAAATTTTGACCCTACAATATATTTTCAGAATATTAAGTTACAAGATTCTTGACTAAGAGATAAGATTTAACAATAATTTAATTTAGACAAAACTTTTTCATCTAAGTTTTAGAAATTTAAATTCTATTCCAGTTAATAGTCTATTATCACAATTAATATATATATATATATATAGCCATAGATTTTTTATATAATCTCTCTTAACCATTAAAGTCATCCTTATAATTAAATCACACACAATACACCCCATGTTGTTATATTTTTTTCATTTTTTTTTCCCAAGATGCAACTTACGCATAAATTTTAATTTAATAAATTCATCTTACTTATTTGTTTCTAAATTTGTGCACAAAATATTATGCTAAAAGAAGTTTACTATAAAGAAGAAAAATAATGGACACCTATTTAAGTTAAAGTCCAAATTTTAAATAATCAGAACTTAAGTAAGAGATTTAAAATTCAATCACCGCTTATACGAAAAATTGATTAATGTCTTGATTTAATGATAAAGAACTATTATCAAGAGTAGATGCTATAAATTGAAACCCTCTAAAGAAAATTAAAGTAATTTTTTTAATAGAACTATTTACTTATTTTATAATTTATTATTAATATTTATTTAATATTTTTACTTTAATTATTTTTAAACATAAATTAACTTTCATATAAATTTTCATGGGGCATTCATCCTACCGAATGATACTAGTATATATGTATATAAAAAGCTGGCATATTAGCACACTAGCAGTGCAGCACACTGGCCGTGCATCTTTTTATTCAAAATAAATTACCATTCTTTCTTATAATAATAATAATAATAATAATAATAATAATAATAATCACATCAAAAAAAAAAAAAATAATAATAATAATAATAATAATAATAATATTCAATTCAAAGTTGGAAGTTGAAAGTTGAAAGTTGGGACAATACGTAGCAGGCTTCTACAGGAAATCCAAAATATTGTTTCCAAACCATATAATAGAAGCTGACCAAAAGACAAGTCCTACCTACATACTTTCTTCTTCTTTCTCTCTCTATATTTTCTTCTTCTTCTTCTTCTTCTTCTTCTTCTTCTTGGCTTTCAATTGCGGAAAAAAAAAAAAAAAAAAAAAACTTTAGAAAACTTCCTCTACAAGTTTCTCTGTAACAGTTTGAAAAAATCTCTGAGGTTTTGTGCGTGCTGTTTCCATGGCCGGCCGTTTCGAGAAAAACCCTTTTCAAGAAGAAGAAGAAGAAGAAGTCAATCCCTTCTCTGTGAGTCTTTCTTTCTCACTACGTACTGTCTCTGCACTTATAGTTCAGCTCCTATCTATCTTTTATAGTTTGACTAACTGAATGAAGTGGTCGTATAGAGTTTAGACTCTGTAATATTGTTTTTAATTGTTGGATCCAGTAACTTTGTTTATTTGCTTTTTATGTTGTTCTCATTTTGAGCTTTGTTTTGTAGTTTGACTTTGAAGTCCATTTTTTTTTTTTTAATTATTGTTTTGTAAATTTATTTTACTACGGGTTTCTTATAAATTTAGCATATGAGAATTAAATTTAGATTTTCTGTTAATTTTGATCATTCTTGTTTTATAATTTAATTAGTCTCAAACTTTCTTTCCAGGTCTTAATGGGTTTTTTGAATGGAAGAATTGAAATATGTTTGCTATGAATTTTTTAGCTGATCTAGTGGTTGCTTTTGTAACAAGATATATGGATTGGATGATTGAAGTACCTTACTATGCTTAAGGTGAAAGAAAAATGCTTTTTTTTTTAAGATGTGTTTCTTTCTAAGATGAGTGAATTTTTTTAATCTAAAAGATGATGTTAATTTTTTTTTTTTTTTTGAGAAACAAAAGATGATGTTAATTGATTCTTAGTAACATTTAATTTCATTTTTCTTATGGTGTACGTTGAGTGTTTCTCATACTGTTCATTCTGTTTGGTGTCCTGTGTTTGATTGGATTGATTGGACAACCACCAGTGGGCTGAAGCATTCCACCGTTAGTGGTGGAGTGCGGTCATGGGTTCAATCCCTTATCAGCGCGTGAGTTACTTTACTTAGCTAAAAAAAAAAAAGGATGAATTGAACAACAGTTGAACCTAAACATTTATGATATATTTTCTGATCTAAAGGTTTTAATTGTCATCGATACATAAATATATACTTCTTTGAATTTCTAATGATATAATTTCTTTCCTTCGGCTAATATTGTTGATATATGTTTTGGACAAACTCTTGCTGCAACTTCTCACTACTCTAATTTTTACAAACAGGATCCAGCAGTTAGGGGAAAGGCATCAGGGCAGTCAAACTATGGTGGAGGTTCATTTTTCACAACAGTGAGTGATTTTGTCCCCTTCTTTAAGCTGTTATGGAACTCCCCTGTCCCCTTCTCATCCAGATTGACAATTTATATATCTGTTAGATAATTAATTTTATATTGGACTTCGTGCTTTTTTGTTTCAGAGTAATCTGTTATAGTTTGATTTTTTACTTGCAAACTGTAGTTTAATCTTTAATAGATGAGGTGCACTCTTAATGACTTAGTTTTCTCCTTTGATGTTTATATCGCTTTTGTTGGCTGTAATTTTTTCTTTTTGTTTGAGTTAACTTTCTCATTAGTCCACTAGCAGAATCTAACTAGATCAAAATATAAAAGCATTCATGTTGTGGGAAGTCTATGCAAATAAATCCTCTTCCCCATATGTAAAAAAACTTTCTCTTCCATTTTTCTTAGTCATAATACATGCATTCTTCTAGTGCCGCTGTTCATGATCCAAAGCCATGGCACTACGTTTTGTTGAGCTACAACTATCTTTGTCTTTCAGTATGAGTGTCTTTTTCCACCACTCTCAGGTGGAAGCGTCCTTAGAATGAGCAAGAGGGTCGCTGTTGTTGTTTTTCACTGTTGTAATATTTTTCCCTTTGTACAAGTTGAAATGAGGAGTACTTACATCGAACCACCACTTTGTTGTGTAACAGTTTCTCCAGATTTTATAGCATAGCGGCTGAATTGCACATATTTGTACTAGTCTTTATGTATTTTCATAATATATCAGAAACTGTGGAAAAACTTAATGCTGGAGCTGTTTGATCCTTTTCCTTAATATATGATTTGCTATTCTATATCGAAGGTATAATTGTAATAAAATTTTGGCGCCACCTAATTTATGTAGTAACCATGTTTGTTGGTAGACACTAGACCTGAGTTTGAAACCACCTTTATTTAAGGGGGAAGAAGCTGCTTGGGTACTCTTATCAGGAGAAAATATCCAAAGCCATGGTTGTGTATAATTTGTATTTAGTTAGCTTTGTGTTCCCTTCCCCCCCACCCCCCCCCCCCCCCCCCAAAAAAAAAAAAAAACTACAAGAAAAAGAAAACTTGCTTTTGTTACTAATTGAACTCCTACACATGATCATAATGTTGCTATGTTTTCAGAATCCTGGAAACTCAAGGCTTTCACCCCTTCCTCCTGAACCTGCTGGTTTCAATTTTGGCCATGACGCGACAATTGATATACCTATTGACACAACTACAGGGGGACGAAATTCTAAGGTTTTTGAATTCCCGAGTAATGTTTTTCCATATGCATTTGCTGGTGAAAGAATTGATATTGACTTTTCATGTTTTAATCTGTTTCAAATTTAGGATTTGCAGAGGAAAGAGAGGGAACTCCAAACTAAGGAGGCTGAATTGAGAAGGCGGGAGCAGGTGTGACTTATGCCTTTAATGGAATTCAAATTTTCTTCTATTTTTGAAAGAACTATGGACCTACCTTGTGGCATTCATATTTTTCAATCTGGCAGCCAACAAGGCTTGTCAATTAGTTTTATATGAGATGCATTTAAGTTGCTTCATTTATAATATCTGGGATTACATTTTATGAAGGCGTAATGAGATTAAGTCTACTCATAGTAGAACACTCAAGTATTGTTGTTTAGTGCTTGAAGGAAAGTAAGTTATAAGTATGGGTTCAAAACCATTGTTGGAGGTTTTTTATGGACCAAACCTATTGTCTCAAAATATTTTTTCCTATTCAATATATATTATGTAATTATTGTGGTGTTGACTGGTTACACACCCTCACACAGAATATGAAAAGATTGTGAGGGCCAAGATTTTAACGTATAATAGATTGTTTATGCATAAGTATTTCTTGGATAAAGTGACAGACCTCCTCAATATGCTTTGTCCTCTCTTGGAATGTGGTATTAATAGTAATGAATACAGTAGCTTGGTTATCACAAAACATCTTCATAGGCTCACTAGAAAAAACCCAATTCTTGTAAAAGAGATTTCCCCCCGTAGCATTTTGTGTGATGCATGAGCCATGGCTCTACAAAAAGGAATAACACGAGTTGGGTCTTTCTGTCTGTATAACACCTTACTGATTTCTGTTAATCAGTGGCTTCGAGCCTTCGACTTATCAGGGGTGCTGAAGATTTATAGGGTTTGGGAGTGAATTAAAAAGAAAAGTGAAGAGAAAAAGAGAGAAATAGACAAAACTTGTCAAGGTGGTCGAGCTCAAATTGAACCTCCTTCCCTTAAAAGAGCGAGGTTGAGGGTAAGATCATGGATTCAAGAGTAGATCCCCCAAGTGCATGTGTAATTACCAATAAAAAAATGAGACAATAATTAGGAATATAGGGCTAGGGTTTTTGATTTATGCTCCAATACCATGTGACATTGATGGCTCGAGAAGAGGGAGAATATGAAAAGACTAGTGCTCAACCCCAGAGTAGCTGGCTTCTCTATATGTATTTATACATATTAGTAACAATGTAAAATTAAAAATTTTCCATTCTATGCATAGTATAATAGTTCCTTCTTTTTTCTTGTTTAAATATTATGTTCTTTATTAAAATACTTTGTTTTTCTCTGTGACTGAAATGTGGAAATGGTAGGTTGGCTCTCACTGACTTGATGGCCTTAAAACAATTTGAACTGTGACATGGATATTAGATACTGAAAATCTTTAACAATAGCCAAAAATAAGAAAAACATTTTGGTAGAATTTCCCCCTATATATAATCTTTTGTTAATTTCATTGTAAATAGCTCTCCCAATTTGTTTAGTGATTCATGTTTTAGTTGACTTGTGGCATCTCCACGAATTTCACTCATCAACTTTTTTGATGCTATGTAGGAAGTAAAACGGAAAGAAGATGCTGCTGCACGAGGTAATTTGCTCTGCTTATATTTGAATTTGCCTTTTTTTTTTTTTGGGGGGGGGGGGGGGGGGGGGTGTTGGAAATGTTCCTTTGCTTTGCCATTTTCCCATGTGTTAAATTATCAATTGTCTCAAAAGCTTAATCTATTAGAAAGTGATGAATTTAGTTACTTAACCATATTTCTAACATTTCCCCTCTTGCGTGAGCTCAAACACCCTTTTAATAGGTGAGGCCCAACATGTGAGATTTTTAACATTTTAAATGGGAGGTAGAGCGAAGACGGGGGATCGAACTCAAGATCTCCTGTTCTGATACCCTGTTAAATTACCAATTGTTCCAAAAACTTAAGTTATTGGGATATGACAAATTTAATCATTTGACCACATATTTCTAACACTTACCCTCACGTGTTGGCCGAAATTACATTTTTAATAGGTGAGACCCAACATGTGGGATTTTAAATGGAGATAAAGTTGAGGAGATAAGGATCGAACTCAGAATTTCTTGCTCTAATATCATGTTAAATTATCGATTGTCCCAAAAGTTTAAGCTATTAGGAAATAATAAATTTAGTCACTTAACAATAATTCTAACACTGTGTATTATATTTCCATCTTTCAACTTGGAACATCCATCGTCTTTTGGGTTGCATTCAAAGTCATTTTTGCATTTAAATGAAGTCAATATTCACCATATTGAGTGCACTAACTCTCTTTATGAAAATTTTTACATTATAAAGTTGTGTTCTCAATTTTGGTGCAATACATAGTACCAGTTCTATTCCCTAGGGAAATTATTCTTCCTCATGGTTCTGCCATGTAATTTATAGTTTCAGTTCTTTCTCTCATTCTGCAGCTGGAATTGTTCTTGAGGAGAAGAATTGGCCTCCTTTTCTTCCAATTATTCATCATGATATTGCAAATGAAATACCAATTCATTTGCAAAAATTGCAGTATACTGCATTTTCCACATTCTTAGGTATGTCACTCTTTGCTTCATTTTATGGTTATTGCATTTATGACATTGTTTTGAATCTCAGTCAGGCTGCTAATTTACCTGCAAATTGTGGTTTGAGTTATTTATGTATTGATCATTGGTTACATTGATCCTTTTATGTTGGAGCTTAGGCTGTTTCCACTAGTGGAATATGTTTTTTGGTGTGTGTGGATAGGGTGGTTGCATTCGTCCTTGTAAAATCATTTTAATTAATTTAACTGGTTTATTGCATAATTGATTTAACTGATTGATATCTTGTGTTTCGTTTTGATTACTGTTATAAATATTTTTTTTAATATTTTTGAGGCAATTTCACTTTGTTGTTTGGATATTTTTATGCCAATTACTTGACATGTGTCTTGAGACATAATTTGAACATGAAACATTAACTAAATTTTAACAGCGGATTCTATTAGCTCAACTAGTAAAGTGTCTGATGGTTGAATAATAGATCTAGGGTTCAATTTTTGCCTACATAAAAAACCGATTAATGTCTTAGTCTGATGATAAAGAGCAATTATCAATAGTAGACGCTATAGGTTGAAATTCTTAAAAAAAAAAAAAAATTTAACATTATCTTTTGTTGGACTATAGGATTAAAATTAATTAACTGCATAACTGAAGTCTTTAGTGCAAAGTTGTGAATACTGAATCAGAGTCTAGGGGAACAAAGCAAAGCATATCAGTACTAGTCTATATTGTTGTACCCATGGTTGTCAAAATCGCAATTCAGATCGTAGGATCGCACGATTTTACGATCTCACCTCACCAAAACGTTTAAAATCGCACTAGAATTGTAAAAATGGTAGGATCGTATGTAGGATCGTGCAGGATCGTAGGGGATCCTACCGATCCTACCAAAAACATAAATTTTAGTTTTTATTTTTTTTTATTTTTATGGGATAAATTTTTTGTTTTGATGAACCTTTTAAGGGTTTTTATTTTTTATTTTTATATTATGATGCTATGGATTTTTATTTTTTATTTTATAAAATTATGTCAACCTAAGAAAATGTTTTTTAATTGTTAGTTCACTTAAAATTAAAATAAATGAATGCTTCATCAATTCTAAATAAAGAATTTGATGTTGACTTTGTTACCTTTTAAGTTATAATGTTGTTAAATTTATTTGATCAATATATTAATTTGTGTTTTAATATTACTAAAATATTTATATATATATATATATATATAGACATAATTTTATCAGTTATGTTTGTATTTGTATATTGATTGATTAATTTTTTTGAGCGTGCTCTCTTATTGTTGCTGAGCGGTATAACTTGAATAGTTGAGTATGAAATTGTATCTTAATGTCTTTTGTAGTTCTAGCATACAAATATATAATATTTACATAGATGATGAAATGGATGATGACGATTAGAAATTTAGGACGGTGGTTATAAGAACCTTAGAATGAGAATATTAAATGTTCACTTCACCTTAATATTCATCTTGTTTTTGGATTTCATATTGTAGTTAGCTAGTTTCCATTTGCTAATTTATTTTGGATTTCAAACTTGAAACTTAGAACTTGGAAAATATTTTCCATATGTTTTGAAAAATATTTTGGTATTTGTTTGCTAAATATTAAACATTTATTGAAATACATTAGGTCAAAACTTAAATATATTTGTTTCGTTAGTATAAACTTAGCGATATATGACATGCAAATTATATCATATGATGAAAATCTAAATTTTTTATAGATGAATTTATAATTTATGTGATTATTCAACGTACAAAGCCATTATCAACATGTTTTTTGCTTTAAATCTAAAAATATGTAGGATCTTACGATTCACAATCCGATCCTACGATCTACGTTCCCACCTACTTTCAACAATCTTATGTAGGATCCCGATTTTGACAACTTTGGTTGTACCATTTATGGATTACTGCTATATATGTGTGTTTGTGCTTGTGTGTATATATACACAATTAACTATAATATTTCCATTGACGTAAAATGAAAGATTTTAATATTTATATATTTACTTACTAATTTGCTAAATAGTTTCTTTTATTACTCATTGGGCCAATTATTGCCAAATTCTTTTGATTTTTACCCATATCTCAACTTAGTTTGTAGTCTTACAGATTCTTTCATTCTTGTTTTCTTCTTTCTTCTCTTTTTTTCGTCCACTTAGTCTCTTCTTTTATTTTTTTCCTCTTTATTTTTTCTCCTCCACATGTTCTCTCTCTCTCTCTCTCTCTCTCTCTCTCCATGCTTCACAGTCTCTTCAGACTTCTTCCTATCTCCTGCTCTCTTTTTTTTCTTCCCTCTCTTTTCTCCTCTGGCTCTTCCTTATGCTTCTTAATTTTTGGTTGGGGTAATTTGTGGGGGATGGAAAATGAAGAGGAGAAAATAGGGGTGATTTATGTATTTGGTTGGGAGGAAGAGAGGGGGGGAGAGGGGGGTTGATTTTGGTGGGGCCCAGGTGTTTTCTCTCTGGACCCACCATTTGAGGTGATTTTGAAGTGTCCCTAAATTGGGGAGAAAATGGGAGAGAGAGGGGGTTTAGATAAGAATTTCCCCATTTGCCCCTCTCCTCCCTTTCATGTTGGTTCCCTTATTTCCTTCCTTTTCTTCTTATTATTATTTTTTTGGATAAATTACAATAACCTACCTTGAGGTTTGGGGTAATACCAAACACATCCAACGGTTTTAAAAAATGACCAATTTAGTCCTTAAACATTAACACCGTTTGTGCTCCGTCTATTAAATCATTCTATTTCATTTTTTACGTTTTGCCTTTCGTTTGCTCTGTCACTTTGCTCTCTCTTCTCCATGCCAGAAAATCTCTCTGTCTCTCTCTCTCAAGCCAAGCTATAAGGTTTCAGACTCAACAAAGAACCAACAAAATCCGCCACCAGAACAGTTTTGGAGTCGATTTACCCATAAATCTCATGCCATACACTTTCATTTAAAGCTGGGTGGTTCACTATCTAGGAGGATGGTAGACTGCAGTTGCTGGGCAGCAATGAGTGGTGGCCGGCGGTTGCGAGATCATAGTTTGGTGGACCTCGTTGCCGTGGGTATGGATTTAATTTTTTAATTTTGATTTGGGTTTGTTTGGGTTTGGGTTTGAATCATATGATGTTGGCTAGTTGGAATTGTTAGGGTTTGAGGAGGATGAGTGGGTAGTGATAGGCGGTGCCATGGTGGACGGCGGTTGCTGGGTTACACGATGGTCTTTGTTGTGGGTCTAGGTTTTGTTTTGAAATATTTTTGATTTGGGTATGTTTGAGGTTTGATGTTGGATGGTTGATTGGTTGAGTTGATCCACGTTTGATTGTCTTGTGTGATGCTGGATCTAATTGGGTTGATTTTGTTTTGATCATTGATGTAGTGAGATTTATTTTTCTTTGAATGTTCTACATTTTTTTTTCTCAAACGAAACTGTGTATGATTTTGGAAAGTGGATATTGGTTTAATGAGATTTTCCTTTTGAATTTTGCTTACATACATGGTAGTGTATAAATTGTATATTCTTTGGATAATGATTTGAGCTTGTGAGTGAGAGAGAGGCGTTTATGATATAGGCGAAGAGGAGAGAATGAAGAATACAAAATGAACTAAAAAATTGTTTGGAAGAGAATGACAAACAGCATTACACGCCATTTGTATTTAACGGTCATTTTTTAAAACCATTGGATGTGCTTGGTATTACCCCAAACTTCAGGGTACCTCAGGGTATGTTTCTGTAATTTACCCTATTTTTTTTTTCTTACAAATTTTATTTCATTTTAATTATTTTTTTATTGTAATAGGGGCATGAGATTAAATTTTTATAAATTACATTTTCTATCCTCTCATTTTTCTTCTTAACTAAATAAAAATAGTTTTCCATCCTAAGAAAAATGGAAATGGGTACGAGTATGAGACGATGACACGGAAAGTTTTGAAAAAATAGGACATGGGTATGGTGGGACAAGTCTATTAAATATATTTTTATTTTCTATATATTATTATGCATTTATTTTCCATATAATGTTAAATTTATATCAAATTAAGAGTCATAATGAATAATAAAGCAAATCAATGATTATTAAAGGATGTTTAGAAATTAGAATCCAATCCAAGAATAAAGATATTTATTAATTTTCAAATGCACTATTACTATTTAGAGCATGGATGCTCTCTTTCTTTTGTGAAAGGGTATTCTTGGAAATTTATGGGAAATTTCAAAATTCTGGAGGTATTTTGGGATATAACGGGATTAAGGGAGATTCTGCCATAACTGTTTCGAATAGTAATGGCAGACCCACTCGCAAATTTGTTTTTAAGTCGACTTCTGCAAATCTGGGCTTAAGAGTATTTAAACTCGATGGAGGTAAACGGGTTGTTTCATGGATGGGTCAAGTTAAGTCACAAAAGCCTAGTGTAGTGGGGCCTGTGGCTATTCAAACCCAAGCCCAAGCCTCAGCTCACTTAGCCAACCCGAGAAATAAGCCATTTAGAGGCAGTATTTTACTCCGATATGAATGGGTTGAATGAGAGAAAGTTTTGCGTTCAGGGCACGGGTGGGTCAGGTGAGACTTCGAGGGAATCTGGGGCAGTGGCGGAGTCTTTGACAGTGGTTTCGGCAGCTTCGATGAGGGCCAAACTCCATTCTTGCCCAGTTGTGGAGCTTCATCCTAATCGGGTGGTTGAGAGGCAGATTGGGGATGATCTGAGGAACACTGTGGACTCAAACACTCCTAGGTAGCTCGAAGTGATGGATAAAGGCTCACACCCGGCGGTGTTGTCGTTGGAGAACACGTCGGTGAGTGGTGATCCTTTCCATCGTCATCAGTGGGAGGTTTCGAATCAATTCTCTCACTTGAATAATTTGGGTAGGGAAGGGGACCCTTGGTCTGAGGAGGTAGAGGAAGTATTTACAGAAGTACCAAGCATAAGTGACAAAGAGGGGTGTGACTCCCAAACGGGTATGATAGGTTCGGAAGTTGCGCATGCCGATAGAGTGCAAATATGTGAGTTTGAGCTTCTGTTTCTTCCATAGGGACAAAGTGGGGTTGACACTAGTGGTTCAGGTAATGGGGAGAACAACAATCCTTTGGAGTGTGCTCCGTTGTCTTGTTGGGTCCCTAGGGTAGGTGAGGATATGGTGTTGAGTATGGTGGCTGAAGAGGGTGAGCTTGATGGGACAAAGGTGGAACATTCGAAATGGGTGTCTACAAAAATGAACAGTTTTTGCAAAATGGTGGGCTTTCCTATAGAAAAACATGAAGCTCAATGTGTGGCTTTATTTTGTCTATTAGAATAGGAGTGCCTTGAGGTAGCTAATGATGGCAATAATCGGCGACCTGTTAAAGTTGGACAGAAAGGTCTTAGGGAATTGCAGGGTCTGATATCTATAGTAAACTATGATGGGACTTACTCTCGGAATAGAGGTTCGTCGACTGGTTTAGGGGCTATTGGCAGTTATAAATGTCCTTAAGACTTCATTCTTGGAATGTTAGAGGGTTGAATAACCCTCAAAAGAGGGAGGTTTGTAAGAATCTTTTGAAGGAATGGAGATGTGATATTGTATGTTTGCAGGAAACTAAACTTTCCTCTTTAAATTCTGCTCTTGTGCGGAGTTTATGGGGTAGTCCCTTCATTGATTGGGCAATATTGGATGCGGTTCAAACATCTAGGGGGTTTTGCTAATTTGGGATAAACGGGTGGTTGAGAAAATTGATGTATCTGTTGGTCAGTTCTCTGTTAGTGTTCTTCTTAGGGGAGTATTGGATGGTTTTGAATGGGTCTACACTGGTCTATATGGGCCCAATGCTAATCATCATAGGGCTGCTTTGTGGGAGGAGCTGTCCAGGGTAAGGGTCAGGTGGAACACAGCTTGTCTCTTAATTGGTGATTTTAATATTATTAGATACCCATGTGAGAGACTTGGTTGTGAGTCTTTTAGTCCAGTCATGTTTGCATTCTCGGACTTTATTGAGAATAATTATCTAGTGGATTTACCAGTGGATGGGGCTGCTTTCACCTAGTTTAGAGACGCTGAGCTGCAAGCTATTTCTCATATTGATAGGACACTAGTTTCTGTGGATTGGGTGGATCATTTCAGTCGTGTGTCTCAAAAGGTGCTCCCTCGTGTTATCTCTAATCATTGTCTGCTTTTGGGGGAAGCTGGTGGAGTTGGTAGGGGTTGCTGTGCTTTTAAATTTGAGAATATGTGGCTCAAAGTTGAGGGTTTTGTCGAGAGAGTTAAACAATGGTGGGAGGGGTATAGTTTTATGGGCTCCCCAAGTTTCGTTCTAGCTCAGAAATTAAAGGCTTTTAAAGAAGACCTCAAGAAGTGGAATAAGAAGGAATTTGGAGATTTAGCATTAAGGAAGAAGTGTTTGCTGGCTGAATTAATGGGTCTAGATGCTAAGGAAGAAATGTTGGGCCTCTCAACTGTGGAACAATCACGCCGTACACAGGTTAAAGGTGATATTGTAGCATTAGCTGCTTTAGAAGAGACTTTTTGGAGACAAAAGTCTCGTGCTCTATATGTGAAGGAGGGAGATAACAACACTCGATTCTTTCATAGATTAGCGAATTCTCATAGAAGAGCTAATCACATCAGAAGCATCGAGGTAGATGGTGTCTTATATGAGGATGGAGTTGCTGTACAATCTCAGGTGGTTTAGTTCTATCAAAATCTCTACACAGAGATAGGTATTAGGCATCCAACGGTGGATGGACTGGATTTTGCTTGCATTGGAGAGGATGAAAGGGTGTCTTTGGAGAGGGAGTTCTCTAAAGAAGAGGTTACCCGGGTTTTGATGGAGATGGAGGGGGATAAAGCGCCTGGGCCAGATGGCTTCACCATGGCTTTTTTTCAAAAATGTTGGAGTGTGGTGGAGGTGGATGTCATGGCTGTTTTTGAGCACTTTCATAGGTATTCAGTGTTTGAATGGTCTTTAAATGCCTCATCTCTCTCTCTAATTCCCAAGAAAAATAATGCTATTGATGTTAAGGATTTTCGACCTATTAGTTTGGTAGGGAGTGTACAAGCTGCTGTCTAAGGTGTTGGCAAATAGATTGAGGGTTGTGTTAGATAGTCTCATCTCCGAGTCTCAGAATTCTTTTGTTGGTGGGAGACAAATTTTGGATTCAGTGCTCATTGCTAATGAGTGCCTGGATAGCAGATTGAAGAGTCATGTTCTCGGTATGGTTTGTAAATTGGACATTGAGAAAGCCTATGACCATGTGAATTGGGATGCATTATTCTATTTGTTGGGTAGGATGGGTTTTGGGGTGAAATGGAGGGGGTGGATTAAGGCTTGCATAACAACTGTTCGCTTCTCCATTATTGTGAATGGATCTCCGGTAGGTTTTTTTGGAAGCCCCCGTGGGTTGAGACAAGGGGATCCACTGTCCCCTCTTCTTTTCCTTTTAATTATGGAAGTACTAAGTAGAATTTTGAAGAAAACTGAGGAGTGTGGTTTGCTTCGTGGTTTTCATGTGGGGCCAGTTAATTCTATAGGGGTACGCATTTCACACTTGCTGTTTGCTGATAATACCATCTTGTTTTGTGATGCTTTTAGAGATCAGTTGTTGTCCATTAGGCTAGCTTTGACTTGCTTCTAAGTATTTACTGGTTTGAAAGTAAATGCAGGGAAGAGTGAGATTGTTCCGGTTGGGGAGGTTGGAAATATAGATGCTTGGGCTACCATACTTCGATGTAGGGTGGGTAGTCTGCCTATGAAGTACTTGGGAATGCCGTTGGGTACTCCATGCAAAACAACATTTGTTTGGAATCCTATCTTGGAGAGGATGGAGAAGAAACTCTCAGGTTGGAAGCGTCTCTATTTATCGAAAGGAGGTAGACTTACTCTGTTGAAGAGTACTCTTTCTAGCCTTCCTACATACTATCTATCCTTATTTGTCATCTCTATAGCCGTGGTTGATAGGTTGGAGCCTATTCAGAGAAATTTTTTATGGGGATCTTCGGAGGAGTGTTTCAAATATCCATTGGTGGCTTGGGAGAAGGTGTGTTTACCATTAGAAATGAGTGGTTTGGTGATCAGGAAGTTAGTGCATTTTAATAAAGCCCTGTTAGGGAAATGGTTATGGAGGTTTGGACGAGAAGGCACTCATCTTTGGAGGAGGGTTTTTGCATCTAAATATGGAGAGGATCAAGGGGGGGTGGACTACTAAAGCATGCCGAAGGGCCCACGGATGTGGTCTTTGGCGTGATATTCATGATGGATGGGAGAGTTTCTCCAAACATGTAGACCTAGCGGTGGGTGATGGCTCTCGTATTCTTTTTTGGCATGATAAGTGGGTTGGAGATAACACACTTAAAATGCTCTATCCTAAGTTGTATGTGTGTTCTAATGACAAGGATGCTTGCATTTCTGATGTAGTATGCTACCAGGAGGGCGGAAACAATGGAATTTGGAATTTGAGATTTTGTAGGGATTTTCATGAAAGGGAATTAGAGCATGCCATCTCTTTCCTTGAGTTCATTCAATCTCTGATCCTTAGGGGTGGTGGGAGTGACACTTCTCATTGGTGTCTCAATGGGAATGGCAAGTTTGATACTCGGTTCTATTATAATAACATTCGGGGTGCTTTTGCCTCCAATTTTCCATGGAAGGGTGTTTGGAAAGTTAAGATTCCTAAGAGGGTTGCATTTTTTGTGTGGACAGCGGTTTATGGGCAGATGCTTACATTGGATAATCTTATGCTTAGGGGGCACATTTTGGTGAATCGGTGTTATATGTGCCATCGTTATGAGGAAACTGTGGATCATCTCCTCCTCCATTGTCCTATAGCTCACTCATTGTGGGTATATATGCTTCAGATCTTTGAGATGCAATGGGTCATGCCAGGCTTTGTGGAAAGCTTGGTGTATTGTTGGAGCTATTGGCTAGGAAAATTTAATTCTGACATATGGAATATGGTCCCTGGCTGTTTGATGTGAATTGTTTGGATGGTTGAGGATACTGAGAAATCATTGGTTCAATTACAAGCTCTATGCCAGAAGACTTTATTTGATTGGTTTAGGTGTTAGGGCTTCTCGGATTGCTCTAATATCTTGGAGTTTACTTCTTCTCTTAGTAATGCACTTTAAGTTTTTCCTTGTTGTTTGATGCTGTTTGTTTGCTTGTTGCATTTCTTTGTGTTCACCATCATGAACACCTTGTATTTGCTTACTTTAGTTTTATAGTTTTTTAATAATACTCTTCTTACCTATCAAAAAAAAGAAAAAGAAACAGTATTCGATTCCTCTTGTTCTCATGTCCCAGTTGTGTTTTGCATTGCTAGGACACGCATGCCAAAATGTCCTAGACGTGTCAAGTGTCCAACATAGGTACGGAATCTCAAATGAAGTATTCGGGTACAACATGGAAACCATCTCTCCACTTTTCCATCCTCTCAACCAAACATACATGAGGGAAAACTAAGTCCTTTTTGTCTAAAGCTCAACACCTTCTTCTTTTTATTTTTTCCTTAACACCATATCACCTTCATCAATCTCAGGGCACACCATCTCCTCGGTTCAATACTTGTATTTTAGATTGTCACAATTTTTGTTACATTCCTTGTTTTAGCTTTTGAGAAATGAACCGTGTAAGGTTTTGTTTTGTTTTTTTTGTTTTTTTTGTCTCCTCATTCCATTGTTAGATTAAATTTTTTTGGAAATGAAGTCCGGAAATCTGTATTGGTCTGAAAGAATTTGCTGTCCAAAACACCTTGAAATGGCCAAAACTTCATGAAACACCAAAATTTAAGCCAGTAGGTTTCCAAGGGTGAGCTTGTACTGGCCAACTCAGTACAAAGTTGATAACATTGCTTTAGTGTTGGGGCACAGCATTATGGTTTGCTTGTTTAGTCTAAAATTTTATTTCCAAATTTTTATGCCTCAATATGCTCATGCTTGGAGTATTCACGTGTGAGTAGTATGGTTGGTTAATGAGTGAAGTCCCACATTGGATGCTAATGAGAAGCATAAGTGGTTAATATAACATAGTTGAGCTCATACACATGGGGCTTTGGCCTTTTCGGTTAAGTTTGTCTCTACCAATTGGAGTCTCCCCAAAGCGTGTCTCCAGAATTAAGGGATTGAAAGATTTGAATTTGATATTGGAAGTTATATATTGAGTCTAATATTGGTTGATTTTGGGTATGAATGTGCTGAACGTGGGTAAAACCGTAAGTTGACTTGTGGGTAAAGGAGTTGAGATAGCAGTGGGTATTTTGGAGTAGTAAGTTTACGTTGTTAACCCTATTAGTAAAGCAATTTTAACATTTTCAAATGGGGGCAATTTTGTACAGCCAAATAGTGAAGTCCAAATAGGGGAATCTTGTTATTAGTAGTATAGATCGTATAGATGCAAACAGGTGTTTTATTTCATTTTAGTGCAATTCATGGATGTCAGTGGTAGGCAGTTCACCTCTTACATCAAAACTACCTTAACGAAAGCCCAATATTCTAAAGTACAATAACGAACAAAGGAAATAAATTGTTTGGTGTTAGTCTCCACTCTCCACAGCATAAACTTGGCTTGTTTGAGTTAGTCAATTTTTGTTGGCCAAGTCAATGAAATTATCTGCCACAAACTCTGTTTTACCTTTTTCTTAGCATCATGTAGTCTTGCAGTCTTATTCAATTTGTTGTTATGAGAGACATTGCATTTGTGTTCCGTGTAATATGATGAATTTTTTTGAGGTGTTATATATCTAAGCCAGCGAAGGTGGTTGATGTTAGTGATGGTTGGTTATGTTGCACAGGATTGGTTCTTTGCCTTACTTGGAATGTCATAGCTGTTAGTACAGCATGGATTCAGGGGGAAGGTGAGTTCATAAATATGTTTCACATCTTTCCTGGGTATTTGGGAGTCCTCGTTATGGGTCTAATACCTTAAAAGGTTTTGAATCTTAATACTCTTATTCTTTGGTTGTAGGGGTAAAAATCTGGTTCCTTGCCCTTATCTACTTCATAGCAGGGGTTCCCGGAGCCTATGTGTTGTGGTATCGGCCTCTTTATCGTGCGTTTAGGTACTTATTTCCCATGATTTCCTTCACTTAGCTGTTCGCGTATGTAGCTACTTAATTCAGTTGTTCACAGTGGCAAGAAATCTCTTGCAGGACTGAAAGTGCCATGAATTTTGGATGGTTTTTCATGTTTTATATGGTAAACTTCCTATGTTCCTATAGAAATGCTATTTACTTTAAGAATTGAAAGACAACTAATTATTCAGCAAAAAAAAAAAAAAAAAAACAAAGAAAAAAAGGATGGACATCTAATTACTCTCATTCAATTTTCTTCTGTCTACAGCTTCACATTGGCTTCTGCATCTTAGCTGCTGTTGCACCTCCTATAATTTTCAAAGGAAAATCACTCACGTATGTTCCTCTAAAATTTTTAAGTTGTTCCTTTGGGGAATCATGGATCTTTCTTTTGTTCAGAGTGGATGTACTGCAAAGAGATTGGTGTTTAATTGCATTTCCCTTGTGCTTATTTATTTATTTTTGGCCCTAACCATTAAGCATACCTTAAAAATTTTGAAAATGTTCAATTGTTATCTTTGTTAATGCTGATGGAGGAACATAATATTTTCCCCATGTGGTGCTGATGTTTCTATGTTGTGTTCCTTTCAAACAGAGGCATTCTGGCTGCAATAGATGTTGTGGGCAACCATTCGTTGGCTGGGGTATGTTTCTGTAAAGTTCATTGATTGGACTCTTGAGTTCTACATTTAAATTTCTTGTATTGCAGAAGCTTGATCATTTTTTTTTTCCCTGCTTGTAGATCTTCTACTTCATCGGATTTGGATTATTCTGTCTTGAAACATTGATCAGCATCTGGGTAATTCAGGTATGACTTACTCCACCATTCTTCTAGCCTAAAATCGGAAAAGCAAATGCGCACACACCGCAGAGCACTCACTCTTCTTTTCTTGTTTTCTCATATTTTCTGTCTCTTTATTTTGTTTGCAGCAAGTGTACATGTATTTCCGAGGCAGTGGTAAAGCTGCTGAGATGAAGCGGGATGCAGCGAGAGGAGCTATGAGGGCAGCACTATGATACCAACCCAGTGGCAAAACGCAAGATGGTAAGGACATATTGTATATGCCCTTGGCCACAGAAAATGAGGATAGTAATATCATTTGCTTTAAGTTTGCTTTTGTGTTACACCTGTTTATAGCTTAGTTCCGAGTGTTAACTTTTGTTCATGCGGTGTACTGGTGTACGGTTAGAGGATTATTATAAACATGGGCGTGGTGGAAAAAAGTACAATTCTTTGTATATTTGATTTGATTGTATGTAGAATTTTATTTTCCGTTCCATTCTCAATTTTGTCTATAACTTGATGTCGGAGAATAGTAATATCCTTCCTACAACGATGGTTTGATACAACTGGGTGATAAACATGCCCATATGACTTACATGCATTGAGGTTGCGACATATGAAATGCTTCATTCTTGGATTCTTCTCCCCTGTCGCGCACAGGAGAAAAAAAATAGTAATACCTCCAAACGAGATCCATTCAGTTTTCAATGTTCAAATACAGAAAACTGTTGGCCTAAAAAAAATTGCGTAGAAGTTTTTTATTAAGAGTGTTTGAGTCACAGTATTCAATTTAGGGTGTTTAGTTTAGCTAACTTCCTAATTCAAAACTCAATTTTCATGACCAAAAATTGAAAATTTGCCGGTCTTACCTAAAAAAAAAGGTGTTTGGTTCAGTTTTTGTTTTGAGTTTACGTAACTCAAAATTTTGAATTTGAGTTACCGAAAATGGGAACAACTCTCCAACGTTTTCAAGTTATGAAAACTAAGTATAAGTGGTATTCTTCTCTCTCTCTATCTCTAACCCCACGTTTTCATGTCCATGGTTCTATCTCTGCGGATGTTGTCATGCTCAACCCATAAATTTCGACAACATACGAATCAAATCTAGTCCCAAACTCAACAAACTTTTAAATTCAGTGAACCCAACCAAATTTCAGAAGGTAGCGAAATAAAATCTAAGAGAAACCCAAAGAGATTATAGCAATTAAAAAAAAAAAAAAAAAAAAACCTATGAGAGAGAGAGAGAGAGAGAGAGAGAGAGAGAGAGAGTACTTTGGGATTTGGGGGTTATCTTCTGCTTCAGCCGAGGAGAATGATGCCTGGAGAGTTCTGAATTTTAGTCAATCTAATGAGAAAAAAGAGATTGAGAGGTAGAGAAAAGGAAATGAAAATTAAAGAGAGAGAGAGAGAGAAAGAGAAGAGTGAGTGAGTGGCAGAGGAGGAGGAAGGGAAAAAGAGAAAATGAGAGAGAAAAGTCATGCGCGAGTGACTTGTATCTGTTTTGAATTTCTGATTGCTTTTCAGCGTGTGGGCTCCACAAAATTTTCCCAACTTTGTGTTTTTTTGGGGAGGGGGGGGGGGGGGGGGGGTTATTTTAGCCTTTATCTCTATTTTTTAAAATATTTGGCAGTATGTCTATATTTTGAAATAGTTCGGTGCTTTTGTTTTGAAACTTGATTGGTAGAAAATCAAGTATGAGGCAATTAAACTTAAAAAAAAAAAAAAGTTGCATGAAACTCAAGTTCATGGAGCTTGAGTTCCATACCTATAGCGGCGTTTAGGAAGACCTGTAGTGACGTTTTCATGCAATTTTTTTTTTTTATAAGTTTGATCGCCTCATACCAGGTTCAAGGAGCTCTATAGTAGTGTTTTCATGCATTTTTTATTTTTATTTTTTAATTTTTAAGTTTGAATGCTCCATACTAGGTTTAGGGAGCCTTATAGTGGCGTTTTAAATAGAACTTGAGTTCCATGCAAATTTTTTTTTTTTTTTTTTTTAAGTTTGATCGGGCATAATTCAATTTTAAACTAATCGAGTTTTTCGTTGAAACTCGATTTTGAGAAAATCGAGTTTCAAAACAGGGGCCCCGAACCTATATAGTTTCAAAATAGGGGCATATTGTCAAATATTTTTAAAAATAGGGGTAAAAGGCTAGAATCTATTGTGTTTTTTAGGTGAGAACTACACTCGAGTATAAGAACAAAAACACAAGCTTTTGTCATTTTTACGAAAAATAGAGAGAGATATGAGAATTGGATTGGAGCTTAGAGTGATGAAAAATGAGTATTGAGAACTGAAATATTAAACACTGATGGCCCGTTTGGTCATGCAGCTGAAAACATGTTTTTAGTGTTTAAAACATATAACTGATGTGTCCAAAATCAGAGAAATACGTTTGGTGGCCCATCCCAGTTGAGCTGAAGTTTGGAAAATGTTGTTAAAAAATATGAGCTTTTCAAAACATACTCCGGGTTGTTTTAAAACAATAAAACAATATGTTCAATGGCACTTTGGTAATAAAATTGAAAACTAGTATGGCCCACCTGATCAGCCTTTTATCAATTGTTGTCTCCTCTCTTCCTCTCATCTTTCTTCACGCTGAACCAAGTAGCTGGTACCAAAGAACTTTTGCTCAGCCTTTTTTATAAAATTAATCACACGTACCAAACACATGTTTATGTTTTTTAAACACTAAAACATATTGTTTAAACTATAATACCAAACACATTTTTTTGTTTTATAACATATTGTTTAAACTATAATATCAAACACATTTTTTTGTTTTATAAACACTAAAAACACGTTTTTCAATAATACTTTTTACATCTTTTTAAACAATAATTTTTAAACTCTATAACCAAACCGGCCCTGAACTTTGAGAACGCATCCACAATAGTTTTTAGTTTTTGAGTAAAAATGCTCAATGGTATTATTGTAAATATCTTCAAAATCATGGGAACCATTGAACTGACAGCACATAAACTGGTTCTCTCTTTTTCACTCTCATAGCTTTTCACAAAGACTCTCAGCCGGACCCTCTCTCTTTCTCTCCCTCTCTTCACTCAGATAGTCAGATCTCTCTCTGTCTCTCTCTCGGTTCTCTCTTTTACTCAGATTTGTTTCTCACTCAGCTCTTTATCTCTCATCTTTCCTTGGTGCGCCGTCGATTGTTTAGCCACAAGTCCCAGCCTTCTCTCTCTCTCTCTCTCTCTCCTCTCTTCGTGAATTCCAGCAGTGACATCGTCCATTTTTTCTTCCCAGCTGAGATCCCCCTTATCCCTTTTTTCTTCTTTGTCTTTCTGTCATGGGTTGATAATTCATGGGTGGATTTGATTTCTTTTTCTTTTTTTCTTCCCAAATAAACAAGAGATGATAGATTTGATATCTTCTTTGTCTTAGTGGATTTGATTTTGTGATGGTTGGTTTGGGTTATGTGAACAGCCCCTCTGCTGGGATTTATTTGTAAAATATGCTGGTTTTTGAAGGATTTGGTAGAAGAGAGGAGAGGTAGGAAGAAAAGATAAAAGAAAGGGTACCCTTCCACCCCTTATTATTAATTAAATGACCGTATGTATCTGGTTGAGGTCAGATGTAGGAGAGAAGCTGATTTAGGAGCCACCGCATATGTTTACTCTTGAATTGATTCCTAAGATTTGCGATCACTCTTTTTCACTGCCTTGCTAGTCCTCAAAATCTCCTTGCGTATGCAAAGAAAAGTTGTTTGATCATTCAATGGATAAAGCTTGTGTTGATTTCTCTCTTTTCAAATAAAGTTTTTCTTCCATAATATGTTTTTAAAATGGGTAAAGAATTTTGTATGGTTTTTAAATGTTGAAGAAAAAAATTGTTTCGCACTGTATCTCTATTTCATTTTGAAAAAAAAAAAAAAAAAAAAAAAAACCTCAATCCTTCAAAGAAAAATTATAAATACATCTAGTGCATTATACACAAATTCACACACCTATCACAACAAACCAACAAAATAACCGCAAATCCATCTATCATATAACACTAACAACAAGTTTAGTAAAATAACAAAATGTAGACATTGCATTTTGTACTTCTTATGACCCGGGCTGCTGTTCCTAGATGATGTTAAAATTCTAAAACCCAACGTTGGTTTAGAGTCTGATCAGATTGAAATTGATTTGAGAAAAGTGTTTATAAAAAAATATAACTTTTTATGAACTAAATAAACTATTTTGGAAAAGAAAGGCCACAGAAACCCTAGGGTGTATGCATGCATATGCGTGTATGCATGCGCACCCTCAAGCTGTGCATATGCATGCTCAACGCATGCATGCACATGCACGGGCATCATGTGCATGCTAGGGTTCCAAAAACTAAGAAATACAAGTTTTTCTGCATTAAAGATTGGTTTTGGAACGAATCCTACATCATTTGGGAGCCATTCTAAACACCTATTTTCTGACTATAAAAAGCCATACATGGTACCTTTTCAAGAGATAGAATCTAGGAGGAAAACACACAACATTTGCTAGAAATAGTGAATCAAAGAAGGAGTTTTTTTTTTCACAAAACACCCTCAAGTCAATATTTTTTCTGATTGAGACATTTTCTGGTCTTGATCTTCGAGTTTCAAGGTTTAACTAACTTGTTGTAGTTTGGTTGTGACTAGATTAATTGAGGTGAGCGGTCAAAATCAAGTCAAGGAGCCTTTGTTTTGGAGGTAAAGGTTCTAGCTCTTCTTTCCTAGTGTTCTCAGTTTAAATTCTATTTTTCTCCTGTTTTTTTGCTTCATATATGTTTTAATATGTATGCTTAGTGTAGGTTTATGTTGTTTTTATGTTTTAAGCATGATAGGTTGTTAGATTAGTTTCTGTTAAGTGTTGTTCTAACTTTCTGGGCTAGGGTTTAGGGTGTGTATGTGTACGCATGCTTACTACATATGCATGCATAGTTGAAGTATGCATACGCATATGACTGGGCTATGCACGCAGGCCCTATGTATGTGTATGCATACTTATGCCTAGAAACCCTAATCTGAATCTTGTTTTCTTCTGTTTCTTTGTTTTGTTTGTATTACATGCTTTTGCCTAGGGTTGTCCATGGGTTAAGCGGATTGAGTTTTAGATCAAACTGCCACTCAACTAGCTCAAATTAGGTGGAAGAAGTGATGACCTACAATCGACTGGTAACCACCACGGGTCGAGTCGGACCGAGCTATGGCAAACGATCATTCGATTCGGTTGAATCGATGGAGTGGTGGTGGTGGTAGATCTTTGCTAGATCTGAGTAGAGGAGAGAAAGATTCGGCCAGATTTTGAATGGATCTAAGCTAAACCTTGCCGGATCTAAGCTAAACATTGCCGGATCCACACCAAACATTGCTGGATTTGAGCAAATCAAAGCAAACATCACCGGATCTCAGCAGATCTAAGAAAACACCATCGGATTTGAGTGGATCTAAGCAGAGAAAGGGAAAATGTGGTTTGACCTAAGAGGAAAGGTTCTAAAAGTCACCGGATTTGGGTAGAATCATGTAGATTCAAGGTTTGTTTTTTGGTTAGGTTGGGTAGCTTGGGTTTTGGTGGAGGACACCCATCACTCGACCCATCGGAGTTGGTTTCTAAGAGATTGAATCCATAGCTGACTGACAAAGGGATCGGATCGGGCCATTGGCGGTAGGTTTCGTCAGGTGATCGATTTGCTTAGACAACCCTACTTCTGCCTTGAGTTGATATTTGTATTCACAAGTCTTTTCTTCCCTGATTTGCTTTGTTTTACCCCTTTGATGCTAGTTAGGGTTTGCTTTTTTATTTTTCCATAAACATGCATTGATGTATGGGTGATGTGATGTAGTGAGGTAAGTCATGCAATCACATGAACATATATTTGTTTGGGAAAATGATGTTGCATTAGTGATGAATATGAACATGTTTAGCTTGAATTCCATGATCTTGATGTTTAGATGCAATAATATGTTTGTTTGATTTTGCCATAATATGTTTTCGCCCTTGGGAATATGTGATGTGATGCCATGATAGATGAATGTTAGGTCTTGGGATGAGTATGCCATATTGTTTGCCTTAGATGCATGCTAGAGTGTGTATGAGTCTAGAATGACAACGTTGAATGTGCTTTAATAAGATTAAGATGTAAGACACAATAAGTGGAAGTTGACCCACGGGTCAGGTGGGGTTAGATGCCTAACACCTTCCCATTCCTATATCTAAACTTCAGACACGTGCTCTGGTAATAAATCAGTCATTCCACGAAGGGCACAATATTTATGGTTTCTAGACCTAATCTAGGTGACGACTCAATTTCTTTGCCTTGGTCCACCTTCGGCCTAGGCATACTTCTCATTGCAAGGATGAAACCACCGGCACGTCTCGAAAGGAAAAGAGCGCGTTCGCAGGTGTTTGTGCCTATAGTGGTGACTCTACAAGGGATAGAGAGTTTGATTCCAATATGTCTTATTTCTTAATCTTAACAAAGGCTTATTCAATATTTGTTTGCATACACTTCACTTGGTTTATTTTGTCCATTTTCCCACGGTTGGTGATGAGTGCGAAGGTGGAGGCTCCACTCAGGCCAAAATATTCCGAAGTTCATCCCACCAATTTACAATCTGTGTCATTGCCTATAATGGGCTTTGAGTATTATAGACACTGTATTTTGTCCGCCCTCGATTTGCGTGCCAAACTCTGAAAATTTCAAAAATATTATCTTTTTTCCATAGGGCCGCGGAAACATCTAGATTGATGTGGCACAACCCATTCGGACATCATAGCACTCGAAGTGCCATTTCGGGTCAAATTGACCAAAATGGCCTTGGTCAACTCTAGGTTTACTAAAAGTCAAAGTCAGTCAAAATCATCCCAAAACAACATTTTTCATGTTTCTACAACAAACCCGAGCTACTTGATGATTTTTGTCAAGTTTGACTAAGTTTGACCTAAGGTTGACTTTGAGGGTACCAAAAACCCTAATTTTTCCAACCATTAGAACGGATTGGGACTAGTGCCATCGTGAATATTATCAAATTCCCTTTCCAACGATTATTCATAGGTCGAAATTGGACTTAAAATGATTGAGATATCTAGAAAACTGTAGAAAGCATGTCAACACTCTTCCCGAGGTCATAACTTTTGATTTGACCTTGGATATTCAATTTCTTTAATGTTTTGAAAACTATGCATCTAGAGCTTTCTAGGGACACCAAGATCAGATCAATCTGAGTCTAGGAAGGCCTTCAAATATGCATCCAAAATTGAATTAGGAAAATGCCAAAATTGTTGACATCAACAAGGTGGCCAGCGGCCTTTTAAGGTACACTGAAAGCTGAAGGGGCACTTTTTCACTATAAATGCCCCTGGACCCCACATTTAAAAAAAAGAAAGAAAGAAAGATTTTTGGGTAGTTTTTGGGCAGATTCTCTTAAACACCCTCAAACACCTTAGATTCTCACATTTTATCTACAATCTTCAAGGTAGTGTTCTTGCATCCAATCTTCCTCTCCTTGGTTCCATACCTTGGATGTGAGGTTTAAGGGTGTGGATGTAGCTTTTTAGCTACATCCACACCCTTTTCTCTTTATTGCTTTTCCTAGCTTTATATTGCTTCATATATGCTTTATTGCTTTTCCTAGCATGTCTTTATAATTTTTCTAGGATGTTTCCTTGCTTATGCCATGATTTATCGCTTTGATGTTTTGGTCTAGCCTTCTTGGGTTAGGATATGTCTAAATTTAATGTTTGTGCTTAGATCCACATGTTTTTAGGCTTCTTGTCATGTTTTTGCTTAGATCTACATGTTAGTGTTTAGATCTATGTTCTTATGATTAGATCTATGTGTTTATGTGCTTCGTGCCATGCTTGTGTGCTTAGAACTATGTTAGTTGCTATGCCATATGCTACTTTAGCCCTTTTTGTCCCTTGATATTGCTTTTTCTTGCTTTTTGGCCCTTTTAGTAGGGTGTAGATCTAGATCCTATGGTCTAGGCCGACATCCATACGCCTAAGCCTTATTAAAGGGTTTGAATCATTTCCTTTATGCATATCCATGTTTGCTTGCTTGCTTCTATACTTTATCTACATGTTAGCCTCTCTAGATTTAGGCTTTGCCTTGCTTTGTGCTCTTCGTGGGCTTGTGCTTGTGTGGTTACATCCGTCCCTCCTAGGATTTGTTTGGGTGCAACCACTCATGTGATACACCCCCATGGTGATGGTGTGATTGGTTCACACCTTTCTCCACTCTGTGCGATGTTGATATGCTTGCCTTGCTTACTTTGTGCCACCCGTTTGGCTTTCTTTGCTTCTTTACATCTTTGCACGCTTGCCTACATGTTTATGCATGAGTCTGTGTGTCTTCCATACTCCAATCCATTGGAACTATGGACACTTGATCCAAACCTACATTTGTCTTCCTAGGACATCCTCTTTTGTTTGATAACATGCTTGTTTGCCTCTTCGTGTGCCTCACATGTTTGTTTGCCTCTGTTTGGCATCTTTTCCTAACTTGTCTTTAGCATGCTTTTTCCTTCCATTTGTTTCCTTGCTTGTTTGCTAGCTTGTTTCTTTTGTCTTTTCATGTACACGCATGGAGCATGGACACTTGGAACAAGGATGCGACCTCCTAGGCGCCAACAAAAATGGCAAGGATGCAAGCCCACAAAGGGCAATGTTTAGTAGATTAGGGGGCCTAGCCCCTCTAGAGCGGTCTCCTCTTTCTCTCTCTCTCTCTCTAAGCCTCTTCTCCAAATTATGTATTAGAGCCCCCCTCCATGTACTCCCTTTTACTTTTCCTGCACCTTGCTTGGGCCTTTTACAAGAAATGTCTATTTTACATTTTTTGTACCTTGCTAGGCCATACCCTTGGAATATTGGCAATGTTTAGTTTACTTTCCTGCTCTGTGTGATAGCATTGTTCATGATGTATGTATATCTATATTTGTTTGTATATGGATGATTGTGCACTTTGTATGATGGACTCTTGTGACTACGTGAGTGACCCTCTCTAGTCACGAGAGCTCTTGACCTTGTACTGCGGGTATGTGCTCAAGGCAATTGTCGTAGGTGCATATTCGTGCTATACTGTGTGCATGATCATCGCAGTGTGATTGTCTTGATCCATGTCACCAAGTGACATTAGTTTCCCTGTGTATGCGACATGCATTAACATGCTTAACACTTTGAAGGGCTTCGACTCGTTATAGTACGAGCATGTCGATTCGCGCCATATACAGAGACGCAAAACCTTGTTGGTGCGCCATAGTGCACTAAACATGAAACTCTGTCGAATTTTTGCCATGAAAATGGGGCATCCCCATTGCCGCATTCTCACGTCGAAAGCTTGGTGAGAATAACATTTGGCATGCTATGACGCACGAAAATAAGGTAAAATGCTGCCGGATTGTCGCCGTATAAATTTGGCGACGACTTCAAACACACTTGGTAAGAATCGATCGGGACTACACCCATTCCTAAACCAAACCTCAAAGCCCAACACATTTAAAGCCCTAAACGCTAATGCCAGTAACTTGTTTTCAATTGCCAATGTCCAAAAATTATGATTTACCAAAATAAAGAATTGTTTTCAGACAGGCATTGTGGGATGCCTAACACTTTCCCACACATAACCAAACTTCCAAACTCAAGAATCAAGAATTTTTTTTTAACCATCCATATTATATTAGGAAAAACGATATTTTTCTTAGTCTAGGATCAGTAATAAAATCAGATACAGTCAAGTGACCAATCACACCTTAGAAAAAACCCAAAAATTGGTGGCGACTTCACTTACCCTTGGTAATTTCCATAAAATTGATTCATGTTCCAGTCACACACCCGAGGTATGACACAGCTCCTCCTATGCACATATTGTTGGATATAGAAATGTACGCAGCGGAAAATTGACGGATCTACTTCATTCACAATTGATAACATGCACTATGTAAGTTTCAAAATATAGAACAAGAGAAAGTACCTTGGTGCGGTGAATTTCAAAACCAAAGATCAGAAGTTCTCGAGAACACTTTCAATCTTCACTCCAATTTTACTAATGCCCAAGAAGTGTGGTCTCTCAATCAGTTATATGTGTATGTTCTAGAGAGAATTCAAGAGTGTCTAACACTCACATATAAAATGTTTTATGCACTTGTTGTTTTCTTATTAATTATGTATGTTTCTCTCAATATAACTGATCATCTAATTGGGCCAGCCTTTTGGGTCTTTCCAATTGGGTTTTAATATGTGGCTTGGAGTAGGACCAAAAGGGAACAAATAAGACACTAGCTCCAATGGGCCTTGGGCTTTTCTGTCAACTCTTAACAAGTCTAAAGTTACCATTAATTATATTTAATACCACTATATAAATATAATTGCACTCTAGGCCTTATTAATAAATTATATCCCAAGACTTTATTGTACATGTAACCCCTTTATAAAATATTTGTAGTAACACAAAGTCATGATTGTAGATTGCCACTTTGTAGATCACTACATCTTAATCCTTGAGTACCCGGTTTAATCCTTTAACTTGTTCATTATATATTTATGAAATCCAATTTCATAAATATATAATTTAGTAACTATTTATTTAAGTAGTTAGGCCTAACATTCTGAATAACAAACTCATTAAACTTATCTCAGGGAATATTTTGTATCTCTGTTAAGAGACTATGAATTCCATCTTGAGAATATATGTTCCATCAACACTAAATGTGGCTGCCCAACATACTGAGGTTTTGGCCATTACTTTAGATCTCACTCTTGATATATCAAAGCAATCTACACTTCATGATCAAGTCCATTATTCTCTCAGGATTAAGAGTTTATGTAAAAATAAGTCTTGAGATTTATTATTCATTTGACAGTCGTTAGAAGAATAATAAATCTCACAGTGGTCCAGTTCAATATGTCTTAACTCTTAAAACATATCAACATATCAATTAGAAGTCACCATTTTTATGATAAAGACAAATCATCTTTGTTAATATGTTATAATCTTCGCAGATGAAATGCCCAATTTCATCACCGACTACGAATTAACATTCTGAGTTTACAAAGAACTTGTGATTTATATCTTCTGTGACTTTTTACATAAATCACATACTATACATCTCATGGACTATATGGTAATGTCCAAATATTCATATTACCATTATTTCAAATAATAATAAAATAGCTTTAATAATTACAATATTAAGTCATACATCATGTCATACATAATGTCATACATAATATAATACATAACTTCATACAATAGGATTCAAGGGCACTAATCCCAACACATATAGGTGCGCGAGCCGTCACCACGATGGGTGGTCAAGCAGCTTCGAGGTGTCGACAAATACGTTAATATTTTGCCAACAATCCACTGTAGTCCATTTAGGCCCAAGGTTGGAATCATGGTCCACCTAGTTGTGAGTAACCTACTAATCTATCCCTTTAGCTTTAGGGAGCCTACCCACCCTTAGAGAGATACTAGATCCTATCAATAAGAGGGTACCCTTTATATCTCTTGTTTGTTCAACCATGTATCTTGTGTTCACCTAATTCTAAAGGAAAAATAAAAGATATAAAAATTTTAAGGATGACTCAAAAGTTATGGCATACCCAAAGATAGTGGGATGAACTGTTCTCACATGTAAGAGGCTTATCCAGAGTCAAAAGATATATCTTAACTTGAAAGGTTCATAAGACCATACCATAGTTGCTATCATAAGCCCAAAGTGATGAGAGATTCATAGAATTTGAGAGGAAGGGCAAAATATGTTCTAGCTAGAGGGCTGCTTCAAAAAAAAAAAAAAAAAAAAAAATGATGATGATAATGAAAGGAAAAGGGAAGAGCGCAAAGGTGATGGATACATTGTAATCCCATATTTGAGACAAAGGGTTGAAAAACTCTAAGCACGTTATAATGAAAGCCCACGAGAGTAAGATGAGAGCTTTATTGTAAATGGTCTAAAGCCCAATAAAACAAGGGGCAAGGTTCATAAGAGGAAATGGAGTGATTTTGTAATTGGGCCTTCATTAAAATGGTCTTAAAAACTCTAAGAACATCTTAATAAATATTTTTTTTGGGATGTGTTCTCATGCATCTAAATGGCTTCTCCTAGATTTCCCACTATCATAATGTCTAACCATGTGACTAAGGAGGATATTGATCGTGTGATGATTGAAGGAATGGTTCGCTTCCTTCTTCTAGTGCTAGAGCTTGTTCCTGGACTGTGGACCTTCACGAGGGCTCACTTAACAACTTTTTTGAAATGAGAAGTGCAGGATAATGGGAGGATCATGATTGGCTGAAATGAACCTCGACCATTAGGACAACTCAAGTCAT
Source organism: Quercus gilva (assembly GCA_023621385.1). Lineage (NCBI taxonomy): Eukaryota > Viridiplantae > Streptophyta > Magnoliopsida > Fagales > Fagaceae > Quercus > Quercus gilva. Next base: position 43,971,523 of record CM042477.1, read on the forward strand.
CCCTGCTTGCATATTGATTGAACAAGACATGGCCCCACCTCTTGACGTTGCATGGTATTTTGTCTTAGCCTAAGACGAAGCAAAAGATAAGGAAGAAGATGAGAAGGCGATTAGCTGTTGGAGCGGGGGTGACAATGACTGGTCTTCCAACAAAGAATTCAATGCCCCTTACAACGAAGGACTCTCATGGGACATAACCGAAGCTATACGTGTTTGGGGGCCTTTAAAAGATGAAGACTAGTCCATGGAGTTGCAAACTCTGTTCAAGGAGAAAGATGAAAAAGAAGGCGACACTGCTTGAGGAGGTGGAAAGGCAGAATTCATCATGACTGCTAATGGGCAACTTAGCAACTGGACTAGGGTTGAGTTTTCCAAGAATATGGGAAAGAAATCTTGTAATGCAAGTTTAGATGTACTTTTCAACCTTTTTAATAAGATGAATTATGATTTAGCTTATTTTGATGTGTCCCATAAAATTGAAATTTAGCACTTAAATGATTCTAATGAATTTGAAAATGAAATTAATAAACAATTGGAAAAGAAAATTGAACCCATGAAACCAATTTTTGAAACTCTTAATTTGGGCAATGATGAGAATCCACACTTAATTAAAATTGGCTTGACCCTAAATAAAGAAGAAAGAAACGTTCTCCAAGAACTTCTCACAGAATTCCAAGAGGTGTTTGGTTGGTCATATGAAGATATGCCCGGTATTGATCTCAAGATAGCTCAAAACCACATTGATACCCATGCTCACATGGTACCAGTCATGCAAAAGTTGAGGCGTATGAGAACCGAGTGTCTTCTTAAGATCAAAAAAGAGGTCACAAAGTAGGATTCATCAAACCCGTACACCAAGTCAAGTGGATAGCCAATGTTGTGTCTGTACCTAAAAAGGATGGGAAGGTGAGGATGTGCATGGATTTTAGGGATCTAAACAAGGCTTACCCTAAGGACAATTTCCATTTTCCTCATATAGATGTTTTAGTGGATAACACTGCCGGTAGTGTCTTGATGTCTTTCATGGATGGTTTCGTAGGATATAACCCAATCAAGATGGCTCCTAAGGACATGACCAAGACAACCTTCACTACAGAATGAGGGATTTATTGTTATACGGTAATATCATTTGGGCTCAAGAATGTGTGTGCAACTTACCAAAGAATGGTTACAGCCTTACTACATGACATGATGCACATTGAAGTTGAAGTATATGTTGATGATATGATAGTGAAATCCAAGGATAGAGGATGGAAAATCACCAACCTAAGGAAGTCTTTCGAAAGGATCAAAGACTATAGACTAAGACTGAATCCACAGAATTGCACCTATAAAGTAATTGCAGGAAAATTACTAGGCTTCTTGGTAAGTGATAGAGGGATAAAGGTTGACCTATCAAAGATTAAAGTCATCTTGGACATGCCTCCATCTAAGAGTAAGAAGGAGATAAGAGGATTCTTAGGCCGGTTACAGTACATCAGCTAATTCATTGCCAAACTCACGTATACTTGAAAGCCCATCTTTAAGCTCTTAAGGAAGAATGAAACCCATACATGGAATGATGAATGTCAGAAAGCCTTCGAGCTTATCAAGGAATATCTTCTCCATCCACCTATATTGGTACCCCCAAAGCTTGGAAAGCCATTACTACTCTATCTCTCGATCATAGAAAATGTGATTGGGACTAGATACACGCTCATAGAAAGTCATGCTTTACTCTCATGTGGGTCATGCAAAAACTAAGACATATCATCCTACCTTTCCAGATATGGATAGTTGCCAGAATGGACCCATTGAAGTACCTATTCGAGAAGCCTAAGTGGAAGGCTATCAAGATGGTTGATCTTATTGGCAGAATTCGACTTGAAGTATATAGCTAGAAAAGCCATCAAAGGAAGTGTCGTCTCAGACTTTTGTGCCGAGAACCCCACAGAAGGAGAAAATGGTAAAGAAGACTTCTTAGATGAGGACATTTTGGACATTGAACTAGGGGCATGGAGGATGTATTTCGATGGAGCCATGAACCAATATGGAAATGGGATATGAGTACTTTTGATTACCTCCGATGGATCTCACGTACCTTTGATAGTTAAGTTGAACTTCAAGGCAACCAACAATATGGCAGAATATGAGATTTGTATCGCTGGAGTGAAGCTCTTGAAAGTTAGGGATAAAAGAGGCATAGAGATTCAACTTTGGTCGTAGCCCAAGCATAAAATTTATGGAAGGTGAAAGAAGAACACTTGAAGCCTTACCAATAGTATTTGGAGGAGTTAACTAGAACCTTTGACAAGATTGAATACACTATTATCCTTAGAGATCAGAATCAGTTTGTAGATGATTTGGCTAATTTGGCCTCAATCGTTGAAACGCCCAAAGGATTATGGACGCGACCCTTAGAGATTGAGAAGAATTATGAGCCGGTACACAAGGAGAAAGGAGGACCATCAGTCTTGTCTATAGAAAAGGCAAGAGTCCTTTGGTATTATGACATCGTGCAATTCCTGGAGTAATGAATTTATCCTGATGGTGCCAACAAGAAAGAACATTGTTCGGTTAGGATGACAGCAATGCAATACAACCTATGTGGAGGTTAGCTCTATAGGAGATCCTATGATGGTATGCATCTTCGTTGCCTAAAGAAAGAAGAAGCTGAAAGAGTCATGGAAGAAGTCCACCAAGGGATTTGTGGTCCTCACGTAAATGGGAGGATGTTGTCCAAGAAAATCCTAAGGATGGGATACAATTAAAATACAATGGAAATCGATTGTGTAGACTTTGTAAATAGTTTCCATGATTGCCAAACACATGCAAACTTGAACCATGTGCCACCAAGCGAGCTATGTAGTATGACCTCTTCTTGGTCTTTCTCAGTCTGGGGCATAGATATGATTGGAAGAATAGCTCCTAAGGCCTCAAATGGACATGAATACATCCTAGTGGCAATTGACTATTTCACCAAGTGGGTAGAGGTAGCTTCCTACTCTATATTCAAAGCCAAACATGTGGCTAGATTCGTAGAGAATAACATCATTTGCCAATTTAGGTTACCGCAAGAGATCATCTCCAACAATGGTTCTCACTTCGAGGGAGAGGTCCAAAGGATCATGGAGCTGTACAACATTGAGCATCATAAGTCTTCACCATACTGACCGCAGATTAACGGGGCCATAGAAGTAGCCAACAAGAACATCAAGAATATCCTAGCCAAGATAGTAGCAACATACAAGGACTGGGCCGAAAAACTCCTCTTTACCTTATGGGGTTATAGAACTTCTATCCATCCGTCAACTAGGGCGACGCCCTACTCTTGGTTTATGGGAGTGAAGCAAGACTTCCTATTGAGGTTGAAATACAGTCTTTGAGACTATTGTTGGAAACCAAGGCCTAGAAGAGGATTAGGTGAGAGAAAGATATGAACAATTGGCCTTAATAGATGAGGAGAGGATGAGAGCTCAATATCACACACAGGGTTATCAAAAGAGGATTGTTAGAGCATTTAATAGGAAGGTGAAGCTTAGAAACCTTAAGGAAGGAGATCTAGTCCTAAAGGTGCTTAGAGATGAAACTTTCGATCCGAGAGGAAATATGAAGCCAAGGTGGTCTAGGACTTTGTTATCAAGATGATCATGTCAAGAGGTGCCACAAGAATTATATATTTGGATGGAGAAGAGATGCTTTGCCCAATCAACACAAATAGACTTTGGAAATACAACATTTGAAAAAGAAAAAAATGCCTGCTAGGTTTAAAACTGGAGAGGGCGGCCGAGGCAAAAGTTAAGGCAAAGAAACCCCGCTAGGTTGAAAACCTAAAAGGCAATCTAGGCAAAAGATAGAAAATTCCCACAAGGATGTCATGGGCTAAAGTTACATAGCATAGAAAAAGAAAAGAAAAGAAAGAAAAGAAAAATAAAGACAACAAGCAAAGATAATAAATGGTTAATTCTCTTATTGCCTAAATTAAAAGATGACAAATTGTTTCCATAGGGGATTACAACATTCCAATCCTTTATTAAACTCAAAAGAAAAGACAAGAGAATCATAAAGTGCAGAAAAGTAAAATTTGGAGCATATCAAGGTAGTCTATCAATCCTCTTTCTTTTGAGGGACTTCTTGTAATCCTTCTCTTCCCAATGAATTGCCTCCATTGTGGGCGCAAGCACCCGCAGTGGTGCATTTGGGCTTCCCTTAATTCGTGGGAAGCATGCCTTGGCTTAGGGTGGACCATGGCGAAGGGTGTAAATGAAGTCGCCATCTCGCCATCTAGATTAGGTCTAGGAACCATAAATGTAGTGCGTTTGTGGAAGGACTAATCTTTACCAGAGCATGTGTCCAAAGTTCGAGTATGTCCCACACTCATCCATAGCATAAAAACCCTACCATTCATCTAACAAATATATATCCAAGGGCAGCAAGCACATCACAAAACAATATCACCAATCAAGGGAATTAATCAAGCATATTCATCATGTTTGATAGGCTAAGAATGTATTGACCCATTGTGATGAATTAACCAATTAATTAGCCAAGTTAATTAATTAATTTAATTAGCATGCAATAAGCGTGGTAGCATAAAAAAATCACCAACTAAGTTAAAATGCAGCAGAAAATAAATTGACAAGGTGATTTGTTTACGAATGGGGAAAACCTACACAGCAAAAACTCCACTGGGTGATTTTAAGGTCACCACTCCCGAGAATTCACTATTATCAGAAGCGGTTACAAGTAATGGAATCCTGGTACCTTATAACAACCTATAGTTGAACCCTTACCCCAATACCTAATTGGACTTGTTTTGTAGTGACAATCTCTCCTTTCAATGCACGGCTCCCAGTACTTGACTAACCAATCAATGCGTAGATCCCAGTACGTAGCTTACACACCAACTCGAGAAAGATGTTGGCTGCAAAGTTCTTTAGTTCATCACACGATGAAGATCATGAAGCTCCTTGGTTACAAAACCCTACAGTGTACAAACACAGCAGCTTCTTAAAGAGAAAGATGAACTAGGGCATATGTCCCTAGTTCATAATATGCTTGTGAAAAACTTTTTCATTGAGATGCATCAGCTGTGACGACCCTTAAAACAATCCTTATATATGTTTAGGGTTATGAGAAAAGAAAGTCCAAACATCTATACACGGATTGAATGAAAATCAGATTTGAAAAATTGATTTTCTTAAATCTCGATAGATACCCTATCTATCGAGTTGCTGTCGAGCATCGGGCTTAACCAGCCTTTTAAACCTCGATAGATACTAGCTGTCGAGCTTTAAAATCCAACACTTCTTCACTTGATTCTTGGACAAACTTGCATGGCTTGAACACTTGAACTTGAAACCTTGTTCCTTGAAGCATTAAACACATTTTAGATCTACCCAATTACAAATAAAGTGTGTTTTGTCAAAAGATTAGCCAATTCTATATTGACATACGTTTCTAACATGATTCACTTATGTCCTAACAATGTTCATCAATCAAGAAAGTTCACCATGTTCATCAACCAAATAAAATGCACGTTTATGTAATTATGTATGACTTACCTCACTTACCTCGCTACACCATAACACCTTAGCACCTATGCATCAATGCACATTCAAGTTCTTATGAATGTTCATTTGGTTCATCAAAACATAAACCCTAATCATCTACTCAATAATCAAAGCATGTGAAATATGTTATTCTATTAACCCTAATGCTAAACATGTGAAAACTAAACTTAACAAGACCTAAACATGTGATTAAAACTAATCAAAACAAAAAAAATAGCAAGAACCCTAAGTTTACGTTTCTGGGCACAAGTATGCATGCGCAGACATAGGATATGCGTGCGCATCCCAACTATATTCGTATGCATACTTCAAGTGTGTACACATGCATAGGGCATGTGTACGCATACATGCCTAGAAACAAAATTTCAAAACAACAAACAAAACAGCAATTTAACAAACCCTAGCATACTTCTAATGCAAAACCAAGCAACCTAAACTAACAACAAAGATATCAAAGACAAACAAAACAAAAACTATTCTTAAACATGCATTGGATATAACAACAAACAAGAGCAACACTTAACACATCAAAATATGTTCATCAATATATCCAATCATTCAACTCTCCAATCAAAATATGGTGAGACACAACAAATTCAAACCAAACAAGTAAAATCATATTTCTAAGCATGTATAACAAATAAATCAATTAAGAACAACAAGAGCCCAAGTTATAAAAATCCAAATTAAGAAGAGCCAAGAGGAGAGACTCACCTTGCTTATGGAACACAACTTGGTTGATATTTAATTGGCCCCCTCAGTGCCTACACAACAAGATCGAATGATAATCAAGGGAATAAAATATATCAATCGTCATTTAATAATCACAACTAAAAAATGAAAAAATGTGCTTGAAAAGCTTTAGAAATAATATATAGAAAACATTTCTTGGAATGAGGTAGATCATTTTTGCCCTATTGAGTGATAGAGAAAGGTTTTGAAGAACCAAAAAGGTGCTTGGTAGTTGTGTGTGCAGAAAGTTTAGAGAAAGAAAGAGTTTTGGAAGAGTTTAGGTAAAAAAATCCACTCTCTCGAGCTAAGGTTTTAGTTTTGAGGCATAAGATTATATTTATATGTTTAAACTAATGTTTTCAAGGCTTTTTAGACGTCTTTGGATATTCCCAAGGGTCTAGGGGCCGGCCCACATCAAAGAATGATTATTTGGGCCCCTAAAACTGGAGTTCTAGAACCTAGAATAATAGCCTACGTACGCATATGGTTGGGGCTTGCATACACATGCTCCCCAAAAACCCTTATTTTGACTGCTTTTATTGCCCAAAATCAAGCAGCCATAACTCACTTAATATAAATCCAAATTAGGAAAAATATGGGTTCAAATTGAAGCCGAGGATGTCTACTTTCTAGAAAGATAAACTTCACTCAAAAAGACTTTTTGGATCAAAAGTTATGGTCAAAATATTGAGTAAAGGTCATTTTTTAGCATCGTTTTCAAATCGATTTAAGCACTTTTGAGTTGTGATTACTTCCAAATTATCAAAATAACTTCAATTACCATTTCTAGACATTTCAAGTTTATCATTGGGACCAGGGACTAATGTTTATTAACCGGGTACAAAATGAGTCGCCTACAGATGCCTCTCTTTTGGCTATACTTGCTCCGCAAGTGTATTCGAAAGCCTGAAGAGATGAACCATTTTGTAGGTTAATAAACTTTAAGTCCACACACACACACAACACAAACATGCAAAAATGCAAGCAAAGATGGGGTGTAGGTGCAAAATCCAATTGCTAGATTTTGTGAGTCCCTATTCTCCTAGGTTCGTTATCTTGAACCTTAGGTAAATGGGAAGACAATAAAAGTGGCTACTATCCCAAGCCAAAAAGAAAACTCATAATATCATCATACCATGTTATTAGCACATCAACAACACATCATGAACACAACAAGAATGGCTACTGTCCGAAGCAAACAGAAACACACACATCATAAACACAACATCAATCATCAAAGAGCCTAAGTTTACTATCTTGAACTTAGAATCAAAGGCACACAACAAGAATGGCTACTATCCTAAGCCAAAATCACACATCACACATCATGTTATAAACACATCAACACAACATCATAAACATATGCACATCATCATAAGTACATCAACATGACATCATATTATCCTAAAAGGTTCAAGAGACTCAACATCACACATCAAAGAATTTATCATTCATGACATACATCATTATTTTCTGAAAAATTTATTATTTAAAAATCGACTTCATTTAAGGTACTCATCATTCAAATCTCTCCATTTTTGGAAAAAAGTCTATTCATCATTTTCATTTGAAGTCTCTCTTGGATTTTTGAAATTCTTGATTTTCTTCTTAAGTGCCATTTTTTTGCTTGAATTTTGAATTTCTCTTTTGAACTTTTAATTTTTTTTCTTAAGTGACATCCTTCTTGAAGTTTTGAATTATTCTTTGGAACTTTGAATTTTTTTGAATCTTTTAAAATTTTCACAACAATTAGATCACATCAACACAATGGATCACATCAGGTTTGGTCCAAACACATCAGGACAGAACCAAACACAACAATTGACATCAGGTTTGGTCCAAACATGTCAGGACAGAACCAATCACAACGGGTCACATCAGGTTAGGTCCAAACACTTCAGGACAGAACCAATCACAACGGGTCGCATCAGGTTAGGTCCAAACACCAAGACTGATCCAATCACAACAAGTCACATTAGGTTAGGTCCAAACACATCAAGACTAAACCAAAGACACAACATGTCACATCGTTCCTCTTAATCTTTTCTTCATTTTTTCCATTTTTTTTCATCTCTTATCTTTTTCCATCCCTTTTTTTTTTGTTTTTTTTTTTTCTAATCTTCTCATATACATTTTTTAATCTCTCTTTCTCATCTTCCCATAATTTCTTTTTCTCTTCTTATCTTTTTTTTCTTTGTTTCTCTTTCTCTCTCTCGCTCTCTCTCATCTTCAATTTTTTTTCCTGTCTCTCCTCATCTTCATCTTTGTCCTCTCTTTTTCTTCTCTCACTTTCCAATTCCTCATTTCTTTTTGAATCTTCATCTTTCATTTTTTTTTTCTTTTTCTTTGTTTTCAACATCTCACCCTTTTTTTTTTCAATTTTCTTTCCCTTTTTACTTGGACTGCGTTTTCTCTTTAGAGCATTAGCAAGGAAGGTCGATTAGGCCATGAGTTCATTCCATTCTTTCCTTTTATGGGGGCATATATTTATTCAAACAAATTATTCATTCATTTTTATTTTATGCATCTTTGCCTTTGGATGACCTTCAATTCCCTAGAATTCCTAACATCTCTAGACAAAAATCAAAGATAGTTGAAAGAGACTCTAGATCAATGAAGTTCTAAACACGACTTAAGTTTTGAGGCAAATGAATATTTATGAACAAAACAAGTCGGAAGGGACTCTAGACCAAAGAAGTTTCAAACACAAAAAGAGTTTAGAGATAGTAGAGCTCAACATGTTTTGAATAAAAAAAGGACCTTGAAAAAAATTTGGAGTTGAAAAAAAAAGGTAAAAACAAGGGATCGTGGATCCAAATGATTTCGTATATCAATGCATATTCGCTTTGAACTTATTTTGCATGAATCGCCTACTATCTTCACTGATTAGTCCCAATATGAATTTAGAATTCGACCATCTCTAGTTAACTTGATCATTGTCCTTATTTGAACTTGCACGCCTCATTTTCTCACCTCTCTCTTTTTGTATTCTTCTCAATCAACTCATCTCTTATGCATGGTCACTTTTCTCCTCATCATGGTTGCCCTAGCTTAGAGGTAGTCTTATCTTCCCTTGTATGATCATTCCTTTGTCATTCTCATTCATGAATTACCCCTAGCTTGGCATAAGTTCACCATTTTTCTTGGTGCTCTTTTTCACTTCTTTTCAAATTGCCCTAACTTTTGCCTAGGCTGTCCTTTTAGGTTTTCAACCTGGTAGACCTTTCTTTTCTTTTTCTTTTTTTTTTTTCTTTTTCTTTTTTTTTTTCAACTAAGGCTAGGCTTTCCAAAATTTTTAGGGCTAAACAATCTCAATCGATCAAAGAGGACTTTGCTATTGGACTGTAACGAGGCTTGGGATTCTAAGTCTCAAGAAAGAAAGGGTATTTGTGCCTCAAATTTAGTTTTATTCTCAGGGTATCCTAATTGCAAGGATTACCACTCATCTCCTGTTTGCATCATTTTCTTCTTCTTCATCCATTTTTCCTTGTCCATTTTGCTTCTAACTTTCATTTCTTTTTCCTTTCTTTTTTTCTTATATCTCTTATTTTTCTTTTCTTTTTTCTTTTCTTTGTTTTTCTCTCTTTTTCTTTTTCCATGCCCCTTGTTGGGAAATTGGTATCCTTTCACTTATAAATCATCCTCACATCCCTCTATCATTCATCCATAAAATTTGCCCCTAGCATAAAGTTTATCCTTTTCAATATTAGAGTATGCCCTTAGTGTTAAGGGTAACCATTTCAAATTTTCATCTCTTAATAACATGCCCTTAGTGTAGGGGGTAATCACTTAGCATGGGAATATAGGAGGAATTCATCTAGGCTTAATAAGATTAGCAAGTGGAAATAATCTCTCATTGTAAAAAAGGGTAGTAGAAAGATGGCCTCTCATCCTTTCAACCTTGATTGCTTAGTCTTTTCAAACCTACGTTAGCCATTTTGCTCATCAAGTTCTCATTATTGTAGTGTCATCCACGCAAAAAACAAATCATTCATTCAATTTTTCTTTCCTATCTTTGAACCCACTCATGTCTTGTGGTTCAAGGAATCTCTCATCACTCATTCTTCTCTTTCTTGTGTACTTCCTCACTTGATCGAAGTCTTTTTTTTCCCCTCTATCTCTCAACCTCTTTCTCACTTTCATGCTTGTTTTTTTATGATCAAATGAACTAAGACAATCTCATCTTTTGATTCCTTATTTGGATTAACTTATGTGTTAGGTTTAAGGATTCATTCATTTCAAAGCTAGTAAAAAGAGATCAGATGATACACGTCATATTTGAATGGCCATATTTATTGAAAGTGAAACAACATTGATTTGAAAATTCAAAGGAACATGACTCAACATGACAAAAGAAAACTCAATAACACATCTTAAACAAAGACTCAACAACAAATCATAGGGAAAGACTCAACAACACAACATTGAGAAAGACTCTAAAAGACTTGACAAATTGAAGACACGACAATTGAAAAAGACTCAACAAAATTGAAATGGCTCATCCTCTAGCAAAGGTATCCTCGTGGATCAAATCTCTTAAGCACATCCCTTCATTCGATCTTGCTTCATCTCTAGAATCTTGGCTTGACGATCACCCCACCATCAATCAAGTCTTGAATCTCATGTTTCAACTTAAAGCAATTATTTGTCTAGTGTCCTAACTTTTGGTGAAAAGCACAATACTCATTCATGTCCCAATTATTTGTCTCAACAACACAACATTGAGAATGACTCTAAAAGACTTGACAAATTGAAGACACGGCAATTGAAAAAACTCAACAAAATTGAAATGGCTCATCCTCTAGAAAAGGTATCCTCGTGGATCAAATCTCTTAAGCACATCCCTTCATTCGATCTTGCTTCATCTCTAGAATCTTGGCTTTCACCATCAATCAAGTCTTGAATCTCATGTTTCAACCTAAAGCAATTATTTGTCCAGTGTCCTAACTTTTGGTGAAAAGCACAATACTCATTCATGTCCCAATTATTTGTCTCTTTGGAAAATGTTTCTTGGAATGAGATAGATAGTTTTTGCCCTAATGAGTAATAGAGAGAGGTTTTTAAAGAACCAAAAACGTGCTTGGTGGTTGTGTGTGTTGATAGTTTAGAGAAAGAAAGAGTTTTAGAAGAGTTTAGGTCAAAAATCCACACTCTCTAGTTATGGTTTTAGTTTGGAGGCATAAGATTGTATTTATATGCTTAAACTAGGTTTTCAGGGCTTTTTAGACATCTTTGGATGTTCCTAAGGGTCTAGGGGCCGGCCCACATCAAAGAATGATGTTTTAGGCCCCTAAAACTGAAGTTCTGGAACCTAGAAAAATAGCTTGTGTACACATGGTTGGAGCCTGCGTATGCTTAGATGGCCCAACTTTGACTGCTTCGATGGCCAAACTTTGATTGCTCCCCAAAAGCCCTAATTTTGACTACTTAGATGGTCCAACTTCAAATGGCCATAAATCACTCAATATAAATCCAAAGTGGGAAAAATTTGTGTTCAAATTGAACCCCAAGATGTCTACTTTTTAATGAAACAAATGTCACCCAAAACATATTTGTGAAACAAAAGCTATGGTCAAAACAGTGAGCAAAGGTAATTTTTGAGCATCGTTTTCAAAGTGATTTGAGCACTTTTGAGTTGTGATTACTTCCAAACTATCAAAATAACTTCAATTACCTTTTGTGGACATGTCAAGCTTAGAATTAGGACCAGGGACTAAAGTTTGTTAACCGGGTACAAAATGAGGTGTCTACACTCATGTTAGTAGATAACCATCTTTGTACCCCAAAGTTGGATGAAGGAACTAGGGGAAGTAGATGTCCCTATCCGTCAACCTTCACGACCAAGTCTCACGAATTCTGCCCAAGATCCTCTCAGTAAATGCCAAGGTATGGAAGGAACCATTGCCACTAGGAACACCTTGACAGTCACCAAATTGCCTTGCAATGTGACATGTAGGGTAGTAAGAACAACAATGAAGCCCGACCAAGGGAACACAGTTATCCTTGAAGCCATTGCTAGACATGGCTATGATGTGCCACCATTCCACCACCCATTGGACACCTAATGGAGAGAGATGCTCCATGAATTTAGTGAACTTGGCAAGATCCTTCTCTTTTTCCTTGTGCTTGTGATCATGATATTGTTTCAGTTAATACTGACTAGGAGAGACAATGGGGGGTTAAGGCAATTAGAGCCTCTCATATAGCCACACCTGAAGGAGAGAAAAAGAAAGCATTAGTCTTTAGTGTAAAAAGGAGAGAATAAAATAATAATAAACAAAAGGAGATAGAAAAATTCAAAGATCATATAAGGAGCCTTGATGGGTTGAAAATCGAAAGACAATCCATGCAAGAATTAGAAGAATCCCGTTAGGTTGAGAACCCAGGTAAAAGTTAGGGATTATACCTGAAGAAGAATAGAACCCCCCACAAAGAATGTAGCTTCCTCTCTTTGAACGGCATCCAAACCATTGATAGTTTCAACCAAGATGATGACAATTGGACTTTTGGTCCTTAGATTGTTAACCACCTGAAGGATTCGTGCGTCCACATGAGGTGTTTCATTCACCAAGAAGTATCTCACAAGAATGCAAAGAAAAAAAGAGTTGAGATGATGAGAACACTTCACCCCAGCCAAAGGAATGTCTTTCAGAGAAAAGTACTTGAAGACCATGTGGACATTCGACTTGTTAGACTTGCACCATCTTTTGTCCATAGCTAGAGGAACCCTTAAGAGTTGATGAGTTAAGTCGGAGAGATCTTCCTTGAGAGTAGGAAGAATGATAGCATTGAAGTCATGTTCACCCATGATTACACCAAACTCTTCAAGAGTGGGGCATAATTCCACATCGTTAAATTGGAAAACGTGTCGAGTAGGGATTCAAAACTCAATAGCAGCACGAAGAAGAGACTCATTCACTACGATTTGGTGAAAGTAAGGAATACGAGAAAGACCCAGAGGGATGAGAGCATCTTTGAAATTGGGACTAAGCTTCTTAATTAATGTTGAAACCTCTAAAGGAGTGAATTATGCCATTCTAGGATATTATAAGGTGTTTCCTGGACTTCGAATACATTTTGTGGAGGTTTGGAGGCCTCCTATGGCTATTTTACACTACGGAGAGTTGGTTAGGGTTTTTTTGCCTGGCGTCATGCGCACTCATGGTCAAAGGTACGTACGCATGGTCCATGCTTATGTGCGCATATGCGTGTTTGCGTGCATAGTTCCACTAGGGTTTTTAGATTCCTTCCCTATTTTGAGTATAATTCCTTCACCAAGGCTTCTCTCATGATTCCTACGGCCTAAAGGATTACTCAAGGCACACTTAAGCTCAAATTTTCAAGCATGAAAGACAAAAAGAAAAGGAAAAAGCAAGACAAAATGAATGCAAAAATTCCCATGAGTTGTAAAATAAGTACTTGTCCTAAATAAAAGTAGAGATAAAAAGATGCTTTTAAAATACAACCTAATGTCTCAAAGAAAATTTTAAGTACATGGATACATACTAATAAAAAGAAAAAAGGAAATATGCTGCATGTATGTGTCTCTATTTGTTTGTCTGAATTGCAGGATCATCACTGGTAGTGCCTCTTCCTTGACTGATAGCTTGAAGTCGTCTTGGGGTCATCACCACCACCATCATCATTATCCCCTAGGTGGGCATACCCTCTAGGACCATAAATATGCTTGGAATACTTAGTCACCTCCAGCTTGAGGATCCCAACAAGCCAAACAAGCTCCTCATGCTCCTCCATGGTGGGCTAGATTAGAAAACAAGACAGTGTTAAAACAAGTTTCAAGAAATTAAAGAAAAGAAAAGACAAGACAAGACAAAGATGAAAGAGAGCTCACTACTCGTGTACTTGCTAGAAAGGGGTAACCCATGACATTTGGGTTACGTCCCACAGGATGCTCCCGAGAAAAGCCATCAGGGCCATAAGCATAGACTAACCAAGGTAGGTGAGAAGGGTCAACAAAACTGTCAAAAGTAGGACCAGCTGCACCCTGACATAATCATCACAATTGAGTATCACCGTGTGTAGAAAAATGCAAGGTAGGAGAAAGGAAAGTGAAAAAGAAAGAATACATACATTCGCAGAGAGGGAGGGCATAAGACGAGTCTTGCTGAACTCGTCGTAGTCCAAGTCATCCACAAGTCGCTCGACAAAGGGAATGCCACTCCTCCACAGCTAGTACTCAGCATCAATCATGGAAAGTGGGGCAAGTATGAACTGAGGAGGATCCATCAAAACACACAGTGTATTCGCACCCACCAACTGGTAACATACCCTCTTAGCCAGGTAGAGGACCCTCAGACCAGCACCCTCCAAAAGCTGGGTGATCCTAAAAGTAATGATGGCAGTTGCTTCCAAATTAGGGTTTGTAACAAGAGGAACACTTGCCCAAGTGCTCCATATAACTTGTGACAACACATAGGATTAGAAGGAGAACCCTGGAAAACATGCAAAAGAAAGTAATGAAAGAAAGTAGAATTTCTACTCACCTCTTTAGAAGAAAGCTCATTCAAATGAGCCATAACCGAAGGAAAGCTCCTTAGGTCCACCTCCATTATATGAGTAATGGGACTATATTTCACGGAAACAACACTGAAAAGTGGAAGTACAATTTACAAGAAAATGCCGGTCATCCGATGGAAATCATGGGGAGCAACTGTCATCTCCCTCTCAGCAATGTAGAAGGTGTAGTTAGTGTCCCACCACCTCTCAGCTAGTGTTTGAACTAGGATGGCACTGGTGGAACTCTCCAGAAGCAGATAGAGGATAGGCTCAAAGCCATCTTCATGCACCAAGGCTTTTGTGTCGTCAGCTAAGGCCTTGTACCAAGAAGAGATATGGCTAGTACTACCCCTGCTGAGAAAAAGGGCAAGACTTACACAAAGATGAAAGGAGAACATAAGAATTACAGTTGGATAAGGAAATAGGTGAAAAGGAGTCAAAATAATAAGAATTGAGGTTTCTGAGTGCTAGCATGCGCACGCAAGTCCTGCGCATATGTGCGCAGGGTCTCTGTATGTGTATGCATGTTAAATCATGCATCTCTATGAACTAATTAACATTGACACGTACACATGATCGAAACATGAGCATGCATGAATACAGGCTATGCACACATGCCTGATGCATGCACACACATATACATAGATAGAGAGAGCCTCACAACATTTCAGCCAATTTTTGATCAAAACTCATCCTAAGCATGTTCCTACCCTTCCTAAGGCATTGGGTTTTGATCTAAACCAATCCCACAACAAAACCGAAGCTTTTACAAGTCTAAAAATGAATTAAAATGGAAGATCAGAGAAAAACTTGAAAATGTGAAAAGTTTGAAAAACTTACCATTCTAACCTTTGCACCCTTTAATAGATGATTTTGTGGCCTGTATGTCAATGGGGGAGGCTCAATTAGCCTTGTAGCCCCATTCTAACGTGTGAGGTCGAGTATGTCATAGGAAATCAAGGAGGAGGTTTTCTTGGTTTTGGATTTGGGTGCCATTGGAGAGGATGGAGAGTTTGGGAGAGAAAGATATGGTTAGATTGTGAGAGATGAAGAAAAGAGAGAGAGACAGAAGATTTTGTAAAGGGAAGATGGAAGTTGGAGAGTTAATAAGAATATGAAGAGTTGAAGAAGATGATTAATAGTAAGAAGAAAAAGAAATGGTTGGTAATTGTTGAAAAAAAAATGAAAAGGTAGGAAGGCACCTGATGACTAAACTACATGTAGTTTAAGCATCCCACTAAACTATGTGTAGTTTAGCAAAAAAAAAAAATTAGAATATACCCAATGGACTTCCAAAAGGTGGAAAATACAAAGATGAATGTTCTAAAATGTGTTGAAAACACAAGAGCTGTTTATGTTAGGGTTTGTGCCCTAAAATCCAATTTATTGGCATGACAAATAATTAAATTTTTTAATTATATGAGACTATTTATTATTGAACTAATGGGACATTATCTTAGTCCATGAGATACATAGTATGTGATTTATGTGAAAAGTCACAGAAAATATAAATCACAAGTTCTTTGTAAATTAAGAATTTTAGTTCATATTCAGTGATGAAATTGGACATTTCATCTGCGAAGACTATAACATATCAACTAAGATGATTTGTCTTAATCATGGAAGTGGAGACTTCAAGTTAATATGTTGATATGTTTTAAGAGTTAAGACATATTGAACTGGACCGCTGTGAGATTTATTATTCTCCTAACGACTGTCAAATGAATAATAAATCTCACGACTTCTATTTATATCAAATCTAAATCCTAAGAGAATAATGGACTTTATCATGAGATGTAGGTTGCTTTGATATATCATGAGTGAGATCTATAAATTACGGTCAAAACCTCAATATGTTGGGCAGCCGCATTTAGTGTTGATGGAACATATATTCTCAAGATGGAATTCATAATCTCTTAACAGAGATATAAAATATTCTCTTAAGATAAGTTTAATGAGTTTGGTTATTCAGAGTGTTGGGCCTAACCACTTTAGTAAGAAGTTACTAAAGTATATATTTATGAAATTGGATTTCATAAATATATGATGAATAACATAAATGATTAAACTGGATACTCAAGGATTAAGATGTAGTAATCTTTAAAGTGGCAGTTTACATTCATGACTTTGTATTACTACGAATATTTTAATGAAGGGGTTGTATGTATAATAAAGTCTTGGGATATAATTTGTTAATAAGACCTAGAGTGCAATTATATTCTTATAGTGGTATTGAATATAATTAATGGTAATTTTAGACTTATCAAGAGTTGACAGAAAAGTCCAAGGCCCATTGGAGCTAGAGTCTTATTTGTTCCCTTTGGTTCCATCTCAAGCTACAAACTAAAACCCAATTGGGTAGGCCCAAAAGGCTAACCCAATTAGATAATCAGTTTTTATTTAATAAGAGTTATTAAATAAATAAATAAATAAAAACTACTAGGGTAGTTTTTCAATGTGCGTATGATGAAAAGAAAAGAAATAAGTTTTTCTCTGCAAGGAGAAGAAGAAGGATTTTTCTTTGAGAATCAATGTACAAAAGGACTAATTGAGATACCATACTGCTTGGGCACCATGTGGAATTAAGATGAAGATTAAAGGTATTCTCAAGTCTTGGCTTTGAATTTCATTGCATCAAGGTACGCTTCTTATTCTTCGTTCTAGAATTCAAGGTTATATGTTATCTCTCTTGAATGAAGTAGATCCACGATTGTTGCTTTCGCTGTGTGTTTTGTATGAAATACAAAACTAGATTTTCCAACAGTTTAGACTCCCAAATTAAAATTATGGCTCGATTGATTTTACTTTAACTTAATACTAAGTGCGGAATAGAGTAAATGCGAGCGGACAAACAAACAAGCTACTCTAACCCATAAACATTATAACACAGCAGTAAATGAAAGGTAAAAAAAGTAGGTAAGAAGAATGCAAACACAAGATAACACACTGATGTGTTATCGAAGAGGAAACCAAAGAACTCGGCGAAAAACCTCTCCATCGCCCTCCAAGCATTAATCAATCCACTAAACAATCAGTTGGGATACATGGGTTAGCAAGAGACTTTCAAAGCCTAATCTACTTGATGTACCTAAGCCCTCTAAGCTCTTACTCCAACAAGGCTTCTCGGAACCGTGTTTTGTCTAGCTTTCCGGATCCCGCAACAAGCTTCATGTTGCATCTGCCATTCTTGGCTTCTTCTAATGCTTCCCAACAGCACCAAAACCTCACTGAACACTTTGAAAGGGTGTGGTAAGTATTTGGGCTATCAACCTCTCAATGGTATGGAAATGGGAAGGTAGGAGTTGAGGAAAATCCACAAGCAATTGTATAAAGGATTGTGGGTGAAACAATCTCTAACTCTCAAGGTTTGTGACTCGGGTTTTCTTTCAGAAGCACTCAAAATTTGTGGGTAATGTGAGCTACTCATGAAACACAGTTGTCGCCATCTGTCTTGACTTTTCGCATTCCAGTTATGTGTGGGGCACATGCATCATTTCGCGAGATGCTTAGTCACGAGCTACCCGCGAAAACTCTTCTGTCTTCAATTGCTTGAGTCTTCACACACTCTCTCTCTATCACACAACCCTTACAATTAAATCCCATAATAAATATAGGATATAAAAGATTGAATAAAATTACAATCAAATTTGGCACGGAATTAAAGCCAACAAAACAAATAGTTGTAAATTACAACTTTACAAAAGAAAAATTAAAAAATGCACCCAAAAATGACAAAAATATCCTCAGTTGGGTGGAAGACACAAGCACAAAGCTTCTCTAGTGGTTTAGGATCAAGAACATCCCTTAGTGGGTTGGAAATCACTAAGGGAACTCCCTAATAAGTTAAGACCATCAATCAAATCTCTAGTAAGTTACAGAATAAACAAATTTTCCCAAGTATCATGGAGGACTCCCTACGGGTCCAAGGCTTAGGACAACTCCCTTGAGGGTTGTGAAGATAGGAATTTCCCCAAAGAGCTGAGGAAACTCCCTCTTGAGTAGAATCACCATAAGTTCCCAATGAGTTGTGGGCACAATGAGGGGGAGTACACCTTGGCCGGATGGACAGGGGCAGAGAAAAGAAATGGAGTCATCACCTAGATTAGGTTTAAGAACCATATATATATCATCCTTCATGGAGGAATTGATCTTACAACCAGAGGATGGGTTCGGAGTTTAGGTACGGCTTGGGAAGGTGTTAAGGCACCCCAAGACCACCCATTGTGTCTTACATCTTAATCTTGTTAAAGACATATTCAACATTGTCATTCTAGACTCACACACTCACACACACACACACACACACACACACACTAACATACATCTAGCAAACAAACATGGCATTTTATCTCAAACCCTAACATACATTTATTATACGTTTCTTGCCGACCCGGGTTGGCTAGAAATAAAGCTAGAATGATATTTTTTTAGTTTTTTTTGAATTTTTATACTATTTTTTTGGGAATTATCTAGCACGGGCTGAGTAGGAACGGAAATCAGAAGGAAAATTTTTTTTTTTTCACTTTTTCAGCCAGTCCCAGCTCGTGCTAGCTAGAAAAAACGTTACAATGATGTTTTTTAATTTTTATTATATTTTTTTGGAATTTTCTCGCACGGGCTGAGTAGGAATGGAAATCGGAACGAAACATTTTTGCCACTTTTTTGGCCCGTTTCGACCTGGTTAGGCTAGCAATATAGCAAGAAAGATATTTTTTAATTTTTTGAATTTTTATACTATTTTTTTTGGGAATTTTCCAGCCCTGGCCGAGTAGGAACGGATATCGGAACGAATTTTTTTTTTACCTCTTTTTCGGCCCGTCCCAACTCGGTTTGGCTAGAAATAAAGCTAGAATGATATTTTTATATTTTTTTCGAACTTTTATACTATTTTTTTGGGAATTACGTAGCATGGGCCGAGTAGGAATGAAAATCGAAAAGAAATTATTTTTTCCACTTTTTCGGCCTATCCTGACCCGGGTTGGCTAGAAATAAAACTTGAATGATATTTATTTTTTATTTTTTGAATTTTTATACTATTTTTTTGGGAATTATCTAGCACGGGCCAAGTAGGAATGGAAATCGGAACGAAATTTTTTTTGCCACTTTTTCAGACCGACCCGACCCAATTTGGCTAGAAATAAAGCTAGAATGACGTTTGTTAATTTTTTGAATTTTTATACTATTTTTTTGGGAATTCTCTTGCCCGGGCCGAGTAGGAACAAAAATCATAATGAAATTTTTTTTGCCTCTTTTTATACTATTTTTTGGGGAATTTTCTAGCACTGGCCGAGTAGGAACGGATATCGGAACGAAAATTTTTTTTTACCTCTTTTTCGGCCCGTCCCGACCCATTTTGGCTAGAAATAAAGCTAGAATGATTTTTTTTTTTTGAATTTTTATACTATTTTTTTAGGAATTATGTAGCATGAGCCGAGTAGGAATGGAAATTGGAACGAATTTTTTCTTGCCACTTTTTCAGACCAACCCAACCTGGTTTGGCTAGAAATAAAGCTTGAATGACGTTTGTTAATTTTTTGAATTTTTATATTATTTTTTTGGGAATTCTCTTGCCCGAGTCGAGTAGGACCAAAAATCAGAATGAAATTTTTTTTGCCTCTTTTTATACTATTTTTTTGGGAATTTTCTAGCCCTGAGCGAGTAGGAACGGATATCGGAACGAAATTTTTTTTAACCTCTTTTTCGGCCAATCCTGACCCGGTTTCGCTAGAAATAAAGCTAGAGTGATTTTTTTTTTTTTTTTTTTGAATTTTTATACTATTTTTTCGGGAATTATCTAGCATGGGCCAAGTTGAAACGGAAATCGGAACGAAATTATTTTTTCCACTTTTTCGGCCCGTCCCGACCTGGGTTGGCTAGAAATAAAACTTGAACGATATATATATATTTTTTGAATTTTTATACTATTTCTTTGGGAATTATCTAGCACGGGCCGAGTAGAAACAGAAATCGAAACGAAATTTTTTTTGCCACTTTTTCAGACCGACCCGACCCGGTTTGGCTAGAAATAAAGCGAGAATGACGTTTGCTAATTTTTTGAATTTTTATACGATTTTTTTGGGAATTCTCTTGCTCAGGCCGAGTAGGAACAAAAATCAGAATGAAATTTTTTTTGCCTCTTTTTATACTATTTTTTTTGGGAATTTTCTAGCCCTGGCTGAGTAGCAACGGATATCGGAACGAAATTTTTTTTACCTCTTTTTCAGCCCTTCCCGACCCAGTTTGGCTAGAAATAAAGCTAGTGATATATATATTTTTTTTTTTTTTTTTTGAATTTTTATACTATTTTTTTGGGAATTATGTAGCATAGGCCAAGTTGGAACAGAAATCGAAACGGCATATTTTTTTCACTTTTTCAGCCCATCCCGACCTGGGTTGGCTAGAAATCAAACTTGAACGACATTTTTTTTTTTTGAATTTTTATACTATTTCTTTGGGAATTATCTAGCACGGGACGAGTAGGAACGGAAATCGGAATGAAATTTTTTTTGCCACTTTTTCAGACCGACCTGACCTGGTTTGGCTAGAAATAAAGCTAGAATGATGTTTATTAATTTTTTGAATTTTTATACTATTTTTTTGGGAATTCTCTTGTGCGGGCCAAGTAGGAACAAAAATCCGAATGAAAATTTTTTTGCCTCTTTTTATACAATTTTTTTGGGAATCTTCTATCCCTAGCCGAGTAGGAACGGATATCGAAACGAAATTTTTCGTTACCTCTTTTTCGACCCTTCCCGACCCAATTTGGCTAGAAATAAAGCTAGAGTGGTATATATATATATATATATTTTTTTTTTGAATTCTTATACAATTTTTTTGGGAATTATGTAGCATGGGCCAAGTTGGAACGGAGATCGGAACAACATTATTTTTTCCTCTTTTTCGGCCCGCCCGACCGGGGTTGACTAGAAATAAAACTTGAACGACATTTTTTTTTTTTTGAATTTTTATACTATTTTTTTGGGAATTATCTAGCACGGGCCGAGTAGGAACGAAAATCGGAACGAAATTCTTTTTCACCACTTTTTCAGACCAACCCGATCCGGTTTGGCTAGAAATAAATCTAGAATAACGTTTGTTAATTTTTTGAATTTTTATACGATTTTTTTGGGAATTCTCTTGCTCGGGCCGAGTGGGAACAAAAAACAGAAAGAAATTTTTTTTGCCTCTTTTTATACTATTTTTTTGGGAATTTTCTAGCCTAGGCTCAGTAGGAACAAATATCGGAACGAAATTTCTTTTTACCACTTTTTTGACTCGTCCTAACCCATTTTGGCTAGAAATAAAGCTAGAATGATTTTTTTTTTTTTTTTTTTTAATTTTTATACTATTTTTTTAGGAATTATGTAGCATGAGCTGAGTAGGAACGGAAATCGGAACAAAATTTTTTTTGCCACTTTTTCAGACCAACCCGACCCGGTTTGGCCAAAAATAAAGCTAGAATGACATTTGTTAATTTTTTGAATTTTTATACTATTTTTTTGGAAATTCTCTTGCCTGGGCCAAGTAGGACCAAAAATCAGAATGAAAATTTTTTTTCCTCTTTTTATACTATTTTTTGGGAATTTTCTAGCCCTGAGCGAGTAGGAACGGATATCGGAACGAAATTTTTTTTAACCTCTTTTTCGGCCAATCCCAACCCAGTTTGGCTCGAAATAAAGCTAGAGTGATATATATATATATATATATATATATATATATATATATTTTGAATTTTTATACTATTTTTTTCGGGAATTATCTAGCTTGGGCCAAGTTGGAACGGAAATCAAAACGAAATTATTTTTTCCACTTTTTCGGCCCGTCCTGACCCGGGTTGGCTAGAAATAAAACTTGAATGATATATATATATATTTTTTTGAATTTTTATACTATTTCTTTGGGAAATATCTAGCATGGGCCGAGTATGAACGGAAATCGGAACGAAATTTTTTTTGCCACTTTTTCAGACCAACCCGACTCGGTTTGGCTAAAAATAAAGCTAGAATGACGTTTGTTAATTTTTTAAATTTTTATACGATTTTTTTGGGAATTCTCTTGCTCGGGCCAAATAGGAACAAAATCAGAATGAAATTTTTTTTGCCTCTTTTTTTACTATTTTTTTGGGAATTTTCTAGCCCTGGCCGAGTAGGAACGGATATAAGAACGAAATTTTTTTTTACCTCTTTTTCGGCCCTTCCCGACCCAGTTTGGCTAGAAATATAGCTAGAGTGATATATTTTTATATTTTTTTTTAATTTTTATACTATTTTTTTAGGAATTATGTAGTATGAGCCGAGTAGGAACAGAAATCGGAACAAAATTTTTTTTTTGCCACTTTTTCAGACCAACCTGACCCGGTTTGGCTAAAAATAAAGCTAGAATGACGTTTGTTAATTTTTTGAATTTTTATACTATTTTTTTGGGAATTCTCTTGCCCAGGACGAGTAGGGCCAAAAATCAGAATGAATTTTTTTTTGCCTCCTTTTAAACTATTTTTTTGGGAATTTTCTAGCCCTGGCCGAGTAGGAACGGTTGTTGGAACGAAATTTTTTTTAACCTCTTTTTCGACCCATCCCGACCCGGTTTGACTAGAAATAAAGCTGGAGTGATATTTTCTTTTTATTTTTTTGAATTTTTATACTATTTTTTTGAGAATTATATAGCATGGGCCAAGTTCGAACGGAAATTGGAACCAAATTATTTTTTCCACCTTTTCGGCCCGTCCCGACCCGGGTTGGCTAGAAATAAAACTCGAACTATATATATATATATATATATATTTTCGATTTTTCATACTATTTTTTTGGGAATTATCTAGCACGGGCCGAGTAAGAACGGAAATCGGAACGAAATTTTTTTTGC
This sequence comes from Quercus gilva, assembly GCA_023621385.1. Classification (NCBI taxonomy): domain Eukaryota; kingdom Viridiplantae; phylum Streptophyta; class Magnoliopsida; order Fagales; family Fagaceae; genus Quercus; species Quercus gilva. The sequence continues at coordinate 43,995,186 of CM042477.1, forward strand.
CACTTTTTCAGACCAACCCGATCCGATTTGGCTAGAAATAAAGCTAGAATGACGTTTGTTAATTTTTTGAATTTTTATACTATTTTTTTTGGGAATTCTCTTGCCTGGACCGAGTAGGACCAAAAATCAGAATGACATTTTTTTGCAAATTTTTATACTATTTTTTTGGGAATTTTCTAGCCCTGGCTGAGTAGGAACGGATATTGGAACGAAATTTTTTTTAACCTCTTTTTCGGCCCATCCCGACACGATTTGGCTAGAAATAAAGCTAGAGTGATATTTTTTTTATTTTTTTGAATTTTTATACTATTTTTTTGGGAATTATGTAGCATGGGCCAAGTTGGAATGAAAATCGGAACCAAATTATTTTTTCTACTTTTTCGGCCCGTCCCGACTCGGGTTGGCTAGAAATAAAACTTGAACGATATATATATATATATATATATTTGAACTTTTATACTATTTCTTTGGGAATTATCTTGCACGGGCCGAGTAGGAATGGAAATAGGAACGAAATTTTTTTTGCCACTTTTTCAGACCGACCCGATCCGGTTTGGCTAGAAATAAAGCTATAATAATGTTTGTTAATTTTTTGAATTTTTATACGATTTTTTTGGGAATTCTCTTGCTCAGGCCGAGTAGGAACAAAAATCATAAATAAATTTTTTTTGCCTCTTTTTATACTATTTTTTTAGGAATTTTCTAGCCTTGGCCGAGTAAGAGCGAATATCGGAACGAAATTTCTTTTTACCTCTTTTTCGGCCCTTCCGGACCCAATTTGGATAGAAATAAAGCTAGAGTGATATATTTTTTTATTTTTTTGAATTTTTATACTATTTTTTTTTTTTTTGGAATTATGTAGCACGGGCCAAGTTGGAACGGAAATCGAAACGACATTATTTTTTACACTTTTTCGGCCCGTCCCGACCGGGGTTGACTAGAAATAAAACTTGAATGTCATTTTTTTTTTTTGAATTTTTATACTATTTTTTTGGAATTATCTAGCACGGGCCGAGTAGGAACGGAAATCGGAACAAAATTTTTTTCACCACTTTTTAAGACCGACCCGATCCGGTTTGGCTAGAAATAAATCTAGAATAACGTTTGTTAATTTTTTGAATTTTTATATGATTTTTTTAGGAATTCTCTTGCTCGGGCCGAGTAGGAACAAAAATCAGAAATAAATTTTTTTGCCTCTTTTTATACTATTTTTTTGGGAATTTTCTAGCCTTGGCCGAGTAGGAACGAATATCGGAACGAAATTTCTTTTTACCTCTTTTTCAACTCGTCCTGACCCATTTTGGCTAGAAATAAAGTTAGAATGATTTTTTTTTTTTTTTTTGAATTTTTATACTATTTTTTTAGGAATTATGTAGCATGAGCCGACTAGGAACGGAAATCGGAACAAAATATTTTTTGCCACTTTTTCAGACCAACCCGACCCGGTTTGGCTAAAAATAAAGCTAGAATGACGTTTGTTAATTTTTTGAATTGTTATACTATTTTTTTGGAAATTCTCTTGCTCGGGCCAAGTAGGACCAGAAATCAGAATGAAATTTTTTTTGCCTCTTTTTATACTATTTTTTGGGAATTTTCTAGCCGTGAGTGAGTTGGAACGGATATCGGAACGAAATTTTTTTTAGCCTCTTTTTCGGCCAATCCCGACCCGGTTTGGCTAGAAATATAGCTAGAGTGATATATATTTTTATATTTTTTGAATTTTTTATACTACTTTTTTAGGAATTATGTAGCATGGGCCAAGTTGGAACAGAAATCGGAACGAAATTATTTTTTCTGCTTTTTCGGCCCGTCCCGACCTGGGTTGGCTAGAAATAAAACGTGAACGATATATATATATATATATATATATACATTTTTTTTTTGAATTTTTATACTATTTCTTTGGGAATTATCTAGCACAGGCCGAGTAGGAACGAAAATAGGAACGAAATTTTTTTGCCACTTTTTCAAACCGACCCGATCCGGTTTGGCTAGAAATAAAGCTAGAATAACGTTTGTTAATTTGTTGAATTTTTATACGATTTTTTTGGGAATTCTCTTGCTCGGGCTGAGTAGGAACAAAAATCAAAAATAAATTTTTTTTGCCTCTTTTTATACTATTCTTTTGGGAATTTTCTAGCCTTGGCCGAGTAGGAACGAATATTGGAACAAAATTTCTTTTTACCTCTTTTTCGGCCCTTCCGGACCCAGTTGGGTTAGAACTAAAGCTAGAGTGATATATTTTTTTATTTTTTTGAATTTTTATACTATTTTTTTGGGAATTATGTAGCACGGGCCAAGTTGGAACGGAAATCGAAACGACATTATTTTTTCCACTTTTTTGGCCCGTCATGACCGGGGTTAACTAGAAATAAAACTGAACGACATTTTTTTTTTTTTTAATTTTTCTATTATTTTTTTGGGAATTATCTAGCACGGGCCGAGTAGGAACGGAAATCGGAACGAAATTTTTTTCACCACTTTTTCAGACCGACCCGATCCGGTTTGACTAGAAATAAATCTAGAATAACGTTTGTTAATTTTTTGAATTTTTATATGATTTTTTTAGGAATTCTCTTGCTCGGGCCAAATAGGAACAAAAATCAGAATGAAATTTTTTTTGCCTCTTTTTATACAATTTTTTGGGGAATTTTCTAGCCCTAGCCGAGTAGGAACGGTTATTGAAACGAAATTTTTTTTAACCTCTTTTTCGGCCCATCCCGACCCGGTTTGGCTAGAAAGAAAGCTAGAGTGATATATTTTTTTATTTTTTTGAATTTTTATACTATTTTTTTGGGAATTATGTAGCACAGGCCAAGTTGGAACGGAAATCGAAATGATATTATTTTTTCCACTTTTTCGGCCCGTCCTGACCCTGGTTGGCTAGAAATAAAACTTGAACGACATTTTTTTTTTTTTTGAATTTTTATACTACTTTTTTTTGGGAATTATCTAGCACGGGCCGAGTAGGAACGGAAATCAGAACAAAATTTTTTGCCACTTTTCCTAACCGACCCGATCCGGTTTGGCTAGAAATAAAGATAGAATAACATTTGTTAATTTTTTGAATTTTTATAAGATTTTTTTGGGAATTCTCTTGCTCGGGCCAAGTTGGAACAAAAATCGGAGATAAATTTTTTTTGCCTCTTTTTGTACTATTTTTTTTGGAATTTTCTAGCCTTGGCAGAATAGGACCAAATATCGGAACGAAATTTCTTTTTACCTCTTTTTCAACTCGTTCCGACCCATTTTGGCTAGAAATTGATGGAGACCAAGGCACCGCTTCGAAGGATTTCGTTCAAGTACCAATTGGGCCGGTTACGAGAGCACAAGCAAAGAAGTTCAAGGATGTACTCAACGGACTCATCCAAAAGTTATGGGCTCAAGAAAATTCGTGGAGGCCCATTGAGCATGATCCACGTGGGCAGCAAAGAATCGTCACCTTGATTCAAGTTCTAGAAGGATCCGGTCATGGCTAAGAATTGGCAAGAAATATTTTGGGCCTATTCTAGAAGGATCGTGATGCACGACAGAATTTACTATTTAATTTTTGCAATTTATTATTTTTGGTTTTTTTATATAAAAAAAATGTTATTTTAGGTTTAGGTGATTTATTTCCTTGTTTTTAGGTGCATTTAATGCTTTTTAGGTCAAATTTGATTCCTGATATGGTTAGGTGTCAATTAGGAGTTTTTTAGAATATATTTTCATGTCTGTCAATTTTTATGAAGCCCTTAAATAGGCTCCTAAGTCTGTAAACGTTTTTGGAAGACATTTTTGAATATTCATAAAAACTTGTGAGGTTTATTCTCTTTGGTTCTTTGAAAAATTATTCGAACTTATCGGGATTTCCTGTGGCGTTCATCTTGACTTATCAAACGGAGTTTCCACCACCGTTTGTGGCCTCTTCCTTATACTGAGGTTCTTGTTTGTCATAAACAACGGGTCGAGATCTTCCATTCGAATCTGTCCATAGAACAATATTGGGTTCCCTTTAGTTGTTTGGTCTCATTATTCTTGACGGGGTTCACATCAGAAATAAAGGTAGAACGATATATATATATATATATATTTTTGAATTTTTATACTATTTTTTTAGGAATTATGTAGCATAAGCCAAGAAGGAACAGAAATCGGAAAGAAAATTTTTTTGCCCCTTTTTCAGACCAACCAGACCCAGTTACGCTAGAAATAAAGTTAGAATGACGTTTGTTAATTTTTTAAATTATTATACTATTTTTTTAGGAATTCTCTTGCCCGGGCCGAGTAGGACCAAAAATCAGAACATGGGCCAAGTAGGAACGGAAATCGGAACAAAATTTTTTTTGCCACTTTTTCAGACCAACCCGACCCGGTTTGGCTAGAAATAAAGCTAGAATGACGTTTGTTAATTTTTCGAATTTTTTTACTAATTTTTTGGTAATTCTCTTGCCCAGACCGAGTAGGACCAACAATCAGAATGACATTTTTTTTTTTTGCCTCTATTTATAGTATTTTTTTTGGAATTTTCTAGCCCTGGCTGAGTAGGAATGGATATTGGAACGAAATTTTTTTAACCTCTTTTTCGGCTCATCCCGACACGATTTGGCTAGAAATAAAGCTAGAGTGATATTTTTTTATTTTTTTTTGAATTTCTATACTATTTTTTGGGAATTATGTAGCATGGGCCAAGTTGGAACGGAAATCGGAACCAAATTATTTTTTCCACTTTTTCGGCCCGTCCCGACCCGGGTTGGCTAAAAATAAAACTTGAACTGTATATATATATATATATATATTTTTAATTTTCATACTATTTTTTCGGGAATTGTCTAGCACAGGCCGAGTAGGAACGGAAATCGTAACGAAATTTTTTTTGCCACTTTTTCAGACCAACCCAACTCGATTTTGCTAGAAATAAAGCTAGAATGACGTTTGCTAATTTTTTGAATTTTTATACTATTTTTTTGGAAATTCTCTTGCCCGGCCAAGTAGGGCCAAAAATCATAATGAAAATTTTTTTGCCTCTTTCTATACTATTTTTTTGGGAATTTTCTAGCCCTGAGCAAGTAGGAACGGATATCGGAACGAAATTCTTTTTAATCTCCTTTTCAGCCAATCCCAACCCGGTTTGGCTAGAAATAAAGCTAGAGTGAAATTTTTTATTTTTTTGAATTTTTATACTATTTTCTCGGGAATTATCTAGCATGGGCCAAGTTGGAACGGAAATCGGTACGAAATTATTTTTTCCACTTTTTCGGCCCGTCTCGACCCGGGTTGGCTAGAAATAAAACTTGAACGATATATATATATATATATATTTGAATTTTTATACTATTTCTTTGGGGATTATCTAGCACGGGCCGAGTAGGAACGGAAATCGGAACGAAATTTTTTTTGCCAGTTTTTCTGACGAACCCGACCCGGTTTGGCTAGAAATAAACCTAGAATGACGTTTGTTAATTTTTTGAATTTTTATACGATTTTTTTTGGCAATTCTGTTGCTCGGGCCAAATAGGAACAAAAATTCAGAATAAAATTTTTTTTGCCTCTTTTTTTACTATTTTTTTGGGAATTTTCAAGCCCTGGCCTAGTGGGAGTGCATATCGGAACGAAATTTTTTTAACCTCTTTTTCGGCCCTTCCTGACCCCGTTTGGCTAGAAATATTGCTAGAGTGATATTTTTTTTTAATTTTTATAATATTTTTTTAGGAATTATGTAGCATGAGCTGAATAGGAACAGAAATCGGAACGAAACTTTTTTCGCCACTTTTTCAGACCAACCCGACTCGGTTCGGCTAGAAATAAAGCTAGAATGACGTTTGTTAATTTTTTGAATTTTTACACTATTTTTTTGGTAATTCACTTGCCTGGGCCGTGTAGGACCAAAAATCAGAATGAAATTTTTTTTGCCTTTTTTTACACAATTTTTTTGGGAATTTTCTAACCCTGGCCGAGTAGGAACGGTTATTGGAACGAAATTTTTTTTAACCTCTTTTTCGGCCCATCCCAATCCGGTTTGGCTAGAAAGAAAGCTAGAGTGATATTTTTTTATTTTTTTGAATTTTTATACTATTTTGTTGAGAATTATATAGCATGGGCCAAGTTGGAATGGAAATTGGAACCAAATTATTTTTCCACTTTTTCGGCCCATCCCGACCAGAGTTAGCTAGAAATAAAACTTGAACTATATATATATATATATACATATATATATATATATATATATTTTTTAATTTTCATACTATTTTTTTCGGAATTATCTAGCACGGGCCGAGTAGGAACGGATATCGGAACGAAATTTTTTTTGCCACTTTTTCAGACCAACCCGACCCGGTTTGGCTAGAAATAAAGCTAGAGTGATATTTTTTTTATTTTTTTGAATTTTTATACTATTTTTTCTGGAATTATCAAGCATGGGCCAAGTTGGAATGGAAATCGGAACGAAATTATTTTTTCCACTTTTTCGGCCCGTCCCGACCTGGGTTGGCTAGAAATAAAACTTGAACGATATATATATATTTTTTTGAATTTTTATACTATTTCTTTGGAAATTCTCATGCCCGGACTGAGTAGGACCAAAAACCAGAATGACATTTTTTTTTGCCTCTTTTAATACTATTTTTTTTGGGAATTATCTAGCCCTGGCTGAGCAGGAACGGATATTGGAACGAAATTTTTTTTAACCTCTTTTTCGGCCTAACCCGACGCGGTTTGGCTAGAAATAAAGCTAGAGTGATATTTTTTTATTTTTTGGAATTTTTATACTATTTTTTTGGGAATTATGTAGCATGGGCCAAGTTCGAACGGAAATCGGAACCAAATTATTTTTTCTACTTTTTCGGCCCGTCCCGACCCGGTTTGGCTAGAAATAAAACTTGAACGATATATATATATATATATATTTTTTTTTTGAATTTTTATACTATTTCTTTGGGAATTATCTAGCACGGGCCCAGGAGGAACAGAAGTCGGAACGAAATTTTTTTTGCCACTTTTTCAGACCGACCCGACCCGGTTTGGCTAGAAATAAAGCTAGAATGACGTTTGTTAATTTTTTGAAATTTTATACTATTTTTTTTGGAATTCTCTTGCCCGGACCAAGTAGGACCAAAAATCATAATGAAAATTTTTTTGCCTCCTTTTATACTTTTTTTTTGGGAATTTTCTAGCCCTGCGCGAGTAGGAACGGATATCGGAACGAAATTTTTTTTAACCTATTTTTCAGCCAGTCCCGACCCGGTTTGGCTAGAAATAAAGGAAGACTGATATTTTTTTTTTTTTTTTTTGAATTTTTATACTATTTTTTTGGGAATTATCTAGCATGGGCGAAGTTGGAACGGACATTGGAATGAAATTATTTTCTCCACTTTTTCAGCCCGTCCCGACCCGGGTTGGCTAGAAATAAAACTTGAACGATATATATATATATATATATATATTTTTTGAATTTTTATACTATTTCTTTGGGAATTATCTAGCACGGGCCGAGTAGGAACGGAAGTTGGAACAAAATTTTTTTTGCCACTTTTTCAGACTGACCCGACCCGGTTTGGCTAGAAATAAAGCTAGAGTGACGTTTATCAATTTTTTGAATTTTTATACGATTTTTTTGGGAATTCTTTTGCTCGGGCTGAGTAGGAACAAAAATCCGAATGAAATTGTTTTTGCCTCTTTTTATACTATTTTTCTGGGAATTTTCTAGCCCTCGCTGAGTAGGAACGGATATCAGAACGAAATTTTTTCTTTACCTCTTTTTCGGACCATCCCAACCCGGTTTGGCTAGAAATAAAGCTAAAGTGATATATATATATATATATATGTATTTTTTGAATTTTTATACTATTTTTTTGGGAATTATGTAGCATGGGCCAAGTTGGAACGGAAATCGGAACCAAATTATTTTTTCTACTTTTTCGGCCCGTCCCGACCCGGTTTGGCTAGAAATAAAACTTGAACTATATATATATATTTTTTTTTTCTTTTGAATTTTCATACTGTTTTTTTGGTAATTATCTACCACGGGCTGAGTAGGAACTAAAATCGGAACGAAATTTTTTTTGCCACTTTTTCAGACCGACCCAACCCTGTTTGGCTAAAAATAAAGCTAGAATGACATTTGTTAATTTTTTGAATTTTCATATTATTTTTTTGGGAATTCTCTTGCCCGGGCCAAGTAGGACCAAAAATCATAATGAAAATTTTTTTGTCTCTTTTATACTATTTTTTTAGGAATTTTCTAGCCCTGTGTGAGTAGGAACGGATCTCGGAACGAAATTCTTTTTAGCCTCTTTTTCAGCCAATCCCGACCCGGTTTGGCTAGAAATTAAGGTAGAGTGATATTTTTTTTTATTTTTTTGAATTTTCTTACTATTTTTTCGTGAATTAGAGCATGGGCCAAGTTGGAATGGAAATCGGAAAGAAATTATTTTTTCCACTTTTTCAGCCCGTCCCGACCTGGGTTGGTTAGAAATAAAACTTGAACGATATATATATATATATATATATATTTTTTGAATTTTTATACTATTTCTTTGGGAATTATCTAGCACTGGCCGAGTAGGAACGGAAGTCGGAACAAAATTTTTTGCCACTTTTTCAGACCAACCCGACCCGGTTTGGCTAGAAATAAAGATAGAATGACGTTTATTAATTTTTTGAATTTTTATACGATTTTTTTGGGAATTCTTTTGCTCGGGACCGAGTAGGAACAAAAATCCGAATGAAATTGTTTTTGCCTCTTTTTATTCTATTGTTTTGGGAATTTTCTAGCCCTGGCTGAGTAGGAACGGATATCGGAACGAAATTTTTCTTTACCTCTTTTTCGACCCTTCCCGACCCTGGTTGGCTAAAAATAAAGCTAGAATGACATTTTTTTTTTTTTTGAATTTTTTTGCTATTTTTTTTGGGAATTATGCAGTTTGGGCCAAGTTGGAACGGAAATCGGAACAACATTATTTTTTCCACTTTTTTGGCCCGTCCCAACCAGGGTTGACTAGAAATAAAACTTGAAAGACATTTTTTTTAAAATTTTTATACTATTTTTTTGGGAATGATCTAGCACGGGCCGAGTAGGAACGGAAATCGGAACGAAATTTTTTTCGCCACTTTTTCAGACCGACCCGATCCAGTTTGGCTAGAAATAAATCTAGAATAACATTTGTTCATAACGTTTGCTAATTTTTTGAATTTTTATACTATTTTTTTGGGAATGCTCTTGCCCGTGCCGAGTTGGACCAAAAATCAGAATGAAATTTTTTTTGCCACTTTTTATTCTATTTTTTGGGAATTTTCTAGCCTAGAGCGAGTAGGAACAGATATCGCCACGAAATTTTTTTTAACCTCTTTTTCGGCCAATCCCGACCCGGTTTGGCTAGAAATAAAGCTTGAGTGATTTTTTTTTTTTTTTTTTGAATTTTTGTACTATCTTTTTTGGGAATTACCTAGCACGGGCCGAGTAGGAACAGAAATTGGAACGACATTATTTTTTCCACTTTTTCGGTTCGTCCCGACCCGGGTTGACTAGAAATAAAACTTGAACGACATTTTTTTTTTTTGAATTTTTATACAATTTTGTTGGGAATTATCTAGCATGGGCCGAGTAGGAACGGAAATCGGAACGAAATTTTTTTCGCCACTTTTTCGGACCGACCCGACCCGACCCGATTTGGCTAGAAATAAAGCTAGAATGACGTTTGCTAATTTTTTGAATTTTTATACGATTTTTTTGGGAATTCTCTTGCTCGGGCCGAGTAGGAAGAAAAATCCGAATGAAATGTTTTTTTCCACTTTTTATACTATTTTTTTTTTTTGGAATTTTCTAGCCCTGAACGAGTAGGAACAGATGTCGGAACGAAATTTTTTTTTTACCTCTTTTTCGGCCCTTCCCGACCTAGTTTGGCTAGAAATAAAGCTAGAGTGATTTTTTTTTTGTATTTTTATTCTATTTTTTTGGGAATTATGTAGCATGGGCCAAGTTGGAACGAAAATAGGAACAACATTATTTTTTCCACTTTTTCGGCATGTCCCAGCCCAGGTTGACAAGAAATAAAACTTGAACGACATTTTTTTTTTTTTGAATTTTTATACTATTCTTTTGGGAATTATCTAGCACGGGCTGAGTAGGAACGGAAATCGGAACGAAATTTTTTTCGCCACATTTGTTGACCGAACCAACCCGACCCGGTCCAATTTGGCATGAAATAAAGCTAGAATGACGTTTATTAATTTTTTAAATTTTTAAACGATTTTTTTGGGAATTCTCTTGCTCGGACTGAGTAGGAAGAAAAATCAGATTGAAATGCTTTTTGCCTATTTTTATACTAATTTTTTGGGAATTTTCTAGCCCTGGTTAAGTAGGAACGGATATCGGAATGAAATTTTTTTTAACCTCTTTTTCGGCCCTTCCCGAACCGGTTTGGCTACAAATAAAGCTAGAATGATATTTTTTTTATTTTTCTGAAATTTTATACTATTTTTGTGGGAATAATGTAGCATGAGCCGAGTAGGATTGGAAATCGGAACGAAATTTTTTTTGCCATGTTTTCAGACCGGCCCGACCTGGTTTGGCTAGAAATAAAGCTAGAATGACGTTTGTTAATTTTTTGAATTTTTATACTATTTTTTTGGGAATTCTCTCTCCCGGGCCGAGTAGAGACAAAAATCAGAATGAAATTTTTTTTTGCCTCATTTTATACTATTTTTTTTTTCGAATTTTCTAGCCCTGGCCGAGTAGGAATGGATATCGAAACAATATTGTTTTTGACCTCTTTTTGGGCCCATCGCGACACGGTTTGGCTAGAAATTAAGTTAGGATGATATTTTTTTTGTTTTTTTGAATTTTTATACTTTTTTTTTTTTTTGGAATAACGTAGCATGAGCCGAGTAGAAATGGAAATCAGAACGAAATTTTTTTTGCCACTTTTTCAGACTGACCCAACCCGGTTTGGCTAGAAATAAAGCTAGAATGACGTTTGTTAATTTTTTGAATTTTTATATTATTTTTTTGGGAATTCTCTTGCCCCGGCCGAGTAGAAACAAAAATCGAAATGAAATTGTTTTTGCATCATTTTATACTATTTTTTTTGGAATTTTTTAGGCCTGGCCGAGTAGGAACGGATATTGGAACGAAATTTTTTTTAACCTCTTTTTCGACCCAGCCCGACCCAGTTTGGCTAGAAATAAAGCTAGAGTGATATTTTTTTTATTTTTTTAAATTTTTATACTATTTATTTAGGAATTACGTAGCATGGGCCAAGTTGGAACAGAAATTGGAACCAAATTATTTTTTCCAATTTTTCGGCCCGTCTTGGCCCGGGCTGGCTAGAAAGAAAACTTGAATTATATATATATATATATATATATATTTGAATTTTCAAACTATTTTTTTGGGAATTATCTGGCACGGGTGATGGAGACCAAGGCACCGCTCCGAAGGATCTCATTCAAGTACCAATTGGGCCGGTTACGAGAGCACAAGCAAAGAAGTTCAAAGATGTACTCAACGGACTCATCCAAGAGTTATGGGCTCAAGCAAATTCGTGGAGGCCTATTGAGCATGATCCACGTGGGCAGCAAAGAATCGTCATCTTGATTCAAGTTCTAGAAGGATCCGGTCAAGGCTAAGAATTGGCAAGAAATATTTTGGGATTATTCTAGAAGGATCGTGATGCACAACACAATTTACTATTTAATTATTGCAATTTATTATTTTTTGTATTTTTATGTAAAAAAACGTTATTTTAGATTTAGGTGATTTATTTCCTTGTTTTTAGGTGCATTTAATACTTTTTAGGTCAAATTTGATTCCTGATATGGTTAGGTATCAATTAAGAGTTTTTTTAGAATATATTTTCTTGTCTGTCAAGTTTTATGGAGCCCTTAAATAGGCTCCTAAATCTATAAACGTTTTTGGAAGACATTATTTTGAATATTCATAAAAACTTGTGAGGTTTATTCTCTTTGGTTCTTTGAAGAACTATTCGAACTTATCGGAATTTCCCGTGGCGTTCATCTTGACTTATCAAACGGAGTTTCCACCACCGTTTGTGGCGTCTTCCTTATACCGAGGTTCTTGTTTGTTATAAACAACGGGTCGAGGTCTTCCATTCGAATCTGTCCATAGAACGATCTTGGGTTCCCTTTCGTTGTTGGGTCTCGTTATTCTTGACGGGGTTCACATCATTTGGTATCAAAGCACGGTTTCTAGTTCAGGTTTGCCTATCCTTTAACATCTTTCGTTCCTTTGTTTCTTCTTAATCGAATTTCCTTTAACCTATCTGTTCAATCTTTGTTTGTTCTTGTTGATATCTGAACTCTTGGTCTGGTCTCACATCTCTTATTTATTTCGGAATTTTATTTTATTATTCTCAAAAGTTAGTTGCTGATCGTTAAAAAAAAAAAAAAAAAAAAAAAAAAAAAAAAAAAAAAAAAAAAGTGGAAATTCCGAAATTTTATATCATTATTCTCAAAAGCTAATTGTTAATCGTCAAAAAAAAAAAAAAAAAAAAAAAAAAAAAAGAGTGGAAATTCCAATCTGCCGTATTCTTTCTAATTCTATTCTGAAAATTTCCATATTCCTTGTATTCAAATCTGAAATTCCTTGATTAGATCTTCGTAAATTGTTGTTGGAAATTTTTGAGTTGTTTGTTTAGTTTCAAAAGAACTGAAAGAGAATTATCAGGGAGAAAAAGGCAAGAGTGGTGAGAACATCAGAGGGTAAAAGCCATATTATTTTGAGTGAAACACGAGTGGAGAGTGATCCACATTCTTGAATGTAAACACGTAGGGGAGTGATTCGTGAGGTCCTTTTTTTTTTTTCTTTTTCTAACCTTTGTTTTGTAGAAATCATGTCTCATGATAGTGATAAGAGCATTACCGAAGATGAAACAAAATTGGTTGATTCGAAGGTATTTATGGAGGCCATGATGAGTGAGATGAGGCGTGTGATGAAGATGGAGATGGAGTAGGTTCATGAACGAATAGATCAAATGGAGAATAGACGTGAGGAGCAACCACAAAAAGGTCGTAATTTGCGTAGAAGGGAAAGATATCCATCGAGGGAGGAGGATGAAGAGCGTTATGGGTCTAGTTTTGATGAAGAAGAAGATCGAGATTCCATTGTTAACAATAGGAGACCTGGAGGAAGATATAGAGGAGCTAGGAATCGCGAAGATAACAACTTGGGTGGTATTAAGATGAAAATTCCGTCCTTTCAAGGTAGATCTGATCCTGAGGCATATCTTGAGTGGGAAAAGAAGATGGAGTTCGTGTTTGATTGCCAGAACTACTCCGAGGCAAAGAAGGTAAAATTAGCCGTGATTGAATTTTCTGAATATGCTATTACTTGGTGGGATCAGCTTGTGATAAACAGGAGGCGGAATAGAGAACACCCAATAGACACATGGGAGGAGATGAAAGTAGTGATGAGAAAGCAGTTCGTTCCAAGTTACTATTACCGAGAGTTGTACAAAAAGCTACAAGGTCTTATACAAGGGAGTCGAAGCGTAGAGGATTACTACAAGGAGATGGAAATTGCTATGATCCGCACTAATGTGGAGGAGGATCAGGAGGCTACAATGGCTAGATTTTTACTTGGCTTAAACCGGGAGATTCATGATAAGGTAGAGATGCAGCATTATGTGGAATTGGAAGATATGGTGCATATGGCTATCAAAGTGGAACAACAACTCAAGAGAGGGAGTGGGACACGTGCAAGCCATAACTTTAGTTCTACCTCTTGGAAATCAAGTCATGCCAAGCCGCTGGACAAGTCACAAACGCCCAAACCCGAGCCCAAGTCCGCGACCACCAACCACGTTCCTCAAGGTAAAAGTAAAGCCTCTACCTCTAGGAATCGTGATATTAAATGTTTTAAATGTCAAGGCAAGGGCCACATAGCAAGTCAATGTCCAAACAAGCAAGTCATGGTGTTGTAAGCCAATGGTCAAATTGTGACCGATGATGAAGATTCTGACACTAACGACATGCCGCCATTGGAGGATGTTTCCGAGGAGGAGTATTTAGCCCCTGACGCATTGACATTGGTGGCAAGGAGAGCATTGAGCTTGCAAGTAAAAGGAGTTGATAAAGTACAGCGGGAGAATATCTTTCACACTAGGTGCTACGTTAAAGACAAGGTATGTAGTGTGATTATTAATGGTGGTAGTTGTACTAATGTTGCAAGCACAATTATGGTAGAGAAATTGGGATTGCCCATGTTAAAGCACCCTAGGCCATACAAGTTGCAATGGCTAAATGATAGTGGTGAGATAAGGGTGAACAAGCAAGTGTTAGTTGCATTTCGAATCGGTAAATACGAAGATGAAGTGTTGTGTGATGTAGTACCGATGCAAGCGGGACACTTATTGCTAGGGCATCCATGGCAGTTCGATAGGCAAGTGAAGCATGATGGCTTTACGAACAAGTACTCTTTTGTACTTAATCAACGATCAATCACTCTTGTACCATTGACACCGCAGCAAGTATACGAGGATCAAGTGAGATTACAAAAGGAGAGTGATCAAAAGAAAGAGAGTGAGCAAAAGAAAAAGAGTGAAAATCAGATAGAGGCCAAGAAAAATGAGAGAGAAAAAGAAAATCAAAGTTCGGCCCTTGAGAGAAAATCAGAGAGAAAACAAAAGAATTTCAAATCAACCGATGATTGTACTTTTGTACAAAGAGGCACTTTTAAACACTAACGAACTTGACCTTGCTTTGCCTAGTTCTATTGTTTCTCTTTTGCAGGAGTATGAGGATGTCTTCCCCGAGGAAACACCACATGGGTTACCTCCAATCCGAGGGACTGAACATCAAATTGATTTTGTTCTCGGTGCAACCATTCCAAACCGACCAGCTTATAGGAGCAATCCTGAGGAGACAAAGGAGCTTCAACGGCAGGTAAGTGAATTGTTGGAGAAAGGGCACGTGAGGGAGAGCATGAGCCCATGTGCGGCTCCGGTCTTACTTGTGCCTAAGAAGGATGGGACGTGGAGAATGTGCGTTGATTGCCGAGCCATCAACAACATAACGGTAAAGTATCGTCACCCTATCCCACGCTTAGATGATATGTTAGATGAGCTGTATGGTTCTTGCATATTTTCTAAGATTGACTTAAAAAGTGGTTATCATCAAATTAGGATAAAAGAAGGAGATGAATGGAAAACTGCCTTCAAAACAAAATAAAGTTTGTATGAATGGTTAGTTATGCCTTTTGGTTTGACTAATGCTCCGAGCACCTTTATGAGACTTATGAACCATGTTTTGCGTGCATTTATAGGCAGATTTGTTATTATTTATTTTGATGATATACTCATTTATAGCAAAAACATAGACGATCATGTAGTACATTTGAAATCCGTTTTAGATGTGCTAAGGAAAGAAAGGTTGTTTGCTAATTTAAAGAAGTGCACTTTTTACACTGATAAGCTTGTATTTTTGGGATTTGTTGTTAGTGCACAAGGTATACAGGTCGATGAAGAGAAGGTACGTGCAATCCAAGAATGACCGAGCCCCACAAGTGTAGCTAATGTTCGTAGTTTTCATGGACTTGCTAGTTTCTACCGGCGGTTTGTGAAGGACTTCAGTAGCTTAGCCGCACCGCTTACCGAAGTGATCAAGAAGAACGTTGGGTTTTGGTGGGGAGAAGAACAACAGAAGGCATTTCAATTAATCAAAGAGAAGCTGACTAATGCACCATTGTTGTCTTTACCTAACTTTTCTAAAACGTTTGAAATTGAATGTGATGCTTTAGGTATTGGTATAGGCGCCGTTCTTATGTAAGAAGGACGACCAATTGCTTACTTCAGCGAGAAACTCAGTGGGGCAGCCTTAAACTATCCAACTTATGACAAGGAGTTGTATGCATTGGTTCGGACTTTAGAGACGTGGCAGCACTACCTATGGCCTAAGGAGTTCGTGATTCACACCGATCATGAGTCCTTGAAACACTTGAAGGGCCAACACAAGCTAAACAAAAAGGCATGCGCGATGGGTGGAGTTCATAGAGACATTTCCATACGTCATTCGGTACAAGCAAGGTAAGGAGAATGTAGTCGCCGATGCACTTTCTCGCAGGTATGCCTTACTCTCCATATTTGATGCAAAATTGCTTGGTTTTGAACATATTAAAGAATTATATGCTGAAGATCACGAATTTTGTGAGGAATATCGAGCTTGTGAGAAAATCGCCTTTGGTAAGTTCTTTAGACTTGATGGATTCCTATTTCGAGAAAATAAACTATGTGTGCCTAATTGTTCTATGAGAGAGTTATTAGTGCAGGAATCACATGGTGGGGGATTAATGGGACATTTTGGAGTTGCAAAGACTTTAGCTATTTTGCAGAAACACTTCTATTGGCCTCACATGAAACGAGATGTCGAACGGATTTGTGCTCGATGTGTCACATGTAAGCAAGCTAAATCCAAAGTGCAGCCCAACGGTTTGTATACTCCTTTACCAATTCCTAGTGAGTCTTGGATTGATATTTCAATGGATTTTGTGTTAGGATTGCCTAGGACTAAACGTGGAAGAGATTCAATTTTTGTGGTCGTGGATAGATTTTCTAAAATGGCACATTTCATTCCATGTCACAAAATGGATGACGCTTCACATGTTGCTGATTTGTTCTTTAAAGAGATTGTGAGATTACATGGCATGCCTAGGACAATTGTTTCAGATAGAGATGCTAAGTTCTTGAGTTATTTTTGGAAGACTTTGTGGTGTAAGTTAGGTACTAAGCTATTGTTTTCCACTACTTGTCATCCACAAACTGATGGTCAAACTAAAGTAGTAAATACGACTTTGTCTACTCTATTGAGGTCAATCATTAGAAAGAACATCAAGACATGGGAAGAATGTTTACCGCATGTTGAGTTTGCATATAATAGAGCTGTTCATTCTGCTACCAAATTTTCGCCATTTGAAATTGTGTATGAGTTTAATCCTTTAACTCCATTGGATTTATCTCCTTTACCTTTGACGGAGCACATTAATTTAGATGGCAAAAAGAAAACTGATTTTGTGAAGCAGATTCATGAGAAAGCAAGACTCAACATTGAGCGTAGAACGGAGCAATATGCCACACAAGCCAACAAGGGACAACGTAATCTGGTTTTTGAACCCGGAAATTGGGTTTGGCTGCATATGAGAAAAGAAAGATTTCCAGCAAAAAGGCGTTCCAAATTGCTCCCAAGAGGAGATGGTCCTTTCCAAGTCCTCGAGCGTATCAATGACAACGCTTACAAGCTAGATTTACCTGGTGAGTACAATGTAAGTGCCACTTTTAATGTTACTGATTTGAGTCCTTTTGATGTAGGTGATGATTTGAGGGCAAATCCTTTTCTAGAGGAGGGGAATGATGGAGACCAAGGCACCGCTTCGAAGGATCTCGTTCAAGTACCAATTGGGCCGGTTACGAGAGCACAAGCAAAGAAGTTCAAAGATGTACTCAACGGACTCATCCAAGAGTTATGGGCTCAAGCAAATTCGTGGAGGCCGATTGAGCATGATCCATGTGGGCAGCAAAGAATCATCATCTTGATTCAAGTTTTAGAAGGATCCGGTCAAGGCTAAGAATTGGCAAGAAATATTTTGGGCTTATTCTAGAAGGATCGTGATGCACGACACAATTTACTATTTAATTATTGCAATTTATTATTTTTGGTATTTTTATGTAAAAAAACGTTATTTTAGGTTTAGGTGATTTATTTCCTTGTTTTTAGGTACATTTAATACTTTTTAGGTCAAATTTGATTCCTGATATGGTTAGGTATCAATTAGGAGTTTTTTTAGAATATATTTTCTTGTCTGTCAAGTTTTATGGAGCCCTTAAATAGGCTCCTAAGTCTGTAAACGTTTTTGGAAGACATTATTTTGAATATTCATAAAAACTTGTGAGGTTTATTCTCTTTGGTTCTTTGAAGAACTATTCGAACTTATTGGAATTTCCCGTGGCATTCATCTTGACTTATCAAACAGAGTTTCCACCACCGTTTGTGGCGTCTTCCTTATACCGAGGTTCTTGTTTGTCATAAACAACGGGTCGAGGTCTTCCATTCGAATCTGTCCATAGAACGATCTTGGGTTCCCTTTCATTGTTGGGTCTCGTTATTCTTGACGGGGTTCACATCAACGGGCTGAGTAGGAACGGAAATCGGAACGAAATTTTTTTTGCCACTTTTTCAGACTGACCCGACCCAGTTTGGCTAGAAAATAAAGCTAGAATGTCGTTTGTTAATGTTTTGAATTTTTATACGAGTTTTTTGGGAATTCTCTTTCTCAGGCTGAGTAGGAACAAAAATCAGAATGGAATGTTTTTTGCCTCTTTTTATACTATTTTTTTGGAAATTTTCCAGCCCTGGTCGGGTAGGAACGGATATCGGAATTAAATTTTTTTTGCCACTTTTTCAGACCGACACGACCTGACCTGATTTGGCTTGAAATAAAGATAGAATTACGTTTGTTAATTTTTTGAATTTTTATACTATTTTTTTAGGAATTCTTTTGCCCGGGCCGAGGAGGATCAAAAATCAGAATGAAATTTTTTTTGCCTCACTTTTTACTTTTTTTTTTGGAATTTTCTAGCCCTGGCCGAGTAGTAACAGATATCTAATCGATATTGTTTTTGACCTCTTTTTCGGCCCATCCCGACACAGTTTGGCTAGAAATGAAGATAGAACGATATATTTTTTTTGTTTTTTTGAATTTTTATACTATTTTTTTGTGAATTACGTAGCATAGGCCAAGTTGGAACGGAAATCAGAACGACATTATTTTTTCCACTTTTTCGGCCCGTCTTGACCTGGTTTGGCTAGAAACAAAACTTGAACGATATTTTTTATCTTTAATTTTTATACTATTTTTTTGGGAATTATCTAGCAAGGGCCGAATAGGAACGGAAATCGGAACGAAATTTTTTATCCAACTTTTTAAGACCGAACTGACCCGTCTTGGCTAGAAATAAAGCTAGGATGACGTTTGTTAATTTTTTGAATTTTTATATTATTTTTTTGGGAATTCTCTTGCTCGGGCCGAGTTGGAACAAAAATCAGAATGAAATTTTTTTTGCCTCATTTTATACTATTTTTTTTGGAATTTTTTAGGCCTGGCCGAGTAGGAACGGATATCAGAACGAAATTGTTTTTGACCTCCTTTTCGACCCATCCCGACACGGTTTGGTTATAAATAAAGCTATAATGATATTTATTTTGTTTTTTTTGAACTTTTATACTATTTTTTTGGGAATTATGTAGCATGGGCCAAGTTGGAACGGAAATCGAAACCAAATTTATTTTTTTTTTTCACATTTTCAGCCCGTCCCGTCCCGGGTTGGCTAGAAATAAAACTTGAACTATATATATATATATATATGTTTTTTTTTTTTAATTTTCATACTATTTTTTTGGGAATTATCTGGCACGGGCCGAGTAAGAACGGAAATCGGAACGAAATTTTTTTTGCCACTTTTTCAGACCGACTTGACCCGGTTTGGCTAGAAATAAAGCTAGAATGATGTTTGTTAATTTTTTGAATTTTTATACGAGTTTTTTTGGAATTCTCCTACTCGGGCGGAGTAGGAACAAAAATGATAATGAAATTTTTTTTGCCTCTTTTTATACTATTTTTTTGGGAATTTTCTAGCCCTGGCCGAGTAGGAACGAATATCGGAACAAAAATTTTTATTTACCTATTTTTCGACCCTTCCCGACCCGGTTTGGCTAGAAATAAAGCTAGAGTGATATTTTTTTTTATTTTTTTGAATTTTTATACCATTTTTTGGGAATTATGTAGCACGGGCCAAGTTGAAACGGAAATCGGAACAACATTATTTTTTCCACTTTTTATGCCAGTCCCGACCCGAGTTGGCTAGGAATAAAACTTGAATGATATTTTTTTTTTTTGAATTTTTATACTATTTTTTTGGTAATTATCTAGCACGGGTTGAGTAGGAACGGAAATCGGAACGAAATTTTTTTTGCCACTTTTTCAGACTGACCAACCCGACTCGATTTGGCTAGAAATAAAGCTAGAATGACGTTTGTAAATTTTTTGAATTTTTATAGGATTTTTTTTGGGAATTCTCTTGTTCGGGGCCGAGTAGGAACAAAAATCAGAATGAAATGTTTTTTGCCTCTTTTTATACTATTTTTTTGGGAATTTTCTAACCTTGGCCGAGTAGGAACGGATATCGAAATGAAATTTTTTTTAACCTCTTTTTCGGCCCTTCCCGAACCGGTTTGGCTAGAAATAAAGCTAGAATGATTTTTTTTTTTGAATTTTTATACTATTTTTTTTTTGGAATAATGTAGCATAAGCCGAGTAGAAATGGAAATTAGAACGAAATTTCTTCTGCCGCTTTTTCAGACCGACCCGACCCGGTTTGGCTAGAAATAAAGCTAGAATGACGTTTGTTAATTTTTTGAATTTTTATATGATTTTTTTGGGAATTCTCTTGCTCGGGCTGAGTAGGAACAAAAATCAGAATGAAATTTTTTTTGCCTCAATTTATACTTTTTTTTTTTTGGAATTTTCTAGCCCTGGCCAAGTAGGAATGGATATCGGAACGAAATTTTGTTTTACCTCTTTTTTGGCCCTTCCTAACCCGGTTTGGCCTGAAATAAAACTAGAGTGATATATATATATATATATATTTTTTTTTTTTTTTTGAATTTTTATTCTATTTTTTTGGAAATAATGTAGCATGGGCCAAGTTGGAACAGAAATTGGAAGGACATTATACTATTTTTTTGAATTTTTATATATTTTTTTTGGGAATTATCTAGCACGGGCTGAGTAGGAAGCGAAATCAGAACAAAAATTTTTTTGCCACTTTTTCAGACCGACCCGACCCGACCCGATTTGGCTAGAAATAAAGCTAGAATGACGTTTGTTAATTTTTTGAATTTTTGTACGATTTTTTTAGGAATTCTCTTGCTCGGGCCAAGTAGGAACAAAAATCAGAATAAAATGTTTTTTGCCACTTTTTATACTATTTTTTTTGGGAATTTTCTAGCCCTGGTCGAGTAGGAATGGATATTGCAATGAAATTTTTTTAACTTCTTTTTCGGCCCTTCTCAAACCGGTTTGGCTAGAAATAAAGCTAGAATGATTTTTTTTTTTTTTTTTTTTTTATGTTTTTGAATTTTTATACTATTTTTTTAGGAATAATGTAGCATGAGATGAGTAGGTATGGAAATCGGAACAAAATTTTTGTTGCCACTTTTTCAGACTGACCCGACCCGGTTTGGCTAGAAATAAAGCTATAATGACGTTTGTTAATTTTTTGAATTTTTATACTATTTTTTTGGGAATTCTCTTGCCCGGGCCGAGTAGGAACAAAAATCAGAATGAAATTTTTTTTGTCTCATTTTATACTTTTTTTTTGGAATTTTTTTTCCCTGGCCGAGTAGGAACGTGACGGAGACCAAGGCACCGCTTCGAAGGATCTCGTTCAAGTACCAATTGGGCCGGTTACGAGAGCACAAGCAAAGAAGTTCAAGGATGTACTCAACGGACTCATCCAAGAGTTATGGGCTCAAGCAAATTCGTGGAAGCCCATTGAGCATGATCCACGTGGGCAGCAAAGAATCGTCACCTTGATTCATGTTCTAGAAGGATCCGGTCAAGACTAAGAATTGGCAAGAAATATTTTGGGCCTATTCTAGAAGGATCGTGATGCACGACATAATTTACTGTTTAATTATTGCAATTTATTATTTTTGGTATTTTTATGTAAAAAAAAACCTTATTTTAAGTTTAGGTGATTTATTTCCTTGTTTTTAGGTGCATTTAATGCTTTTTAGGTCAAATTTGATTCCTGATATGGTTAGGTATCAATTAGGAATTTTTTTAGAATATATTTTCTTGTCTGTCAAGTTTTATGGAGCCCTTAAATAGGCTCCTAAGTCTGTAAACGTTTTTGAAAGACATTGAATATTCATAAAAATTGTGAGGTTAATTCTCTTTGGTTCGTTGAAGAACTATTCGAACTTATCGGGATTTCCCGTGGCGTTTATCTTGACTTATCAAACAGAGTTTCCACCACTGTCAGTGGCGTCTTCCTTATACCGAGGTTCTTGTTTGTCATAAATAATGGGTCGAGGTCTTCCATTCGAATCTGTCCATAGAACGATCTTGGGTTCCCTTTAGTTATTGGGTCTCGTTATTCTTGGTGAGGTTCACATCAGAACGAATTTCGAAACGATATTGTTTTTGACCTCTTTTTCGGCCCATCCACGGTTTGGCTAGAAATAAAGTTAGAACGATATTTTTTTTGTTTTTTTGAATTTTTATACTATTTTTTTGGGAATTACATTGCATAGGACAAGTTGGAACGGAAATCAGAACGACATTATTTTTTCCACTTTTTGCGGCCCGTCCCGACCTAGTTTGGGTAAAACAAAACTTGAACGATTTTTTTTTCTTTAATTTTTATACTATTTTTTTGGGAATTATCTAGCAAGGGCCGAGTAGGAACGGAAATCGGAACGAAATTTTTTATCCAACTTTTTCAGACCGAACTGAACTGGTTTGGCTAGAAATAAAGCTAGAATGACGTTTGTTAATTTTTTTGAATTTTTATACGATTTTTTTGGGAATTCTCTTGCTCGGGCCGAGTAGGAACAAAAATCTGAGTGAAATTTTTTTTTGCCTCTTTTTTATACTATTTTTTTGGGAAGTTTCTAGCCTTGGCCGAGTAGGAACAGATATCGGAATGAAATTTTTTTTAACCTCTTTTTTGGCCCTTCCCGACCCGGTTAGGCTAGAAATAAAGCTAGAACGATTTTTCTTTTTCTTTTTTTTAATTTTTTTGAATTTTTTATACTATTTTTTTTTCGTAATATGTAGCATGAGCCAAGTAGGAATGGAAATTGGAACGAAACTTTTTTTGCCACATTTTCAGATCGACCCGACCCGGTTTGGCTAGAATAAAGCTAGAATGACGTTTGTTATTTTTTTGAATTTTTATACTATTTTTTTGGGAATTCTCTTGCTCGGGCCCGAGTAGGAACAAAAATCAAAATGAAAAATTTTTTTGGCCTCTTTTTATACTATTTTTTTGGGAATTTTCTAACCCTGGCCGAATTGGAACGAATATTGGAACGAAATTTTTTATTTACCTCTTTTTCAACCCTTCCCGACCGGGTTTGGCTAGAAATAAAGCTAGAGTGATTTTTTTCTTTTTTTTTTTATTGTTTTGAATTTTTATACTATTTTTTTTGGGAATTATGTAGCATGGGCCAAGTTGAAACGAAAATCGGGAGGACATTATTTTTTCCACTTTTTCTGCCAGTCCCGACCCGGGTTGACTAAAAATAAAACTTGAATGAAATTTTTTTTTTTTGAATTTTTATACTATTTTTTTGGGAATTATCTAGCACGGGCCTAGTAGGAACGGAAATCGGAACGAAATTTTTTTTCCCACTTTTTCAGACCGACCCGACCCGGTTTGGCTTGAAATAAAGCTAGAATGACGTCTGTTTATTTTTTGCATTTCTATATATATATTTTTTTGGGAATTTGCTTGCCCGGCCCGAGTAGGATCAAAAATCAGAATGAAATTTTTTTTTGCCTCATTGTATACTATTTTTTTTGGAATTTTCTAGCCCTGGCCAAGTAGGAACGGATATCGAAACGATGTTGTTTTTGTCCTCTTTTTCGGCCCATCCCAACACGGTTTGGCTAGAAATAAAGCTAAAACGATTTTTTTTTTTTGTTGTTGAATTTTTATACTATTTTTTTAGGTATTATGTTGCATCAGCCGAGTAGGAATGGAAATCGGAACGAAATTTTATTTCCCACTTTTCAGACCGACCCGACCCAGTTTGGCTAGAAATAAAGCTAGAACGACGTTCGCTAATTTTTTGCATTTTTATATTATTGTTTTGGGAATTCTCTTGCCCAGGCCGAGTAGGAACAAAAATCAGAATGAAATTTTTTTTGCCTCATTTTATACTATTTTTTTGGAATTTTCTAGCCATGGCCGAGTAGGAACGGATATCAGAATGAAATTGTTTTTGACCTCTTTTTCGGCACATCCCGACACGGTTTGGCTAGAAATTAAGATATAACTTTATTTATTTTGTTTTTTTGAATTTCTATACTATTTTTTTGGGAATTATGTAGCATGGGTCAAGTTGGAATGGAAATTGGAACGAAATTATTTTTTCCACTTTTTCGGCCTGTCCAGACCCAGTTTGGCTAGAAACAAAACTTGAACGATATTTTTTTTCTTTAATTTTTATAGTATTTTTTTGGGAAATATCTAGCAGGGGCCGAGTAGGAACAGAAATCGGAACAAAATTTTTTATCCAACTTTTCCCGACCGAACTAACACAATTTGGCAAGAAATAAAGCTAATGACGTTTGTTAATTTTTTGAATTTTTATACGATTTTCTTGGGAATTCTCTTCCTCAAGCCGAGTAGGAACAAAAAACAGAATAAAATTTTTTTTGCCTCTTTTTATAGAATTTTTTGGGGAATTTTGTAGCCCTGGCCGAAGAGAAACGAATATCAGAACGAAATTTTTTATTTTCCTCTTTTTTGACCCTTCCCGACCCAGTTTGGCTAGAAATAAAGCTAGAACGATTTTTTTTTTTTTGAATTTTTATACTATTTTTTTTGGTACTATGTAGCATGAGCCGAGTAGGAACGAAAATTGGAACGAAATTTTATTTCCCACTTTTTCAGACCAACCCGACCCGGTTTGGCTAGAAATAAAGCTAGAATGACGTTCGTTAATTTTTTGCATTTTTATATTATTTTTTTGGGAATTCTCTTCCCCGGGCCGAGTAGGAACAAAAATCAGAATGAAATTTTTTTTGCCTCATTTTATACTATTTTTTTTTGGAATTTTCTAGCCCTGGCCGAGTAGGAACGGATATCGGAACAAAATTGTTTTTGACCTCTTTTTCGGCCCATCCCGACACGGTTTGGCTGGAAATAAAGCTATAACGATATTTATTTTGTTTTTTTGAATTTTTATACTATTTTTTTGCGAAATATCTAGCTTGCGCCAAGTTGGAATGGGAATCGGAACCAAATTATTTTTTCCACTTTTTCGGCCTGTCCCGACCCGGATTGGCTAGAAATAAAACTTGAACTATATATATATATATATATTTTTTTTTTTTTAATTTTCATACTATTTTTTTGGGAATTATCTGGCACGGGCCGAGTAGGAACGAAAATCAGAATGAATTTTTTTTTTGCCACTTTCTCAGACCGACCTGACCCGGTTTGGCTAGAAATAAAGCTAGAATGATGTTTGTTAATTATTTAAATTTTTATACGAGTTTTTTTTGGAATTCTCTAGCTCGGGCCGAGTGGGAACAAAAATGAAAATGAAATTTTTTTTTGCCTTTTTGTATACAATTTTTTCTTGGAACGAATATCGGAACGAAATTTTTTATTTTCCTCTTTTTCGATCGTTCCCGACCCGGTTTGGCTAGGAATAAAGCTAGAGTGATATTTGTTTATTTTTTTGAATTTTTAAACTATTTTTTTGGGAATTATGTAGCATGGGCCAAGTTGAAATGGAAATCGGAACGACATGTTTTTTGCCTCTTTTTATACTATTTTTTTTTGGAAATTTTCTAGCCCCAGTTGGGTAGGAACAGATATCGGAATGAAATTTTTTTTAACCTCTTTTTTGGCCATTCCCGAACCGGTTTGGCTTGAAATAATGCTGGAATGATATATTTTTTTATTTTTTTTGAATTTTTATGCTATTTTTTTTTTTTGGAATAATGTAGCATGAGCCGAGTAGGAACAGAAATCGGAACGGAAACAGGAACGAAATTTTGTTTTCCACTTTTTCAGACCGACCCGACCCGGTTTGGCTGGAAATAAAGCTAAAATGACGTTTGTTAATTTTTTGAATTTCTATATTATTTTTTTGGGAATTCTCTTTCCCGGGCCGAGTAGGAACAAAAATCAGAATGAAATTTTTTTTTGCCTCATTTTATACTATTTTTTTTGGAAATTTCTAGCCCTGGATGTGTAGGAACGGATATCGGAACGAAATTGTTTTTGACCTGTTTTTCGGCCCATCCCGACACGGTTTGGCCAGAAATAAAGCTATAATGATATATTTTTTATTTTTTTTGAATTTTTATACTATTTTTTAAGAAAAAAAATGTTGCATGAGCCGAGTAGGACTAGAAATCGGAACGAAAATTGTTTTGCCACTTTTACAGGCCGACCCGACCCGGTTTGGCTAGAAATAAAGCTAGAATGACGTTTGTTAATTTTTTAAATTTTTATACGATTTTTTTGGGAGTTCTCTTGCTCGGGCCGAGTAGGTACAAAAATCAGAATGAAATGTATTTTGCCTGCTTTTATACAATTTTTTGGGGAATTTTCTTGCCCTAGTCGAGTAGGAACGGATATCGGAATGAAATTTTTTTTAACCTCTTTTTCGGCCCTTCCCGAACCGGTTTGGCTAGAAATATAGCTAGAATGATTTTTTTTTTTTTTGAATTTTTATACTATTTTTTTTGAATTTTTATACTATTTTTTTAGGAATAATGTAGCATGAGACGAGTAGGAACAGAAATCGGAAGGAAAATTTTTTTGCCACTTTTACAGACCGACCCGACCCGGTTTGGCTAGAAATTAAGCTAGAATGATGTTTGTTAATTTTTTGAATCTTTATACTATCTTTTTAGGAATTCCCTTGCCCGGGTCGAGTAGGAATAAAAATCAGAACGAAATTTGTTTTACCTCATTTCATACTATTTTTTTTGGAATTTTCTAGCCCTGGCCGAGTGGGAACGGATATCGAAATGATTTTTTTTTTGACCTCTTTTTCGACCCAACCTGACACGGTTTGGCTTGAAATAAAGTTAGAACAATATTTTTTTTGTTTTTTTCAATTTTTATACTATTTTTTTGGGAATTACGTAGCATAGGCCAAGTTGGAACGGAAATCAGAATGACATTATTTTTTACACTTTTTCAGCCCGTCCCGACCCGATTTGGCTTGAAACAAAACTTGAATGATATTTTTTTTCTTTAATTTTTATACTATTTTTTTGGGAATTATCTAGTAAGGGCCAAGTAGGAATGGAAATTGGAACGAAATTTTTATCCAACTTTTTCAGGCTGAACTGACCTGGTTTGGCTAGAAATAAAGCTAGAATGACGTTCGTTAATTTTTTGAATTTTTATACGATTTTTTTGGGAATTCTCTTGTTCGGGCCAAGTAGGAACAAAAATTAGAATGAAATGTTTTTTGCCTCCTTTTATTATATTTTTTTGGGAATTTCTAGCCTTGGCCGAGTAGGAACGGATGTCGGAACGAAATATTTTTTAACCTCTTTTTCGGCCATTCCTGAACCGGTTTGGCTGGAAATAAAGCTACAACGATTTTTTTTTTTTTGAATTTTTATACTACTTTTTTGGTATTATTTAGCATGAGCCGAGTAGGAATGGAAATTGGAACGAAATTTTTTTTCCCACTTTTTCAGACCGACCGACCCGGTTTGGCTAGAAATAAAGCTAGAATGACGTTCGTTAATTTTTTGCATTTTTATATTATTTTTTTGGGAATTCTCTTGCCTGCGCCGAGTAGGAACAAAAATCAGAATGAAATTTCTTTTGCCTCATTTTATACTTTTTTTTTTGGAATTTTCTAGCCCTGGCCGTGTAGGAACGGATATCGGAACAAAATTATTTTTGACCTCTTTTTCGGCCCATCCCGACACTGTTTGGCTAGAAATAAAGTTATGACGATATTTATTTTGTTTTTTTTTTTGAATTGGTATACTATTTTTTTGTGAAATATGTAGCATGGGCCAAGTTGGAATGGAAATCGGAACCAAATTATTTTTCCCCACTTTTTCGGCCCGTCCCGACCCGGGTTGGCTAGAAATAAAACTTGAACTATATATATATATATATATATTTTTTTTTTTTTTTTAATTTTCATACTATTTTTTTGGGAATTATCTGGCACGGGCCGAGTAGGAACGGAAATCGAAACGAAATTTTTCGCCACTTTCTCAGAACGACCCAACCCGGTTTAGCTAGAAATAAAGCTAGAATGACGTTTGTTAATTTTTTAAATTTTTATACGAGTGTCTTTGGAATTCTCTTGCTCGGGCCAAGTAGGAACAAAAACCAGAATGAAATGTTATTTGCCTCTTTATAGACTTTTTTTTTGGAAATTTTCTAGCCCTAGTCGGGTAGGAACGGATATCAGAATGAAATTTTTTTTAACCTCTTTTTCAGCCGTTCCCAAACCAGTTTGGCTAGAAATAAAGCTAGAATGATATATATATATATATATATATATAATTTATTTTGAATTTTTATGCTATTTTTTTTGGAATAATGTAGCATGAGTCAAGTAGGAACGGAAATCAGAACGAAAATTTTTTTGCCATTTCTTCAGACCGACCCGACCCAGTTTGGCTGAAAATAAAGCTAGAATGATGTTTGTTAATTTTTTGTATTTTTATACTATGTTTTTGGGAATTCTCTTGCCCGGATCGAGTAGGAACAAAAATCAGAATGAAAATTTTTTTGCCTCATTTTATACTATTTTTTTTTTGGAATTTTCTAGCCCTGGCCGAGTAGAAACGGATATCGAAACAATATTGTTTTTGACCTCTTTTTCGGCCCATCCCGACACGGTTTGGCTAGAAATAACGCTTGAACGAATTTTTTTTTTTTTTTTTTGTTTTGTTGAATTTTTATACTATTTCTTTGGGAATTATGTAGCATGGGCCAAGTTGAAACGGACATCGAAACGACATTATTTTTTCCACTTTTTCGGCCAGTCCTGACTCGGGTTGGCTAGAAATAAAACTTGAAGGATATTTTTTTTTTTTTGAATTTTTATACAATTTTTTTGGAAATTATCTAGCAAGGGCCGAGAAGGAACGGAAATCGGAACGAAATTTTTTTTGCCACTTTTTCAGACCGACACGACCCGACCCGATTTGGCTAGAAATAAAGCTAGAATGACGTTTGTTAACTTTTTGAATTTTTATACGATTTTTTTGGGAATTTTCTTGCTCGGGCTAAGTAGGAACAAAAATCAGAATGAAATATTTTTTGCCTCTTTTATACTATTTTTTTGAAAATTTCCTAGCCTTGGTCGGGTAGGAACGGATATTGGAACGAAATTTTTTTTGCCACTTTTTCAGACCGACACGAACCGACCCGATTTGGCAGGAAATAAAGCTAAAATGACGGTTGTTAATTTTTTGAATTTTTATGCTATTTTTTTGGGAATTATCTTGCCCGGGCCGAGTAGGAATAAAAATCAGAATGAAATTTTTTTTGCCTCATTTTATACTTTTTTTTTTTTGGATTCTTCTAGCCCTGGCCGAGTAGGAACGAATATCGGAACGAAATTTTATATTTACCTATTTTTCGACCCTTCCCGACCCGATTTGGCTATAAATAAAGCTAGAGTGATATATTTTTTTTTTTTTTTGAATTTTATACTATTTTTTTGGGAATTATGTAGCATGGGCCAAGTTGAAACGGAAATCGGAACGACATTATGTTTTCCACTTTTTCGGCCAGTCCGGACCCTGGTTGGCTAGGAATAAAACTTGAAGGATATTTTTGTTTTTTTGAATTTTTATTCAATTTTTTTGGGTATTATCTAGCACGGGCTGAGTAGGAACGGAAATCGGAAAGAAATTTTTTTTGCCACTTTTTTAGACCGACACGAGCCGATCTGATTTGGCAAGAAATAAAGCTAGAACGACGTTCGTTTTTTTTTTTTTTTGAATTTTTATATGATTTTTTTCGGAACTCTCTTGCTCGGGCCGAGCAGGAAAAAAAAATCAGAATGAAATGTTTTTTTCTTCTTTTTATTCTCTTTTTTTGGAAATTTTCTAGCCCTAGTTGGGTAGGAACGGATAGCAGAATGAAATTTTTTTTAACCACTTTTTCGGCCATTCCCAAATCGGTTTGGCTAGAAATAAAGCTAGAATGATATTTTTTTTTTTTTTTTTTGAATTTTTATGCTATTTTTTTTGGAATAATATAGCATGAGTCCAGTTGGAACGGAAATCGGAACGAAAATTTTTTTGCCATTTTTTCAGACCGACTTGACCCGGTTTGGCTGGAAATAAAGCTAGAATGATATTTGTTAATTTTTTGAATTTTTATACTATTTTTGTTGGAATTCTCTTGCCCAGCCCGTGTAGGAACAAAAATCAGGATGAAATTTTTTTTTGCCTCATTTTATACTATTTTTTTTGGAATTTTCTAGCCCTGGGCCGAGTAGAAACGGATATCAAAACAATATTGTTTTTACCTCTTTTTCGGCCCATCCCGACACGGTTTGGCTAGAAATAAAGCTAGAACAATATTTTTTTTTGTTTTTTTGAATTTTTATACTATTGTTTTGGGAATTCCCTGATGTGAACCCCGTCAAGAATATCGAGACCCAACAACGAAAGGGAACCCAAGATCGTTCTATGGACAGATTTGAATGGAAGACCTCGACCCGTTGTTTATGACAAACAACAACCTCGGTATAAGGAAGACGCCACAAACGGTGGTGGAAACTCCGTTTAATAAGTCATGATGAACGCCACGGGAAATCCGGATAAGTTCGAATAGTTCTTCAAAGAACCAAAGAGAATAAACCTCACAAGTTTTTATGAATATAAAAAATGTCATCCAAAAACGTTTACAGACTTAGGAGCCTATTTAAGGGCTCCATAAAACTTGATAGACAAGGAAATATATTCTAAAAAAACTCCAAATTGATACCTAACCATATCAGGAATCAAATTTGACCTTAAAAGCATTAAATGCACCTAAAAACAAGGAAATAAATCACCTAAACCTAAAATAACGTTTTTTAAACATAAAAATACCAAAAATAATAAATTGCAATAATTAAATATTAAATTGTGTCGTGCATCACGATCCTTCTAGAATAGACCCAAAATATTTCTTGCCAATTCTTAGCCTTGACCAGATCCTTCTAGAACTTGAATCAATGTGACAATTCTTTGCTGCCCACGTGGATCATGCTCAATGGGCCTCCACGAATTTGCTTGAGCCCATAACTCTTGGATGAGTCCGTTCAGTACATCCTTGAACTTCTTTGCTTGTGCTCTCGTAATCGGCCCAATTGGTACTTGAATGAGATCCTTCGAAGCGGTGCCTTGGTCTCCATCATTCCCCTCCTCTTGAAAAGGATTTGCCCTCAAATCATCACCTACATCAAAAGGACTCAAATCAGTAACATTAAAAGTGAGACTTACATTGTACTCACCAGGTAAATCTAGCTTGTAAGCGTTGTCATTGATACGCTCGAGGACTTGGAAAGGACCATCTCCTCTTGGGAGCAATTTGGAACGTCTTTTTGCCGGGAATCTTTCTTTTCTCATATGCAGCCAAACCCAATCTCCGGGTTCAAAAACCAGATTGCGACATCCCTTGTTGGCTTGTGTGGCATATTGCTCCGTTCTACGCTCAATGTTGAGTCTTGCTTTCTCATGAATCTGCTTCACAAAATCAGCTTTCTTTTTGCCATCTAAATTAATGTGCTCCGTCAAAGGTAAAGGAGATAAATCCAATGGAGTTAAAGGATTAAACCCATACACAATTTCAAATGGCGAAAATTTGGTAGCAGAATAAACAGCTCTATTATATGCAAACTCAACATGTGGTAAACATTCTTCCCATGTCTTGATGTTCTTTCTAATGATTGACCTCAATAGAGTAGACAAAGTCATATTTACTACTTCAGTTTGACCATCAGTTTGTGGATGACAAGTAGTGGAAAACAATAGCTTAGTACCTAACTTACACCACAAAGTCTTCCAAAAATAGCTCAAGAACTTAGCATCTCTATCTGAAACAATTGTCCTAGGCATGCCATGTAATCTCACAATCTCTCTAAAGAACAAATCAGTAACATGTGAAGCGTCATCCGTTTTGTGACATGGAATAAAATGTGCCATTTTAGAAAATCTATCCACGACCACAAAAATTGAATCTCTTCCACGTTTAGTCCTAGGCAATTCTAACACAAAATCCATTGAAATATCAATCCAAGGCTCACTAGGAATTGGTAAAGGAGTATACAAACCGTTGGGCTGCACTTTGGATTTAGCTTGCTTACATGTGACACATCTACCACAAATCCGTTCGACATCTCGTTTCATGTGAGGCCAATAGAAGTGTTCTTGCAAAATAGCTAAAGTCTTTGCAACTCCAAAATGTCCCATTAATCCCCCACCATGTGATTCCTGCACTAATAACTCCCTCATAGAACAGTTAGGCACACATAGCTTATTTTCTCGAAATAGGAATCCATCAAGCCTAAAGAACTTACTAGAGGCGATTTTCTCACAAGCTCGATATTCCTCACAAAATTCGTGGTCTTCAGCATATAATTCTTTAATGTGTTCAAAACCAAGCAATTTTGCATTAAGTGTGGAGAGTAAGGCATACCTGCGAGAAAGTGCATTGGCGACTACGTTCTCCTTACCTTGCTTGTATCGAATGACGTATGGAAATGTCTCTATGAACTCCACCCATCGCGCATGCCTTTTGTTTAACCTGTGTTGGCCCTTCAAGTGTTTCAAGGACTCATGATCGGTGTGAATCACGAACTCCTTAGGCCATAGGTAGTGCTGCCACGTCTCTAAAGTCCGAACCAATGCATACAACTCCTTGTCATAAGTTGGATAGTTTAAGGCTGCCCCATTGAGTTTCTCGCTAAAGTAAGCAATTGGTCGTCCTTCTTACATAAGAACGGCGCCTATACCAATACCTAAAGCATCACATTCAATTTCAAACGTTTTAGAAAAGTTAGGTAAAGACAACAAAGGTGCGTTAGTTAGCTTCTCTTTGATTAATTGAAATGCCTTCTCTTGTTCTTCTCCCCATCGAAACCCAACGTTCTTCTTGATCACTTCGGTAAGCGATGCGGCTAAGCTACTGAAGTCCTTCACAAACCGCCGGTAGAAACTAGCAAGTCCATGAAAACTATGAACATTAGCTACACTTGTGGGGCTCGGCCATTCTTGGATTGCACGTACCTTCTCTTCATCGACCTGTATACCTTGTGCACTAACAACAAATCCCAAAAATACAAGCTTATCGGTGTAAAAAGTGCACTTCTTTAAATTAGCAAACAACCTTTCTTTCCTTAGCACATTTAAAACGGATTTCAAATGTACTACATGATCATCTATGTTTTTGCTATAAATGAGTATATCATCAAAATAAACAACAACAAATCTGCCTATAAATGCACGCAAAACATGGTTCATAAGTCTCATAAAGGTGCTCGGAGCATTAGTCAAACCAAAAGGCATAACTAACCATTGATACAAACCATATTTTTTTTTAAGGCAGTTTTCCATTCATCTCCTTCTTTTATCTTTACCGTTATGTTGTTGATGGCTCGGCAATCAACGCACATTCTCCACGTCCCATCCTTCTTAGGCACAAGTAAGACCAGAACCGCACATGGGCTCATGCTCTACCTCACGTGCCCTTTCTCCAACAATTCACTTACCTGCCGTTGAAGCTCCTTTGTCTCCTCAGGATTGCTCCTATAAGCTAGTCGGTTTGGAATGGTTGCACCGGGAACAAAATCAATTTGATGTTCAATCCCTCGGATTGGAGGTAACCCATGTGGTGTTTCCTCGGGGAAGACATCCTCGTACTCCTGCAAAAGAGAAACAATAGAACTAGGCAAAGCAAGGTTAAGTTCGTTAGTGTTTAAAAGTGCCTCTTTGTACAAAAGTACAATCATCGGCTGATTTGAAAACATTGCTCGCTTAATCTCACTCACTTTTGCATAGAAATTCTTTTGTTTCTTCTTAGCCGAATTTCCTTTACCCTATCTGTTCAATCTTCGTTTGTTCTTATTGATATCTGAACTCTTGGTCTGGTCTCACATCTCTTATTTATTTCGGAATTTTATTTCATTATTCTCAAAAGTTAGTTGCTGATCGTTAAAAAAAAAAAAAAAAAAAAAAAAAACAAGTGGAAATTCCGAAATTTTATTTCGTTATTCTCAAAAGCTAATTGTTGATCGTAAAAAAAAAACAAAAAAAAAAAAAAAAAAAAAAAAAAAACAAAAACGAGTGGAAATTCCAATCTGCCATATTCCTTCTAATTCTATTCTGAAAATTTCCATATTCCTTGCATTCAAATCTGAAATTCCTTGATTAGTTCTTGGTAAATTGTTGCTGGAAATTTTTGAGTTGTTTGTTTAGTTTCAAAAGAACTGAAAGAGAATTATCGAGGGGAAAAAGGCAAGAGTGGTGAGAACATCAGAGGGTAAAAGCCATATTATTTTGAGTGAAACACAAGTGGAGAGTGATCCACATTCTTGAGTGTAAACACGTAAGGGAGTGATTTGTGAGGTCCTTTTTTTTTTTCTTTTTTCTTTTTTTCTAACCTTTGTTTTGTAGAAATCATGTCTCATGATAGTGGTCAGAGCATTACCGAAGATGAAACAAAATTGGTTGATCCGAAGGTATTTATGGAAGCCATGATGAGTGAGATGAGGCGTGTGATGAAGATAGAGATGGAGCAGGTTCATGAACGAATAGATCAAATGGAGAATAGACGTGAGGAGCAACCACAAAAAGGTCGTAATTTGCGTAGAAGGGAAAGATATCCATCGAGGGAGGAGGATGAAGAGCGTTATGGGTCTGGTTTTGATGAAGAAGAAGATTGAGATTCCATTGTTAACAATAGGAGACCTGAAGGAAGATATAGAGGAGCTAGGAATCGCGAAGATAACAACTTGGGTGGTATTAAGATGAAAATTCCGTCCTTTCAAGGTAGATCTGAAATAAAGAAATAAAATTTCAGAATTGATGCGAACCTCAATTGACACGCTTTGAGACCGAACAAAAACATTGGAATTGATGCGAACCTCAATTGACACGCTTTGAGACCCAACAAAAATATTGGAATACTTGCCCAAGAAAGCTAAAATTCAGATTTTTGATAGAAACCTTGACCCAACGTTTATAATCGAAACGTGAACCAAAGGTATAAGTAATAGACCTTGACCCAATGATTATAATAAATCACGAACCAAAGGTATAAAGGGATAGTAAAACTGATTTTAGAATCTGTGCTCTGATACCAAATGATGTGAACCCCGTCAAGAATAACGAGACCCAACAACGAAAGGGAACCCAAGATCGTTTTATGGACAGATTTGAATAGAGGACCTCGACCCGTTGTTTATGACAAACAAGAACCTCGGTATAAGGAAGACGCCATAAACGGTGGTAGAAACTCCGTTTGATAAGTCAAGATGAACGCCATGGGAAATCCCGATAAGTTCGAATAGTTCTTCAAAGAACCAAAGAGAATAAACCTCACAAGTTTTTATGAATATAAAAAATGTCATCCAAAAACGTTTACAGACTTAGGAGCCTATTTAAGGGCTCCATAAAACTTGACAGACAAGAAAATATATTCTAAAAAAACTCTTAATTGATACCTAACCATATCAGGAATCAAATTTGACCTAAAAAGCATTAAATGCACCTAAAAACAAGGAAATAAATCACCTAAACCTAAAATAACGTTTTTTAAACATAAAAATACCAAAAATAATAAATTGCAATAATTAAATATTAAATTGTGTCGTGCATCACGATCCTTCTAGAATAGACCCAAAATATTTCTTGCCAATTCTTAGCCTTGACCGGATCCTTCTAGAACTTGAATCAATGTGACAATTCTTTGCTGCCCACGTAGATCATGCTCAATGGGCCTCCACGAATTTGCTTGAGCCCATAACTCTTGGATGAGTCCGTTGAGTACATCCTTGAACTTCTTTGCTTGTGCTCTCGTAACCGGCCCAATTGGTACATGAATGAGATCCTTCGAAGCAGTGCCTTGGTCTCCATCATTCCCTTGCCCGGGCCGAGTAGGAACAAAAATCAAAATGAAATGTTTTTTGCCTCTTTTTATACATTTTTTTTGGAAATTTTTCTAGCCCTGGTCGGGAAGGAACATATATTGGAAGGAAATTTTTTTTGCCACTTTTTCAGACCAACACGACCCGACCCGATTTGGCTGGAAATAAAGCTAGAATGACGTTTGTCAATTTTTTGAATTTTTATAATATTTTTTTGGGAATTCTCTTGCCCGGGTCGAGTAGGAATAAAAATCAGAATGAAATTTTTTTTGCCTCATTTTATACTATTTTTTTTCGGAATTTTCTAGCCTTGGCCGAGTAGGAACGAATATCGGAACGAAATTTTTTATTTACCTGTTTTTCGACCCTTCCGGACCCGGTTTGGCTAGAAATAAAGCTAGAGTGATTTTTTTTTTTTTTTTTTTTTTTAATTTTTATACTATTTTCTTGGGAATTATGTTGCATGGGCCAAGCTGAAACGGAAATCAGAACGACATTATTTTTTCCACTTTTTCGGCAAGTCCCAACCCGGGTTGGCTAGAAGTAAAACTTGAACGAAATTTTTTTTTTTTTTTTTAAATTTTTATACAATTTTTTGGGAATTATCCAGCATGGGCTGAGTAGGAACGAAAATCGGAAAGAAATTTTTTTTGCCACGTTTTTCGTCCGACACGACCCGATCTGATTTGGCTTGAAATAAAGCTAGAACGACGCTCGTTTTTTTTTTTTTTTTGAATTTTTATACGATTTTTTTCGGAACTCTCTTGCTCGGGCCGAGTTGGAAAAAAAATCAGAATGAAACGTTTTTTTTTTCCTCTTTTTATACTTTTTTTTTGGAAATTTTCTAGCCCCCGGTCGGGTAGGAACGGATATCAGAATGAAATTTTTTTTAACCCCTTTTTCGGCCATTCCCAAACCGGTTTGGCTAGAAATAAAGCTAGAATGTGTGAGAGACCGCGCCCCCGGCCCCCCTTTTTTATAGGATGTTAGGCCAAACCCACGTGAATGGGTGGAGTCGTGTTATTGCCTCTCAAAATGGAGGTTCGACTAGTTATATTTTCTCCTTTAGATTAAGGGTTTTACAATGGAGTCGCCACTTATTTAAGTATTGGAAAAATAAGAAAACCATAATTTAAAAAAAATTCCTCATTTTATAAATTTGAAATTTACATTGATCATAGGAAAATTACATGGCTTTGGTCCTAGATACAATCTAAGATAAAATACATGGCTTTGTTTCCTAGTTACAATCTAAAAATAAAAAATTACATGGATAAGCACTTGATCTACTAACTCTTGATCTAAATTCGGAGGTTATGTTACAAAGTGGGAAGGTGTTAGGCACCCACCTTGCCCGGTGAAACCGGTCTTCTAGACTATGGTGGCCAACATTCATATCATATCATCCAATATGTCAATCAATTTGCATGTTGAATTTGATGTGTGTGCATGTGATAAACCCTAATTCAATTTATTGAGCATTACATTTGGATTGAAAAATAAATTCTAGTGAATGTGTGTGTATGGTGATATCCTAGATTCAAGAATTTGAAAGTATTATTTGACAAACATGTTTTTCATATTTTTGATGTGGATTTAAGATTAAATCTAGTGATATGCATGAACATGTGATGAACAACCAAGAACATGTGAAGAACATATAAGAACAATTAAGAACATTCAAACATATTCAAGAGAATTTAAGTGATTACTATCATGCTTTAATCTTAAACTCTCATCATGGAAATACAAAAAAAAAAAAAAAAAAAAACAAATAGGGAAAGGGATTATACCTTAATGCAAGATCCATATAGTGGAGGAGGAGACTTTTGAGGGAGATCCTAATGGTGCAGGAAAAGAAGAGTTAGGAGAGGAAGAGTGAGTCTCACTCAATACCTTGAGTCTCAAGAAGACCAAGATATGACAAGACTACTCTACTTCACTAGAACTCAAGAGAAGAGAAGAGAGGGGGTTTTTGTGTTGTCTAGAATGAATGAGAGGGAGGGTTTATATAGTAGTAGTGGAGGGAATATGAATGGAAGACCATTTAATGAGGGTTGACAAGGATTATGAACCTAGACCTCATTTTAGCCTTGGAGAAAATCTTGTGCATTAAATGGAGAGATTAGTGGGAGTGGGGAGCAAGCCAAAATTCGGTTTTCCCGTAGCTGCTGTAACAGCTTGTAGAGCCAACTTTGAAAAATCATATCTGACCCAATTTTGATCGGAATTGTCTCATTCTTGTACTTAAATTGAAGCCCCGGATGTCTAGTTTCTGGGAAAATTAACCTCATTCACAGATTCAAAATATTCTGAGAGATATTGATGAAATGGTAAGCAGAGGTCATTTGTTAGAAAATGGTTTCAGCACAATTAACATTAATAGGTCCCAAATTAGCTCCCAATTAACATTAAACGGCTCCAATCACTCCCATTTCAGAATTAATTGGTTCCAAATTTACTCTAATTAAAAGATAATTACACAAATTACTCATTGAATAATTAATGTTTAACTATCTAATTAATTAGGTGTATGCAACCTCACCATAAAATGTAGTCCTAACCAATTAAATTATGACACATCACTGATCTCAAATTGATCACTCCTATAACCAATTGAAATCAATTGTTCATAATCATATATAGTTGGACTCAATTTGCGATAGTACATCTTAGCCATTAAAACTTAATTTGATGATAACTTTCAATCTGGTGATCCGATTAGGGCTTATGACCAGTCAATTTGATCGTTACAACATCAATATTATTTTGGTGAAATGAGTCCAAGGATCTAATGGCTAGAATCAAGATGCATATTTTCAAGGCAAAATTACCCTTTTACCCTCCATGCGTGGTTAAATACGGGTTGCAAAATGGGGTGTCAACAGAATGATATTTTTTTTATTATTTTTTTGAATTTTTAAGCTATTTTTTTTGGAATAATGTAGCATGAGTCCAGTAGGAATGAAAATCGGAACGAAAATATTTTTGCCATTTTTTCAGACCGACCCGACCCGGTTTCGCTGGAACTAAAGCTAGAATGATGTATGTTAATTTTTGGAATTTTTTTACTATTTTTGTGGGAATTCTCTTGCCTGGCACGAGTAGGAACAAAAATCAGAATGAAATTTTTTTTGTCTCTTTTTATACTATTTTTTTGGAAATTTTCTAGCCCTGGCCAGGTAGGAACGGATAGGAAAGAATATCGGGTAGGAAAGAATATCGGAACGAAATTTTTTTTGCCCCTTTTTCAGACCGACACGACCCGACCCGATTTGGCTAGAAATAAAGCTAGAACAATAATATTTTTTGTTTTTTTGAATTTTTAAACTATTTCATTGGGAATTACGTAGCATTGGCCAAGTTGGAACGGAAATTAGAACGACATTATTTTTCCCACTTTTTTGGCCCGTCCCGACCAGGTTTGGCTAGAAACAAAACTTGAACGATATTTTTTCTCTTTAATTTGTATACAATTTTTTTGGGAATTATCTAGCAAGGGCCGAGTAGGAACGGAAATTGGAACGAAAAATTTTTTGCCACTTTTTCAGACCGACACGACCCGACCCGATTTGGCTAGAAATAAAGCTAGGATGACGTTTGTTAACTTTTTGAATTTTTATACGATTTTTTTTGGGAATTCTCTTGCTCGGACTGAGTAGGAACAAAAATCAGAATGAAATGTTTTTTGCTTCTTTTTATACTATTTTTTTGGAAATTTTCTAGCCCTGGTCGGGTACGAACGTAAATCGAAACGAAATTTTTTTTTGCCACTTTTTCAGACCGACACGACCCGACCCGATTTGGCTGGAAATAGAGATAGAATGACGTTTGTTGACTTTTTGAATTTTTATACGATTTTTTTTTTTGGGAATTCTCTTGCTCGGGCTGAGTAGGAACAAAAATCAGAATGAAATGTTTTTTGCCTCTTTTTATACTATTTTTTTGGAAATTTACTAGCCCTGGTCGGGTAGGAACGAATATCGGAACGAAATTTTTTTTGCTACTTTTTCAGACCGACACGACTCGACCCGATTTGGCTGGAAATAAAGCTAGAATGACGTTTGTTAATTTTTTGAATTTTATACTATTTTTATGAGAATTCTCTTGCCCGGGCCGAGTAAGAACAAAAATCATAATGAAATTTTTTTTGTCTCTTTTTATACTAGTTTTTTGGAAATTTTCTAGCCCTGGCTGGGTAGGAACGGATATCGGAATGAAATTTTTTGTGCCACTTTTTCAGACCGACACGACTCGACCCGATTTGGCTGGAAATAAAGCTTGAATGACGTTTGTTAATTCTTGGAATTTTTATACAATTTTTTTGGGAATTCTCTTGCTCGGGCCAAGTAGGAACAATAATGAAAATGTTTTTTTGCCTCTTCTTATACTTTTTTTTTGGAATTTTCTAGTCCTGGCCAAGTAGACACGGATATCGAAACGATATTGTTTTTGTCCCCTTTTTCGGCCCATCCCGAGACGATTTGGCTAGAAATAAAGCTAGAACAATAATATTTTTTGTTTTTTTGAATTTTTAAACTATTTCTTTCGGAATTACGTAGCATTGGCCAAGTTGGAACGGAAATTAGAACGACATTATTCTTCCCACTTTTTTGGCCCGTCCCGACCAGGTTTGGTTAGAAACAAAACTTGAATGATATTTTTTTTCTTTAATTTGTATACAATTTTTTTGGGAATTATCTAGCAAGGGCCGAGTAGGAACGGAAATTGGAACGAAAATTTTTTTGCCACTTTTTTAGACCGACACGACCCAACCCGATTTGGCTAGAAATAAAGCTAGGATGACGTTTGTTAACTTTTTGAATTTTTATAC
Source organism: Quercus gilva (assembly GCA_023621385.1). Lineage (NCBI taxonomy): Eukaryota > Viridiplantae > Streptophyta > Magnoliopsida > Fagales > Fagaceae > Quercus > Quercus gilva. The sequence continues at coordinate 44,035,882 of CM042477.1, forward strand.
GATTTTTTTTGGGAATTCTCTGGCTCGGGCTGAGTAGGAACAAAAATCAGAATGAAATGTTTTTTGCCTCTTTTTATACTATTTTTTTGGAAATTTTCTAGCCCTGGTCGGGTACGAACGTAAATCGGAACGAAATTTTTTTTGCCACTTTTTCAGACCGACACGACCTGACCCGATTTGGCTGGAAATAGAGATAGAATGACGTTTGTTGACTTTTTGAATTTTTATACGATTTTTTTTTTTGGGAATTTTCTTGCTCGGGCTGAGTAGGAACAAAAATCAGAATGAAATGTTTTTTGCCTCTTTTTATACTATTTTTTTGGAAATTTACTAGCCCTGGTCGGGTAGGAACGGATATCGGAACGAAATTTTTTTTGCCACTTTTTCAGACCGACACGACCCGACCCGATTTGGCTGGAAATAAAGCTAGAATGACGTTTGTTAATTTTTTGAATTTTATACTATTTTTTTGGTAATTCTCTTGCCCGGGCTGAGTAGGAAGAAAAATCAGAATGAAATGTTTTTTGCCTCTTTTTATACTATTCTTTTGGAAATTTTCTAGCCCTGGTCGGGTAGGAACGGATATCGGAATGAAATTTTTTTTGCCACTTTTTCAGACCGACACGACCCGACCCGATTTGGCTAGAAATAAAGCTAGAATGACGTTTGTTAATTCTTGGAATTTTTATACAATTTTTTTGGGAATTCTCTTGCCCGGGCCAAGTAGGAACAAAAAAAAAAAAAAAAAAAAAGTTTTTTGCCTCTTTTTATACTTTTTTTTTTGGGAATTTTCTAGCCCTGCTTGAGTAGAAACGGATATCGAAACGATATTGTTTTTGTCCTCTTTTTTGGCCCATCCCGACATGATTTGGTTAGGAATAAAGCTAGAACGATATATTTTTTTTTTTTTGGAATTTTTAAACTATTTCTTTGGGAATTACGTAGCATTGGCCAAGTTGGAACGGAAATTAGAACGACATTATTTTTTCCACTTTTTCGGCCCGTTCCGACCTGGTTTGGCTAGAAACAAAACTTGAACGATATTTTTTTTCTTTAATTTTTATACAATTTTTTTGGGAATTATCTAGCAAGGGCCGAGTAGGAACGGAAATTGGAATGAAATTTTTTTTGCCTGTTTTTCAGACCGCTACGACCCAACCCGATTTGGCTAGAAATAAAGCTAGAATGACGTTCGTTAACTTTTTGAATTTTTATACAATTTTTTTGGGAATTCTCTTGCTCGGGCTGAGTAGGAACAAAAATCAGAATGAAATGTTTTTTGCCTCTTTTTATACTAATTTTTTGGAAATTTTCTAGCCCTGATTGGGTAGGAATGGATATCGGAACGAAATTTTTTTTGCCACTTTTTCAGACCGACACGACCCGACCCGATTTGGCTGGAAATAATGCTAGAATGACGTTTGTTAACTTTTTGAATTTTTATACGATTTTTTTTGGGAATTCTCTTGCACGGGCTGAGTAGGAACATAAATCAGAATTAAATGTTTTTTGCCTCTTTTTATACAATTTTTTTGGAAATTTTCTAGCACTGGTCGGGTAGGAACGGATATCGGAATGAAATTTTTTTTGCCACTTTTTCAGACTGACACGACCCGACCAGATTTGGCTGGAAATATGGCTAGAATGACGTTTGTTAATTTTTGGAATTTTTATACAATTTTTTTGAGAATTCTCTTGCCCGGGCCAAGTAGGAACAAAAATGAAAATGAAATGTTTTTTGCCTCTTTTTGCACTTTTTTTTTTTGGGAATTTTCTAGCCCTGGCCGAGTAGAAACAGATATCGAAATGATATTGTTTTTGTCCTCTTTTTCGGCCCAACCCGACACAGTTTGGCTAGAAATAAATATAGAACGATATATTTTTTTTTTTTAAATTTTTAAACTACTTCTTTGGGAATTACATTGCATTGGCCAAGTTGGAATGGAAATTAGAACGACATTATTTTTTCCACTTTTTCGGCCCGTCACGACCTGGTTTGGCTAGAAACAAAACTTGAACGATATTTTTCTTCTGTAATTTTTATACAATTTTTTTGGGAATTATCTAGCAAGGGCCGAGTAGGAACGGAAATCGGAACGAAATTTTTTTGCCACTTTTTTAGACCGACACGACCCGACCCGATTTGGCTAGAAATAAAGCTAGAATGATGTTTGTTAACTTTTTGAATTTTTATATGATTTTTTTTTGGAATTCTCTTGCTCGGGCTCAGTAGGAACAAAAATCAAAATGAAATGTTTTTTGCCTCTTTTTATACTATTTTTTTTGGAAATTTTCTAGCCCTGGTCGGGTAGGAATGGATATTGGAATCAAAATTTTTTTTGCCACTTTTTCAGACCGACATGACCCGACCCGATTTGGCTGGAAATAAAGCTAGAATGACATTTGTTAATTTTCTGAATTTTATACTATTTTTTTGGGAATTCTCTTGCCCGGGCCGAGTAGGAACAAAAATCAGAATGAAATGTTTTTTGCCTCTTTTTATACTATTTTTTTGGAAATTTTCTAGCACTGGTCGGGTAGGAACGGATATCAGAATGAAATTTTTTTTGCCACTTTTTCAGACTGACACGACCCGACCAGATTCGGTTGGAAATAAAGCTAGAATGACGTTTGTTAATTCTTGGTATCTTCATATCATTTTTTTGGGAATTCTCTTGCCCGGGCCAAGTAGGAACAAAAATCAAAATGAAATGTTTTTGGCGTCTTTTTATACTTTTTTTTTGGAAATTTTCTAGCCTTGGTCGGGTACGAACGTAAATCGGAATGAAATTTTTTTTGCCGCTTTTTCAGACCGACACGACCCGACCCGATTTGGCTGGAAATAGAGCTAGAATGACGTTTGATAACTTTTTGAATTTTTATACGATTTTTTTTTTTTTTGGGAATTCTCTTGCTCGGGCTGAGTAGGAACCAAAATCAGAATGAAATGTTTTTTTGCCTCTTTTTATACTATTTTTTTGGAAATTTACTAGCCCTGGTCGGGTAGGAACAGATATCGGAACGAAATTTTTTTTGCCACTTTTTTAGACCGACACGACCCGATCTGATTTGGCTAGAAATAAGGCTAGAACGACGTTCGTTTTTTTTTTTTTTGAATTTTTATACGATTTTTTTCGGAACTCTCTTGCTCGGAGCCGAGTAGGAAAAAAAATCATAATGAAATGTTTTTTGCCTCTTTTTATCCTTTTTTTTTGGAAATTCTCTAGCCTTGGTCGGGTAAGAACAGATATCAGAATGAAATTTGATTTAACCCCTTTTCGGCCATTCCCAAACCGGTTCAGCTAGAAATAAAGCTAGAATGATATTTTTTTTTCTATTTTTTTGAAATTTTATGCTATTTTTTTTTTGGAATAATGTAGCATTAGTCGAGTAGGAACAGAAATCGGAACGAAAATTTTTTTGCCATTTTTTCAGACCGACCCGACCCGGTTTGGCTGGAAATAAAGCTAGAATGATGTTTGTCAATTTTTTGAATTTTTATACTATTTTTTTGGGAATTCTCTTGCCCGGCCCGCGTAGGAACAAAAATCAGAAAGAAATTTTATTTGCCTCATTCTATATTATTTTTTTTGGAATTTTCTAGCCCTGGCCGAGTAGAAACAGATATCGAAACAATATTGTTTTTGACTTCTTTTTCGGCCCATCCCGACACGTTTTGGCTAGAAATAAAGCTAGAACGATATTTTTTTTGTTTTTTTGAATTTTTATACTATTTCTTTGGGAATTACGTAGCGTAGGCCAAGTTGGAACGGAAATTAGAACGACATTACCTTTTCCACTTTTTCGGCCCGTCCCGACGTGGTTTGGCTAGAAACAAAACTAGAACGATATTTTTTTTCTTTAATTTTTATACTATTTTTTTGGGAATTATCTAGCAAGGGCCGAGTAGAAACGGAAATCAGAACGAAATTTTTTTTGCCACTTTTTCAGACCGACACGACCCGTCCCGATTTGGCTAGAAATAAAGCTAGAATGACGTTTGTTAACTTTCTGAATTTTTATACGATTTTTTTGGGGAATTCTCTTGCTCGGGCTGAGTAGGGACAAAAATCCGAAAGGAATGTTTTTTGCCTCTTTTGATACTATTTTTTTGGGAATTCTCTTGCCCGGGCCGAGTAGGAATAAAAATCAGAATGAAATTTTTTTTGCGTAATTTTATACTAATTTTTTTTTGGAATTTCCTAGCCCTGGCCGAGTAGGAACGAAATTTTTTATTTACCTCTTTTTTGACCCTTCCCAACCCGGTTTGGCTAAAATAAAGCTAGAGTGATATTTTTTTTTATTTTTTTGAATTTTTATATTATTTTTTTTGGAAATATGTTGCACTGGCGAAGTTGAAACGGAAATCGGAACGACATTATTTTTTCCACTTTTTCGGCCAGTCCCGACCTGGGTCAGCTAGAAATAAAACTTGAACAATATTTTATTTTTTTTTGGATTTTTAAACAATTTTTTTGGGAATTATCTAGCACGGGCTGAGTAGGAACGGAAATCGAAAGAAATTTTTTTTGCCACTTTTTCAGACCGACACGACCCGACCCGATTTGGCTGGAAATAAAGCTAGAATGATGTTAGTTATTTTTTTGAATTTTTATACTATTTTTTTGGTAATTCTCTTGCCCGGCCCGAGTAGGAACAAAAATCAGAATGAAATTTTTTTTGCCTCATTTGATACTATTTTTTTTGGAATTTTCTAGCCCTGGCCGAGTAGAAACCGATATCAAAACGATATTGTTTTTGACCACTTTTTCGGCCCATCCCGACACGGTTTGGCTAGAATTAATGCTAGAACGATATTTTTTTTGTTTTTTTTGAATTTTTATACAATTTCTTTGGGAATTATGTTGCATAGGCCAAGCTGGAACGGAAATTAGAACGACATTACTTTTTCCACTTTTTCGGCCCGTCCTGACCTGGTTTGGCTAGAAACAAAACTAGAACGATATTTTTTTTCTTTAATTTTTATACTATTTTTCTGGGAATTATCTAGCAAGGGCCGAGTAGGAACGGAAATCGGAATGAAATTTTTTTTTTCCATTTTTTCAGATCGACCCGACCCGGTTTGGCTGGAAATAAAGTTAGAATGATGTTTGTTAACTTTTTGAATTTTTATACTATTTTTTTGGGAATTCTCTTGCCCGGCCCGAGTAGGAACAAAAATTAGAATGAAATTTTTTTTGCCTCATTTTATACTATTTTTTTTAGAATTTTCTAGCCCTGACCGAGTGGAAATGGATATTGAAACGATATTGTTTTTGACCTCTTTTTCGTCCCATCCTGATACGGTTCCGCTAGAAATAATGCTGGAACGATTTTTTTTTTTGTTTTTTTGAATTTTTATACTATTTCTTTGGGAATTACATAGCATAGGCCAAGTTGGAATGGAAATCGGATCGAAATTTTTTTTGCCACTTTTTCAGACCAACACGACCCGTCCCGATTTGGCTAGAAATAAAGATAGAATGACGTTTGTTAACTTTTTGAATTTTTATATGATTTTTTTTGGGAATTCTCTTGCTCGGGCTGAGTAGGAACAAAAATCAGAATGAAATGTTTTTTGCCTCTTTTTATACTATTTTTTTGGAAATTTTCTAGCCTGGTCGGGCAGGAACGGATATCGGAACGAAATTTTTTTTGCCACTTGTTCAGATCGACACGACCCTACCCGAGTTGGCTGGAAATATGGCTAGAATGACGTTTGTTAATTTTTTGAGTTTTATACCATTTTTTTGGGAATTCTCTTGTCCGGGCCGAGTAGGAACAAAAATCAGAATGAAATGTTTTTTTGCCTCTTTTGATACTATTTTTTAGGAAATTTTCTGGCCCTGGTCAGGTAGTAACGGATATCGGAGTGAAATATTTTTTGCCACTTTTTCAGACCGACACGACCCGACCCGATTTCGCTGGAATTAAAGCTAGAATGACGTTTGTTAATTTTTTGAATTTTTATACTATTTTTTTGGGAATTCTTTTGCCCGGGCTGAGTACGGACAAAAATCAAAACGAAATGTTTTTTACCTTTTCTTATACTTTTTTTTTTTGGAAATTTTCTAGCCCTGGTCGGTAGGAACGTATTTCGGAATGAAATTTTTTTTTCCACTTTTTCAGACCGACACGACCCAACCCGATTTGGCTGGAAATAAAGCTAGAATGACGTTTGTTAATTTTTTGAATTTTTATACGATTTTTTTTGGGAATGCTCTTGCTCGGGCTGAGTAGGAAGAAAAATCAGAATGAAATGTTTTTTGCCTCTTTTTATACTATTTTTTTAGGAAATTTTCTAGCCCTGGTCGGGTAGGAAAGAATATCGGAACGAAATTTTTTTTGCCACTTTTTCAGACCGACACGACCCGACCCGATTTGGCTGGAAATAAGGCTAGAATAACGTTTGTTAATTTTTTGAATTTTATACTATTTTTTTGAGAATTCTCTTGCCCGAGCCGAGTAAGAACAAAAATCAGAATGAAATTTTTTTTTGCCTCTTCTTATAATATTTTTTTGGGAATTTTCTAGCCCTTGTCGGGTAGGAACGAATATCGGAATGAAATTTTTTTTGCCACTTTTTCAGACCGACACGGCCAGACCCGATATGGCTGGAAATAAAGCTAGAATGACGTTTGTTAATTCTTGGAATTTTTATACAATTTTTTGTGGAATTCTCTTGCCCGGGCCAAGTAGGAACAAAAATCATAATGAAATGTTTTTTTGCCTCTTTTTATACTTTTTTTTTTTTGGAATTTTCTAGTCGTGGCCAAGTAGACACAAATATCGAAACGATATTGTTTTTGTCCCCTTTTTCGGCCCATCCCGACACGATTTGGCTAGAAATAGAGCTAGAACAATATTTTTTTTTGTTTTTTTTGAATTTTTAAACTATTTCTTTGGGAATTACGTAGCATTGGCCAAGTTGGAAAGGAAATTAGAACGACATTATTTTTCCCACTTTTTCGGCCCGTCCCGACCTGGTTTGGCTAGAAACAAAACTTGAACGATATTTTTTTTCTTTAATTTGTATACAATTTTTTTGGGAATTATCTAGCAAGGGCCGAGTAGGAATGGAAATCGGAACGAAAATTTTTTTGCCATTTTTTCAGACCGACACGACTCGACCTGATTTGGCTAGAAATAAAGCTAGGATGACGTTTGTTAACTTTCTGAATTTTTATATGATTTTTTTTGGGAATTCTTTTGCTCGGGCTGAGTAGGAACAAAAATCAGAATTAAATGTTTTTTGCCACTTTTTATACTATTTTTTGGAAATTTTCTAGCCCTGGTCGGGTAGGAACGGATATCGGAAGGAAATTTTTTTTGCCACTTTTTCAGACCAACACGACCCGACCCGATTTGGCTGGAAATAAAGCTAGAATGACGTTTGTTAATTTTTTGAATTTTATACTATTTTTTTGGGAATTCTCTTACCCAGGCCGAGTAGGAACAAACTTCAGAAAGAAATGTTTTTTGCCTCTTTTTATACTATTTTTTTGGAAATTTTCTAGCCCTGGTCGGGTAGGAATGGATATCGGAATGAATTTTTTTTTGCCACTTTTTCCGACCGACACGACCCGACCCGATTCGGCTGGAAATAAAGCTAGAATGACGTTTGTTAATTCTTGGAATCATTATACCATTTTTTTGGGAATTCTCTTGCCCGGGCCAAGTAGGAACAAAAATCAAAATGAAATGTTTTTGGCCTCTTTTTATACTTTTTTTTTGGAAATTTTCTAGCCCTGGTCGGGTACGAACGTAAATCGGAACGAAATTTTTTTTGCCCCTTTTTCAGACCGACACGACCCGAACCGATTTGGCCGGAAATAGAGCTAGAATGACGTTTGTTAGCTTTTTGAATTTTTATACGATTTTTTTTTTGGGAATTCTCCTGCTCGGGCTGAGTAGGAACAAAAATCAGAATCAAATGTTTTTTGCCTATTTTTATACTATTTTTTTGTAAATTTTCTAGCCCTGGTCCGCTACGAATGTAAATTGGAACGAAATTTTTTTTGCCACTTTTTCAGACCAACACGACCCGACTCGATTTGGCTGGAAATAGAGCTAGAATGACATTTGTTAACTTTTTGAATTTTTATACGATTTTTTTTTTTTGGGAATTCTCTTGCTCGGGTGAGTTGGAACAAAAATCAGAATGAAATGTTTTTTGCCTCTTTTTATACTATTTTTTTGGAAATTTACTAGCCCTGGTCGGGTAGGAACGGATATCGGAACGAAATTATTTTTGCCACTTTTTCAGACCAACACGACCGGACCCGATTTGGTTGGAAATAAAGCTATAATGACGTTTGTTTACTTTTTGAATTTTTATACGATTTTTTTTGGGAATTCTCTTGCTCGGGCTGAGTAGGAACAAAAATCAAAATGAAATGTTTTTTGCGTCTTTTTATACTAATTTTTTTGAAATTTTCTAGCCCTGATTGGGTAGGAACGGATATCGGAACGAAATTTTTTTTGCCACTTTTTCAGACCGACACGACCCGACCCGACCCGATTTGGCTGGAAATAAAGCTAGAATGACGTTTGTTAATTTTTTGAATTTTTATACGTTTTTTTTTGGGAATTCTCTTGCTCGGGCTGAGTAGGAACAAAAATCAGAATGAAATGTTTTTTGCCTCTTTTTATACTATTTTTCGGGAAATTTTCTAGCCCTGGTCGGGTAGGAACGGATATCGGAATGAAATTTTTTTTGCCACGTTTTCAGACCGACACGACCCGACCCGATTTGGCTGGAAATATAGCTAGAATGACGTTTGTTAATTCTTGGAATTTTTATGCAATTTTTTTGGGAACTCTTTTGCCTGGCCCAAGTAGGAACAAAAATCAAAATGAAGTGTTTTTTGCCACTTTTTGTACTTTTTCTTTTCGGAATTTTCTAGCCCTGGCCATGTAGAAACAGATATCGAAACGTTATTGTTTTCGTCCTCTTTTTTGGCCCATCCCGACACGATTTGGCTAGAAATAAAGCTAGAATGATATTTTTTTTTTTGTTGAATTTTTAAACTATTTCTTTGGGAATTACGTAGCATTGGGCAAGTTGGAACGAAAATTAGAACGACATTATTTTTTCCACTTTTTCGGCCCGTTCCGACCTGGTTTGGCTAGAAACAAAACTTGAACGATATTTTTTTTCTATAATTTTTATCCATTTCTTTTTGGAATTATCTAGCAAGGGCCGAGTAGGAACGGAAATCGGAAAGAAATTTTTTTTGCCACTTTTTCAGACCGACACGACCCGACCCGATTTGGCCAGAAATAAAGCTAGAATGATGTTTGTTAATTTTTTGTATTTTTATACTATTTTTTTGGGAATTCTCTTGCCCGGCCCGAGTATGAACAAAAATCAGAATGAAATTATTTTTGGCTCACTTTAAACTATTTTTTTTTTTTTGGAATTTTCTAGCCCTGGCCGAGTAGAAATGGATATCTAAACGATATTGTTTTTGACCTGTTTTTCGGCCGATCCCGACACGGTTTGGCTAGAAATAATGCTAGAACGATATTTTTTTTGTTTTTTTATAATTTTTATACTATTTCTTTGGGAATTACGTAGCATAGGCCAAGTTGGAACGGAAATTAGAACGACATTACTTTTTCCACTTTTTCGGCCCATCCCGACCTGGTTTGGCTAGAAACAAAACTAGAACGATATTTTTTTTCCTTTAATTTTTATACTATTTTTTTGGGAATTATCTAGCAAGGGCCGACTAGGAACGGAAACCAGAACGAAATTTTTTTTTTTCCATTTTTTCAGACCGGCCCGACCCGGTTTGGCTGGAAATAAAGCTAGAATGATGTTTGTTAATTTTTTGAATTTTTATACTATTTTTTTGGGAATTCTTTTGCCCGGCCCGAGTAGGAACAAAAATTAGAATGAAATTTTTTTTGCCTCATTTTATACTACTTTTTTTGGAACTTTCTAGCCCTGGCCGAGTAGAAACGGATATCGAAACAATATTGTTTTTGACCTCTTTTTCGGCCAATCCCGGCACGGTTTGGCTAGAAATAATGCTAGAACGATATTTTTTTTTTGTTTTTTTCAATTTATATACTATTTCTTTGGGAATTACGTAGCATAGGCCAAGTTGGAACGGAAATTTGAACGATATTACTTTTTCCACTTTTTCGGCCCGTCCCGACCTGGTTTGGCTAGAAACAAAACTAGAACGATATTTTTTTTCTTTAATTTTTATACTATTTTTTTGGGAATTATCTAGCAAGGGCCGAGTAGGTGATGGAGACCAAGGCACCGCTTCGAAGGATCTTATTCAAGTACCAATTGGGCCGGTTACGAGAGCACAAGCAAAGAAGTTTAAAGATGTACTCAACGGACTCATCCAAGAGATATGGGCTCAAGCAAATTCGTGGAGGCCCATTGAGCATGATCCACGTGGGCAGCAAAGAATCGTCATCTTGATTCAAGTTCTAGAAGGATCCGGTCAAGGCTAAGAATTGGCAAGAAATATTTTGGGCTTATTCTATAAGGATCGTGATGCACGACACAATTTACTATTTAATTATTGCAATTTATTATTTTTGGTATTTTTATGTAAAAAAACGTTATTTTAGGTTTAGGTGATTTATTTTCTTATGTTTAGGTGATTTATTTCCTTATTTTTAGGTGCATTTAATGCTTTTTAGGTCAAATTTGATTCCTGATATGGTTAGGTATCAATTAGGAGTTTTTTTAGAATATATTTTCTTGCTGTCATGTTTTATGGAGCCCTTAAATAGGCTCCTAAGTCTGTAAACGTTTTTGGATAACATTTTTTTGAATATTCATAAAAACTTGTGAGGTTTATTCTCTTTGGTTCTTTGAAGAATTATTCGAACTTATCGGGATTTCCTGTGGCGTTCATCTTGACTTATCAAACGGAGTTTCCACCACCGTTTGTGGCGTCTTCCTTATACCGAGGTTCTTGTTTGTCATAAACAACGGGTCGAGGTCTTCCATTCAAATCTGTCCATAGAACGATCTTGGGTTCCCTTTCGTTGTTGGGTCTCGTTATTCTTGACGAGGTTCACATCATTTGGTATCAGAGCACGGTTTCTAGTTCAGGTTTGCCTATCCTTTAACATCTGTCGTTCCTTTGTTTCTTCTTAGCCGAAATAAAACTTGAACAATATTTTATTTTTTTTTGAATTTTTATACAATTTTTTTGGGAATTATCTAGCACGGGCTTAGTAGGAACGGAAATCGGAAAGAAAATTTTTTTTGCCACTTTTTTAGACCGACACAACACGATCTGATTTGGCTAGAAATAAAGCTAGAACGACGTTCATTTTTTTTTTTTTTGAATTTTTATACGATTTTTTTCGGAACTCTCTTGCTCGGGCCGAGTAGGAAAAGAAAATCATAATGAAATGTTTTTTGCCTCTTTTTATACTTTTTTTTTTGGGAATTCTCTAGACCTGGTCGGGGAACGGATATGAGAATGAAATTTCTTTTAACCCCTTGTTCGGCCATTCCCAAACCGGTTTGGCTAGAAATACAGCTAGAATGATATTTTCTTTTTTTTTTGAATTTTTATGCTATTTTTTTTGGAATAATGTAGCACGAGTCGAGTAGGAACGGAAATCGGAACGAAAATTTTTTTGCCATTTTTTCAGACCGACCCGACCCGGTTTGGCTGGAAATAAAGCTAGAATGATGTTTGTTAATTTTTTGAATTTTTATACTATTTTTTTGCGAATTCTCTTGCCCGGCCCGCGTAGGAACAAAAATCAGAATGAAAATTTTTTTGCCTCATTCTATATTATTTTTTTTTTGGAATTTTCTAGCCCTGGCCGAGTAGAAACGGATATCGAAACGATATTGTTTTTGACCACTTTTTCGGCCCATCCCAACACGTTTTGGCTAGAAATAAAGCTAGAACGATATTTTTTTTGTTTTTTTGAATTTTTATACTATTTCTTTGGGAATTACGTAGCATATGCCAAGTTGGAACGGAAATTAGAACGACATTATTTTTTCCACTTTTTCGGCCTGTCCCGGCCTGGTTTGGCTAGAAACAAAACTAGAACGATATTTTTTTTCTTTAACTTTTACACCAATTTTTTGGGAATTATCTAGCAAAGGCCGAGTAGGAACGGAAATCGGAACGAAATTTTTTTTGCCACTTTTTCAGACCGACACGACCCGACCCGATTTGGCTAGAAATAAAGCCATAATTACGTTTGTTAAATTTTTGAATTTTTATATGATTTTTTATGGGAATTCTCTTGCTTGGGCTGAGTAGGAACAAAATCAGAATGAATTGTTTTTTGCGTCTTTTTATACTATTTTTTTGGAAATTTTCTAGCCTTGGTTGGGTAGGAACGGATATCGGAACGAAATTTTTTTTGCCACTTTTTTAGAACGACAAGACCTGACCCGAGTTGGCTGGAAATAAAGCTAGAATGACATTTTTTAATTTTTTGAGTTTTTATACTATTTTTTTGGGAATTCTCTTGCCCGGCCCGAGTGGGAACAAAAATCAGATTGAAATGTTTTTTGCCTCTTTTGATACTATTTTTTTGGAAATTTTATGGCCCTGGTCGGGTAGGAACGGATATCGAAATGAAATTTTTTTTGCCACTTTTTCAGACCGACACGACCCGACCCGATTTGGCTGGAAATAAAGCTAGAATGAATTTTGTTAATTTTTTGGGTTTTTATACTATTTTTTTGGGAATTCTCTTGCCCGGGCCGAGTAGGAACAAAAATCAAAATGAAATGTTTTTTGCCTCTTTTTATACTTTTTTTTTGGAAATTTTCTGCCCTGGTCGGGTAGGAACGTATATCGGAATGAAATTTTTTTTGCCACTTTTTCAGAGCGACACGACCCGACCAGATTTGGCTGGAAATAAAGCTAGAATGACGTTTGTTAATTTTTTGAATTTTTATACTATTTTTTTGGAAATTCTCTTGCCCGGGCTGAGTAGGAACAAAAATCAAAATGAAATGTTTTTTGCCTCTTTTTAGACTTTTTATTTGGAAATTTTCTAGCCCTGGTCGGTAGGAACGTATATCGGAACGAAATTTTTTATTAACCTCTTTTTCGACCCTTCCCGACCCGGTTTGGCTAAAATAAAGCTAGAGTGATATATTTTTTTTTTTTGAATTTTTAAATTATTTTTTTTGGAATTATGTTGCAAGGGCCAAGTTGAAACGGAAATCGGAACGACATTATTTTTTCCACTTTTTCGGCCAGTCCCGACCCGGGTTGGCTAGAAATAAAACTTGAACAATTTTTTTTTTTTCTTGAATTTTTATACAATTTTTTTGGGAATTATCTAGCATGGGCTGAGTAGGAACGGAAATCAGAAAGAAATTTTTTTTGCGACTTTTTTAGACCGACACGACCCGATCTGATTTGGCTAGAAATAAAGCTAGAACGACGTTTGTTTTTTTTTTTTTGAATTTTTATACGATTTTTTTCGGAACTCTCTTGCTCGGGACGAGTAGGAAAAGAAAATCATAATGAAATGTTTTTTGCCTCTTTTTATACTTTTTTTTTTTTGAAATTTTCTAGCCCTGGTCGGGTAGGAACGGATATCAAAATGAAATTTCTTTTAACCCCTTGTTCGGCCATTCCCAAACCGGTTTGGCTAGAAATAAAGCTAGAATGATATTTTTTTTTTTTTTTGAATTTTTATGCTATTTTTTTTGGAATAATGTAGCAGTAGTCGAGTAGGAACGGAAATCGGAACGAAAATTTTTTTGCCATTTTTTCAGACCGACCCGACCCGGTTTGGCAGGAAATAAAGCTAGAATGATTTTTTTTAATTTTTTGAATTTTTATACTATTTTTTTGGGAATTCTCTTGCCCGGCCCGAGTAGGAACAAAAATCAGAGTGAAATTTTTTTTGGCTCATTTTATATTATTTTTTTTTGGAATTTTCTAGCCCTGGCCGAGTAGAAACGGATATCGAAACGATATAGTTTTTGACCTCTTTTTCGGCCCATCCCTACATGGTTTGGCTAGAAATAAAGATAGAACGATATTTTTTTTGTTTTTTTGAATTTTTATACTATTTCTTTGGGAATTACGTAGCATATGCCAAGTTGGAATGGAAATTAGAACAACATTATTTTTTCCACTTTTTCGGCCCGTCCCGGCCGGGTTTGGCTAAAAACAAAACTAGAACGATATTTTTTTTCTTTAATTTTTATACTATTTTTTTGGGAATTATCTAGCAAAGGCCGAGTAGGAACGGAAATCGGAACGAAATTTTTTTTGCCACATTTTCAAACCGACATGACCTGACCCGATTTGGCTAGAAATAAAGCTAGAATGACGTTTGTTAATTTTTTGAATTTTATACTATTTTTTTGGGAATTCTCTTGCCCGGGTCGAGTAGGAACAAAAATCAGAATGAAATGTTTTTTTGCCTCTTTTGATACTATTTTTTTGGTAATTTTCTGGCCCTGGTCGGGTAGGAACGGATATCGGAATGAAATTTTTTCTGTCACTTTTTCAGACCGACATAACCCAACCCGATTTGGCTGGAAATAAAGCTAGAATGACGTTTGTTAATTTTTTGAATTTTTATACTCCTTTTTTGGGAATTCTCTTGCCCGGGCCGAGTTGGAACAAAAATCAAAATGAAATGTTTTTTGCCACTTTTTATACTTTTTTTTTGGAAATTTTCTAGCCCTGGTCGGGTAGGAATGTATTGATGGAGACCAAGGCACCGCTTCGAAGGATCTCGTTCAAGTACCAATTGGGCCGGTTACGAGAGCACAAGTAAAGAAATTCAAGGATGTACTCAACGGACTCATCCAAGAGTTTTGGGCTCAAGCAAATTCGTGGAGGCCCATTGAGCATGATCCACGTGGGCAGCAAAGAATCGTCACATTGATTCAAGTTCTAGAAGGATCTGGTCAAGGCTAAGAATTGGCAAGAAATATTTTGGGGTTATTCTAGAAGGATCGTGATGCACGACACAATTTACTATTTAATTATTGCAATTTATTATTTTTGGTATTTTTATGTAAAAAAAAACGTTATTTTAGGTTTAGGTGATTTATTTCCTTGTTTTTAGGTGCATTTAATGCTTTTTAGGTCAAATTTTATTCCTGATATGGTTAGGTATCAATTAAGAGTTTTTTTAGAATATATTTTCTTGTCTGCCAAGTTTTATGGAGCCCTTAAATTTACTCCTAAGTCTGTAAACGTTTTTAGATGACATTTTTTTATATTCATAAAAACTTGTGAGGTTTATTCTCTTTGGTTCTTTGAAGAACTATTCGAACTTATCGGGATTTCCCGTGGCGTTCACCTTGACTTATCAAACGGAGTTTCCACCACCGTTTGTGGCGTCTTCCTTATACCGAGGTTCTTGTTTGTCATAAACAACGGGTCGAGGTCTTCCATTCAAATCTGTCCATAGAACGATCTTGGGTTCCCTTTCGTTGTTGGGTCTCGTTATTCTTGACGGGGTTCACATCACGTATATCGAAATGAAATTTTTTTTGCCACTTTTTCAGACCGACACGACCCGTCCCGATTTGGCTGGAAATAAAGCTAGAATGACGTTTGTTAATTTTTTGAATTTTTATACTATTTTTTTGGAATTCCCTTGCCCGGGCCAAGTAGGAATAAAAATCAGAATGAAATATTTTTTTGCCTCATTTTATACTTTTTTTTTTTTTTTTGAATTTTCTAGCCCTAGCCGAGTAGGAACGAATATTGGAACGAAATTTTTTATTTTCCTCTTTTTCGACCCTTCCCAACTCGGTTTGGCTAAAATAAACCTAGAGTGATATTTTTTTATTTTCTTGAATTTTTTTATATTATTTTTTTTGGAATTATGTTGCACGGGCCAAGTTAAAACGGAAATCGGAACGACATTATTTTTTCCACTTTTTTGGCCAGTCCTGACCCGGGTTGGCTAGAAATAAAACTTGAACAATATTTTTTTTTTTTTTGAATTTTTATACTCTTTTTTTGGGAATTATCTGGCACGGGCTGAGTAGGAACGGAAATCGAAAAGAAAATTTTTTTGCCAACTTTTTAGACCGACACGACCCGATCTGATTTGGCTAGAAATAAAGCTAGAACGACGTTCTTTTTTTTTTTTTTTTTGAATTTTTATACGATTTTTTTCGGAACTGTCCTGCTCGGGTTGAGTAGGAAAAAAAATCATAATGAAATGTTTTTTGCCTCTTTTTATACTTTCTTTTTGGAAATTTTCCAGCCCTGGTCGGTAGGAACAGATATCAGATTGAAATTTCTTTTAACCCCTTGTTCGGCCATTCTCAAACCGGTTTGGCTAGAAATAAAGCTAGAATGATATATATATATATTTTTTTTTTCAATTTTTATGGTATTATTTTTGGAATAATGTAGCATGAGTCAAGTAGGAACGAAAATCGGAACGAAAATTTTTTTGCCATTTTTTCAGACCGACCCGACCCGGTTTGGCTGGAAATAAAGCTAGATTGATGTTTGTTAATTTTTTGGATTTTTATACTATATTTTTGGGAATTCTCTTGCCCAGCCTGAGTAGGATCAAAAATCAGATTGAAATTTTTTTTGCCTAATTTTATATTATTTTTTTTGGAATTTTCTAGCCCTGGCCGAGTAAAAACGGATATCGAAACGATATTGTTTTCGACCTCTTTTTCGGCCCATCCCTACACGGTTTGGCTAGAAATAATGATAGAACGATATTTTTTTTTGTTTTTTTGAATTTTTATACTATTTCTTTGGGAATTACATAGCATAGGCCAAGTTGGAACGGAAATTAGAACGACATTATTTTTTCCACTTTTTCGGCCAGTCCCGACCTGGTTTGGCAAGAAACAGAACTTGAACGATATTTTTTTTCTTTAATTTTTATACTATTTTTTTTTGGAATTATGTAGCAAGGGCCGAGTAGGAACGGAAATCGGAACGAAATTTTTTTTGCCACTTTTTCAGACAGACACGACCTGAACCGATTTGGCTAGAAATAAAGCTAGAATGACGTTTGTTAACTTTTTGAATTTTTATATGATTTTTTTTGGGAATTCTCTTGCTCGGGCTGAGTAGGAACAAAAATCAAAATGAAATGTTGTTTGCCTCTTTTTATACTAGTTTTTTGAAAATTTTCTAGCCCTGGTCGGGCAGGAACGGATATCGGAACGAAATTTTTTTTGTCACTTTTTCAGACCGACATGACCCGACCCGATTTGGCTGGAAATAAAGCTAGAATGACGTTTGTTAATTTTTTGAATTTAAAACTATTTTTTTGGGAATTCTCTTGCCCGGGCCGAGTAGGAACAAAAATCAGAATGAAATGTTATTTGCCTCTTTTTATACTTTTTTTTTGGAAATTTTCTAGCCCTGGTCGGGTAGGAACGTATATCGGAATGAAATTTTTTTTACCACCTTTTCAGACGGACACGACCCGACCCGATTTGGCTGGAATTAAAGCTAGAATGACGTTTGTTAATTTTTTGAGGTTTTATACTATTTTTTTGGGAATTCTCTTGCCCGGGCCGAGTGGGAAGAAAAATCATAATGAAATTTTTTTTGTCTCATTTTATACTATTTTTTTTGGAATTTTCTAGCCCTGGCCGAGTCGGAACGAATATCGGAACGAAATTTTTTATTTACCTCTTTTTCGACCCTTCCCGACCCGGTTTTGCTAGAAATAAAGCTAGAGTGATTTTTTTTTTTTTTTTTTGAATTGTTATACTATTTTTTTGGGGAATTGTCTTGCTCAGGCCAAGTAGGAACAAAAATCAGAATGATATTTTTTTGCCTCTTTTTATGCTATTTTTTTGGGAATTTTCTGGCCCTAGCCAAGTAGGAACAGATATCAGAATGAATTTTTTTTTTAAAACCTTTTTGGGCCCATCCCGGCCTGGTTTTACAAGAAATAAAGCTAGAGTTTTTTTTTTTTTGAATCTTTATACTATTTTTTTGGGAATTATGTAGAATGGGCTAAGTTGGAACGAAAATCAGAACGAAATTATTTTTTCCACTTTTTCGGCCCGTCCCGACCCGGTTTGGCTAGAAACCCAACTTGAACAATTTTTTTTTTTTTGAATTTTTATACTATTTTTTTGGGAATTATCTAGCACAGGCCGAGTAGGAATAGAAATCGGAACGAAATTTTTCTTCCAACTTTTTCAGACCGAACCGACCCGGTTTGGCTAGAAATAAAGCGAGAATGACGTTTGTTAATCTTTTGAATTTTTATACAATTTTTTTGGGAATTCTCTTTCTTGGGCCGAGTAGGAACAAAAATCAAAATTAAATATTTCTTGCCTCTTTTTATACTATTTTTTTTGGGAAATTTCTAGCCTTGGCCGAGTAGGAACGGATATTGGAATGAAATTTTTTTTACCTCTTTTTTGACTCATCCCGACCCATTTTGGCTAGAAATAAAGCTAGAATGATATTATTTTTTTCTTGAATTTTTACACTATTTTTTTAGGAATTATGTAGCACGAGCTGAGTTGGAACGGAAATCAGTACGGAATTTTTTTTTTTCATTTTTTCTGACCGACCGGACCCGGTTTGGCTTGAAATAAAGCTAGAATGATGCTTGTTAATTTTTTGAATTTTTATACTAGTTTCTTTGGAATTCTCTTGCTTGGGCCGAGTAGGAACAAAAATGAGAATTAAATTTTTTTTTTTTTTTTGCGTCTTTTTATACTATCTTTTTTGGAATTTTCTAACGCTGGTCGAGTAGGGATTAATATCGGAATGAAATTTTTTTTTTACCTCACCGGTTTGGCTAGAAATAAAGCTAGAGTGATATTTTTTTTTTTTTTTTTGAATTTTTATACTCTCTTTTTGGGAATTATGTAGCATGGGTCTAGTTGTAATGGAAATCGGAACGACATTATTTTTTCACTTTTTCGGCCAGTCCTGACCCGGGTTGGCTATAAATAAAACTTGAACGATATATATATATATATATATATTTGAATTATTATACTATTTTTTTGGGAATTATCTAGCACGGG
The DNA here is from genome assembly GCA_023621385.1 of Quercus gilva. NCBI lineage: Eukaryota > Viridiplantae > Streptophyta > Magnoliopsida > Fagales > Fagaceae > Quercus > Quercus gilva. Next base: position 44,054,855 of record CM042477.1, read on the forward strand.
CCGAGTAGGAACGGAAATCGGAATGAAATTTTTCTTGCCACTTTTTCAGACTGACCCGACCCGGTTTGGCTAGAAATAAAGCTATAATGACGTTTGTTAATTTTTTGAATTTTTATACTATTTTTTTGGGATTTCTCTTGCCCGGGCTGAGTAGGAACAAAAATCAGAATGAAATTTTTTTTGCCTCATTTTATATTATTTTTTTTGGAATTTTCTAGCCCTGGCCGTGTAGGAACGGATATCGAAAAGATATTGTTTTTGATGTCTTTTTCGGCCCATCCCGATACGGTTTCGCTAGAAATAAAGCTAGAACGATATTTTTTTTTTGTTTTTTTTAATTTTTAAACTATTTTTTTGGGAATTATGTAGCATAAGCCAAGTTGGAACAGAAATCAGAACGACATTATTTTTTCCACTTTTTCTGCCTGTGCCGACCCGGTTTGGCTAGAAACAAAACTTGAATGATATTTTTTTTCTTTAATTTTTATTCTATTTTTTTTTGGCAATTATCTAGCAAGGGCCAAGTTGGAACGGAAATAGAAAAGAAATTTTTTTTTTTCCAACTTTTTCAGACCGAACCGACCCGGTTTGGCTAGAAATAAAGCTAGAATGACGTTTGTTAATTTTTTGAATTTTTATTTGATTTTTTTTTCGGAATTCTCTTGCTCGGGCCAAGTAGGAACAAAAATCAAAATGAAATTTTTTTTGCCACTTTTTATACAATTTTTTTGGGAATTTTCTAGACTTGGCCGAATAGGAATGGATATCGGAATTAAATTTTTTTTAACCTTTTTTTTGGCCCTTCCCAACCCTGTTTCGCTAGAAATAAAGTTAGAATGATATTTTTTTTTTTGAATTTTTATACTATTCGTTTAGGAATTATGTAGCATGAGCCGAGTAGGAATGGAAATCGGAATGAAATTATTTTTCCCACTTTTTCAGACCGACCCAATCCAGTTTGGGTAGAAATAAAGCTAGAACGACGCTTGTTAATTTTTTGAATTTTTATATTATTTTTTTGGGAATTCTCTTGCCTGGGCCGAGTCGGAACAAAAATCAGAATGAAATTTTTTTTGCCTCATTTTATACTATTTTTTTTTGGAATTTTCTAGCCCTGGTCGAGTAGGAACGAATATTAGAACGAAATTGTTTTTCACCTCTATTTTGGCCCATCCCGAGACGGTTTGGCTAGAAATAAAGCTAGAATGATATTTTTTTTGTTTTTTAAAATTTTTATACTATTTTTTTTGGAATTATGTAGCATAGGCCAAGTTGGAATGGAAATCGGAACGAAATTATTTTTTCCTCTTTTTCGGCCCGTCTCGACCCGGGTTGGCTAGAAATAAAACTTGAACCATATATATATATATATATATTTTTTTTTTTGAATTTTTAAACTATTTTTTTTTGGGAATTATCTAGCACGGGTCGAGTAGGAACGAAAATCGAAAGGAAATTTTTTTTGCCACTTTTTCAGACCGACCATACCCGGTTTGGCTAGAAATAAAGCTTGAATGACGTTTGTTAATTTTTTGAATTTTTATACTTCTTTTTCGGGAATTCTCTTGCTTGGGCCGAGTAGGAACAAAAATCAGAATGAAAATTTTTTTGCCTCATTTTATATTTTTTTTTTGGAATTTTGTTGCCCTGTCCGAGTAGAAATGGATATCGGAACGAAATTGTTTTTGACCTCTTTTTCTGCCCATCCCGACACGGTTTGGTAGAAATAAAGCTAGAACGATATTTTTTTTTTTTTGTTTTTTTGAATTTTTATTCTTTTTTTTTTTGGGAATTATGTAGCATAGGCCAAGTTGGAATGGAAATCGGAACGAAATTATTTTTTCCACTTTCTCGGCCCGTCTCGACCCGGGTTGGCAAGAAATAAAACTTGAACCATATATATATATATATATATATATTTTTTTTTTTGATTTTTTATACTATTTTTTTTGGGTATTATCTACCATGGGCCGAGTAGGAATGGAAATCGAAAGGAAATTTTTTTTGCCACTTTTTTCAGACCGCCCTGACTCAGTTTGGCTAGAAATAAAGCTAGAATGACGTTTGTTAATTTTTTGAATTTTTATACGAATGTTTTTGGGAATTCTCTTGTTCAGGCCGAGTAAGAACAAAAATCAGAGTGAAATTTTTTTGCCTCTTTTTATACTATTTTTTTGGGAATTTTCTGGTCCTGGCCGAGTAGGAACGGATATCAGAATGAAATTTTTTTTTTTTAATCTTTTTTTTCGGCCCTTTCCGGCCCGGTTTGCCTAAAAATAAAGCTAGAGTGATAATTTTTTTTTGTTTTTCGAATTTTTATACTATTTTTTTGGGAATTATGTAGCATGGGCTAAGTTGGAACGGAAATTAGAACGACATTATTTTTTCCACTTTTTTGGCCCGGCCCGACCCAGTTTTGCTATAAACAAAACTTGAACGATATTTTTTGTTTTAATTTTTATACTATTTTTTTTGGGAATTATCTAGCACGGGCCGACTAGGAACGTAAATCGGAATGAAATTTTTTTTCCAACTTTTTCAGACCGAACTGACCCGGTTTGGCTTGAAATAAAGCTTCAATGACGTTTGTTAATTTTTTGAATTTTTATAAGATTTTTTTGCGAATTCTCTTGCTCGGGCTGAGTAGGAGCAAAAATTAGAGTGAAATTTTTTTTGCCTCTTTTTATACTATTTTATTGGGAATTTTCTGGCCCTTGCCGAGTAGAAACGGATATCAGAACGGAATTTTTTTTTACCTCTTTTTCGGCCCTTCCCGACTCGGTTTGGTTAGAAATAAAGCAAGAATGATATATTTTTTAAATTTTTATACTATTTTTTTAGGAATTATGTAGTGTGAGCCGAGTAGGAACGGAAATCGGACCGAAATTTTTTTTGCCACATTTTCAGACCAACCCAACCCGGTTTGGCTAGAAATGAAGCTAGAATGACATTCGTTAATTTTTTGAATTTTTGTACTATTTTTTTGGGAATTCTCTTGCAGGCCTTGTAGGAACAAAAATCATATTGAAATGTTTTTTGCCTCTTTTTATATTATTTTTTTGGGAATATTCTAGCCCTGGCCGAGTAGGAACGGATATCGGAATGAAATTTTTTTTTAGCGTCCTTTTTGGCCCTTCCCGACCCGGTTTTGCTAGAAATAAAGCTAGAATGATTTTTTTTTTTTGAATTTTTATACTATTTTTTTAGGTGTTATGCAGAGTGAGCCAAGTAGGAGCGGAAATCGGAACGAAATTGTTTTTGCCCCTTTTTCAGTCCGACCCTACCCGGTTTGGCTAGAAATAAAGCTAGAATGTCGTTGGTTAATTTTTTCAATTTTTATACTATTTTTTTGGGAATTCTCTTGCCCGGGCCGAGTAGGAACAAAAATCAGAATGAAATTTATTTTGCCTCATTTTATTCTATTTTTTTTGGAATTTTGTAGCCCTGCCCGAGTAGGAACGGAAATCGGAACGAAATTATTTTTTCCACTTTCTCGGCCCGTCTTGACCCGGGTTGGCTAGAAATAAAACTTGCACCATATATATATATATATATATTTGAAATTTTATACTATTTTTTTTGGGAGTTATCTAGCACGGGCCGAGTAGGAATGGAAATGGAAAGCAAATTTTTGTTGCCACGTTTTCAGACTGACCCGACCCGGTTTGGCTAGAAATAAAGCTAGAATGACGTTTGTTAATTTTTTGAATTTTTATACGATTTTCTTTGGGAATTCGTTCAAGCCAAGTAGGAACAAAAATCAGAATGAAATTTTTTTTTGCATCTTTTTCGGTGCGTCCCGTTCTGGTTTGGTTAGAAATAATGTGAAAATGATGTTTTTAAATTTTTTGAATTTTTGTACAATTTTTTTGTAGAAACTTTAGCAAGGGACGAGTAGGAACAAAAATCGGAACGAAACTTTTTTGCCACTATTTCGGCCCAACCTGACCTGGTTAAGGTAGCAATATAGCAAAATGATATTTTTTTAATTTTTTGAAAACTTGAATGATATTTTTTATTTATTTTTGAATTTTTATACTATTTTCTTGGGAATTATCTAGCATGGGCCGAGTAGAAATGGAAATCGAAACGAAATTTTTTTTGCCACTTTTTCAAACCGACCCAACTCGGTTTGGCTAGAAATATAGCTTGAACGACATTTGTTAATTTTTTGAATTTTTATACTATTTTTTTGGGAATTCTCTTGCCGGGGCGGAGTAGGAACAAATATCAGAATGAAGTTTTTTTTGCCTCATTTTATACTATTTTTTTAGGAATTTTCTAGCCCTGCCGAGTAGGACGGATATCGGAACGAAATTGTTTTTGACCTCTTTTTCAGCCCATCCCGATCTGGTTTCACTAGAAATAAAGCAAGAATGATATTTTTTTTTTAATTTTTATACTATTTTTTTGGGAATTATGTAGCGTGGGCCAAGTTGGAACGGAAATCGGAACGAAATTATTTTTTCCACTTTTTCAGTCCGTCCCGACCCGGGTTTGCTAGAAATAAAACTTGAATGATATTTTTTATTTTTTATTTTTGAATCTCTATACTATTTTTTTGGGAATTATCTACCACGGGCCAAGCAGGAACGGAAATCGGAACGAAATTTTTTTTGCCACTTTTTCAGACTGACCCGACCTGGTTTGGCTACAAATAAAGTTAGAATGACATTTGTTATTTTTTTGAATTTTTATATGATTTTTTTTTTGGAATTCTCTTGCTCGGGCCGAGTAGGAACAAAAGTCAGAATGAAATTTTTTTTCTCATTCTATACTATTTTTTTGGGAATCTTCTAGCCCTGGCCGAGTAGGAACGGATATCGGAGCGAAATTGTTTTTGACCGCTTTTTCGGCCCATCCCGACCCGGTTTGGCTAGAAATAAAGCTAGAATGATATTATTTTTGTTTTTTTTGAATTTTTATACTATTATTTTTTGGGAATTATGTAGCATGGGCTAAGTTGGAACGGAAATCAGAGCGAAATTATTTTTTCCACTTTTTCGGCCCGTCCCGACCCGGGTTGGCTAGAAATAAAACTTGAACGATATATTTTTTTTTTTTTGAATTTCTATACAATTTTTTCGTTGGGAATTATCTAGCACAGGCCGAGTAGGATTGGAAATCGAAACAAATTTTTTTTGCCACATTTTTTGGATTTTTATACAATTTTTTGAATTTTTGTACAATTTTTTTATAGAATCTTTAGCAAGGGACGAGTAGGAATGGAAAGCGGAACGAAATTTTTTTCACCTTTATTTTTGGTCCTTCCCAACCCGGGTTGGCTTGAAATAAAGCTAGAATGATATTTTTTAGTTTTTTTGAATTTTTATACTATTTTTTAGGGAATTCTCTAGCACGGGCTGAGTAGGAACGGAAATTTGATGGAAATTTTTTTTTTCCACTATTTTCAGACTGTCCTGGCTCGCGTTGGCTAGAAGTAACGTTAGAGTGATGTTTTTTAATTTTTTGAATTTTTATTATATTTTTTTGGAATTATCTAGCGCGGGCCGAGTAGGAACAGAAATCGGAACGAAACTTTTTTGCCACTTTTTCGGCCCAGCCCAACCTGGTTAGGGTAGCAATATATAGCAAGAATGATATTTTTTTAATTTTTTGAAAACTTGAATGATATCTTTTATTTATTTTTTTAATTTTTATACTATTTTTTTTTGGGAATTATCTGGCACGGGCCTAGTAGGAATGGAAATCGAAACGAAATTTTTTTTGCCACTTTTTCAGACCGTCCTGACCCGGTTTGGCTACAAATAAAGCCAGAATGACGTTTGTTAATTTTTTGAATTTTTATTATATTTTTTTGGGAATTCTCTAGCTCGGGCCAGGTAGGAACGTAAATCTGGACCCAGTTCGGCTAGAAATAAAGCTAGAATAATATTTGTTAATTTTTTGAATTTTTATACTATTTTTTTAGGAATTATCTTGCCCTGGCTGAGCAGGAACAAAAATCGAAATGAAAATTTTTTTGCCTCTTTTTTATACTATTTTTTTGGGAATTTTCTAGCCCTGGCTGAGTAGGAACGGATATCGGAACAAAAAAATTTTTTTACCTCTTTTTCGGCCTATCCTGAGTCCCTGACCCAGTTTGACTAGAAATAAAGCTAGAATGATATTTTTTTTTTATTATAAATTTTTATACTATTTTTTTGGGAATTGTGTAGCATGGGCCAAGTTGGAACGGAAGTCGGAACGAAATTATTTTCTCCACTTTTTCGGCCCGTCCCGACCTGGGTTGGCTAGAAATAAAACTTGAATGATGTATTTTTTTTATTTTTTGGTTGAATTTTTATACTTTTTTTTGGGAATTATCTAGCACGGGCTGAGCAGAACGGAAATCAGAGCTAAATTTTTTTTTGCCACTTTTTCAGATCGACTCAATCCGGTTTGGATAGAAATAAAGGTAGAATTACGTTTATTATTTTTTTGAATTTTTATACTATTTTTTTGGGAATTTTCTAGCTGTAGCCGAGTAGGAAAGAAAATCAGAATGAAATTTTTTTTGCCTCTTTTTCAGCCCGTCCCAATCCAGTTTGGCTAGAAATAAAGTTAAAATGATGTTTTTAAATTTTTTGAATTTTTATACAATTTTTTTTTTATATTCTCTAGCACGGGTTGAGTTGGAACGGAAATCGAAACGAATTTTTTTTTTCCTCTTTTTTGGCCTGCCCCAACTCGGGTTGGCTAGAAATAAAGCCAGAATGATATTTTTTTTTTTTTTTTGAATTTTTTTACTATTTTTTTGGAATTATCTAGCACAGGCCAAGTAGGAACAGAAATTAGAACAAAATTGTTTTTTCAACTTTTTCGGCCCGTCCTGATGGAGACCAAGGCACCGCTTCGAAGGATCTCGTTCAAGTACCAATTGGGCCGGTTACGAGAGCACAAGCAAAGAAATTCAAGGATGTACTCAACGGACTCATTCAAGAGTTTTGGGCTCAAGCAAATTCGTGGAGGCCCATTGAGCATGATCCACGTGGGCAGCAAAGAATCGTCACATTGATTCAAGTTCTAGAAGGATCTGGTCAAGGCTAAGAATTGGCAAGAAATATTTTGGGCCTATTCTAGAAGGATCGTGATACACGACACAATTTAATATTTAATTATTGCAATTTATTATTTTTGGTATTTTTATGTTGAAAAACGTTATTTTAGGTTTAGGTGATTTATTTCTTTGTTTTTAGGTGCATTTAATGCTTTTTAGGTCAAATTTGATTCCTAATATGGTTAGGTATCAATTAGGAGTTTTTTTAGAATATATTTTCTTGTCTGTCAAGTTTTATGGAGCTCTTAAATAGGCTCCTAAGTCTGTAAACGTTTTTGGATGACATTTTTTTATATTCATAAAAACTTGTGAGGTTTATTCTCTTTGGTTCTTTGAAGAACTATTCGAACTTATCGAGATTTCCCGTGGCGTTCACCTTGACTTATCAAACGGAGTTTCCACCACCGTTTGTGGCGTCTTCCTTATACCGAGGTTCTTGTTTGTCATAAACAACGGGTCGAGGTCTTCCATTCAAATCTGTCCATAGAACGATCTTGGGTTCCCTTTCGTTGTTGGATCTCGTTATTCTTGACGGGGTTCACATCATTTGGTATCAGAGCACAGTTTCTAGTTCAGGTTTGCCTATCCTTTAACATCTTTTGTTCCTTTGTTTCTTCTTAGCCGAATTTCCTTTACCCTATCTGTTCAATCTTTGTTTGTTCTTGTTGATATCTGAACTCTTGGTCTAGTCTCACATCTCTTATTTATTTCGGAATTTTATTTCATTATTCTCAAAAGTTAGTTGCTGATCGTTAAAAAAAAAAAAAAAAAAAAAAAAAAGTGGAAATTCCGAAATTTTATTTCATTATTCTCAAAAGCTAATTGTTGATCGAAAAAAAAAAAAAAAAAAAGTGGAAATTCCAATCTGCCATATTCCTTCTAATTCTATTCTGAAAATTTCCGTATTCTTCGTATTTAAATCTGAAATTCCTTGATTAGTTCTTGGTAAATTGTTGCTGAAAATTTTTGAGTTGTTTGTTTAGTTTCAAAAGAACTGAAAGAGAATTATCGAGGGGAAAAAGGCAAGAGTGGTGAGAACATCAGAGGGTAAAAGCCATATTATTTTGAGTGAAACACGAGTGGAGAGTGATCCACATTCTAGAGTGTAAACACGTAAGGGAGTGATTCGTGAGGTCTTTTTTTTTTTTTTTTTTTTTTTTTTCTTTTTTCTAACCTTTGTTTTGTAGAAATCATGTCTTATGATAGTGGTAAGAGCATTACTGAAGATGAAACAAAATTGGTTGATCCGAAGGTATTTATGGAGGCCATGATGAGTGAGATGAGGCATGTGATGAAGATAGAGATGGAGCAGGTTCATGAACGAATAGATCATATGGAGAATAGACGTGAGGAGCAACCACAAAAAGGTCGTAATTTGCGTAGAAGGGAAAGATATCCATCGAGGGAGGAGGATGAAGAGCGTTATGGGTCTGGTTTTGATGAAGAAGAAGATCGAGATTCCATTGTTAACAATAGGAGACCTGGAGGAAGATATAGAGGAGCTAGGAATCACGAAGATAACAACTTGGGTGGTATTAAGATGAAAATTCCATCCTTTCAAGGTAGATCTGATCCTGAGGCATATCTTGAGTGGGAAAAAAAGATGGAATTCGTGTTTGATTGCCACAACTACTCCGAGGCAAAGAAGGTAAAATTAGCCGTGATTGAATTTTCTGAATATGCTATTACTTGGTGGGATCAGCTTGTGATAAACAAGAGGCGGAATAGAGAACGCCCAATAGACACATGGGAGGAGATGAAAGCAGTGATGAGAAAGCGGTTCGTTCCAAGTTACTATTACCGAGAGTTGTACAAAAAGCTACAAGGTCTTAGACAAGGGAGTCGAAGCGTAGAGGATTACTACAAGGAGATGGAAATTGTTATGATCCGCGCTAATGTGGAGGAGGATCGGGAGGCTACAATGGCTAGATTTTTACTTGGCTTAAACCGGGAGATCCATGATAAGGTAGAGATGCAGCATTATGTGGAATTGGAAGATATGGTGCATATGGCTATCAAAGTGGAACAACAACTCAAGAGAGGGAGTGGGACACGTGCAGGCCATAACTTTAGTTCTACCTCTTGGAAATCAAGTCATGCCAAGCCGCTGGACAAGTCACAAACACCCAAACCCGAGCCCAAGTCCGCGACCACCAACCACGTTCCTCAAGGTAAAACTGAAGCCTCTACCTCTAGGAATCGTGATATTAAATGTTTTAAATGTCAAGGCAGGGGCCACATAGCAAGTCAATGTCCAAACAAGCAAGTCATGATGTTGCAAGCCAATGGTGAAATTGTGACCGATGATGAAGATTCTGACACTGACGACATGCCGCCATTGGAGGATGTTTCCGAGGAGGAGTATTTAGCCCCTGACGCATTGACATTGGTGGCAAGGAGAGCATTGAGCTTGCAAGTAAAAGGAGTTGATGAAGTACAGCGGGAGAATATCTTTCACACTAGGTGCTACGTTAAAGACAAGGTATGTAGTGTGATTATTGATGGTGGTAGTTGTACTAATGTTGCAAGCACAATTATGGTAGAGAAATTGGGATTGCCTATGTTAAAGCACCCTAGGCCATACAAGTTGCAATGGCTAAATGATAGTGGTGAGATAAGGGTGAACAAGCAAGTGTTAGTTGCATTTCGAATCGGTAAATACGAAGATGAAGTGTTGTGTGATGTAGTACCGATGCAAGCGGGACACTTATTGCTAGGGCGTCCATGGCAGTTCGATAGGCAAGTAAAGCATGATGGCTTTACAAACAAGTACTCTTTTGTACTTAATCAACGATCAATCACTCTTGTACCATTGACACCGCAGCAAGTATACGAGGATCAAGTGAGATTACAAAAGGAGAGTGATCAAAAGAAAGAGAGTGAGCAAAAGAAAAAGGGTGAAAATCAGAGAGAGGCCAAGAAAAATGAGAGAGAAAAAGAAAATCACAGTTCGGCCCTTGAGAGAAAATCAGAGAGAAAACAAAAGAATTTCTATGCAAAAGTGAGTGAGATTAAGCGAGCAATGTTTTCAAATCAGCCGATGATTGTACTTTTGTACAAAGAGGCACTTTTAAACACTAACGAACTTAACCTTGCTTTGCCTAGTTCTATTGTTTCTCTTTTGCAGGAGTACGAGGATGTCTTCCCCGAGGAAACACCACATGGGTTACCTCCAATCCGTGGGATTGAACATCAAATTGATTTTGTTCCCGGTGCAATCATTCCAAACCGACCAGCTTATAGGAGGAATCCTGAGGAGACAAAGGAGCTTCAACGGCAGGGAAGTGAATTGTTGGGGAAAGGACACGTGAGGGAGAGCATGAGCCCATGTGCGGTTCCGGTCTTACTTGTGCCTAAGAAGGATGGGACGTGGAGAATGTGCGTTGATTGCCGAGCCATCAACAACATAACGGTAAAGTATCGTCACCCTATCCCACGCTTAGATGATATGTTAGATGAGCTGTATAGTTCTTGCATATTTTCTAAGATTGACTTAAAAAGTGGTTATCATCAAATTAGGATAAAAGAAGGAGATGAATGGAAAACTGCCTTCAAAACAAAATATGGTTTGTATGAATGGTTAGTTATGCCTTTTGGTTTGACTAATGCTCCGAGCACCTTTATGAGACTTATGAACCATGTTTTGCGTGCATTTATAGGCAGATTTGTTGTTGTTTATTTTGATGATATACTCATTTATAGTAAAAGCATAGACGATCATGTAGTACATTTGAAATCCGTTTTAGATGTGCTAAGGAAAGAAAGGTTGTTTGCTAATTTAAAGAAGTGCACTTTTTACACCGATAAGCTTGTATTTTTGGGATTTGTTGTTAGTGCACAAGGTATACAGGTCGATGAAGAGAAGGTACGTGCAATCCAAGAATGGCCGAGCCCCACAAGTGTAGCTAATGTTCGTAGTTTTCATGGACTTGCTAGTTTCTACCGGCGGTTTGTGAAGGACTTCAGTAGCTTAGCCGCACCGCTTACCGAAGTGATCAAGAAGAACGTTGGGTTTCTATGGGGAGAAGAACAAGAGAAGGCATTTCAATTAATCAAAGAGAAGCTGACTAATGCACCTTTGTTGTCTTTACCTAACTTTTCTAAAACGTTTGAAATTGAATGTGATGCTTCAGGTATTGGTATAGGCGCTGTTCTTATGCAAGAAGGACGACCAATTGCTTACTTCAGCGAGAAACTCAATGGGGCAGCCTTAAACTACCCAACTTGTGACAAGGAGTTGTATGCATTGGTTCGGGCTTTAGAGACGTGGCAGCACTACCTATGGCCTAAGGAGTTCGTGATTCACACCGATCACGAGTCCTTGAAACACTTGAAGGGCCAACACAAGCTAAACAAAAGGCATGCGCGATGGGTGGAGTTCATAGAGACGTTTCCATACGTCATTCGGTACAAGCAAGATAAGGAGAATGTAGTCGCCGATGCACTTTCTCGCAGGTATGCCTTACTCTCCACACTTGATGCAAAATTGCTTGGTTTTGAACACATTAAAGAATTATATGCTGAAGACCACGAATTTTGTGAGGAATATCGAGCTTGTGAGAAAATCGCCTCTGGTAAGTTCTTTAGGCTTGATGGATTCCTATTTCGAGAAAATAAGCTATGTGTGCCTAACTGTTCTATGAGGGAGTTATTAGTGCAGGAATCACATGGTGGGGGATTAATGGGACATTTTGGAGTTGCAAAGACTTTAGCTATTTTGCAGGAACACTTCTATTGGCCTCACATGAAACGAGATGTCGAACGGATTTGTGGTAGATGTGTCACATGTAAGCAAGCTAAATCCAAAGTGCAGCCCAACGGTTTGTATACTCCTTTACCAATTCCTAGTGAGCCTTGGATTGATATTTCAATGGATTTTGTGTTAGGATTGCCTAGGACTAAACATGGAAGAGATTCAATTTTTGTGGTCGTGGATAGATTTTCTAAAATGGCACATTTTATTCCATGTCACAAAACGGATGACGCTTCACATGTTGCTGATTTGTCCTTTAGAGAGATTGTGAGATTACATGGCATGCCTAGGACAATTGTTTCAGATAGAGATGCTAAGTTCTTGAGCTATTTTTGGAAGACTTTGTGGTGTAAGTTAGGTACTAAGCTATTGTTTTCCACTATTTGTCACCCACAAACTGATGGTCAAACTGAAGGGATTTTGTCTACTCTATTGAGGTCAATCATTAGAAAGAACATCAAGACATGGGAAGAATGTTTACCACATGTTGAGTTTGCATATAATAGAGCTGTTCATTCTGCTACCAAATTTTCGCCATTTGAAATTGTGTATGGGTTTAATCCTTTAACTCCATTGGATTTATCTCCTTTACCTTTGACGGAGCACATTAATTTAGAGGGCAAAAAGAAAGCTGATTTTGTGAAGCAGATTCATGAAAAAGCAAAACTCAACATTGAGCGTAGAACGGAGCAATATGCCACACAAGCCAACAAGGGACGTCGCAATCTGGTTTTTGAACCCGGAGATTGGGTTTGGCTGCATATGAGAAAAGAAAGATTCCCGGCAAAAAGACGTTCCAAATTGCTCCCAATAGGAGATGGTCCTTTCCAAGTCCTCGAGCGTATCAATGACAACGCTTACAAGCTAGATTTACCTGGTGAGTACAATGTGAGTGCCACTTTTAATATTACTGATTTGAGTCCTTTTGATGTAGGTGATGATTTGAGGGCAAATCCTTTTCAAGAGGAGGGGAATGATGGAGACCAAGGCACCGCTTCGAAGGATCTCGTTCAAGTACCAATTGGGCCGGTTACGAGAGCACAAGCAAAGAAATTCAAGGATGTACTCAACGGACTCATTCAAGAGTTTTGGGCTCAAGCAAATTCGTGGAGGCCCATTGAGCATGATCCACGTGGGCAGCAAAGAATTGTCACATTGATTCATGTTCTAGAAGGATCTGGTCAAGGCTAAGAATTGGCAAGAAATATTTTGGGCCTATTCTAGAAGGATCGTGATACACGACACAATTTAATATTTAATTATTGCAATTTATTATTTTTGGTATTTTTATGTTGAAAAACGTTATTTTAGGTTTAGGTGATTTATTTCCTTGTTTTTAGGTGCATTTAATGCTTTTTAGGTCAAATTTGATTCCTAATATGGTTAGGTATCAATTAAGAGTTTTTTTAGAATATATTTTCTTGTCTGTCAAGTTTTATGGAGCTCTTAAATAGGCTCCTAAGTCTGTAAACGTTTTTGGATGACATTTTTTTATATTCATAAAAACTTGTGAGGTTTATTCTCTTTGGTTCTTTGAAGAACTATTCGAACTTATCGGGATTTCCCGTGGCGTTCACCTTGACTTATCAAACGGAGTTTCCACCACCGTTTGTGGCGTCTTCCTTATACCGAGGTTCTTGTTTGTCATAAACAACGGGTCGAGGTCTTCCATTCAAATCTGTCCATAGAACGATCTTGGGTTCCCTTTCGTTGTTGGGTCTCGTTATTCTTGACGGGGTTCACATCACGTCCCGACTCGGGTTGGCTAGAAATAATACTTGAATGATATTTTTTATTTTTTATTTAATTTTTATACTATTTTTTTTTTTGGGAATTATCTAACACGGGCCGAGTTGGAACAGAAATCGGTACGAAATTTTTTTTGCCACTTTTTCAGACCGACCCGACCCAGTTTGGCTAGAAAGAAAGCTAGAATGATGTTTGTTAATTTTTTGAATTTTTATAATATTTTTTTGGGAATTCTCTTGCATGGGCAAAGTAGGAACATAAATCAGAATGAAATTTTTTTTGCCTTTTTTCGGTCCGTCCTGATCCAGTTTGGCTAGAAATAAAGTTAAAATGATGTTTTTAAATTTTTTGAATTTTTATACAATTTTTTTTGTATATTCTTTAGCACAGGTTGAGTTGGAACGGAAATCGAACCAAAATTTTTTTTCTCCTCTTTTTTGGCCTGTCCCAACCCGGGTTGGCTAGAAATAAAGCTAGAATGATATTTTTTATTTTTTTGAATTTTTATACTATTTTTTGAGAATTATCTAGCACAGCCCAAGTAGGAACGAAAATTAGAACAAAATTATTTTTTCAACTTTTTTGGCCCGTCCCAACTCGGGTTGGCTAGAAATAATACTTGAATGATATCTTTTATTTTATTTTTTTGAATTTTTATACTATTTTTTTTGGAATTATCTAGCACGGGCCGAGTAGGAACGGAAATCGGTACGAAATTTTTTTTTGCCACTTTTTCAGACTGAACCAACCCAGTTTGGCTAGAAAGAAAGCTAGAATGACGTTTGTTAATTTTTTGAATTTTTATACTATTTTTTTGGGAATTCTCTTGCATGGGCAGAGTAGCAACATAAATCAGAATAAATTTTTTTTTTTTTTGCCTCTTTTTCAGCGCGTCGCATTCTGGTTTGATTAGAATAAAGTTCAAATGATGTTTTTAAATTTTTTGAATTTTTGTACAATTTTTTTGTAGAATCTTTAGCAAGGGACGAGTAGGAATGGAAAGTGGAACGAAATTTTTTTCACCTCTTTTTTTGGTCCGTCCTGACCCGGGTTGGCTAGAAATAAAGCTAGAATGATATTTTTTAGTTTTTTTTTTTTATTTTTATACTATTTTTTTGGGAATTTTCTAGCCCTGGCCAAGTAGGAACGGATATTGGAACGAAATTTTTTTTTACCTCTTTTTCAGCCCGTCCCGACCTGGTTTAGCTAGAAATAAAGCTAGATTGATATATTTGTTTTTTTGAATTTTTGTACTATTGTTTTGGGAATTATGTAGCATGGGCCGAGTAGGAACTGAAATTGGAATGAAATTTTTTTTTACCTCTTTTTCGACCCGTCCCAACCCTGTTTGGCAAGAAATAAAGCTAGAATGATATTTATTTCTTGTTTTTCGAATTTTTATTCTATTTTTTGTGAATTACGTAGTAGGGGCCGAGTAGGAACCGAAATCGGAACAAAATTATTTTTTCCACTTTTCGGCCCATCCTGACCGTGGCTGGTTAGAAATAAAACTTTAATGAAATTTTATACTATTTTTTTGGGAATTATCTAGCACGAGCCGAGTAGGAACGGAAATTGGAATGAAATTTTTTTTGCCACTTTTTCAGACTGACCCGACCTAGTTTGGCTAGAAATGAAGTTAGAATGGCGTTTGTTAATTTTTTGAATTTTTATATTATTTTTTTGGAAATTCTCTTGCGCGGTCTGAGTAGGAACAAAAATCAAAATGAAATATTTTTTGCCCCTTTTTATACTATTTTTTTGGGAATTTTCTAGCCGTGGCCGAGTAGGAACGGATATCGGAAAGAAATTTTTTTTTACCGCTTTTTCAGCCCGTCCCGACCCAATTTGGCTAGAAATAAAGTTAAAATGATGTTTTTAGATTTTTTGAATTTTTATACAATTTTTTTTTTTTGTATATTCTTTAGCACGGGTCGAGTTGGAACGAAAATCGAAACGAAATTTTTTTCTCCTCTTTTTCAGCCTGTCCCAACCCGGGATGGCTAGAAAATAAAGCCAAAATGATATTTTTTATTTTTTTAAATTTTTATACTATTTTTTTGGGAATTATCTAGCACAGCCCAAGCAGGAACGGAAATCAGAACGAAATTGTTTTTTCAACTTTTTCGGCCCGTCCCAACTCGGGTTGGCTAGAAATAATACTTGAATGATATTTTTTATTTTTTTAAATTTTTATACTATTTTTTTTGGAATTATCTAGCACGGGCCGAGTAGGAACGGAAATCGGTACGAAATTTTTTTTGCCAGTTTTTCAGACTGACCTGACCCAGTTTGGTTAGAAAGAAAGCTAGAATGACGTTTGTTAATTTTTTGAATTTTTATACTATTTTTTTGGGAATTCTCTTGCATGAGCAGAGTAGGAACATAAATCTGAACGAAATTTTTTTTGCCTATTTTGATGTACAATACAATTTACTATTTAATTATTGTAATTTATTATTTTTGGTATTTTTATGTAAAAAACGTTATTTTAGGTTTAGGTGATTTATTTCCTTGTTTTTAGGTGCATTTAATGCTTTTTAGGTCAAATTTGATTCCTGATATGGTTAGGTATTAATTAGGAGTTATTTTAGAATATATTTTCTTGTCTGTCAAGTTTTATGGAGCCCTTAAATAGGCTCCTAAATCTGTAAACGTTTTTAAGATATTAGTGAATAAAAATCAGAAAATGTGAGGCTTTACTCTTCTTTTGGTTCTTCAAGAACTGTGAACTTCTCAGGGATTGTTCCTTGTGGCGTTCAAACTTTATACCTTTGGTTCGTGATTCATTATAATCATTGGGTCAAGGTCTCTATTACTTATACCTGTGGTTCGTGTTTCGATAATAAACGTTGGGTCAAGGTTTCTATCAAAAAAACTGAATTTTTAGCTTTCTTGGGCAAGTATTCCAATATTTTTGTTGGGTCTCAAAGCGGGTCGATTGAGGTTCGCATCATTTGGTATCAGAGCATAGGTTCTAAAATCAGTTTTTTATCCCTTTATCTTTTGTTTCCTGTTATCGTCCTGTCTTGTTCCTTTTGTGTTCTTTATTCTTCGAATTTTGTGACGTGCACTAGGTTAAAATTGTGCACCAATCTCCAAAAAAAAGAAAAGAAAAAAAAAACGTGAAAAAAAAAAAGAAAAGAAAAAAAAAAAGAAGAGATTTCAGAAAAAATAGAAAAAAAAAAGTGAAAAAAAAAGGGGATGGTAATTATTGAAAACAATGTGGAAGATTCAATTGAGGTCAAATATGAGGATGAGTCCACAACTCACAATCCTCAAGTCTCAGTTGATTTGTTGAAGATGACCATACAATATGTTGATTTTCTTGGAGTAGAAAATTTTAATTTTATTATTAACCCTTTGTTGATTGATGTTGCAAATAAATTGAAAGTAGATGAGAAGAAATTTTACACTGCACTTTATGAAGGATTCAAGTTACAGAACCGGATCAAGTTATTAAAGCATTCGAAGTATTTGTTTATTTGGAGCAGAAGATTTCAGATTTCAAAGATGCACTCGAGGACGAGTTTGATTCAAGTGGAGGGGTCTGATGTACAACACAATTTACTATTTAATTATTGTAATTTATTATTTTTGGTATTTTTATGTAAAAAAACGTTATTTTAGGTTTAGGTGATTTATTTCCTTATTTTTAGGTGCATTTAATGCGTTTTAGGTCAAATTTGATTCTTGATATGGTTAGGTATTAATTAGGAGTTATTTTAGAATATATTTTCTTGTCTGTCAAGTTTTATGGAGCCCTTAAATAGGCTCCTAAGTCTGTAAACGTTTTTAAGATATTAGTGAATAAAAATCAGAAAAGGTGAGGCTTTGCTCTTCTTTTGGTTCTTCAAGAACTGTGAACTTATCAGGGATTCTTCCTTGTGGCGTTCAAACTTTATACCTTTGGTTCGTAATTCATTATAATCATTGGGTTAAGGTCTATTACTTATACCTGTGGTTTGCGTTTGAATTATAAACGTTGGGTCAAGGTTTCTATCAAAAAAACTGAATTTTTAGCTTTTTTGGGCAAGTATTCCAATATTTTTGTTGGGTCTCAAAGCGTGTTGATTGAGGTTCGCATCATATTTTTCGGCGCGTCCTGTTCTGGTTTGGTTAGAAATAAAGTTAAAATGATGTTTTTAAATTTTTTGAATTTTTATACAATTTTTTTGTAGAATCTTTTACCAAGGGACGAGTAGGAATGGAAAGCGGAACGAAATTTTTTTCACCTCTTTTTTTGGTACGTCCCGACCCGGGTTGGCTAGAAATAAAGCTAGAATGATATTTTTTAGTTTTTTTGAATTTTTATACTATTTTTTAGGGAATTCTCTAGCACGGGCTGAGTAGGAACGGAAATCAGAAGGAAATTTTTTTTTTTCCACTTTTTCAGCCCGTCCTGGCTCGCGTTGGCTAGAAATAACGTTAGAGTGATGTTTTTTAATTTTTTGAATTTTTATTATATTTTTTTGGAATTATCTAGCATGGGCTGAGTAGGAACGGAAATCGGAACGAAACTTTTTTGCCACTTTTTCGGCCCAGCCCGACCTGGTTAGGGTAGCAATATATATAGCAAGAATGATATTTTTCGAATTTTTTGAAAACTTGAATGATATTTTTTATTTATTTTTTGAATTTTTATTCTATTTTTTTGGGAATTATCTAGCACGAGCAAAGTAGGAATGGAAATCGGAACGAAATTTTTTTTGCCACTTTTTCAGAGCGACCCGACTCGGTTTGGCTAGAAATATAGCTAGAATGACATTTGTTAATTTTTTGAATTTTTATACTAATTTTTTGGGAATTCTCTTGCCGGGGCTGAATAGGAACAAAAATCAGAATGAAATTTTTTTTGCCTCATTTTATACTATTTTTTTGGGAATTATCTAGCACGGGACGAGTAGGAATGGAAATCGGAACAAAATTTTTTTTGCCACTTTTTCAGACCGACCTGACTCGGTTTGGCTAGAAATATAGCTAGAATGACATTTGTTAATTTTTTGAATTTTTATACTATTTTTTTGGGAATTCTCTTGCATGGGCAGAGTTGGAACATAAATCAGAATGAAATTTTTTTGCCTCTTTTTCGGTGCGTCCCATTCTAGTTTGGTTAGAAATAAAGTTAAAATGCTGTTTTTAAATTTTTTGAATTTTTGTACAATTTTTTTGTAGAATCTTTAGCAAGGGACGAGTAGGAATGGAAAGCGGAACGAAATTTTTTTCACCTCTTTTTTGGTCCGTCCCGACCCGGGTTGGCTAGAAATAAAGCTAGAATGATATTTTTATACCATTTTTTTTGCGAATTCTCTAGCACGGGCTGAGTAGGAACGAAAATCAGAAGGAAATTGTTTTTTCCACTTTTTCAGCCCATCCCGGCTTGCGCTGGCTAGAAATAACGTTAGAGTGATGTTTTTTAGTTTTTTGAATTTTTATTATATTTTTTTGGAATTATCTAGCACGGGCCGAGTAGGAACGGAAATCGGAACGAAACTTTATGGCCACTTTTTCGGCCCATCCCGACCTGGTTAGGGTAGCAATATAGCAAGAATGATATTTTTCATTTATTTTTTGAATTTTTATACTAATTTTTTGGGAATTCTCTTGCCGGGGCTGAATAGGAACAAAAATCAGAATGAAATTTTTTTTGCCTCATTTTATACTATTTTTTTGGGAATTATCTAGCACGGGACGAGTAGGAATGGAAATCGGAACAAAATTTTTTTTGCCACTTTTTCAGACCGACCTGACTCGGTTTGGCTAGAAATATAGCTAGAATGACATTTGTTAATTTTTTGAATTTTTATACTATTTTTTTGGGAATTCTCTTGCATGGGCAGAGTTGGAACATAAATCAGAATGAAATTTTTTTGCCTCTTTTTCGGTGCGTCCCATTCTAGTTTGGTTAGAAATAAAGTTAAAATGCTGTTTTTAAATTTTTTGAATTTTTGTACAATTTTTTTGTAGAATCTTTAGCAAGGGACGAGTAGGAATGGAAAGCGGAACGAAATTTTTTTCACCTCTTTTTTGGTCCGTCCCGACCCGGGTTGGCTAGAAATAAAGCTAGAATGATATTTTTATACCATTTTTTTTGCGAATTCTCTAGCACGGGCTGAGTAGGAACGAAAATCAGAAGGAAATTGTTTTTTCCACTTTTTCAGCCCATCCCGGCTTGCGCTGGCTAGAAATAACGTTAGAGTGATGTTTTTTAGTTTTTTGAATTTTTATTATATTTTTTTGGAATTATCTAGCACGGGCCGAGTAGGAACGGAAATCGGAACGAAACTTTATGGCCACTTTTTCGGCCCATCCCGACCTGGTTAGGGTAGCAATATAGCAAGAATGATATTTTTCATTTATTTTTTGAATTTTTATACTATTTTTTTGGGAATTATCTAGCACGGGCCGAGTAGGAATGGAAATTGGAACGAAATTTTTTTTTGCCACTTTTTCAGACCGACCCGACCCGGTTTGGCAAGAAATAAAGCTAGAATGACGTTTGTTAATTTTAAGAATTTTTATACTATTTTTTTGGGAATTCTCTTGCCCGTGCCAAGTAGGTACAAAAATCAGAACTAAATTTTTTTTGCCTCTTTTTCGGCCCGTCTCGATCCGATTTGGCTAGAAATAAAGTTAAAACGTTGTTTTTAAATTTTTGGTACAATTTTTTTGTAAATTCTTTAGCACGGGTCGTATAAACGGAAATCGGAATGAAATTTTTTTTTGCCACTTTTTTAGACCGACCCGACCAAGTTTGCTAGAAATAAAGCTAGAATGATTTTTGTTAATTTTTTGAATTTTTATACTATTTTTTTGGGAATTCTCTTGCCTTGGCCGAGTAGGAACAGAAATCAGAATTAAAATTTTTTTGCCTCTTTTTCGGCCTTGTACAAACCCGGGTTGGCTAGAAATAAGGCCAGAATGATTTTT
The DNA here is from genome assembly GCA_023621385.1 of Quercus gilva. Lineage (NCBI taxonomy): Eukaryota > Viridiplantae > Streptophyta > Magnoliopsida > Fagales > Fagaceae > Quercus > Quercus gilva. The sequence continues at coordinate 44,075,347 of CM042477.1, forward strand.
TTGTTTTTTTTTTTTAAATTTTTATACTATTTTTTGTGAATTATCTAGCACTGGCCGAGTAGGAATGGAAATCGGAACGAAATTATTTTTTCAACTTTTTTGGCCCGTCGCGACCCGTGTTGGCCAAAAATAATGCTTGAATGATAATTTTTTATTTTTTTGAATTTTTATACTATTTTTTTGGGAACTATCTAGCATGGGCCGAGTAGGAATGGAAATCGGAATGAAATTTTTTTTGCCACTTTTTCAGACTGACCTGATCCTGTTTAGCTAGAAATAAAGCTAGAGTGACGTTTGTTTATATTTTGAATTTTTATACTATTTTTTTGGGAATTCTCTTGCCTGAGCCGAGTAGGAACAGAAGTCAGAATGAAATTTTTTTTTGCCTCTTTTTCGGCCTGTCCTGATCCGATTTGGCTAGAAATAAAGTTAAAATGATGTTATTAAATGTTTTTAAATTTTTGTACAATTTTTTTGTAAATTCTTTAGCAAGGGTCGAGTAGGAACGGAAATCGGAACGAAATTCTTTTCTCCTCTTTTTCGGCCCGTCCCAACCCGGGTTGGCTAGAAAGAAAGATAGAATGATATTTTCTAGTTTTTTTGAATTTTTGTACTGTTTTTAAAGGAATTATCTAGCATCGGCCGAGTAGGAACGGAAATCAGAATGAATTTTTTTTTTCCACTTTTTTGGCCCACCCCGGCTCGCGCTGGCCAGAAATAACGTTAGTGTGATGTTTTTTAACTTTTTGAATTTTTATTATATTTTTTTGGAATGATCTAGCACGGGCCTAGTAGGAACGGAAATCGAAATGAAACTTTTTTGCCACTTTTTCGGCCCGTCTCGACTCGGTTAGGCTAGCAATATAGCAAGAATGATATTTTTAAATATTTTGAATTTTTATACTATTTTTTTGGGAATTTTCTAGCCTTGGCCGAGTAGGAACAGGTATCGGAGCGAATTTTTTTTTTTACCTCTTTTTTGGCCTGTCCCGACCCGGGTTGACTAGAAATAAAGCTAGAATGATATTTTTATATATATATTTTTGAATTTTTATACTATTTTTTTGGGAATTATGTAGCATGGGCTGAGTAGGAAAGAAAATCGGAACGAAATTATTTTTTCCACTTTTTTGGCCCGTCCCGACCCGGGTTGGCTAGAAATAAAACTTGAATGATATTTTTTATTTATTTTTTGAATTTTATACAATTTTTTTGGGAATTATCTAGCACGGGTCGAGTAGGAATGGAATTCGGAACGAAATTTTTTTTGCCACTTTTTCAGACCGACCTGACCCGGTTTGGTAAGAAATAAATCTAGAATGATGTTTGTTGATTTTTTGAATTTTTATACTATTTTTTGGGAATTCTCTTGCCGGGGCCAAGTAGGAACAAAAATCGGAATGAAATTTTTTTTGCCTCTTTTTATTCTATTTTTTTGGGAATTTTCTAGCCCTGGCTAAGTACGAACGGATATCGGAACGAAATTTTTTTTTACCTCCTTTTCGGCCCGTCATGACCTGGTTCGGCTAGAAATAAAGCTAGATTAAGTTTGTTGATTTTTTGAATTTTTATACTATTTTTTTGGGAATTCTCTTACCCTGGCCGAGTTGGAGCAAAAATTAGAATGAAATTTTTTTGCCTCTTTTTATACTATTTTTTTTGGGAATTTTCTAGCCCTAGCTGAGTAGGAACGGATATCGGAACGCAATTTTTTTTTTACCTCTTTTTCGGCCCATCCTGACCCGGTTTGACTAGAAATAAAGCTAGAATGATATATATATATATATTTTTTGAATTTTTATACTATTTTTTTGGGACTTATGTAGCATGGGCCAAGTTGGAATGGAAATCGGAACGAAATTATTTTCTCCACTTTTTCGGCCCGTCCTGACCCGGGTTGTCTAGAAATAAAACTTGAATGATATTTTTTATTTTTTTTTGAATTTTTATTCTATTTTTTTGGGAATTATCTTGCACGGGCCGAGTGGGAACAGAAATCGAAACGAAATTTTTGATTAGGCTTGGAGGGTCTATTGCTGTTCATGTACCCCAACTACATTTTCTATTGGATTATTGACCGCTTGGAGGGCGGCGGAGAGATTTTACGCTGAGGGCTTCGGTTTCCTCTTCGATAACACATCGTGTGTTGTCTGTGTGTTTGCATCTTCCTTCCTTTATCTTTGCCTTATATTTACTGTTGTGGATGTGTTTATATTTGGCTTAGATTATTTATCAATTCTGTTATAAGTTTGTTATCATATTCCGCACATTAACTGTTTGATATAAAGCTTGAATTGGTAATTTTGTAATTGGAGTCTAAACGTTCATAGGTATTTCATACCCAAATTGAACTTTCAATTGGTATCAGAGCGGTTACACTTGTTAAGGTTTAAATGCTTAAGTGTGATCCTTGACCCCTTGTGTTTATTTAGCATGGATTGTGCTTTGTATGCCTCTTTGTATGATTTGGTTGGTAATGAATGTAACATGCCACGTGTTTGTGAAAATGCCTCTATAAGTGATGATCCTCATGATTGTGATGATATGTTACATGAATCTTTGGGTGTTGTTGATATTCTTAACACCAAACTCTTAAAGAAAAATGCTAAGAAATTTCAAAAGAGTTTAAGCAAGTTATTTTGTGAAAATGATGATTTGATTGCTAAATTCAATGAATCCAACAAATTGGTTGAAAAATATAAGAAACTTGCTGAAAATTCTCTTGAAAAGCTGAAAGAGTTTGAATGTTTGAATATGAACTTGGATGTTAAACTTGTTTTGTCTAACAAACTTGTTGATGATCTTAAATCTGAAAATGAATCTCTTAAGATGCATGCCAAGTATTTGATTGCTGAACCTATTGTTAAAAAAGGGTGAAAACATTTGTTGCAATCATGTTGTGGTACTCGATTTTGTGCCTATTGTGTGTTCTAACCCAAAGGACAAATCAGTGTACATTCCTCCACACAAAAGAAATCAAAAGGTGGAGAGAAAGGCTCCTAAGTCAAAGCCTCCGTTTAGGTCTCAACCTAAGGATTTGGATGGATCTAAGTTTGTTTCAACTTGCCACTATTGTGGTGTGATTGGTCATATAAGACCTCAATGTTATAAGTTAAAGAGAGAACAAAACCATGTTGCTAGATCCCTTTCCAAAAAGTCTAGTGGACCTAAACACATTGTGTGTCACCATTGTGGTGCTTTTGGTCATCTAAGACCTTATTGCTCTAAGTTTCATACTCTCAAAAGAAAAGAGAAACTTGAACTTCTTGGAAGTTATGCTAAAAAGGGTAAACAGGTTTTAAGTGAAAATAGCATGTTATTAAAGAAAATGTTTAATGCTCTTAACTCCTTGACTATGTGCATCTCTGGTTTTCATTCTTCCAAACCTTGTCTCACTTCTCTTGAGACACTCATTCCAAACAATCTTTCCGTTTGGATGAGGAAGGGTTTCTATAGTTGAGCTTTTGCTTTTTTGGTCCTTGATCTAATTCTTTCGATCTTTGTAGGACCCTTCATGCATTAGATGCTTCATTGTCATGCATTTGTGCATCATGCATTTTTTCTGCATTGGTTTGTTTTTGTTTTTCATCTTACTTTTATGTCTTTGTTTTGTATGAGTAAAAATTCAAAAACCACATAAAAAGTGAAAAATTCAAAAAGTTTAATTGTATATGTTTGAGCACATCACATGTGAGTTTTGCCTTGTGCCTTCATACAAAATGGTTTTATGCATTTACGAGCTTAACTTGTTTTTAATGCATTTATATTTTTATGGGAAAAATCTTGATATCTTTGTGTGATTGTTGTAAATCGATATTCAAACTTGTAATAAATGATTGTCAATAGTCTTGTTGGTTTTGAGACATGCATAGACTTGTACTTATATATCTTCCCACTCTTTATTTTGCTGTTTTTGCTTAAAGAGCTCACCAAATGTAAAAATCTCCAAATGAAAAGAGATATTGAGCTACAAAAGCCTGTCGTACATACTAGTATTTAACTAGGAAAAAGGGAAAGCGACCAAAATAAAATGTATGAGGCCCCAAAAAGCTAAAGGCTTGTTCATCAAATTGAAATATCAAAATTTTCAGACATCGATCTCTAAAATGAGATGTATTGATTCAAAAAGATCAAATGATATGAATTGTAAAGAAGCCAAATGAAAAGCTTCATAGATATGTAATCATTTTCTTGTAGGAGGTCATACATGTTCATTTCTTTAATTGAAATAGACCACTTGACTTAGTACTAGTTGTGTATGACTTGATTGAATTGATCATTGAAGCTTCTCTCTAGACTATGGACTATTCCACACTTGATATGCACACACAACACAGTGCCTAATGTTCAATGAATGCCTTATTCATTTGTTCGATTGTACTTGTTTAAATGTGATGTGTGTGTACTCAACTTTATATGGATCAATCCAAAAAGGTTTTTGATCATTTTATATGCTTTTGGAAGTGATTTTTATCACTCTTTGTGTTCATGTTTAATGCATATATTGTTTTTCAGTGTTTAAACATGTTATGGGTTGAAGAACAAGTGTTAGAATTTTTGGCAACTTGCAACCAACCAAACACTGTAGCGAGTTCACACAGAAGGTTTGGTGACTTACTGAAGACTCACTGGCGACTCGCCTAGTCGCCAAATGCCCATAATTAGTCTTTTTAAGAGCTTTTTCGCGGGAAACTTGTTTTAAACCTCTCTTATCCTCTCTTAAACCCTTATTTCAATATTTTTACATCAAAACCCAACCAATTTGAATGGTTTTTCATTCCATTAACATCTCTAAGGTAATTTTAAACTCTTTTCATTGATTTGAATCCTTGGATTATGTTTTGGTGAGTTTTGTGCTCTTGGTTGGGATTTTCATCATAAGGGTTGGGAAAACTTAATTTTTTTCTCAAAATTTTTGTATGGGATTGGTTTCTTTTGTTGATTTGCTTTGGATGTTGGTCCCTTGTGGCAAAAAGAACATGTATTAAGGGTGGTTTTCATGATGTTCATGCATTATTTCACTTTATTCTTCATTTGTGTGCATGCTAGGTGTTTGATAAAATGCCTCTTATGCATTTTCTCACTTGTTTGAAGTCCAATGAGTGTCAAATTTTGGGGTTTCTCATGTTTCCTCATTAGGAACATGTTTGGTTCATTGGTTGTGTATTTAACACACCTTGCCTCACATGTGCATTTTTCATGCATTAATCATGCTTTGGTCATTGACGCACTGCACTTAGCCACCTCTTGCACACAACTTTGCTACCCTTGTTATGCATTGGTTTATACTTTGTTTCTTCATCCTAGCATGTCATGTTTACCATATGCTTTGTAGCAATTTGTTTCATCTTAGATTTGAGCTTCATTTTCTCATGCATCATTGCACCACCCATGCATCATTGTCATTGTTCATGCCTTCATCTCTTGCTCTCGTTTCTTCTTGACCCTTTGTCTATTCCTAACAAAAAGGGGGAGAGTATACTCTAGGGAGTATACCGGAGAGTTTTTGTTATTTCTATATTACCCTTGTGCACATTCTTAGGGGAAGAAATTTTATTTCTCATGCACATTTGTAAGGGAAGAGATATTCCATAGGGGAGATGCATGTACCAAGGGGGAGAAGATATTGAGCTAATAAAAAATACTTTGTCTTGGTGTTTGGTATTTGATCAAGTTGCTCACATATTTCACATCATGTTTACTTGATCGCAATTTATTTGTTACATTATACTTATTCGTTTATTACTTGCTTTATCTTGAGGGTCTAATGTGTTTTGTGCAAGTGTTTTAGGTTACAAGTATATATGTTCCAAGTTTATCACAGCTCCTATGATTCATGATGGGGGAGTGATATGATAAGGGAAGTATTATTTATCGTTTTGTACCTGCTACCTTTGTAGGTTTTTAAGGTTTATGTTTTTGTTTTGTACCCATGTTGCTTTTGTAAGCTTTAAGGGTTTGTTTCCTTGCACTTATGATATTTGTAGGCTTTTATAGTCTGTACCATGTATTTGCAACACTTTGCTTATGCAGCCTTTATGCATTGTGCTTTAGTACTTGTTAATGTTATGCATTATCTTAAGTACATCACTCTTGTGCCCATGTAGGATTTTTCCTAGATGCACATACTTCATGTATTGTGCATTGGTTGAGTGTTGGTCATTCAAGTGATTTTGCCTTGTGTTTGTCATCTTGAATGTCTGGATGTTCATTCCAAGTGTGAATGAGCATTGTGATCACTTGGTTATAGTGATTACATGTTTTGGTCTTGCCATGGTTTATTGCTTTATTCCTTGTGCTTGATTGCATTGTGCTTGTTCCATTTGCTTTACAAGTTTTCTGCATACAATAAACTTATTGTGTTATTGTGTTTCAAGAGTTACTTGTTCTTATAGTTCTAAAGCTCCACAGATTCTAGAGTTAGGTGTGAGTGAGTTTTCCAACTGTTCCCAACTCATGCGTTAAGTCTAGAGTTTGTTTTAGGGTTTTGTCACGGAATAGCCAAAGGGGGAGATTGTAAGGTTGAAATTTATCAATCATCTTGTTGGCAATTCTGTGCTAATTTGCTTGTAATTTAGCACTTAGTAACCTTGTATTTAGGTGGAATTATTGTAAGGGTAGTGTGTGAGAAGAGTGTGAAGAAAAGCTCAAGTTTGTGCAAAGAAGCAGAGTTTCGCAACTAGGACTCGCGATTGGCAAGCCGCCAATTGCAGGCACGTGAGAAGCACACAAGGGAGCTGAAGGGTCGCGCCAGCTATCGCACTACAGGACAAAAGTCCCAGGCTGGCTAGGCCGTTACGGCGCGACTTAAACTCGCGACTTGGACAAGCCGCAAGGCCAAGCCGCCAACCAGCCTTGTTTGGCAAAAACTGTTTCTTCATATTCCAAACACACACCACTATATATAGACCCTTATACCCACTAAATTGTGAGAGCTTCTAGAGAGAAAAATTGAGAGAGAAACTCTAGAGAAAAATAAGATTGCCTCATCCCCAATCTTCACTAAGAGACTCCTTAAATTCCTCTACTCTCTTCCTCTCCATTGATACATCATCGAGAGGTTATTGACCAAATCATTTTCTCACCACACCCATGTCTGTGAGAAGGTCTTTTGGTGCTAAGGGAAGCAGTTTGGAAAGGACCAATGGTTATTG